>CM062350.1:35912537-37112537 GCA_031216105.1 Dalbergia cultrata
AATATTAATTAGCAATAGCAAAACCAAGAGAATCTGGACAAATGTTATGAAACACAACAAATAGTCTACTTAAGTATGTCTAGAGAAAAATGCAAAGAATTACAAAAATGTCATCACTTAGTGGAAATTACGAAAATGCCCTTGCTATGTAAAGGAAATTACCAAACTACCCTTGCCTTATTAAATGACAAAGATACCCTTACTCTATGAATGGAATTACAAGAATACCACTACCATTGTCTAATTACAAAAATATCCTTGTCTTAGTTAAAGAAATTACTACAACGCCATTTACACAAATCCCTAGACTTGTCTTTAGACAAGAATGAATCTAAGCCATTGGATTAAGATGATAACACAATAATTTAACCACATACATCATACACATTTCTGAATCACATACATGCACTAAAGGTTAGAAAATCTCCACTAACATGTTTGCATAAAACATGGAAACATGTTTGCATAAAACATGGAGCATTTTTATCCAACATGTTTGCATAAAACATGGAAACGTGTTTGCAGAAAATATGGAAACGTGTTTGCACAAAACATAGAAACGTGTTTGCACAAAACATGGAAACGTGTTTGCACAAAACAAGGAGCATTTTCATCCCAAAATTCAGCCAACATGTTTCCATAAATCATGCTCCAAATGCTTTCCTTCTTCTATTTTTCCTCTAATCTTTCCACTATAAATACTCCTCAAACTCTCTTCAATTCAGAAACTCCCTAAGTGTTCTTTCTTTCTTATTCTATCATTCTTCTTATGTTCTTCAAAGACTTCTCTTGATCCTCTAAAATTCATCCAAACACTTCAATCCTAAGTCCAAACTTTCACTAGCCCTCACAAGAGTTACAATCTTTAACTCTAGTGAGAAATATTTTCTTAAGCATTCAAGTTCTAGAGCTAAGATTCAAGGAGGGTCATCCACTCCAAAGACTCTTGTTCAAAGCTTAAGGAAGAAGAGAAGGACCCTTTTTAGACCCTACACAAGAGGTAGGAGCTTCATCTTTAATTGTTCAAGCATTGTTGGCTTCTAACCTTGATAGAATGCCTCAAGTTTGAGTTATTGTCAAAAGTTTTAAATGATTATTTGAAAAATATATTTTTAGAAATATGAGATGTTCTATTCTGTTATGAGTACCCTTATGATGTTATCAAACTCAAATATAACTTGAAAAGATTGTATGTGAAACCTGATTTAGTAAAGGTAACTTAAGACATGAAAATGGTAGGTGCTGGAATTTCTAGTTGTTTCTGGCAGCAGGTACTTCGAAAGCTACTGTTCATAAAATATCAATTATCTCGAAATTAAAATAATTTTAATATAAACTAGACTCATTATAGAACACTCTCCAAAAAGAATCACCAAAAACGGAGTTTTCTAGCTCAAGATATAAAATTTTAAAGTAGAGCCTAAGACTGAAACTTTAAATCTGACCTTGTAGTAGTAAAATAGGTGTAACTCACTCTAGAAAAATGCAAATAGACTGATTTCAACTTTGTTGGAGAGCTAACACATATAGGAATACACCCATGTATGTTATGTATAAAGCTTTGTACCACGTAAATACAGAATGAGAAATAAATTTCGGGATAGTGTACTGTGAAAGTGCAGTTTGGAAACCGGGTGGCTAAGGAAAGAGTTGGTATTTAAGCATGTCCATTGTGACCCACCTCTCTTTCCTGGGAACCCTCCTATGCATGGTTTACAGTTGATTTACACTATTCCAAAGATGTAAATGCTAAAATTTGATGAGTTAGGAATTTGGAACTACCTTTACTAAGCTGAGATAACAAGTATCTGAGAGAATTATAAACTTTCTTCTAAAAGATGTCAAAACTATAAATAAAAGAATCAAGTCTTGTAAAGAGAGAAGTTTAAGAATTTAAGTAGAATAATAATCTTCAAGAGTTATATGAAAGTCATAATAAAAATATATAAGGAACCTATAATAATATTTTGAAGTGCATTAATGTATTAATGGAATGCTAAGAGTACAAAGAACACTAAGAGAAAAAGATAATACTAAGACATCCATTACCTCTTACGAACACTAGGAACTCAACTTGATAACTTTGGTTGGTTAATATGAATCGTCTATGAAAGTGTTTACTATGAGATTTACATGATATTGTCCATGTTTTATGAAGTGATTTATAGTAATGTGAATGTATGGTGATGAATTATGAAATGATGAGGATGAATGATTGATTGCCCAGGGTTTATTGTGATTACATGATAATATGCATACATTCATTTTCCAAAAGAAATAATAAAAGTAAAGTTTGAAAAAGTAGCAATGAAAGTCTGGAAAAGTGGACTTGAGCTAAACTCACGGCTTAACCCCCTAAACCGTTGAGATCATGGCAACGGAAAGAAAACCAAAAGGTTGTGGCGACGGCCACGGTATGAGCTCATTACCCTTTAGGGTGGTCTAAGGCATTGATGCATTCATCCCGTGAGTAATTAAGAAATATGTTGATCACTAAACAAGTGAATGTTGAGGATGAGTAATCATGAAATGCATGCAGCTCCTAAATGATTATTGTTTATTAGTGGTTTTACATGATATGCTTATATGTATGCTTGATGAAATACTGAATGGATATTTCTGCTAATGTTCAAGATTAGTTTAAAAGTAATGCGCACTTCAGCTAATCACGTTTGTGAAAGTTTGATAATTGAATCCTTATCTGTTCACCTTTTATAATAAACCCGAAGTGACTGGGACGACAACGATGACACTTTTAGTACAAGTAGGAACTCCTACTGAGAAATCATGTATTTCTCACTCCTATGTTTATTTTCCGTTGTCATTACCAGAGACAGACGTGTCCACCTAAAGCAACGAAGCTGTAGCTGAGGAAGGAGGTAGCACGTGAAGATTTCAAACTGTTCAAGTAGGAGCATTCCGAGCTTTAGTTACATTATAGTTTGTGAGAAACAATTAGTAATAGTAGAACTTATATTGTTATTTGTAATAACTTATCAGTATGATATATGCCCTGTTGTGACTTATGTATTAAGTGATTATATTCCAGTTTATGTGATAATAGTTCTACACTTAGTCTCTTATTCCGCTTATTTAATTAAGTGCGCAATGTAACTTGATTATTATCTATAAAAGCGCTATGTATTTCACTTCTCGTTACAGGCTTAAGTTTTCAAAAAATTAATTTATTTAAAGAAAAAAAAAACTTCCACTATTTTTCTAAGTTAATTTCAAAAGAAAATAAATACAAGGCAAAAGTGACAACTAATAGAATCCAAATGTGAACTTAAGCACAGTGGGGTTCTATTAACGACCTCTATCTTGCACTTTAAAGGAAATAGACAAATTGATTAGAACTCATCCCTCTCTCCCTCTATCACTAATGAAAGCTTGTTCTTGCTATCTCAACGATAATAATAATCCTAAGTACCTAGCATTGCTAGAATCTGTATTAGTTAAAAGCAATCACAATTGGTGACTTAGACCATCGACCTCTTTGTTTAGGTTAACTGTTGGAATCTATGTTAGCAAGCTATCAACAATTGCATGAGTTAAGGTCTATCAATCTTACATGTGGAATTGTGGATGGAAATAATAAGTAGAAAAACAATGACAATGAAGCTTCCTCACGTTTCATATGAGTAAGAGAACCTTCCTTTCTGTAACACCCTAATATTCGACCCGATACCACTAGTACGTACTTAGGCTAAATATTATTTATTAACTCTTGTCATAGTTCTATTACTTGAAAATAGCTTAAGGGAAATATGAGCCAAATTTTTTTTTTTTGAAATCTTGTTAAAATAAGAGCCGCGTGTAACACAATATAGACGGTATAAATAAATGCAGAAACAATAACATAGAAATGGCTCCAAATCAACATGACATCATCACATCTGAAATACTTCATGCATATACTATGCCTACCCTAAGGGCAGGACTTTTCTAGTACATAAGGAAATGCGAATACAACTGAAACATGAAAATACATAGAAATGGGAATCACGTAACGTGAAAACATAAAAGGAACACCCATTCCCAAGTGCATCTAAGTGGATAACCTCGATACAGAAAAAGGTTTATCCAATCTACGTGACGTGCGTGCACTAAGGACTACCCACAATCCTACATCTAACGCCACGGGTAAGGTGGAAGATAACCAATCCATGGACAAAGCTCGGCTGGGGCAGGCATGCCTGAAAACTGGCCCTGTCCTCTATGTCTAGGATGTGGACTGGGCACCGGGGCTCTCCGAGGCTGAGTCACCGTCTCCTCGCTACCCATGGGCATATGCGGGGGAGTGGGGGCAGAATCCTCTCCATATAGGTGGGTAAGGCTGTCCTCTGAGGGATCCTCCTCCGAGTGCTGAGTGCGTGGTACGTACTCTGGTACCGCTCCCGAACTGGTAGAGTGTGTCCGTAAGATCCTCTCCTCAAGCATAAGGGCGCGCTCAAAAATAGTAACGTCATCATAAGGAGACGTCGGGGTGAACATATAATTATCTACAGGATGAGCAAAGGGCCGCCCAAGAAACATGAACACACGTACAGTGCAGAAGCCCTCAAAATGGTATGACCCAAGCTCGGGGTCATGGTGGATCTCCCAAATGGGCGTGTCAATGTAGAGGACGAACGTTGCCATCCCAATCTGAAGACGTAAAGGAAAGAAAAAGATAGAGGGAATGAGATTTCTTGCTAAAGAAACTCAGAAGGGTTTTTCCTTCTACCTAGGTGTCATCTTCTACGTCCTCAGGGACCTTGGTTTCTTATTAAAAATCATGGTCATACAATGGTTCAATTATGAAGTTTGAAAACGTTAACTTCCAAGGCCCATTCTTTTTAGTTCTAAAACCTCTTGGTTACATAATCTATAATTCATGAAACTGGAATCATAATTCATAGGTACTATTGACATGGATCACGACACATAAACTCATAGATCGTGGTACATAAAATCATAGATCATGGAACATAAAATCATAGATCATGGAACATAGAATCATAGATCATGGAACATGGTACATGGTGCATGGTAACTTAACTTGGTTACTTAGGTGACATTAAAGCATTATCATTTTCTTCCTAGGGCCACCCTAACTGGTTTCCCTTGGGAGATGTAACTAGGTTATGAGCTCATACCAAGCTAGTCGTCACTAGCATCTGGACTTATCTTTTTGGATAAGTTGAAGGTCCCGACTTAAAGTATGGGTCTAGGGGGCATAGAATCACCTCATCCCCACCCTTAATTTGGTGGTTCAAAAGGATCATTTTCTCATAGTTTAAGTCACCTTAAGTCTTAGCATGTTTAATAAAATGCCACTCAAAACATACATGTCACATATCTCATGTTACAACATAGGCATTTCTAAGTTCTTAAAGAACAACCACATGCGATAATAAAACTAGCATTTAGAAATGATAGTTCACATAGCATCATACTAGTCATGGGATAACACAATAATCCATCCTTAGCCAAGAGCTTACAAATCACTCCCTTAAAGAAAAATCCCTAAATCGGGTAACCTCAAACTAGCATATTATGTTCTCATGGGTTTAAGGGATCGATTAACCTTTTCTCCATAATTTATTAAGTCCTAGAACCTAATTAATTATGGCTGGACAGTTTAGGCAGTGTGCCAATTTAGATGAATTACGGTGTTCTAGAATGTGCGTTTTAGGTCCTTTCTCACTTCCTACTTTTTCTATGATGTAATAATTAATTCCTAAACCAATTATGAGTCACTTCCACTCATCTAGACATCATATAATGTGAATCTAACTACTTTAACAAGGCTGGACAGAATCTAAAATTTACTGTTTCTATGTAGTTCTAGAATTCACATATCAAGCAAATAAAGTTACTAAGTGTACTTTAAAATGTCTAGAATGATTATCACATACTTGGCAAGGTATTTAAGCATATTTAGACCACCCAAAACAGAATTTAAGGTGCTGTAAACTATCAAGGCAGAACCGAAAACATGTCATTAAATCATAGGAAAAATTTCACTTTAATGCATATGGGTTGCTAGTTTCTCTTGGAACACCTTTGGAGCTTCTAAAACTCTTTGGAAATCACTTTATTTTATTAAAAACCATCACAAAACACACAGGGCAGCAGCCATAAAAGGTTCTTTGGAACAAGATTAAACCTTGAAAATGTGTCTAGAGCATGGACTAAGTCCACATAAGCTTAGGAAAACCCTTGAGACATAGGTTGTAGGCCTTAGCACTAAATGAACTCCTTAGGGAGCCATTTTCATCACTTGGCCGAATACATATTCAAAGGGATACCCCCTTGATAAATCTTTTCTCAAGATGAAATGGGCAAGTCTTTTGAGCTCTAGTAGTTTAGAGTGATGACATAAAGTAAACATGTTATGCATTCCATTTTTATAGTTCATTAGAAGGTAAAGTGATAGCTCAAAGTAAATATGAAATGCACATTCTTTTTAATCTTTGAGTTTAGTGATGACTTGAAAATAAAACATGAAATGCAAGTTCATTTCTTTATCTTGGGGGTTTAGTGGTGGCGTAAAATAAACATGGATGCAATTTCTTTTACATCTTGTCTAGAGCTCTTGCAAGACTTTAGAAAGAACCAAGGTTCCAACCCAAAACTCATCCTCACAAGAAAAGACAACTAATAGTGCTAAAGTACCAAAAAGAAATCATGATCCTCAAGGAACCATGGAGATGGTCGAAAATGTTTGAAAGGAAAAGAAAAGCTAAACAAATGTTCAAGAGAAACATACGCTCATTCTTAACTAATGTTTAAAAAGGTTAAGGTTTTCTTTCAAAGACTCAAGCTTTAGAGTTTATCCATGTGACCAACATCAACATGAAACCCTCATCATCAAGCTCTCATTTTTCTACTCATCAAGGCACTCATGGCCGAACTTGAGAGGAAGAAAAAGGAAGTTTCAAATAGTTCCAAGAGAAACCTAACTCATTCTTGGCTAAAATCTTGAAAAGATGAAACCTTTCTTTAAGAACTCAAGCTCTAGAGTTTGTTCACGTGACAAATGCCAACATGAAGCTCTCATCATCAAGCTATCATTTTTCCAAATCTCCTAGGCACTCATGGCCGAAATACACAAGAAAAAGATATGAAGTTCCAAGAGATTCAAAAGAAATATAACTCTTACTTGGTCAAAACTTGAAAAGATGAAATCTTTCTTTAAGAACTCAAGCTCTAGAGTTTGTTCATGTGACAAATGCCAACATGAAGCTCTCATCATCAAGCTATCATTTTGTTGGCCTTGAGGCCGAAACCAAAAGAAAAGAAAACAAGAGAAGAAAACATCAACCTATCATCAAGGAACTTATTCCAACCAAGCTTTTCCAACAAGATCAAAACATATAGAGTAAAGAAAGCATTTTTAAACAAGTTCCCTACCTAGTGGTTGAGGTTGAGAGGAAATGAAGAAGTTGAAGGAGATGAACTCTTGAACTTGAGAGGAAAAGAAAGTTTCAAAGTGCTCTAAAACTCTAAACTTAGTGAATGAACAAAATGTGCTTCAAGTTCTCCAAGCTATCTATTTATAGAAGAATGAAATGAAGGTGTTTTTTGGGGGGGAAAAGGCTTCGACCTTTACAGCCACAAGGAGAGAAGAAATATCTCCTTCAAAGCATGATGACAAGTCTAACTAGGCATGTCCTAAAGTATGGTTAAAAGTAGTTTGTGTAAGTAAGCTTGATTGACAATATAAACTAATATAAATTTTGAATTCTTTTTGAATTTTTGGGGGAGGAGTGGTGCCACTTTTGGGCAGCCATGGGAGAGAAAATATCTTCTCTAAATCATGGTTTAAAAGGGTGCTTAGGTGTAGGATTGATTTAGCTTAGGATTAGGGGTTGCTAAGTAAATGTCTTAGGTAAACTAATTAGGTGATTAGGGTTGTAACACCTTAGATTAGGAGTAGTCTTGTGAGATTTAATGGAGTCAAGACTTCTATGACTAGTGATGTGAGTATGACAACCTTCCTTGGAAATGGGAGCGTGAATAGTGAAAATACTATTCATATATGCTTTCTTTAAAGAAAAAGAACTAGAATTAGGTTTTTAAATTTTCCTTAAGCAATTTTTTGTTCTAATTAACCTCAAATAATTATTTTAGCTCTAGATTAATTATGAAAATTAATTAATCTTTAATTAGAGCCTAATATTGTTTAGGTTTTGCTAAAAACATCCTTAAGCCCAAAATGCACTTAGCAGGGGCAAAATCGTAATTTTCACCAAAAGTTGCCCAGAACCTCCGGGATTAAGACAAACATAGTCCATGCCTTAAAATCATTGTTTTGGACCTCCAAACAAGGTTCGGGTCAAAATAGAACTTAAAACTGCCTTAAATTGCTGTAGGGGTATTTTGGTCATTTATACGCGGAGACCCTAAAAATAGGATTCCTCTGCTTTATTAAACACTGAAGCACATACAATCCCCTTCATATATCATATGAACCTTATGGGGATGGCCGAAGTCCTCGTATTTCGGTAAAAATGACCTCAGGGGCATTTTGGTCATTTAAAAGTTTAGTGAAAATCGGGGCGTTACACTTTCAACTAAATACTGATGAGCAATGCACAAAAGAAAAGCCAAAACCAAAGTCCTACCTCATAACAAAAGTTAAGACAAAGCTAAACATAACATTCCTCTATACAAAAATATACTAGAAACAAAGTTTTGTTTAGAAAGTAATTATCCTCATATAATTAATTTATGAATTTTTTCTATATAAGTAAGTCTCAATGCCAAAGTAAGAAGGAGCAGAAGACACATGATGCAACCAATGGAAAGACTAAAAAGAGCAAAAACAAGTCAGCAATAATGATTCATAACGTAACACTTTAATCTTAAATACAATCACATCAACATATAATCATCTCAACAATCAAGAGCACAAAACATTAAAAATAAACTGTAGTTGATCTAGACCCATACCTCTTTAATTTGCTACGTACAAGCAAGGAAAACTAGATGTCGAAAATCTTGTTCTATTGCAGCAGTTCACCCTCTAACTACTTATTACTTCAGACAAATTATGGTTAGTTAAAATCACCGCTTAATAAGAAAACATCTAACAAGATGCACTTATTTTCCATAATTTCATTGAAAGCACACCTACACAAATCAACAAAACTAGCAGGCAGCAACTAGCACCTAGTTACAATAAACATTGGGTGGATTTGGACAAAAGATTGGTTCCTTATTTTTTAGGCCTTACAGTCTCATATAAAAGGTTAATAAAAGTCAGAAGAACTAGTGTCAATTAACTCACCAAGAGAAACATACAACAATCTAATTTATTATATAGCATTCAAGCATAAAGTGAAGGAAGCAGAGGCGCAAAAAAATAATAATAATTGCATAATCATTACTAGAAACTAATGCTTACTAACATGAATGCTAAAGATGATAAGATCAAGAATTGAATGAAAATTAATAAGGATTATCACAACATACTTTACGAGAAGGATGACTCAAAGTAGCTAAAAAATAGAACAAAGCAATCCAACCTCTTCAAACTCCATATCAATAAGAGAAGCTTCCTTTAAATTAAATCCTCATGAGCAAAGCACAAAAGATAAGCCAAAATCAAAATCCTACCTCATAACAACAGTAACAGAAAAGGTAAGCATGGCATTCCTCTATACCAAACCAGAAAAAAATAGTAGTCATATAGGAGTTTGCCGCAACAAAACTAGCAATTAGTTTGCCAAAATAAAAGGCACGACATAAGCCACCCATAAAGACACATGACACAACCAATGAATAGACCAAAATAGAACAAAACCAGCAAATTAAGTTTGTGTTACTAGAGCTGCTCATTGTAAGGCCTCGATTTTTCCTGATTGAGCGTAAATGACCGAAATGCCCTTGAGGTCATTTTTACCCGGAAATTCGAGGATGGTCGACCTGGCAGTCCTCGAAGGGTCAACTCAATGTTTGAAGGGGATTATATATGTTGTGATGGATAGCAGAGATGAAAATCTCATTTTTTAAACTTTCGATTCAAAATGACCAAAATACCCCTATAGCATTTTACGTGGGTATTACTACCGTTTGAGTCCAGAATCTCTCCCGAGTGTTCAAAATGTTAATTATATGTGTTGAATGATATTTTTTTTATTCGAGTGGCCCCAGGCAGTGTTAGTGCAAAATTATAATGTTGCCCCTGAAATAGTGTATTTCGGGCCTAACAGCGTAATTAAAGAAACCTAAGCAATATTAGACTCTAATCGAAGATTAATTAATTTCGATAGTTAATCTAGAGTCAAAATAATTTAGTAAGGTTTGTAATATCCTAATTTTGAACTCAATACTCCTAGAATGTATTTAGGTTAACCATTAGTTTATTACTCTTTAGTTTCATTCTTTCTTCAAATTACTTAGCGGAAAATACAGGTAAAATTTTTTTTTTTTGAAACATAAAGTAAGAGCCGCGCATATCATAAACAAGCATTATCATAAAGCGTACACATAAAAAGGTAAACACAAGATAAGATCATCAATAACTTCACAACTTTAGACAATCATGCACACCAAGGACAATATTATATTAATATATAAACTGCCCGCCTATGAGAGGCGAGATGAGTTCGATACAACAAAGATGCAAATACAACATAAAAGCAAATACAACTGAAATAGAAATACATAGGAAAAACATAAAGGAAAGACACCCCTACCTTAGTGCACCTAAAATGGATAACCTTGATAACAAAAGAAGGTTTATCCTAATCTATGTGTGGTGTGTGCACTAACTCTCCCCAAGAACCTCTACTACTGTGATCTCGGAAAAGGTGGGACGTAACCAATCCACTGACGTGACTCGGTGGGAGTGGGCATCTGCTGGACGTGTGCTCTGCGACGAGGGTGCATGGCCGACCTCCGAGCCAACCTCGGCTGAGTCACAGTCTCCTCTGTAACACCCTAATTTTTAACCCAATACTCTAGAACATATTAGGTTAATCATTAGGTTATTACTTCTTAGTCTCATGCTTTTGATAAAATACTTAGCGGAAATTACGGGTAAATTTGTTTTTGAAAACATAAAACCAAAGTGAGAGCCGCGTTCTTATCTAATCGTGAGACAGAAATATAAAGCACAAATAACAAGCATGAAGAATACAACGGGTAAAGCATATAACAATGAACAAGAATGACACATCAAAGGAAATACTTTCATTAATAACATAGTTAAGGTACATATGTAGTCATGCCCTTATAGATCGGGCTAAGCTTGCAATACATAAGAAAATGAAAATACAACAGAAATACAAAAGCAAGGAAAGCATAGATAAACCACGACTACCCGAGTGCACCTAGAGTGGATAACCTCAAGACAAAAGAAGGTTTATCCTATCTATGTGTGAGTGTATACACCAAACTTCCCCTACGATGTCGACTACTGGAATCTGGGATAAGGCAGAATATAACCGATCCACGGACGCAGCATGTCAGGAGTAGGCACACACGATGACTGAGCATGAGCTCCTCGGTAGGGGCGCCTCTCGGCTTGCCTAGCCAGTCTCGGCCGCGTGATGGTCTCCTCGCTCTCGCCTCGCATGAACTGAGGAGTGGGAGCGGAGCCCTTGCTGTACATATGTGTTGATGGGTCCTTAGAAGGGTCGTCCTCTGAACCGAGAGACCAGGGCACGTAGTCCTGGAAGTCATGGGGCATCAATCCTCCAGTGTAGGTTCGAAGAATCCTCTCGTCATGTGTCCAGGCACGCTAAAAAACAATAGCGTCGTCATAGGGTGACATCAGGGAGAAGCGATAACTCTGTATAGGGTGTGCAAAAGGACGTCCAACAAAAATGAAGACTTGAACAGTGCATTCTCCCTCAAAATGATAAGATCTGTGGTCCGAATCAAAATGCACCTCACACGTCGGAGTGTTGATAAAGACCACGAACGTCACCATCGAGCTCTGAAGATGTGACGAAAGAAAGAGAAAGGAGTGAAAATCTTACTAAAGAATCTTAGTAGGAACCTCCTATCTAGGGTTACATCGTTCACATCCTCAGGAACCTTGGGTTTATTTATAAAAGGTGTGCATGCATATAAAACTCATTGTTAGGGTTTATAAAACTAATTATCCAAGGTTCATTCCTTTTAGAATGCATCTTAATGTCATCAATGCAACATATTAAGCATGAATGCATGGCAATACTTAAGCATATAATTCAAATAACTCATAACATCAAGAAACATCCATGTGGCATAAAGGGCATTAACTTTCAAGTGGAACTTTCCTCAACTTGTGTGACATCAGTCATGGTACTTTAGCAATTAAAGGCCACCCTAAAAATCTAGGCTATGAGCTCATACCTCAACTAGTCGTCACTAGCTCTTACTTATTATTTGAATAAGCGAATAATAAAAATAATAATAATCCCGACTACTTAAGAGTGCGGGCTAGGGGGCTAGGGATCACCTCTCTTAAGATATACCCTCTTTGAAACGCTCTATTGGCATCTACTGCACAGTGAATTGTCTGCTTTGGTAAGGTTGCATTTACACAGACGCTCACAGATTTGCCTCCTCCTCACCGTGTAACGCCCCGATTTTCTGTTAGAGTGAAAATAACCAAAATGCCCCTGAGGTCATTTTCGGCCCGGAATTCGAGGAAAACCGGTCCGGCAGTACTCAAAGGGCAAACTCAATGTTGGAAGGGGATTAGATGACTTGTGTACCAATCCGGGATCGAAATCTCATTTTTCCAGTTTTCGGGTCAAAATGACCAAAACACCCCTGCTGTATTTTACCCGTTTGCAAGTGCCGGATGAACCCAAAACTTCTCCAGATGGTTTTAAAAGGCGTTTTTATGTAGATTGTAACTTTAGTTTTGGTTCCGGAGGTCCCAGGCGAAATTAGTGCAAAATTACGGTTTTGCCCCTAGTTTCGTGTTTTTACGCTTAATCGCGTGATTAAACAAACCTAAGCAATATTAGGCTCTAATCGAAGGTTAATTAATTTCCATAATTAATCTTGAGTCAAAATAATTTATTAAAGTTGATTAGAACCTAAAAGTGCTTAGTTACAACTTAAAATCCTATTTTAAATTCAAAACTCCTAATCATGGAATCTTGAATAGTGTTTTCTCTCTCCAATACCTTGAATCATAGAATTGTGTTACACATTGTTTATTCACAAATGAGTTTTTAAATCTCTAATGATGTATGAGCACTCCTAATCTTGTCATAAAATCCCTGAACCTCATTATTAGTCATCTAAACTTAAGCTTAATTATTCATAACCTTGTACCTAAGCTAACCTACACTTAAACCTATCATTAACATCCAATTACATGAGAGATTTTTCTTCCTCTCTCTTGCTTCTGGTCTGGCCGAAATTACACTCCCCATTATCCATTACATGTGCAAATTTTTGACACTCCAAAGACCATGCTTCCACCTCACAAAGAACCATGCTTTGAGTCATAACCTTCATGCTTTCATCCATGCTTCATATGACCACTTCTAGAAGACTTTTTCTCTCATTTTTGTGGCTCAAATTCAGCCAGCCCTCCTTGCCTTCTAGAAGGGTTATTTTAAATTCAAACAAAGGGAAATTACCATACTTGAAGCCATACCTTGCCCCATGACTTCCACACCTAAAACCATGCTTTGAATGACCACTTTGAGGAGATATTTTTCTCCCCCACAGGCTCCAGAATTTCGTGCACTTTCCCCCCATATTTCACCTCCACATTTCAATTTTCAACCCATAATATATATAGCAAAGTGTAAAGAAATCTCACACTTTTACCATTTGCTTTTTTGTTTGAGTTTGTGACCAAAAAAGCTCTCTTACTTTCTCTCAACCCCAAGTTCTTCTCCACCACTTAGAAACTCTTTCCACCAACACAAACCACCTCAAACCACCACACCACCACCATAGATCATCATCTAAACACCCAAGCTTCCTTTCTCAAACACAAAGCTCACATAAAACACTTTTCTTTCCTTCTCCACCCTCCTTGGCCGAATCTTGTTCTTCACTTTGGAAGGAGATTTTCTTTTCATCCTCACCCCAAAGATCAAGCCTTTGCCTCCACACTTGGTAGGGAGTTTCTTTTCAAACTTTGTTTTACTCAAAAAATGTGTTTTCTCTAGTTTTCTCTTGGTTTCTTTTTGAGCTTTCCTTTATATTCCTTTTCTTTTTCCATTTCGGCCTCTTGGCCTTTTCTTCTTAAACATGATAGCTTGATGATGAGAGTTTCTAGATGATGACCTTGTGTTCATCTCAAAGAAACCTCTAAAACTTGAGTTTTGTTTCTTGATCTAGCAAGGTTTTGGTTTCTCTTCCCTTTTTCCTTCCTATGTGATTCAGCCTCCATGTGCTTTCCTTTAAAGGTTTTGTTAAAAATTTTAAAGTGTTCTTATATTTATTTCATCTCCAAAAATAATGTTGTTTTGGTTCTTACTTCTTTAAAGTTTTGTTTTCTTCTAAAAGCTTACTTCTTTTTTTGAGCTTGATGATGATGTTCAAGAACCATGTAGCTCCTTTGAGAACTTGGTTCAAGAACTCTAAAGCTCTCTTTGTGATGAGATAAGTGTTGGGTTGAGATTTGTTTTTCTCTTTAAAACTCTCATATGAGCTCAAAGTTAAGATAAAAGGCTTTGCATCCATGTTTACATTTTATGTCATCACTAAATGCTTAAGATTAAAGAATGAACTTGCATCTCCATATTTATGTTTATGTTCTCACTAAATTTCTAAGATACTAAGGAGTTGCATAGCATATTTATTTTATATCCTCACCTCTAAATAAAGACTAAAATAAAGTGCATTGCATATTTACTTTTATATAACAACTTAAGAGATTTAGAGCTCATAGACTTACCCTTTATTTCCTCAAACAAAGGCTTGAAAAAAATATGTGTTCTTTAGCTTATGATTTCGGCCTTAGGAGGTTTACCTTGTTACAAGCACTAAAATCTATGTTTCATAATTTTTCTAAGCATATATGAGTTCAAGAAATATTTAAAACAAGGTTTTATGAATTTGGAACCTCTTGAGTTTAATTTAGAATAGCTACTGCCCTTACAAGTATTTTGATGATGTTAGATGATAAAAATGTTTACAAAGGAAAAAGGTCCCAAGAGAAACTAGTATTTTATGTGTTCTAGAAATCAAGTTTATGCCTTGCTTGTTTGGAGAAAAATTCGGTTTTGCCTTACCTTGATGTGCTCACTATTTATACTGTTTTGATGATGATGATATGAGTATGTTTGTGTATAATTAAAGTTAAAATTCATATGTGAAAGATAAGAGAAGTTAGCAACTAGAAAAGAATTAATTTTAGAGTTCTAGATCCCTTAGTAACTGATTTTTCTGGATTCTGTCCAGCAAGGTTTAGAAATGGTAATCATGGATTTAAATTAGTTTAAATGTGTAGGAATGACTCATAATTAGTTTAGGACTTAATCTTGATGCCTTAAGAGCAAACTGAACTTAGAAAGGGTCATTGTTGTGACTCCTAGGTACCTGTAAAGTTAGAATTTTAGATCCTGCATTCTTGAGGTTTAGAAATGTTTATGATCATAGTATTGAGTGAGGAATACTTAGATATGAGCTTATAGGTACCCGAGAGTTTAGGATATGATAATTTATAACTTAGATTGTGAGTTAAGGACCTTAAGGGTCAATGCATAAGACATTAAGAAATTTTATCACTTTTAGTCTAGTAATGCAAGTATGATATGTTGATATGCATGATGTGATGATATATGAGGTGTGATGTGTGATACACGAGCATTACCTATATGAGTTATGATGATGTGATCTTTTATGATGATGTTATGATGATGTAGGAATTGATTATGAATTGTGGAATTGAATGTGTAAGTACATGCATTGTGAGTTGGTGTGGCATGTCATAATGAATTGTATGAATTCTTGAGATGTTATGTCTACCATGTTCGTGAGAATTGAATGAGAAAAAGTATGTACCCCTTCTTTTGCCCTCTTAAAAATCTAGTGAAAACTAGTTAGGTTTGAGCTCATTGAGGCAATATAGGTGTTTACGGTTGGATTTGGGTGTATTTGGTTGGACCTGATAATGAGAATAATTTGGTGATGAGTATAAATATAGTTAAGCTCATTCCTAAGCGATAGGGTGTGTTTGGTTGGATTTGGTGATGAGTATAAATATTGCCGAGCACTGGTGTTTATGGTTGGGTTTGGTGATGAGAAAAGAAGGTGGTCTTTGAGAGAAAGAACTCAAGAGTTCGGACGTGAGAAAAGAGATGCGATGTCTCTTTTCAAGTCACATACTCATGATTAAAGAAAGAACTAATCCTAAGTTGCCCTGTAACGCCCCGATTTTTCTGCCAGAGTGAAAATGACCAAAATGCCCCTAAGGTCATTTTCAGCCTGGAATTCGAGGAAAGCCAATCCGACAGTGCTCGAAGGGCAAACTCAATGTTGAAAGGGGATTAGATGACCTGTGTATCTTTCCGGGATCGAAAATCTCGTTTTTCGAGTTTTCGGGTCAAAATAACCAAAACGCCCCTGTGGTGTATTACCCGTTTGCAAGTGCCGAATAAACCCGAAACTTCTCCAGATGGTTTTAAAAGGAATTTTTATGTAGACTATGACTTTAGTTTTGGTCCCGAAGGTCCCGGGCAAAATTAGTGCAAAATTATGATTTTGCCCCTAGTTTCGTGTTTTTACGCTTAATCGCGTGATTAAGCAAACCTAAGCAATATTAGGCTTTAATCGAAGGTTAATTAATTTCCTTAATTAATCTTGAGTCAAAATAATTTATTAAAGTTAATTAGAACCTAAAAGTGCTTAATTACAACTTAAAATCATATTTTAATTTCAAGACTCCTAGTTATGGAATCTTAAATAGTAGTTTCTCTTTCCAATTCCTTAAATCATGGAATTGTGTTACACATTGTTTATTCATAAATGAGTTTTTAATTCTTTAATGATGTATGAGCACTCCTAATCTTGTCATAAAACCTCTAAACCTCATTTTTAGTTACCTAAACTTAAGCTTAATTATTCCTAACCTTGTACCTAAGCTAATACACATTTAAACCTACCAATAACACCCAATTAGATGATCAAAACTCACCTCCCCCATGCTGTCCCTGGTCTGGCCGAAACCTCCAAGCCTCCATATGCATCACATGTTCAATTTTCTAACACTCCATGGCCATACCTCAAGTCACATATACCATACCTTGTCATAACTTTCAATCAAGCTTGAATTTCCACATGAATAAATAATTAAAACAATGCATTTTTCCCATTTATTTGTGGCTGGAAAAGTTCCAGCCATGACAAGTTTCTAGAAGCTAAATTTCATCAAACTTGATAGGAAATTCACTCACATCAAGCCATACTTTGCATCATAGCTTCCATACTTCAAACCATGCTTCTATGATACAATCAAAGAGATATTTTTCTCTCCCTTTTTCCCCCAATGCTACGGCCACTCCTCCTCTTTAGTGAGCCCATGGTTTTGTTTTTCTATAAATAGGATGCTTGTGATAGCTTAGTGGCACCTTGAAGCATTTGCTAAGTTTAGAATTCTAGAGTTATCTTGCTAGTCCTTTTCTTTTCTCTCAAAGTTCCAAGAGCTCTTTCTCTTCATCTTCATCCTCTCTTCACATTGTCACCTTACCACTTTAATCCACCATATCATAACCTTAGATCATCATCAAATCTCTTAAACACTAAACCTCAAACACAAGCTTCCTCAAAACACATCTCCTTTCCTTTTCCTTTCTCTTTGGCCGAAGCCATCACACCACCTTAGGATGAGTTGCTCTTCTCATTTTCCTTTTCAAGTTCAAGCTTTCATCTTCATCACTTGGTAGGGATTTGCTCTTCAAACTTGTTTTGCTGAAGAATATGTTTTTTTCTAGCTTCCTCTTGGAGTCTTTTTTAACTTTCCTTTGTTTTCCTTTTCTTTTTCATTTTGGCCTCTTGGCCTTCATTATGAGTATGATAGCTTGATGATGAGAGTTCCTAGATGATGACCTTGTCTTCATCTCAAAGAAACCTCTAAAGCTTGAGTTTTCCTTTTCTTATAACTTCATCTATATGATATCTAGCTCACATGGTTTTTCAACTTAAGAAAATTAATCTAAGGATTTCTAAAAGCCCAAGCCTACCCTTGTCAACCTTAAAGTTGGCCAGCACGTTCTAGAGATCTTTCTCTAGATAGGGGTTTTGGGTATTTAATAAAGAACTTGACTTAGTTTCACTTTCTTTTTCTTTTGTAAGGTTTTCGGTTTTGGTATTTTGATCCTTGAGATTTTGTTTGGTTTTGTTTTGGAAGTTTGTTTACTTGAGCTTGATGATGTTGTTCAAGAAGCTCATAGTTCCTTTGAGAACTTGGTTCAAGAACTCTAAAGCTCTCTTTGTAATGAGATATGTGTTGGGTTGTTATCTTGTTAAAGTCTTGAATGAGCTCTAGATAACCTTAAAATGAATCTTGCATCCATATTTACTTTTATGCTTTGCATAACATGTTTACTTTCCTTGCTATCACTAAGTACCAAGATAATAAGTAAACCTTGCATTATCATGTTTATATTTCAAGCTATGCATTAACATGTTTATATTTCAAGTTCTCACTTAATATTAAGATAATAATGAGTTGCATCTCATGTTTATTTTATGCTCTCACTTTACTTTCTAATAAAAGCTAAAACAAGTGCATAAGCATGTTTATCTTTATGTCATCACGTAAATGAAACTAGAGCTCAAAGACTTGCCCATTGTTGTCTCAAACAAAGGTCTAAAATAATTATTTTCCATAATTGAGATTTCGGCCCTAAGAGGTCTTGAGTTTTCCAAGTGTTAAAAATATGTTTCATAAACTTTCTAAGCTTATATGAGTATAAGGAATATGTAGAACTAAGTTTTATGAATTTAGAACCTCTTGAGATGAAAATGATTTAGCTACTGCCCTCTTAAGTATTTTTATGATTTTAAAGGATAAAAGTGTTTATAAATAAGTTTTGAAAGTTTTAAAAAGGTCCCAAGAGAAACTAGTATTCGATGTGCTTAAAAATTGTGTTCTATGCCTTTTATGGAGATGCACATTTCGGTTCTGCCTTGCTATTTATTGCCACTGTATGTGCTGTTTTAAAGATGATAATATGCTTATGTTTGAGTAAAAATAATGTTAAGACTCTTATGTGGAAGATAAGATAAGTTAGAGACTAGAAAATAATTAATTTGAGAGTTTTAGATCCCTTAATTATTGAATTTTCTAGATTCTTTCCAGCAAGGTTTAGATTTGATAATCATGGTTTTAAATTAGTTTAAATGTGTAGGAATGACTCATAATTGGTTTAGGACTTGATCTTGATGCCTTAGGAGCAAACTAAACTTAGAAATGGTCACTGTTGTGACTCCTAGGTACCCGTAAAGTTAAAATTATAAATTCTGCATCCTTGAGGTTTAGAGATGTTCTTGATCATAGTGTGAGGTGGGGAATACTTAGTTATAACCTCATAGGTACCCAAGAGATTAGGTTTGATGATTGATAACTTAGAACGTGAGTTAAGGACCTTAAGGGTCAATGCATAAGACATTAAAAAGTCTTGAGTTTTTATGATGCTTAATTTATGTAAATATGATATATGATACATGAGCTTTATCTATGAAAAGTTTGATATATGAAGAAGTTTTATATGACGATATGCTATACCTCATAAGAAATATTTGTATGCTCTATATGTTTTCATGGCATAAGCAAATTTGAGGAAATTCGGTCTACAGCCGTCATGCTGCCGAATTTCCATCAAATTTAAGGAACATAGAAAAAGGTCTTTTTGAAAATAATGAAAACTTAAATGTGACACAACACTGAGACACCTTCTTGGGTGACACCAGTTTAGCCGAGCACTCCCAAGAAAACAAATCCGTGAGGGTATTGACACAGAGCTTGCCAAAGCGGACAATACTACTATGCACTAGTTGCTAGTAGAGCGTTTCAAAGAGAAAATGACCCTAAGAGGTGATCCTTAATTTGCCCCCTATCCCGTACTTTAAGTCGGAATTATGTATGTTACGCTTATCATAGGATAAGTAAGACCTAGTGATGACTAGTTAAGGTATGAGCTCATAACCTAGAGATGTTTTAGGGTGGCCCCATGAGATAAAAGTTAAAGTTTAAAATGTCACATATGCTATGAAAAACCAAGAAAAGTTATTATGAGATTTACACCTGTCACCTTATGCCACTATTATAATGATCCTTAGTTATTCTATTGATTGGTTTACCTTATGATGCATTCATGTCATTAGTGTATTCCATGCTTAGTCATAAGACGCATTATAAAATATGACGGGCCTTGGATAATTAATACTTTAGAAAACTAACTTAAAAGGAGTTTATATGCATACACACCTTTTTAGAAATAAACCCAAGGTTCCTGAGGATGTAATGACGTCACTTAGTTAGGGATTGCCCTATTGAGAATTCTTTTAGAAGATTCTCATTCCCTCTCTCTTTTCTTCCATCACATCTTTAGATGGCAACTTTCGTACTCTTTATCTACACCCCGACGTGGGAGCTGCACCATAACCCAACACTCGGGTCATACCATTTTGAGGGTCGCTGCACAGTTAGAGTGTTTATGTTTATGGGACAACCCTTCGCACACCCAGTACGGAGCTACCGCTTCACCCCGACTGCTCCCTACCATCATAACACGATTTTTGAGCGAGCCAGACCACGCGACGAGAAGATCCTCCACATGCAGCCCGAGGCGTCAGCCGTACGTAACTACCTGGAGTACGTGCCCCGGACTCAGTATTTGGAGATGGATCCATCAGAGGACCCGCCCTTGCACATGTACAGTTGGAGCTCCAGCCCTACTCCCGCACCGATGAGAGCTGGGAGTGAGGAGACGGTGGTTCAGCCGAGGTTGGCTCGTAGGCCATCCATGCGCCCTCGCCGCGGTGGACACGCTCTGATGATCCGCACGACCACTCCCACCGAGATCCGCCAGTGGATTGATTCCACCCCCTCAGTACTCGGACCAGCAGGAGTAGGTGCATAGGATGGGTAGTAGCTAGCGCACACACGCCACATAGTTGAGGGCAAACCTTCTTTTGTATATGAGGTTGTCTACTTCAGGTGCACACTGGTATGGGTGTTGCTTTAATGGTTTCCTTGTACTTGTTTTTATGATTTCCTTGTATTTGCTTTTCAGTTGTATTTTGTTCTTCTATGTACCGAATAGTCCTGCCTTTTGGTAGGCACATTATCTATATATATAATCAGTTGATGTATCTATGTTATTTATGTGTTTTATTATGATTTGCTCATATGACTTGTATGAATTCCCGTTCAAAGAATCATGCGTGGCTGTCACTTTGGTTTAATTCATAAAAGAAAAATTTTACCCATATTTCCGCTAAGTATTTTCAAAGTAAAAGATGAAACCAAGAGGTAATATTCTAAGGATTAACCTAAATACATACTAGTAGTATTAGGTTAAGATTTAAGGTGTTACATGCCCCTTATTTGCCCTCTTAGAAATCTAGTAATGGCTAGTTAGGTTTGAGCTCGTTTGGTTGAGCTCAATCCTAGGCGATAGGGTGTATTTGGTTGGTTTTGGTGATGCGTATAAATATCGCCGGGCACTGGTGTTTATGGTTGGATTCGGTGACGAGAAAAGAAGGTGGTTCTTGAGGAGAAGAACTTAAAAGTTCAAGTATGAGAAAAGAATAGAGGAAAGTTCTGTACTTTTTATGCTGCTTGTCTATTACTTGATGTTATGATTTATTGATTTGCTCACATAATGTATTGCCATGCATTCATCCAATATCTACAGAATTCATATCATTAAGACCCATACTAAAAAACACCCACTTCAGATAAATAGCTTTGGAAAGTTTAAAACCAAACCTTATGCATGAACACCTCTTTCATAATTAAAACTGAAGTGGCTGGGGACGACGACGATGACACGTGTGTTGGAGTCGGAATTCCCTACTGAGAATCTTGAATAAGTTTCGCATCCCTCTCTCTCTTTTCTTCTGTGTTGTCTCCAAACGAAGATGATGGAGTATCTCGTGACGCAGTTCGAGATTTCTACTAAAGCATGGGCATGAAGCATACTCTATGAGTCGGGTTGGTGGGATGCAACGGACACACGCAAATGCCGCTTTAGTTTTATAAATTATAGAAGTGTATTTCTATTGAAGCGATAATAGGACTATGATAGTCGTAAATTATGTACCTATGATAATATGATCCTGTTGTGATGTAATGAACAACCTTTGTGTTTTGTGACCATGAATAATATGAGATCTCTTTTCTATATGTTAGTCTTTGTTACGTCATACACGGCTATCACTTTGATTTATATTTTTAAAAAAACATTACTAGTATTTCCGCTAAGTATTTTCATAAAAGAATGAGACTAAGAAGTAATAACCTAATGATTAGCCTGATGTGTTCTAGAGTATTGGGTTAAAAATTAGGATGTTACACACCGCAGCAGGAGAAGTACGTCTCAGTGCTTGTCACATAAAAAATCTCCTAGGGTTGCTCGGCTGAACCGGTGTCACCCAGGGTTTTCAATCTCATATGGTACTTCAAAATATTTCTCAAATCCCTTAGGTTTGATGGAAGTTTGGCAGCATAACGGCTGTTAAACCGAATTTCTTTCAAACCGTCTTTATGGCACAAGCTCATAACACAAACATATTTCTCATTCAATTCTCATGCTTATAATAAACGTCACTTCTCAATAATTCATTCCATCATAGCTCATGCATCACAACATCATACTTGCATAAATAACTCATAGCATTAAAGATTTCTTAATGACTTATGCTTTGACCCTTAAGGTCGCTTGAAATCTAAGTTGTAAATCATCAAAACTTAAACTCTCGAGTACCTATAGGCTCATATCTAAGTATTCCTCACTAAATTCTATGATCATAACTATTTCTAAACCTCAAGAATGCAGAATCAAAAATTTTTACTTTACGGGTACCTAGGAGTCACAACATTGACCCTTTCTAAGTTCGGTTTGCTCCTAAGGCATCAAGATCAAGTCCTAAACCAATTATGAGTAATTCCTACACATTTAGACTAATTATAAACCATGATTATCAATTCTAAACCTTGCTGGACAGAATCCAGAAAAATCCATTACTAAGGGATCTAAAAGCCTTAAGTTAACTCTTTCCTAGTTACTAACTTTTCTTAACTTTCACTTATGGATTTTAGCATCAATTATACATGAACATGCTCATATTAACATCATTAAAACAGCATAATACAGTGAGCATAGCAAGCAAGGCAGAACCGAAATCATCTCCAATAAACAAGACATGAAACTTGATTTTCAAGACACATAAATTGCTAGTTTCTCTTGGAACCTTTTTTAAAACTTTCAAAACTCATTAGCAAACATTTTTATCTCATTAAAATCATCAAATACTTCCAAGGGCAGTAGCTATTTCGAATGAGTCATAGAGGTTTTAAAATCATAGAACTTTGTTCAAAACATTTCTTAAGCTCATATAAACTTAGAAAATTATGAAACATGGATTTTAGTACTTGTAACAAATCAAACCTCCTAAGGCCGAAACCAAGGAGCTAAGAAACACATAATTTTTAAGCCTTTGTTTGAGATAATAATGGGCAAGTCCTTGAGCTCTAGGTTTTCTTAGGTGATGACATAAATTTAAACATGCTCATGCACATATTTTATCTTTTATTAGAAAATAAAGTGAGGGCATAAAATAAACATGAGATGCAACTTGTTATTATCTTAAAATTTAGGTGAGGACTTGAAAATATAAACATGATAAATGCAAAACTTGAAATATAAATATGACAATGCAAGTTCATTTATTATTCTTGGTATTTAGTGATAGCAAGGAAAATAAACATGATGTGCAAAGCATAACATAAACATGGGTGCAAGCTTTATTTTAATCTTAGCTAGAGCTCTTACAACACTTTAGAGAACAACATAACCCAACACCTATCTCATCAACAAAGTGAGCTATAGAGTTCTTGAACCAAGTTCTCAAAGGAACTACATGGTTCTTGAACATCATCATCAAGCTCAAAAGAAGCAAACTTTAAAAGAAAACAAAACTTTAAGGGGGTAAGTGTAACGTCCTGATTTTTTGCTAGAGTGAAAATGACCAAAATGCCCCTGAGGTCATTTTCAGCCCGAAATTCGAGGAAAGCTGATCCAACAGTACTCGAAGGGAAAACTCAATGTTGGAAGGGGATTAGATGACTCGTGTATCTTTCCGGGATCGAAAATCTCGTTTTTCGAGTTTTCGGGTTAAAATGACCAAAACGCCCCTGCAGTGTTTTACCCATTTGCAAGTGCCGGATGAACTCGAAACTTCTCCAGATGGTTTTAAAAGGCGTTTTTATGTAGTCTGTGACTTTAGTTTTGGTCCCGGAGGTCCCGGGCGAAATTAGTGCAAAATTACGATTTTGCCCATAGTTTCGTGTTTTTACGCTTAATCGCGTGATTAAGCAAACCTAAGCAATATTAGTCTCTAATCAAAGATTAATTAATTTCCATAATTAATCTTGAGTCAAAATAATTTATTAAAGTTGATTAGAACCTAAAAGTGCTTAATTACAACTTAAAATCTTATTTTAAATTCAAGATTCCTAGTCATGGAATCTTGAATAGTATTTTCTCTCTCTAATTCCTTAAATCATGGAATTTTGTCTACATTGTTTTATTCATAAAATGAATTTAAAATCTTCTAAATATGTATGAGTTGTAACAACCTCCCAAGCACAACATTATCCTTAAACCAAGACATCGTACTCGAGAGTTGTTACTTTTTACTTAGCGGACCTTTCTTAAGTAACTATAGGAAATTCAATGGGCTCGTGTACTAACTAGCATAATTCGATCAACATATATAGCAAGATACAAAACATTTATTTAATATAAAGTAGATTACATAGGGAAGCTCTTCTATGAGCTCTAATACACATATGTTCTCTATTAAGTTTACACACCTATACATACATCTAAGTACATCTAATACAATCTCAAACACTGGACTACTGCCAATCTGACCTCTTTTGGTGTAGCATCCTATAGTTCTCCGGTTCAACCTGGAGATGACATGGGAACACAAAAACACATAGGGTGAGAATTACACAATTCTTAGTAGGGCATTCCCCAAAACATACACTGAAAATTAATGTCATCGTCATCGTCCCAGCCACTTCGGTTTATTAAGAAATTGTGAGCATACAACCTAGCTCAAAGGTTTATTTTTAAATTTCTAAATCATACTTCTGAAGTGGGTCGCTTTTATTATTCAATCACTTGATATACACATAGCATACTACTTAATATTATAGTGCTTTATTTACAACTTTACTTACTTTTGGTACATCAAAAAGAATCTTAGAAATACTATCCCTGTCTTTCCGTGCCCTTGACCTAATCAAGGGGACTTTTCTGTGCCCTTTACCCACTGAAGGGGACTTGCCCGTGCCCTTTACACTCTAAAGGGGACTTTTCCGTGCCCTTTACACTCTAAAGGGGACTCTCCCGTGCCCTTTACACGCTAAAAGGGACTTTCTCGTGCCCTCTACACGCTAAAGGGGACTTTCTCGTGCCCTCTACACGCTAAAGGGGACTTTCTCGTGCCCTCTACACGCTAAAGGGGACTTTCCCGTGCCCTTTACACATTAAAGGGGACTTTTCCTTCTTTACATAGCATATATATCATTCTCAAGCACACATATACAGGCATACATTAGCATAAATTTTTGAGCTTCATAATGCTTCAAACATATATATATATATAGCATTCATTTATCACATTTCTCTTTACCAATGCATGCATTTAGAATCATATAAACAATCAATCACATGTGATTCTCATTCATTCCTCATAAACCAAGCTTTAAAGTGTAACATCCCCAATTTTATAACTAAGATAAATATTAATCTTAATTATTGATAGCAAAACCAAGAGAATCTGGACAAATGTTATAAAACACAACAAATAGACTACTTAAGTATGTCTAGAGAAAAATGCAAAGAATTACGAAAATGCCATCACTTAGTGGAAATTACGAAAATGCCCTTGCTATGTAAAAGAAATTACCAAACTACCCTTGCCTTATTAAATGACAAAGATACCCTTACTCCATGAATGGAATTACAAAAATACCACTATCATTGTCTAATTATAAAAATATCCTTGTCTTAGTTAAAGAAATTACTACAATGCCATTTTCACAAATCCCTACACTTGACTTTAGACAAGAATGAATCTAAGCCATTGGATTAAGATGATAACACAATAATTTAACCACATACATCATACACATTTCTGAATCACATACATGCACTAAAGGTTAGAAAATCTCCATTAACATCTTTGCACAAAACATGGAAACATGTTTGCACAAAACAAAGAGCATTTTCATCCCAAAATTCAGCCAACATGTTTCCATAAATCATGCTCCAAGTGCTTTCCTTCTTCTGTTTTTTTCTCTAATCTTTCCACTATAAATACTCCTCAAACTCTCTTCAATTCAGAAACTCCCTAAGTGTTCTTTCTTTCTTATTCTATCATTCTTCTTATGTTCTTCAAAGACTTCTCTTGATCCTCTAAACTTCATCCAAACACTTAAATCCTAAGTTCAAACTTTCACTAGCCCTCACAAGAGTTACAATCTTTAACTCTAGTGAGAAATATTTTCTTAAGCACTCAAGTTCTAGAGCCAATATTCAAGGAGGGTCATCCACTCCAAAGACTCTTGTTCAAAGCTTAAGGAAGAAGAGAATGACCCTTTTTAGACCCTACACAAGAGGTAGGAGTTTCTTCTTTATTTGTTCAAGTATTGTTGGCTTCTAACTTTGCTCATGGATAGAATGCCTCAAACTTGAGTTATTGTCAAAAGTTTTGAATAATTATATTTTTAGAAAACACAACATGTTCTATTCTACTATGAGTACTTTTATGATGTTATCAAACTCAAATATAACTTAAAAGATTGTATGTGAAACTTGAGTTAATAAAGATAACTTAAGACATGAACATGGCAGATGCTGGAATTTCTAGTTATTTCTGGCAGTAGTTACTTCGAAAATTAGTGTTCATAAAATATGAAGGATCTCGAAATTAAAATATTTTTATTATAAACTAGACTCATTGTAGAACACTCTCCGGAAAGAATCACCTAAAACGGAGTTTCCTAGCCCAAGATATAAATTTTTAAAGTAGAGCATAAGACTGAAACTCTTAATCTGACCTTGTAGTAGTAAAATAGGTGTAACTCACTCTAGAAAAATGCAAATGGACTGATTTCAACTTTGTGGAAAAGCTAACACATCTACAAACACACTTATATATTCTATGCATAAAGTTTTACACCACGAAAATACAAAATGAGAGATATATTTTCGGGACAGTGTGCTGAGAAAGTCTTGAAGGTAGCGTGATACTGTGAAAGTGCCATTTAGAAAGGTTCTGGCTAAAGAAAGACTTGGTATTTAAGCGTGTCCATTGTGACCCACCTCTCTTTCCTGGGAATCTTACTATGCACAATTATAGTTGATTTACACTAATCTAAGATGTTAGTGCTACAAATTTTATTCTAAAAGATGTCAGAACTCTAAAAAAAAGATTCAAGTCTTGTAAAGAGATAATTTTAAGGATTTAAGTAGAATAATAATCTTTAGGAGATATATATATACAAGTCATAATAAAAATATATAAAGAACCTCTAAAAATATCTTAAAGGGTATTAATATATTAATGGAAATACTAAGAGTACAAAGAAGACTAAGAGAAAAAGATAATACCAAGATATTCATAACCTATTAGGAACACTAGAGACCTAACTTGATAACTTAGGTTGCTTAATATGAATTATCTATGAGAATGTTTACTAGGAGATTTACATGATATTGTCTATGTTACATGAAGTGATATATAGAAATGTGAATGTATTGATGAGATATGAAATGATAATGATAAAATGATTGACTGTGCCATGATTTATTAATGTGCATACATTCATGTTTCAAATGAAATAATAAATAGACCAACTCACTGCTTAATCCTCTTTGAGGATTAAGGTATTGATGATTTCACTCAGTGAGAATAAAAGTAAAACCTGAAAAAGTAGCAATGATAGTCTGGAAAGTGGACTTGAGCTAAACTCACGGCTTAACCCCCAAAACCGTTGAGATCATGGCAACGGAAAGAAAACCAAAAGGTTGTGGCGACCGCCACGACGTGAGCTCATTACCCTTTAGGGTGGTCTAAGGCATTGATGCATTCATCCGGTGAGTAATTAAGAAATATGTTGATGAAATAAATGAAAGATGATGATCACTAAACAAGTGAATGTTGAGGATGAGTAATCATGAAATGCATGCAGCTCCTAAATGATTATTGCTTATTAGTGGTTTTTCATGATATGCTTATATGTATGCTTGATGAAATACTGAATGGATATTTCTGCTAATGTTCAAGATTAGTTTAAAAGTAACTGCACTTCGGCTAATCATGTTTGTGAAAGTTTGATAATTGAATCCTTACCTATTCACCTTTTTATAATAAACCTGAAGTGACTGGGACGACAACGATGACACTTTTAGTACAAGTAAGAACTCCTACTGGGAAATCATGTATTTCTCACTCCTATGTTTATTTTCCGTTGTCGTTACCAGAGACAGACGTGTCCACCTAAAGCAATGAAGCTGTAGCTGAGGAAGGAGGTAGCGCGTGAAGATTTCAAACCTTTTAAGTAGGAGCATTCCGAGCTTTAGTTACATTATAGTTTGAGAGAAACAATTAGTAATAGTAGAACTTATATTGTTATTTGTAATAACTTATCAGTATGATATATGCCCTGTTGTGACTTATGTATTAAGTGATTATATTCCAGTTTATGTAATAATAGTTCTACACTTAGTCTCTTATTCCGCTTATTTAATTAATTGCGCAATGTAACTTGATTATTATCTATAAAAGCGCTATGTATTTCACTTCTCGTTACAGTCATAAGTTTTCAAAAAATTAATTTATTTAAAGAAAAAAAAACTTTCACTATTTTTCTAAGTAATTTCAAAAGAAAATAAATGCAAGGCATAAGTGACAACTAATAGAATCCAAATGTGAACTTAAGCAAAGTGGGGTTCTATTAGGGTGTTACATTATGGTATCAGAGCAGTTCATTCTATTTAAGCCTAAGGAATGGACTGACTATGTTTCTGTCTATGATATCATGCTATTAATCTTATCTGTATGATGGGATATAGGATTTAGAAATGCATGATCGTCTTGTGATACTGCCATAGTTGCTACCATGCTTAGCTATAGTATTGAGCCTGGTCAACTCGATGACTGTTGTTTGGTGTGTCTAGGAACTAATGGCAGCAAACAGACGTACGCATGGGGCACGCGGTGAAGGTAATCGTGATGAACTGGCAAATGCACTCCAGGAGATGGCTAGGGCTATGCAAGCACAAGCAACAGTGATGATGAAGCAGATGAATAGGTGGTCAGAGGAGTCAGTTGGGAATCAAGAACATGGAAAATTCTCAGAATTCAAGAGGGCTGGACCTCCAGAATTCAAAGGGACAACTAACCCCGAAATAGCTGACATATGGATTCAAGAGATGGAGAAGGTTTTCTTAGTGGTAGAATGCTTTGATGAACAAAAGGTGGCATTCTCTACTTATATGCTGAAAGGAGAGGCTGCCGTGTGGTAGAAGGGTGCAAAAGGCTTGCTTGAAAGTGCTGACATACAGATTACATGGGAGGTTTTCTATGCTACGTTCCATAAGAAATATTTTCCAGATCTGGTTAAGAAGGTAAAGGAAGTAGAATTTACATTCTTTGACATAGGAAATCGAAGTGTGGCTGAGTACACAGCTAAGTTTGAAGAACTGATCAAACACTCAACTAGCTACCAAAGGGATCCCAACGAGGCTTGGAAATGCATGAAATATGAGAGTGGTTTGAGGCCAGACATTTTGGCATCTGTGGCTCCACTGGAGGTCACTGACTATGCATCTTTAGTCAGCAAAAGCCAAGTGGCTGAGAGTTGTAATCGCCAGCTAGTTGCCCACCAAGTTGAAGAGAATAGGAAGAGGTCTACTCAACAAGGTCACCGAGGGTTCCCACCCCCTTACAAGAAACCCTACCAAGGAGGTGGATTTAAAGGGAAACAACCCCAACACCCTATGATGAATCAACCTAAGACACAAGTCATTAATCGACCTAGGATGGCTTTGTCCCTGAACCTATGACTAGACCCCCTTGTGCCACTTGTGGAAAGATACATGGAGGGGAATGCAGATTTGGTAAGAATGTTTGTTATCGGTGTGGACAGGCAGGACACTATTCTAGAAAGTGTCTAAAGTTCAATCAGTCCTCTACACTTAAGCCTAAGGCACAGGGACGCGTGTTTGCTATCACTGCTGAGATGCCCTCAGAATCCGATGATCTGATTCAAGGTAAGTGTATAATTAATGGAAAACCCTTAATTGTATTGTTTGATTCTGGCGCAACACATTCATTCATTTCATATGATTGTGCTAATAAGTTGAGGTTGTATATATCTGACTTAAAAATCATCTTAGTTGTCTCTACACCCACTATAAATACTGTTAGAACTGATCAAGTCTGCCTAAATTGTGAATTTGAGGTAGCTGATAGGATTTTTCATCATGATTTAGTTTGTCTACCCTTGTCTGCTTTTGATGTAATCTTGGGCTTGGATTGGCTTTCGGCTAACCGTGTGTTACTACATTGTGCAAATAAATCACTAGTATTTCTTCCCAAACCATCTTTACCCAATCCCTCTAAACTTGATAGAAAGGTACGACTATACCTAAACTCCATTATCATGGGGGATAATAGGAATGAAAAGCGAGGATATGTCTTCCTAATGACATGTGAGAAAGAAGTGGAGCAAGCTCTAGAAAAGATCCTTGTAGTAAAGGAATTCTCAGATGTTTTTCCTGATGACATACCTGAATTTCCTCCAAAAAGGGAGATTGAGTTTTCTATAGATTTGGTACCAGGAACAGGACCCATATCCATAGCTCCTTATAGGATGCCATTGGCCGAGTTAACAGAGTTGAAGAAGCAATTAGAGGAACTACTACAGAAGAAATTCATTAGGCCCAGTGCTTTACCATGGGGAGCCCCAAAGGTCTTTGTTTGTCAAGAAGAAGGATGGGAGTATGCGATTATGTGTGGATTATAGGCAGCTAAACAAAGTAACTATAAAAACTAAATACCCTTTGCCTAGAATAGATGACCTCATGGACCAATTAAGAGGAGCCCAAGTGTTTTCCAAGATAGATATGCGATCAGGATACCACCAGATTCGAGTGAAGGAGGAGGACATACCAAAGACAGCCTTTAGGACTAGATATGGACATTATGAGTTTAATGTGATGTCGTTTGGGTTAACCAATGCACCGGCAGTGTTTATGGACTACATGAATAGGATATTTAGACCATACTTGGACAAGTTTGTAATAGTGTTCATCGATGACATTCTAGTTTACTCTAGAACTGAAGAAGAGCACGAAGAACACTTACGAGTGGTGTTGGAGGTGTTGAGGAACAAGAAACTTTATGCAAAGTTGTCCAAGTGTGAATTTTGGATGAAGGAAGTTAAGTTCTTAGGTCATGTAGTGTCACATGGGGAATAGCAAGAGACCCAAGTAAGATAGAAGCGGTGCAACAATGGGAAACCCCTACCACTATGAAGGAGATTAGGAGTTTTCTAGGGCTAGCCGGTTACTACCGAAGGTTCATTAGAGGTTTTTCCCAAATTACCTTACCCCTCACCAAGCTGACAAGGAAGAATTCAGCTTTTATATGGAGCCCAGAATGTGAAGACAGTTTCCAAGAACTAAAGAAGAAGTTGACCACTACCCCTGTCCTAATCCTACCTGACCTAAAAGAAAATTTTGAGGTGTATTGTGATGCCTCGGGAAGAGGACTAGGATGTGTTTTGATGCAAAATAGGAATGTAGTAGCCTATGCCTCTAGACAGCTCAAACCCCATGAAGTTAATTACCCAACCCATGACTTAGAGCTAGTGGCTATTGTCTTTGCCTTAAAAATCTGGAGACATCATCTTTATGGTGTAAGGTTTGAAGTCTTTTCTGACCACAAAAGTCTGAAATACCTCTTCAACCAAAAGGAACTCAATATGAGACAAAGGCGTTGGATTGAGTTTCTCAAGGACTATGACTTTGGGTTGAACTACCACCCAGGAAAGGCAAATGTGGTAGCAGATGCTTTGTGTCGTAAGTCCTTGCTTGCCGCTTGGCTCATGGTGAAAGAAAATGAGCTGATAGAAGATCTTAGGAACCTCAACTTAGGATATAGGGGGACTTCAGAACAAATTCGGTTAAGCCAACTAAGTGTAACCAGTAGCTTTAAGGATCAAATAATTCAAGCCCAAAGGGAAGATGAGGATTTCCTTAGAACCTTAACCCTTATCGAAGCAGGAAAGTTGAAAGAGTTTGTCCAGGATAAGGAAGGAGTGTGGAGATACCAAGGGAGAATCTGTGTACCTGCAAAAGAAGGATTGAGAGCTAGCATTTTGGAAGAAGCCCACAAGAGTCAATTTAGTGTACACCCCAGTATAACCAAGATGTACCATGACCTAAAAAAGATGTTCTGGTGGCCAAAGATGAAAGCAGATATAGCAAATATAGTGAAAAAATGTTTGGTATGCCAAAAAGTGAAGATAGAACATCAAAAACCCTCCGGAGTGCTGTAACCTCTCGAAATCCCCGAATGGAAGTGGGAAGGAATATCCATGGATTTCGTGATGGGATTGCCAAGAACGCCTACCGGACATGACTCCATATGGGTAATTGTGGATAGATTGACCAAATCTGCTCACTTTTTACCCATTCGAGCAAATTACCCTTTGGAAAAGTTAGCTCAGCTATACATCCAAGAGATAATAAGGCTCCATGGAGTACCCAAAACCATTGTCTCAGATAGGGATCCAAGGTTCACCTCAAGATTTTGGGGAGCTTTGCAAAAGGCGTTTGGTTCAAGGTTGTGTCTAAGCACTGCCTATCACCCTCAAACTGATGGACAATCAGAAAGAACAATTCAAACCCTTGAGGATATGCTAAGAGCATGTGTCTTAGACCAGCCAAAAAGTTGGGACAAACCACTTCCATTGATTGAGTTTGCATATAATAATAGTTACCACACTAGCATTGGGATGGCACCCTATGAGGCTTTGTATGGTAGAAAGTGTCAATCACCACTTTCTTTGGTGTGACCCGGAGAGCAAAGTATTTTGGGCCCCGATTTGGTAGAAGAGACAACCAAACAAATAAGGAGAATTAGGGAAAGAATCCTCCTTTGCTCAGAGTAGGCAGAAGAGCTATGCTGACAAGAGAAGGAAACCTCTCGAATTTCAAGAAGGAGAACACATATTCTTGTGAATTACTCTTACCACAGGTATAGGTCGTGCAATGAAAGTCAAAAAGCTAAGCCCTAGATTCTTAAGACCCTTCCAAATCCTCAAAAAGGTAGGTCCCTCTACCTACCAAATTGCATTACCTCCAAATTTGTCTAACCTACACAATGTTTTTCATGTGTCCTAATTGAGAAAGTATCAGTCAGACCCTAGTCATGTGTTTGAGCCAGAAACTATACAATTAAAAGATGACTTAACTTTTGAATTACCACCGATGAGGATCGTGGATCATGGCATCAAGCAGCTGAGAAACAAATCTGTATCTCTGGTCCGAGTAGCATGGGGACAAGATGGAATGGAAGAGCACACATGGGAGCTCGAGGAAACTATGCGAAAAGAATTTCCGAACCTATTCACACGTATCAAATTTTGAGGGCAAAATTTTTAGTGAGAAGGGGAGAAATGTAACATCCCCAAATTTATAACTAAGAAATATTAATCTTAATTATTTATAGCAAAACCAAGAGAATCTGGACAAATGTTATGAAACACAACAAATAGACTACTTAAGTATGTCTAGAGAAAAATGCAAAGAATTACGAAAATGCCATCACTTAGTGGAAATTATGAAAATGCCCTTGCTATGTAAAGGAAATTACCAAACTACCCTTGCCTTATTAAATGACAAAGATACCCTTACTCTATGAATGGAATTACAAGAATACCACTATCATTGTCTAATTACAAAAATATCCTTATCTTAGTTAAAGAAATTACTACAATGCCATTTTCACAAATCCCTACACTTGACTTTAGACAAGAATGAATCTAAGCCATTGGATTAAGATGATAACACAATAATTTAACCACATACATCATACACATTTCTGAATCACATACATGCACTAAAGGTTAGAAAATCTCCACTAACATCTTTGCACAAAACATGGAAACATGTTTGCACAAAACAAGGAGCATTTTCATCCCAAAATTCAGCCAACATGTTTCCATAAATCATGCTCCAAGTGCTTTCCTTCTTCTGTTTTTTCTCTAATCTTTCCACTATAAATACTCCTCAAACTCTCTTCAATTCAGAAACTCCCTAAGTGTTCTTTCTTTCTTATTCTATCATTCTTCTTATGTTCTTCAAAGACTTCTCTTGATCCTCTAAACTTCATCCAAACACTTAAATCCTAAGTTCAAACTTTCACTAGCCCTCACAAGAGTTACAATATTTAACTCTAGTGAGAAATGTAACGCCCCGATTTTTCTGTTAGAGTGAAAATGACCAAAATGCCCCTGAGGTCATTTTCAGCCCGGAATTCGAGGAAAGCGTCTTGGCAAAGACTCGAAGGGCAAACTCAATGTTGGAAGGGGATTAGAAAACTTATGTACCTTCCCGGGATCGAAAATCTCGTTTTTCGAGTTTTCGGGTCAAAATGACCAAAATGCCCCTGCGGTGTTTTACCCGTTTGCAAGTGCCGGATGAACCCGAAACTTCTCCAGATGGTTTTAAAAGGCGTTTTTATGTGTTCTATGACCTCAGTTTTAATTTTTGAAGTCCCGGGCAAAATTAGTGCAAAATTACGGTTTTGCCCCTAGTTTCGTATTTTTACGCTTAATCGCGTGATTAAGCAAACCTAAGCAATATTAGGCTCTAATCGAAGATTAATTAATTTATTAATTTATTAATCTTGAGTCAAAATAATTTATTAAAGTTGATTAGAACCAAAAAGTACTTAATTACAACCTAAAATCATATTTTAATTTTAAGACACCTAGTCATAGAATCTTGAATAGTATTTTCTCTTTCCAATTCCTTAAATCATGGAATTGTGTTACACATTGTTTATTCATAAATGAGTTTAAAATTCTTTAATGATGTATGAGCACTCCTAACCTTGTCATAAAATTCCTAATACACATGCTTAGTTACCTAAACTTAAGATTAATCACTCCTAACCTTGTACCTAAGCTAACCTACACTTAAACCCACCATTAACACCCAATTACATGATCAAATCATCCTCCCACTCTGCTGTCCCAAGCTGTGAAACCCCTCCCTCTCCATATGCATCACATGTTCAATTTTCTAACACTCCAAAGCCATACCTCAAGTCACATACACCATACCTTGTCATATTTTCCATCACACTTGATTTTCCAATGAAATAACCAAGAAAAATAAATTGTTTCCTCCATTTATTTGTGGCTGGAAATGTTCCAGCCATGTTAAGTTTCTAGAAGGGTGATTTATTACAAAATTGAAATAAAGCTCACTCAAAACCCATGCCTAAACCCATACTTTGTATCATGCACTCCATACTTCAAACCATGCTTCTATGACACAATCAAAGAGATATTTTTCTCTCCCTTGCCCCCTCAAAAGCTACGGCCAAGCCCTCCCCATTCACTCCTCCATGGTTTTGTTTTTCTATAAATAGGATGCTTGTGATAGCATTGTTGCACCTTGAAGCATTTGCAAAGTTTAGAGTTTTAGAGTTGTCTTGCTAAGCTTTTTCCATTCTCTCAAAGTTCTAAGAGCTCTTTCTCTTCATCTTCATCCTCTTCATTCTTCCCTCACATAATCACCTCATAACCTCAATCCATCACCTCATAACCTTAAACCATTGTCAAAGCTTTCAAACACTCAACCTCAAACACATCTCCTTTCCTTTTCTTTTCCTTGGCCGAAATCATCACCACCATCCTAAGAGGTGTTGCTTATCTCATCTTCATCTTCAAGACCAAGCTTTTATCTTAATCAATAGGTAGGGACTTGGTTTCAAACTTTATTTTGTTCAAAAAGTGTTTTTCTCTAGCTTTCTCTTGGTTTCTCTTTTTAAAACTTTCTTTCTCTCCTTTTCCTTTTGTGTTTCGGCCATGAGGCCTTCATAGTTATGTAACGCCCCGATTTTTCTGTTAGAGTGAAAATGACCAAAATGCCCCTGAGGTCATTTTCACCTAATTCGAGGAAAGCCAGTGCGGAAGTACTCGAAGGGCAAACTCAATATTGGAAGGGGATTAAAAAACTTATGTACCTTCCCAGGATCGAAAATCTCGTTTTTCGAGTTTTCGGGTCAAAATGACCAAAACGCCACTGCGGTGTTTTACCCGTTTGCAAGTGCCGGATGAACCCGAAACTTCTCCATATGGTTATAAAAGGCGTTTTTATGTGTTCTATGACCTCAGTTTTAATTTTTGAAGTCCCGGGCAAAATTAGTGCAAAATTACTGTTTTGCCCCTAGTTTCGTATTTTTACGCTTAATCGCGTGATTAAGCAAACCTAAGCAATATTAGGCTCTAATCGAAGATTAATTAATTTCCTTAATTAATCTTGAGTCAAAATAATTTATTAAAGTTGATTAGAACCAAAAAGTACTTAATTACAACCTAAAATCATATTTTAATTTTAAGACACCTAGTCATAGAATCTTGAATAGTATTTTCTCTTTCCAATTCCTTAAATCATGGAATTGTGTTACACATTGTTTATTCATAAATGAGTTTAAAATTCTTTAATGATGTATGAGCACTCCTAACCTTGTCATAAAATTCCTAATACACATGCTTAGTTACCTAAACTTAAGATTAATCACTCCTAACCTTGTACCTAAGCTAACCTACACTTAAACCCACCATTAACACCCAATTACATGATCAAATCATCCTCCCACTCTGCTGTCCCAAGCTGGGCGAAACCCCTCCCTCTCCATATGCATCACATGTTCAATTTTCTAACACTCCAAAGCCATACCTCAAGTCACATACACCATACCTTGTCATATTTTCCATCACACTTGATTTTCCAATGAAATAACCAAGAAAAATAAATTGTTTCCTCCATTTATTTGTGGCTGGAAATGTTCCAGCCATGTTAAGTTTCTAGAAGGGTGATTTATTACAAAATTGAAATAAAAGCTCACTCAAAAACCCATGCCTAAACCCATACTTTGTATCATGCACTCCATACTTCAAACCATGCTTCTATGACACAATCAAAGAGATATTTTTCTCTCCCTTGCCCCCTCAAAAGCTACGGCCAAGCCCTCCCCATTCACTCCTCCATGGTTTTGTTTTTCTATAAATAGGATGCTTGTGATAGCATTGTTGCACCTTGAAGCATTTGCAAAGTTTAGAGTTTTAGAGTTGTCTTGCTAAGCTTTTTCCATTCTCTCAAAGTTCTAAGAGCTCTTTCTCTTCATCTTCATCCTCTTCATTCTTCCCTCACATAATCACCTCATAACCTCAATCCATCACCTCATAACCTTAAACCATTGTCAAAGCTTTCAAACACTCAACCTCAAACACATCTCCTTTCCTTTTCTTTTCCTTGGCCGAAATCATCACCACCATCCTAAGAGGTGTTGCTTATCTCATCTTCATCTTCAAGACCAAGCTTTTATCTTAATCAATAGGTAGGGACTTGGTTTCAAACTTTATTTTGTTCAAAAAGTGTTTTTCTCTAGCTTTCTCTTGGTTTCTCTTTTTAAAACTTTCTTTCTCTCCTTTTCCTTTTGTGTTTCGGCCATGAGGCCTTCATAGTTATGTAACGCCCCGATTTTTCTGTTAGAGTGAAAATGACCAAAATGCCCCTGAGGTCATTTTCAGCCCGGAATTCGAGGAAAGCCAGTGCGGAAGTACTCGAAGGGCAAACTCAATATTGGAAGGGGATTAAAAAACTTATGTACCTTCCCAGGATCGAAAATCTCGTTTTGAAGTTTTGAGTCAAAATGACCAAAACGCCATCATGGTGTTTTACCCGTTTGCAAGTGCCGGATGAACCCGAAACTTCTCCATATGGTTATAAAAGGCGTTTTTATGTGTTCTATGACCTCAGTTTTAATTTTTGAAGTCCCGGGCAAAATTAGTGCAAAATTACTGTTTTGCCCCTAGTTTCGTATTTTTACGCTTAATCGCGTGATTAAGCAAACCTAAGCAATATTAGGCTCTAATCGAAGATTAATTAATTTCCTTAATTAATCTTGAGTCAAAATAATTTATTAAAGTTGATTAGAACCAAAAAGTACTTAATTACAACCTAAAATCATATTTTAATTTTAAGACACCTAGTCATAGAATCTTGAATAGTATTTTCTCTTTCCAATTCCTTAAATCATGGAATTGTGTTACACATTGTTTATTCATAAATGAGTTTAAAATTCTTTAATGATGTATGAGCACTCCTAACCTTGTCATAAAATTCCTAATACACATGCTTAGTTACCTAAACTTAAGATTAATCACTCCTAACCTTGTACCTAAGCTAACCTACACTTAAACCCACCATTAACACCCAATTACATGATCAAATCATCCTCCCACTCTGCTGTCCCAAGCTGGCCGAAACCCCTCCCTCTCCATATGCATCACATGTTCAATTTTCTAACACTCCAAAGCCATACCTCAAGTCACATACACCATACCTTGTCATATTTTCCATCACACTTGATTTTCCAATGAAATAACCAAGAAAAATAAATTGTTTCCTCCATTTATTTGTGGCTGGAAATGTTCCAGCCATGTTAAGTTTCTAGAAGGGTGATTTATTACAAAATTGAAATAAAAGCTCACTCAAAAACCCATGCCTAAACCCATACTTTGTATCATGCACTCCATACTTCAAACCATGCTTCTATGACACAATCAAAGAGATATTTTTCTCTCCCTTGCCCCCTCAAAAGCTACGGCCAAGCCCTCCCCATTCACTCCTCCATGGTTTTGTTTTTCTATAAATAGGATGCTTGTGATAGCATTGTTGCACCTTGAAGCATTTGCAAAGTTTAGAGTTTTAGAGTTGTCTTGCTAAGCTTTTTCCATTCTCTCAAAGTTCTAAGAGCTCTTTCTCTTCATCTTCATCCTCTTCATTCTTCCCTCACATAATCACCTCATAACCTCAATCCATCACCTCATAACCTTAAACCATTGTCAAAGCTTTCAAACACTCAACCTCAAACACATCTCCTTTCCTTTTCTTTTCCTTGGCCGAAATCATCACCACCATCCTAAGAGGTGTTGCTTATCTCATCTTCATCTTCAAGACCAAGCTTTTATCTTAATCAATAGGTAGGGACTTGGTTTCAAACTTTATTTTGTTCAAAAAGTGTTTTTCTCTAGCTTTCTCTTGGTTTCTCTTTTTAAAACTTTCTTTCTCTCCTTTTCCTTTTGTGTTTCGGCCATGAGGCCTTCATGGTTATGTAACGCCCCGATTTTTCTGTTAGAGTGAAAATGACCAAAATGCCCCTGAGGTCATTTTCAGCCCGGAATTCGAGGAAAGCCAGTGCGGCAGTACTCGAAGGGCAAACTCAATATTGGAAGGGGATTAAAAAACTTATGTACCTTCCCAGGATCGAAAATCTCGTTTTTCGAGTTTTCGGGTCAAAATGACCAAAACGCCACTGCGGTGTTTTACCCGTTTGCAAGTCTTAGGATGAACCGAAACTTCTCCATATGGTTATAAAAGGCGTTTTTATGTGTTCTATGACCTCAGTTTTAATTTTTGAAGTCCCGGGCAAAATTAGTGCAAAATTACTGTTTTGCCCCTAGTTTCGTATTTTTACGCTTAATCGCGTGATTAAGCAAACCTAAGCAATATTAGGCTCTAATCGAAGATTAATTAATTTCCTTAATTAATCTTGAGTCAAAATAATTTATTAAAGTTGATTAGAACCAAAAAGTACTTAATTACAACCTAAAATCATATTTTAATTTTAAGACACCTAGTCATAGAATCTTGAATAGTATTTTCTCTTTCCAATTCCTTAAATCATGGAATTGTGTTACACATTGTTTATTCATAAATGAGTTTAAAATTCTTTAATGATGTATGAGCACTCCTAACCTTGTCATAAAATTCCTAATACACATGCTTAGTTACCTAAACTTAAGATTAATCACTCCTAACCTTGTACCTAAGCTAACCTACACTTAAACCCACCATTAACACCCAATTACATGATCAAATCATCCTCCCACTCTGCTGTCCCAGCTGGCCGAAACCCCTCCCTCTCCATATGCATCACATGTTCAATTTTCTAACACTCCAAAGCCATACCTCAAGTCACATACACCATACCTTGTCATATTTTCCATCACACTTGATTTTCCAATGAAATAACCAAGAAAAATAAATTGTTTCCTCCATTTATTTGTGGCTGGAAATGTTCCAGCCATGTTAAGTTTCTAGAAGGGTGATTTATTACAAAATTGAAATAAAAGCTCACTCAAAAACCCATGCCTAAACCCATACTTTGTATCATGCACTCCATACTTCAAACCATGCTTCTATGACACAATCAAAGAGATATTTTTCTCTCCCTTGCCCCCTCAAAAGCTACGGCCAAGCCCTCCCCATTCACTCCTCCATGGTTTTGTTTTTCTATAAATAGGATGCTTGTGATAGCATTGTTGCACCTTGAAGCATTTGCAAAGTTTAGAGTTTTAGAGTTGTCTTGCTAAGCTTTTTCCATTCTCTCAAAGTTCTAAGAGCTCTTTCTCTTCATCTTCATCCTCTTCATTCTTCCCTCACATAATCACCTCATAACCTCAATCCATCACCTCATAACCTTAAACCATTGTCAAAGCTTTCAAACACTCAACCTCAAACACATCTCCTTTCCTTTTCTTTTCCTTGGCCGAAATCATCACCACCATCCTAAGAGGTGTTGCTTATCTCATCTTCATCTTCAAGACCAAGCTTTTATCTTAATCAATAGGTAGGGACTTGGTTTCAAACTTTATTTTGTTCAAAAAGTGTTTTTCTCTAGCTTTCTCTTGGTTTCTCTTTTTAAAACTTTCTTTCTCTCCTTTTCCTTTTGTGTTTCGGCCATGAGGCCTTCATGGTTATGTAACGCCCCGATTTTTCTGTTAGAGTGAAAATGACCAAAATGCCCCTGAGGTCATTTTCAGCCCGGAATTCGAGGAAAGCCAGTCTTGGCGCAAGACTCGAAGGGCAAACTCAATATTGGAAGGGATTAAAAACTTATGTACCTTCCCAGATCGAAAATCTCGTTTTGAAGTTTTAGTCAAAATGACCAAAACGCCATCATGCGGTGTTTTACCCGCTTGCAAGTGCTTAGGATGAACCCGAAACTTCTCCATATGGTTATAAAAGGCGTTTTTATGTGTTCTATGACCTCAGTTTTAATTTTTGAAGTCCCGGGCAAAATTAGTGCAAAATTACTGTTTTGCCCCTAGTTTCGTATTTTTACGCTTAATCGCGTGATTAAGCAAACCTAAGCAATATTAGGCTCTAATCGAAGATTAATTAATTTCCTTAATTAATCTTGAGTCAAAATAATTTATTAAAGTTGATTAGAACCAAAAAGTACTTAATTACAACCTAAAATCATATTTTAATTTTAAGACACCTAGTCATAGTATCTTGAATAGTGTTTTCTCTTTCCAATTCCTTAAATCATGGAATTGTGTTACACATTGTTTATTCATAAATGAGTTTAAAATTCTTTAATGATGTATGAGCACTCCTAACCTTGTCATAAAATTCCTAATACACATGCTTAGTTACCTAAACTTAAGATTAATCACTCCTAACCTTGTACCTAAGCTAACCTACACTTAAACCCACCATTAACACCCAATTACATGATCAAATCATCCTCCCACTCTGCTGTCCCAAGCTGGCCGAACCCCTCCCTCTCCATATGCATCACATGTTCAATTTTCTAACACTCCAAAGCCATACCTCAAGTCACATACACCATACCTTGTCATATTTTCCATCACACTTGATTTTCCAATGAAATAACCAAGAAAAATAAATTGTTTCCTCCATTTATTTGTGGCTGGAAATGTTCCAGCCATGTTAAGTTTCTAGAAGGGTGATTTATTACAAAATTGAAATAAAAGCTCACTCAAAAACCCATGCCTAAACCCATACTTTGTATCATGCACTCCATACTTCAAACCATGCTTCTATGACACAATCAAAGAGATATTTTTCTCTCCCTTGCCCCCTCAAAAGCTACGGCCAAGCCCTCCCCATTCACTCCTCCATGGTTTTGTTTTTCTATAAATAGGATGCTTGTGATAGCATTGTTGCACCTTGAAGCATTTGCAAAGTTTAGAGTTTTAGAGTTGTCTTGCTAAGCTTTTTCCATTCTCTCAAAGTTCTAAGAGCTCTTTCTCTTCATCTTCATCCTCTTCATTCTTCCCTCACATAATCACCTCATAACCTCAATCCATCACCTCATAACCTTAAACCATTGTCAAAGCTTTCAAACACTCAACCTCAAACACATCTCCTTTCCTTTTCTTTTCCTTGGCCGAAATCATCACCACCATCCTAAGAGGTGTTGCTTATCTCATCTTCATCTTCAAGACCAAGCTTTTATCTTAATCAATAGGTAGGGACTTGGTTTCAAACTTTATTTTGTTCAAAAAGTGTTTTTCTCTAGCTTTCTCTTGGTTTCTCTTTTTAAAACTTTCTTTCTCTCCTTTTCCTTTTGTGTTTCGGCCATGAGGCCTTCATGGTTATGCGCTCGATTTTTTCTCATTAGAGTGAAAATGACCAAAATGCCCCTGAGGTCATTTTCAGCCCGGAATTCGAGGAAAGCCAGTGCGGCAGTACTCGAAGGGCAAACTCAATATTGGAAGGGGATTAAAAAACTTATGTACCTTCCCAGGATCGAAAATCTCGTTTTTCGAGTTTTCGGGTCAAAATGACCAAAACGCCACTGCGGTGTTTTACCCGTTTGCAAGTGCCGGATGAACCCGAAACTTCTCCATATGGTTATAAAAGGCGTTTTTATGTGTTCTATGACCTCAGTTTTAATTTTTGAAGTCCCGGGCAAAATTAGTGCAAAATTACTGTTTTGCCCCTAGTTTCGTATTTTTACGCTTAATCGCGTGATTAAGCAAACCTAAGCAATATTAGGCTCTAATCGAAGATTAATTAATTTCCTTAATTAATCTTGAGTCAAAATAATTTATTAAAGTTGATTAGAACTAAAAAGTACTTAATTACAACCTAAAATCATATTTTAATTTTAAGACACCTAGTCATAGTATCTTGAATAGTGTTTTCTCTTTCCAATTCCTTAAATCATGGAATTGTGTTACATATTGTTTATTCATAAATGAGTTTAAAATTCTTTAATGATGTATGAGCACTCCTAACCTTGTCATAAAATTCCTAATACACATGCTTAGTTACCTAAACTTAAGATTAATCACTCCTAACCTTGTACCTAAGCTAACCTACACTTAAACCCACCATTAACACCCAATTACATGATCAAATCATCCTCCCACTCTGCTTGAATTTTTCGGGACAGTGTTGCTGAGAAAGTCTTGAAGGTAGCGTGATACTGTGAAAGTGCAATTTAGAAAGGTTCTGGCTAAGGAAAGACTTGGTATTTAAGCGTGTCCATTGTGACCCACCTCTCTTTCCTGGGAATCTTACTATGCACAATTACAGTTGATTTACACTAATCTAAGATGTTAGTGCTACAAATTTTATTCTAAAAGATGTCAGAACTCTAAAAAAAAGATTCAAGTCTTGTAAAGAGATAATTTTAAGGATTTAAGTAGAATAATAATCTTTAGGAGATATATATAAAAGTCATAATAAAAATATATAAAGAACCTCTAAAAATATCTTAAAGGGTATTAATGTATTAATGGAAATACTAAGAGTACAAAGAAAACTAAGAGAAAAAGATAATACCAAGATATTCATAACCTATTAGGAACACTAGAGACCTAACTTGATAACTTAGGTTGCTTAATATGAATTATCTATGAGAATGTTTACTATGAGATTTACATGATATTGTCTATGTTACATGAAGTGATATACAGAAATGTGAATGTATTGATGACATATGAAATGATAATGATAAAATAATTGTCTGTGCCATGATTTATTAATGTGCATACATTCATGTTTCAAATGAAATAATAAATAGACCAACTCACTGCTTAATCCTCTTTGAAGATTAAGGTATTGATGATTTCACTCAGTGAGAATAAAAGTAAAACCTGAAAAAGTAGCAATGATAGTCTGGAAAAGTGGACTTGAGCTAAACTCACGGCTTAACCCCCTAAACCGTTGAGATCATGGCAACGGAAAGAAAACCAAAAGGTTGTGGCGACGGCCACGGTATGAGCTCATTACCCTTTTAGGGTGGTCTAAGGCATTGATGCATTCATCCCGTGAGTAATTGAGAAATATGTTGATGAAATAAATGAAAGATGATGATCACTAAACAAGTGAATGTTGAGGATGAGTAATCATGAAATGCATGCAGCTCCTAAATGATTATTGCTTATTAGTGGTTTTTCATGATATGCTTATATGTATGCTTGATGAAATCTTGAATGGATATTTACGCTAATGTTCAAGATTAGTTTAAAAGTAATGCACTTGACTAATCACGTTTGTGAAAGTTTGATAATTGAATCCTTACCTGTTCACCTTTTTATAATAAACCTAAAGTGACTGGGACGACAACGATGACACTTTCAGTACAAGTAGGAACTCCTACTGAGAAATCATGTATTTCTCACTCCTATGTTTATTTTCCGTTGTCGTTACCAGAGACAGACGTGTCCACCTAAAGCAACGAAGCTGTAGCTGAGGAAGGAGGTAGCGCGTGAAGATTTCAAATCTTTTAAGTAGGAGCATTCCGAGCTTTAGTTACATTATAGTTTGAGAGAAACAATTAGTAATAGTAGAACTTATATTGTTATTTGTAATAACTTATCAGTATGATATATGCCCTGTTGTGACTTATGTATTAAGTGATTATATTCCAGTTTATGTAATAATAGTTCTACACTTAGTCTCTTATTCCGCTTATTTAATTAAGTGCGCAATGTAACTTGATTATTATCTATAAAAGCGCTATGTATTTCACTTCTCGTTACAGGCTTAAGTTTTCAAAATATTAATTTATTTAAAGAAAAAAAAACTTTCACTATTTTTCTAAGTAATTTCAAAAGAAAATAAATGCAAGGCATAAGTGATAACTAATAGAATCCAAATATGAACTTAAGCAAAGTGGGGTTCTATTAGGGTGTTACATAAAGTACATAGCATGCATCTAAGTTCATCATAGTGGCATCAAAGGACATTTTACTTCCAAATCAAGAATTTAGCTCATTTCCAGCATATTGACAGATTTCTCATTCCAATAACAACAATTAATTTCTCAATCAAACGGCCAATTCAAGGATCATAAAAATTCCTCATGACATCTCAATGTGTCTAAGAGACCCTGTAAAACTTTCATAGCAATCGGAGTTCTCTAACCATGCTAAATAAATTATACAAATTTGGTGGTCAGAGGCCACTTTTTCACAGCTCATAATAGGGTTCTCATAATTTTTAGACCAAGCAAATGATTGAAATACTTCAAAATAAAAATCACAGTTGTACTTCAATATGTTATTAACTCCCTATAAAAATTTCAAAGGGTAATTCCATCATTTTCTATGGTCACAAAATTATACAAATTTATAGCTTCAGTACCAAGATTTCAGGCAGCAAAGCTAGACTCTCAGTTTATGATTTTTCTCAGATACTAAAGTTCCTTATCATGAACCACGAAAATTATCAGAGTTTCCTTATGATGTTAGCTTCAACATATAATTTTTATAGCCAATAAAAATGACTAGAAATGAGCCAGAAAACTCGTGAACAAATTCTGTCCTGTTGAAATCCGAAAATCCAGCAGCATGTGTCAAATTCTCTTTTGACAAAAATCATTTTTCACAACATCCAAACACTCCACCAAAATTAATACATCAATATCAACATAATATCAACCAATAAAACTTAGAATTTCTGAATTATTCAATCATAATATTCCAGAGCAAAATCAGAAAGAAAATAGGATGAAACAAGCCCTACTTGTGATGCTTGAGACTTCTAACTCCAAAAGTACTTCCAAGAATTGTTTTTCATCACTTCAACCTTCCAAACAGCCCCTAAATCTTCCCTTAAACAGTGAAGAATGTGATATCAAAGTAAGAAGTGGTGAGGATTTGAAATTTCAATCGGTTGGTTTTGTAGGTATTGAGGTGTAGAACAAGTTTAGTGAAGGAGGTTTAGAGTTTTAACAACTCTAGGCTAGTGTTTTGGATCAAGTTTTGATGTTCTTCAAGAAGCAACAATGGAGGTTGTCATGGAAATGTTGCTGGCCGAGAATGAAGATGAGAAAAAATGAGGTTTTTTTTATTATTTTTCTTATTTGAAGATAATGCACACATTTTATCAATTAATGTTTTCTTTGAAGATAATTATATGCATTTTGTAACATTTTCATTGGCTATTGAAAAAGGAAAGGATATGTATTGTTCTAGACCATACACTTGTCATATTAGATGGCAAGTGTAACGCCCCGATTTTCTGTTAGAGTGAAAATGACCAAAATGCCCCTGGGGTCATTTTCAGACCGAGGAAAGCAGTCTGGCAAGACTCGAAGGGCAAACTCAATGTTGGAAGGGGATTAGAAAACTTATGTACCTTCCCGGGAACGAAAATCTCGTTTTTCGAGTTTTCAGGTCAAAATGACCAAAACGCCCCTGTGGTGTTTTACCCGCTTGCAAGTGCCGGATGAACCCGAAACTTCTCCAGATGGTTTTAAAAGGCGTTTTTATGTATCCTATGACCTCAGTTTTAATTTTTGAAGTCCCGGGCAAAATTAGTGCAAAATTACGGTTTTGCCCCTAGTTTCGTATTTTTACGCTTAATCACGCGATTAAGCAAACCTAAGCAATATTAGGCTCTAATCGAAGGTTAATTAATTTCCTTAATTAATCTAGAGTCAAAATAATTTATTAAAGTTGATTAGAACCAAAAAGTACTTAATTACAACCTAAAATCATATTTTAATTTTATGACACCTAGTCATAGAATCTTGAATAGTGTTTTCTCTTTCCAATTCCTTAAATCATGGAATTGTGTTACACATTGTTTATTCATAAATGAGTTTTAAATTCTTTAATGATGTATGAGCACTCCTAAACTTGTCATAAACTCCCTAAATCACATTCTTAGTTACCTAAACTTAAGCTTAATCATTCCTAACCTTGTACCTAAGCTAATACACATCTAAACCTACCATTAACACACAATTAAATGGTCAAACCATCCTCCCACTCTGCTGTCCAGCCTTGGCCGAAGCTTCACTCCCTCCATATGCATCACATGTTCAATTTTTCAACACTCCAAGGCCATACCTCAAGTCACATACACTATACCTTGTCATAACTTTCAATCAAGCTTGAATTTCCACATGAATAAATAATTAAAACAACCCATTTCTCCCATTTAATTGTGGCTGGAAAAGTTCCAGCCATGCATTATTTCTAGAAGCCTAAATTCATAAAAATGTGATAGGAAATTAACTCACATCAAGCCATGCTTTGTAGCATAGCTTCCATACTTCAAACCATGCTTGAATGACCTTGTGTAAGAGATATTTTCTCTTCCTTCCTCCCTCAAAAGCTACGGCCAAAGCCCTCCCCATTCACTCCTCCATGGTTTTGTTTTTCTATAAATAGGATGCTTGTGTTAGCCTTGTTACACTTTGAAGCATTTGCAAAGTTTAGAGTTTTAGAGTTGTCTTGCTAGTCTTTCCTTTTTCTCTCAAAGTTCCAAGAGTGTTCTTCCTTCCTTTTCATCTTTATCTTCTTCATCTCTTCATCACCTCTCAACCATCAAACACCACCCCAAAACCTTGAACCATCATCAAACCTCTCAAACACCACACCTCAAACACAACTCCACTTGAAACACATTTTCTTTCTTTTTCTCTCATCAAGGCCGAATCATCATCACCATCCTAGGAGGTGTTGCTCATCTCATTTCCATCTTCAAGTTCAAGCTTTTATCTTCATCAAAAGGTAGGGATTTGTTTTCAAACTTTATTTTGTTCAAGAAAGTGTTTTTCTCTAGTTTTCTCTTGGATTCTTTTTGAACTTTCCTTTGTCTTTCCTTTCCTTTTCATTTTCGGCCATGAGGCCTTGATTTGAGCATGATAGCTTGATGATGAGAGTTTCTAGATGATGACATTGTGTTCATCTCAAAGAAACCTCTAAAGCTTGAGTTTTCCTTTTTTTACAACTTCATCTATATGTTATCTAGCTCACACGGTTTTCCAACTTAAGAAAATTAATCTAAGGATTTCTAAAAGCCCAAGCCTACCCTTGTCAACCTTAAAGTTGGCCGGCACGTTCTAGAGATTTGTCTCTAGATAGGGGTTTTGGGTACTTAATAAAGAACTTGATGTAGCTTCACTTTCTTTCTCTTTTATATGATTTTCGATTCTTGTGTTGTGATCTTTGAGATATTGTATGGGGTTATTATCTTGTTAAAGTCTTGAATGAGCTCTAGTTAACTATAAAATGAATCTTGCATCATGTTTATTTTATGCTATGCATATCATGTTTACTTCCTTGCTATCACTAAATCCCAAGATAATGAATGAACTTGCATTATCATGTTTATGTTTCAAGCTTTGCATTATCATATTTATATTTCAAGTCCTCACCTAAATATCTAAGATAATAATATGTTGCACCACATATTTATTTCATGCTCTCACTTTACTTTCTAGCAATAACTAAAATAAGTGCATGAGCATGTTTATTTTTATGTCATCACTTTAATGATTCTAGAGCTCAAAGACTTGCCCAAGGATATCTCAAACAAAGGTCTAAAACATTTATCTCCTATGGCTCATATTTCGGCCCTATGAGGCCTTAATGTCTTCAAGTATTGAAAACTATGTTTTATAATTTTTCTAAACTTATATAAGTATAAGGAATGTGTAGAACTAAGTATTATGAATTTAGGACCTCTTGAGATGAAAATAACATAGCCACTGCCCTATTAAGTATTTCCATAAAGTTTAGAAGATAAAAGTGTTCATAAAAGAGTTTTGAAGGTTTTAACAAGGTTCCAAGAGAAACTAGGATTTTATGTGCTTTAGAAACTATGATTCAATGCCTTTAAATGGAGTTTCTGTTTCGGTTCTGCCTTGCTATGTTTGGCCACTGCATGAGCTGTGTTAATGATGTTAATATGCTTATGTTTGGGTAATAATTATGTTAAGACTCATATGTGAAAGATAGGATAAGTTAGGAACTAGAAAAGAATTAATTTGAGAGTTCTAGATCCCTTAAAGATTCATTTTTCTGGATTCTGTCCAGCAAGGTTTAGATTCAATAATCATGGTTTTAAATTAGTTTATATGTGTAGGAATGACTCATAATTGGTTTAGGACTTAATCTTGAAACCTTAGGAGCAAACCGAACTTAGAAAGGGTCATTATTGTGACTTCTAGGTACCCGTAAAGTTAGTATTTTGATTTCTGCACTCTTGAGGTTTAGAGATGTTCTTGACCATAGGGTGAGGTGAGAAATACTTAGTTATAACCTTGTAGGTTCCCAAGAGACTAGGTGTTGATGATCAATAACTTAGAACGTGAGATAAAGATCTAAACCGTAATTTCTAGAACTCCGTAACCACATAAACATAAAGCTGTCCAAATTCTGCTTAGTGCTATTTGGATTAGTTCTTGAGCATAAAATTTGTATAACTCATTAATTGTCAAACTATAGGTGTATAAAGAAGTTAAGGATAATTAATTTGCAAGTTTAAGACTCATAAAGAATCGAAGTTTAAAACACTATGAGTTATAACATAACATGTCTATGAGCTTATGGGGATGATTGTTAGATATGACTATGTGATGATGTTTGTGCGAAAGTTTTATGTGACGAATGTTATGATAAAGTTTCATGTGATGAAAAAGCTATATGAGAATGCATGATAAAAATAAGTATGATAAATGATGAGGTAATTGTGATTTAGTACTTATGAGAATATAAATGTGACACAACACTGAGACGCGCTTCTCCTGGGTGACACCGGTTCGGCCGAGCACCCCCAGGAGGAGACAAATCCGTGAGGGTATGTGTAGATGCAGCCTGCCAAAGCGGACAAATTGCGAGGCCCACGTGGCTAGCAAAGCGTTTCAAAGAGGAAATGATCCTAGAAAGGAGATCCTTAATTTGCCCCCTAGCCCGTACTTTAAGTCGGGATTATGTTACGCTTATCATAGGATAAGTAAGAACTAGTGACGACTAGTTAAGGTATGAGCTCATAACCTAGAGAAGTTTTAGGGCGGCCCCATGAGATGAAAGTTAAAGTTAACAATGTCACATAAACTATACTTATGCCAATGTTATAATGTTTCCTAGTTATTCTATTGTTTGGTTTACCTTATGATGCATTCATATCATTAGTGTATTTCTGCTTAAGTTATAAAGACGCATTATAAAATATGACGGACCTTGGATAAAGTACCTCTTTGGAAAACCAACTTAAAAGGAAATTATATACATGCACACCTTTTAGAAATAAACCCGAGGTTCCTGAGGATGTGACGATGACACCTAGGTAGGGATAACCCTACTGAGAATTCTTTAGAAAGATTCTCATTCCTCTCTCTTTTCTTCCGTCATATCTTGAGATGGCGACGTTTGTACTCTTCATCGACACCCGGTATGGGAGCTGCACCATAACCCGGCACTTTCGGGTCATACCATTTTGAGGGTCGCTGCCAGCCGGAGTATTCATGTTCATGGGGCGACCCTTCGCGTGCCCCCCGAGCTACCGCTTCACCCCGACTGCTCCTTACCGTCATAACGGGATTTTTGAGCGAGCGAGACCACGCGATGAGCAGATTCTCCGCATGGAGCCCGAGACGTCAGCTATACGCGAGTACCAGTATGTGCCGCGTCCCGATGCTGGAGACGAACCCATCCGAGGACCCGCCATCCCACATGTACAGTTGGAGTTCCAGTCCCGCTCCTCCACCGATGAGGGCTGGGTGTGAGAGCGGTGGTCCAGCCTGAGGTTGGCTCGACGGCCATCTATGCGCCGCCAAGGTGGACATGCCCCGATGATGCACTCGACCACTCCCGAGATTCGCCAAAGGATCGACTTCGACCCCACGATCGGACGCAGGAGTAGTCATAGGAGGGGTAGTAGCTAGTGCACACACACGCCACATAGTAGAGGTCAAACCTTCTTTTGCATATGAGGTTGTCTCCTTTAGGTGCACATGGGTATGGGGGTAGTTTCTTTTGTATTTGCCTTTTATGATTTCCTTGTATTGCATTTCAGTTGTATTTTGCTTCATGATGTATCAAATAGTCCTGCCTCTTTGGGTAGGCACGTTATATATATATATATCCATGATTCAGTGATGTTTCCATGATATGATGTGTTTCTTATGCTTTGCTTATATGTTTCGTTATGCTTCCTCTTAAAGATTCGTGCGTGGCTCTCACTTTGATTTAAATTCCAAAAAGAAAAATTTTACCCATATTTCCGCTAAGTATTTTCTAAGTAAAAGATGAGACCAAGAGGTAATATTCTAAAGATTAACCTAAGTACATACTAGTAGTCTTGGGTTAAGATTTAGGGTGTTACAGCAAGCTTGCACTGATAGCTTTATACGGTGTAAAAACTACACACTGTAATTTAACCGAATGGGTAAAACAGTATACTCAGGTAATCAAATATTGCCAAAAAAATAATTCTAAGTATAAAATATTTATTCCTACCTATTTCTAATCTTAATCCTCTAATTTCTCACTTTCGGACATCTTCGGGTCCTAATTCTAGGGTTTCGACTGTCTCGGCAGGCCTGTAGGGCCTGTAAAATACTATTCACTTTTTTTTTTTTTTACAGATTCGTTGGATTGTCCTTATCTTGCTATGTTTGTCGGATTTTTGAAATTATGACTAGAAAAACTCAAATTAATTTTTATATAATTTTTAGGCTGTTACATTACCACCCACCTTAAAAAGCATTTTGCCCTCAAAATTCATTTGAAAATAACTTCAAAAGAAAAATTCCATATATCAAACAAACGATTAAGACACAATTCAAGTCAAATCGTAAACGTTCCTACCTTAGATCGAATTCTTAGGTGGTGACGTCCTTTCAGCACTCATGGTGAAGACCCTACTCTGTGGTTGGGGCTTTGTAGTTGGCTTTGAATTCCTATTTGGACATTCCCTCATTATATGTCCTGGCTTTCCGCAACGATAGCATACATTCTGTCCAGCCAAGCAAGGTCTACTGCCATGGTTCTTCCCACATTTTGGACAATCTTGACTCATGGTTGACCATTGTTGTTGTTTATCTCCATCCAGATTGGGCTGAAACGGTTTCCTCTGGGGCCAAGCCTCCTCATGATCTTGGTCTTCAAGTGCCAGTCTCTTATTAGAAGTGTGCTTAGCAGATTGTATGATTGCCAACTTCTTGTTGGAGTCCTCTGCACGACGGCACTTGTTTACCATGGTTGCATAATCTCGGATCTCTAAGAGTCCTACAGCAGCTTCAATGTCCTCACGTAACCCTCCTTCATACTTCATGCACTTCCAAGTTTCATCAGGATTACGCTGATAGATGGTGGAAAATTTGCAGAGCTCTTCGAACTTTGCTGTGTACTCTGCTACACTCATGGACCTTTGCTTGAGTGCCATGAACTCCAACTCCTTTGCATTTCTCAGTGAAGCAAGGAAGTACTTGTGGTAGAAAGCTTCCTTGAAGATCTCCCATGTGACTTCAGTTTGAGAAGCTTCGAACAATCCCTTAGTGCCAACCCACCAAAAGTCTGCATCTGCCTCTTGCATGTAAGTAGCAAAAGACACTTTCTGGATCTCAGTGCAAGGAACAACTGAGAAAATCTTCTCTATAGCTTTGATCCATTCTTCCTCGAAATGGCGGGGGATTTGACTTCCTAAACTCGGCAAATTTCTGATACTCCACATCCACTTCGTTTCCTCCAGGGTTCCCTACTGGATTACCTTCGGCATATTGGTCCAACCTTTCCATCATCCTATTGGCTGCTGCAGCTTGTTCTCTCATGGCAGCTGCCATTTCGCGGAAAGTGTCCATCACACCCGTTTCGTCTACGGGACCATTCCTAGTACGCCGATTGGAAGTCATCGGTTCCTATCACACCAAACAAGAATTATTGAGTTGATCAGGCTCAATACCAAGCTAAGCGTGGCAACAACCCACAACATTCACAATCAGCAGTCATACACATATATAGAATTAAAATGCATGACATTTACTAAGGAAGCATAGCTAGTCCATTCCTCAAGGTCCTACTAGGATGAACTGCTCTGATACCATAATGTAACATCCTCCCAAGCACAACATTATCCTTAAACCAAGACATCGTACTCGAGAGTTGTTACTTTTTACTTAGCGGACCTTTCTTAAGTAACTATAGGAAATTCGATGGGCTCGTGCACTAACTAGCGTAATTCGATCAACATATATAACAAGATACAAAACATTTATTTAATATAAAGTCGATTACATAGGGAAGCTCTTCTATGAGCTCTAATACACATATGTTCTCTGTTAAGTTTACACACCTATACATACATCTAAGTACATCTACTACAATCTCAAACACTGGACTACTGCCAATCCAACCTCTTTTGGTGTAGCATCCTATAGTTCTATGGTTCAACCTGGAGACGACACGGGAACACAAAAACACATAGGGGTGAGAATTACACAATTCTCAGTAGGGCATTCCCCAAAACATACACTGAAAATTAATGTCATCGTCATCGTTGGCCACTTCGGTTTATTAAGAAATTGTGAGCATACAACCTAGATCAAAGGTTTATTTTTAAATTTCTAAATCATACTTCCGAAGTGGGTCGCTTTTATTTTTCAATCACTTGATATACACATAGCATACTACTTAATATTATAGTGCTTTATTTACAACTTTACTTACTTTTGGTACATCAAAAAGAATCTTAGAAATACTATCCCTGTCTTTCCGTGCCCTTGACCTAATCAAGGGGACTTTTCCGTGCCCTTTACCCACTAAAGGGGACTTGCTCGTGCCCTTTACACATTAAAGGGGACTTTTCCGTGCCCTTTACACTCTAAAGGGGACTCTCCCGTGCCCTTTACATGCTAAAGGGGACTTTCTCGTGCCCTCTACACGCTAAAGGGGACTTTCCCGTGCCCTTTACACATTAAAGGGGACTTTTCCTTCTTTACATAGCATATATATCATCCTCAAGCTCACATATACAGGCATACATTAGCATAAATTTTTGAGCTTCATAATGCTTCAAACATATATATATATATAGCATTCATTCATCACATTTCTCTTTACCAATGCATGCATTTAGAATCATATAAACAATCAATCACATGTGATTCTCATTCATTCCTCATAAACCAAGCTTTAAAGTACATAGCATGCATCTAAGTTCATCATAGTGGCATCAAAGGACATTTTACTTCCAAATCAAGAATTTAGCTCATTTCCAGCATATTGACAGATTTCTCGTTCCAATAACAACAATTAATTTCTCAATCAAACGGCCAATTCAAGGATCATAAAAATTCCTAATGACATCTCAATGTGTCTAAGAGACCCTGTAAAATTTTCATAGCAATCAGAGTTCTCTAACCATGCTAAATAAATTATACAAATTTGGTGGTCAGAGGCCACTTTTTCATAGCTCATAATAGGGTTCTCATAATATTTAGACCAAGCACATGATTGAACTACTTCAAAATAAAAATCACAGTTGTACTTCAATATGTTATTAATTCCCTATAAAAATTTCAAAGTGTAATTCCATCATTTGCTATGGTCACAAAATTATACAAATTTATAGCTTCAGTACCAAGATTTCAGGCAGCATAGTTAGACTCTTAGTTTATGATTTTTCGCAGCTAGTAAAGTTCCTTATCATGAACCACGAAACTTATCAGAGTTTCCTTATGATGTTAGCTTCAACATATAATTTTATAGCCAATAAAAATGACTAGAAATGAGCCAGAAAATTCGTGAACAAATTCTGTCCTGTTGAAATCCGAAAATCCAGCAGCATGTGTCAAATTCTCTTTTGACAAAAATCATTTTTCACAACATCCAAACACTCCACCAAAATTAATACATCAATATCAACATAATATCAACCAATAAAACTCAGAATTTCGGAATTATTCAATCATAATATTCCAGAGCAAAATCAGAAAGAAAATAGGATGAAACAAGCCCTACTTGTGATGCTTGAGACTTCTAACTCTAAAAGTACTTCCAAGAATGGTTTTTCGTCACTTCAACCTTCTAAACAGCCCCTAAATCTTCCCTTAAACAGTGAAGAATGTGATATCAAAGTAAGAAGTGGTGAGGAATTGAAATTCCAATCGGTTGGTTTTGTAGGTATTGAGGTGTAGAACAAGTTTAGTGAAGGAGGTTTAGAGTTTTAACAACTTTAGGCTAGTGTTTTGGATCAAGTTTTGATGTTCTTCAAGAAGCAACAATGGAGGCTGTCATGGAAATGTTGCTGGCCTAGAAAGAAGATGAGAAAAAATGAGGTTTTTTGATTATTTTTCTTATTTGAAGATAATGCACACACTTTATCAATTAATGTTTTCTTTGAAGATAATTATATGCATTTTGTAACATTTTCATTGGCTATTGAAAAAGGAAAGGATATGTATTGTTCTAGACCATACACTTGTCATATTAGATGGCAAGCTTGCACTGATAGCTTTATACGGTGTAAAAACTACACACCGTAATTTAACCGAATGGGTAAAACAGTGTACTCAGGTAATCAAATATTGCCCAAAAAATAATTCTAAGTATAAAATATTTATTCCTACCTATTTCTAATCTTAATCCTCTAATTTCTCACTTTCGGACATCTTTGGGTCCTAATTCTAGGGTTTCGACTGTCTCGGCAGGCCTGTAGGGCCTGCAAAATGCTATTCACTTTTTTTTTTTTACAGATTCGTTGGATTGTCCTTATCTTGCTATGTTTGTCGGATTTTTGAAATTATGACTAGAAAAGCTCAAATTAATTTTTATATAATTTTTAGGGTGTTACATGAGTACTCCTTAATCATGTAAGAAAGGTTCCTAATCACATTCTTATTCACCTAAACTTATGCTTAGTGACTCCTAACCTTGCACCTAAGCTAATACACCCCTAAACACATCACTAACACACAATTACATGACCAAAACTCCTTCCTCCCTTGCTGCATTAGACCAGGCCGAAATTCATACCCCATTTTATCACAATTTTATTTTATTTCACACTCCAAAGACCATGCTTCCACCTCACAAAGAACCATGCTTTGAGTCATAACCTCCATGCTTTCATCCATGCTTCATATGACCACTTCTAGTAGACTTTTTCTCTCATTTTTGTGGCTCAAATTCAGCCAGCCCTCCTTGCCTTCTAGAAGGGTTATTTTAAATTCAAACAAAGGGAAATTACCATACTTGAAGCCATACCTTGCACCATGACTTCCATACCTGAAACCATGCTTTGAATGACCACTTTGAGGAGATATTTTTCTCCCCCAAAGACTCCAAAATTTCGTGCACTTTCCCCCCATATATCACCTCCACATCTCAATTTTCAACCCATAATATATATAGCAAAGTGTAAAGAAATCTCACACTTTTACCATTTGCTTTCTTGTTTGAGTTTGTGACAAAAAAAGCTCTCTTACTTTCTCTCAACCCCAAGTTCTTCTCCACCACTTAGAAACTCTTTCCACCACCACAAACCACCTCAAACCACTACACCACCACCATAGATCATCATCTAAACACCCAAGCTTCCTTTCTCAAACACAAAGCTCACATAAAACACTTTTCTTTCCTTCTCCACCCTCCTTGGCCGAATCTTGTTCTACACTTTGGAAGGAGATTTTCTTTTCATCCTCACCCCAAAGATCAAGCCTTTGTCTTCACACTTGGTAGGGAGTTTCTTTTCAAACTTTGTTTTACTCAAAAATGTGTTTTCTCTAGTTTTCTCTTGGTTTCTTTTTGAGCTTTCCTTTACATTCCTTTTCTTTTTCCATTTCGGCCTCTTGGCCTTTTCTTCTTAAACATGATAGCTTGATGATGAGAGTTTCTAGATGATGACCTTGTGTTCTGTAACACCCTAAATCTTAACCCAAGACTACTAGTATGTCCTTAGGTTAATTTTTAGAATATTACCTCTTGGTCTCATCCTTTGGAAAATACTTAGCGGAAATACGGGTAAAATTTTTCTTTTTAAAATCAAAGTGAGAGCCACGCGCGAAACTTTAAGGGGCAACATAACGAAACATATAAGCAAAGCATAAGAAACACATCATGTCATGGAAACATCAACTGAATCATAGATATATATATATATAACGTGCCTACCCAAAGAGGCAGGACTATTTGATACACCATGAAGCAAAATACAACTGAAATGCAATACAAGGAAATCATAAAAAGCAAATACAAAAGAAACTACCCCCATACCCGTGTGCACCTAAAGGAGACAACCTCATATACAAAAGAAGGTTTGATCTCTACTATGTGGCGTGTGTGTGCACTAGCTACTACCCCTCCTATGACTACTCTGGGTCAGTCTTGTGGGGTGGTCGATCCTTGGCGAATCTCGTGCGGAGTGGTCGAGTGCATCATCGGGGCATGTCCACCGCGCGAGGCGCTATAGATGGCCGTCGAGCCAACCTCACGGCTGGACCATCTGCCTCACTCCACCCTCATCGGTGGAGGAGTAGGACCGAGCTCCAGCGTACATGTGGGATGGCGGGTCCTCGGATGGGTCCGTCTCGGCAGTCTGGGGGCCAGGCACATACTGGTACTGCATCGCCGATGTCTCGGGCTCCATGCGGAGGATCCGCCGTCGCGTGGGGTCTCGCTCAAAAATCCCGCTATGACGGTAGGAGCGATCGGGGGTGAAGCGTGCTTCGGGACCGGCACGAAGGGTCGCCCCATGAACATGAATACTCGATAGTGCAGCTGACCCTCAAAATGATATGACCGTGCCGGGTCATGGTGCGACTCCCATACCGGGGTGTCGACGAAGAGTACAAGCGCCGCCATCCGAAGATATGACGGAAGAAAAGAGAGAGGGAATGAGAATCTTTCTAAGAAGAATTCTCGATGGGGTTATCCCTACCTAGGTGTCATCGTCACATCCTCGGGGAACCTTGGGTTTATTTCTAAAAGGTGTGCATGCATATAAGTTCCTTTTAAGTGGGTTTCCCAAAGAGGTATTTTTATCCAAGGTCCATCATATTTTATAATGCGTCTTTATAACTTAAGCGTAAATATACTAATGCTATGAATGCATCATAAGGTAAACCAAACAATAGAATAACTAGGAAACATTATAACATTGGCATAAGTATAGTTTATGTGACATTGTTAACTTTAACTTTCATCTCATGGGGCCGCCCTAAAACTTCTCTAGGTTATGAGCTCATACCTTAACTAGTCGTCACTAGCTCTTACTTATCCTATGATAAGCGTAACATAATCCCGACTTAAAGTACAGGCTAGGGGGCAAATTAAGGATCTCCTTTCTAGGATCATTTCCTCTTTGAAACGCTTTGCTAGCCACGTGGGCCTCGCAATTTGTCCGCTTAAGGCAGGCTGCATCTACACACATACCCTCACGGATTTGTCTCCTCCTGGGGGTGCTCGCCAACGGTGTCACCCAGGAGAAGCGTCTCGGTGTTGTGTCACATTTATATTCTCATAAGTATTAAATCACAATTACCTCATCATTTATCATATTCATTTTTATCATGCATTCTCATGTAGCTTTTTCATAACATATATATCATCACATGAAACTTTCTCATTCGTCACATAAAACTTTCACACAAACATCATCACATAGTCATATTTAACAATCATCCCCATAAGCTCATAGACATGTTATGTTATAACTCATAGTGTTTTAAACTTCGATTCTTATGAGTCTTAAACTTGCAAATTAATTATCCTTAACTTCTTTATACACCTATAGTTTGACAATTAATGAGTTATACAAGTTTTATGCTCAAGAACTAATCCAAATAGCACTAAGCAGAATTTGGACAGCTTTATGTTTATGTGATTACGGAGTTCTAGAAATTACGATTTAGATCTTTAACTCACATTCTAAGTTATTGATCATCAACACCTAGTCTCTTGGGAAACTACAAGGTTATAACTAAGTATTTCTCACCTTACCCTATGGTCAAGAACATCTCTAAACCTCAAGAGTGCAGAAATCAAAACACTAACTTTACGGGTACCTAGAAGTCACAATAATGACCCTTTCTAGGTTCGGTTTGCTCCTAAGGTTTCAAGATTAAGTCCTAAACCAATTATGAGTCATTCCTACACATATAAACTAATTTAAAACCATGATTATTGAATCTAAACCTTGCTGGACAGAATCCAGAAAAATAAATCTTTAAGGGATCTAGAACTCTCAAATTAATTCTTTTCTAGTTCCTAACTTATCCTATCTTTCACATATGAGTCTTAACATAATTATTACCCAAACATAAGCATATTAACATCATTAACACAGCTCATGCAGTGGCCAAACATAGCAAGTGAACCTAAAGCGAAACTCCATTGAAAGGCATTGAATCATAGTTTCTAAAGCACATAAAATACTAGTTTCTCTTGGAACTATAAAAACCTTCAAAACTCTTTTTATGAACACTTTTATCATCTAAACTCATGGAAATACTTAATAGGGCAGTGGCTATGTTATTTTCTTCTCAAGAGGTCCTAAATTGTAATACTTAGTTCTACACATTCCTTATACTCATATAAGTTTAGAAAAATTATAAAACATAGTTTTCAATACTTGAGGACATTCAGGCCTCATGGGGGCGAAATATGAGCCATAGGAGATAAATGTTTTAGACCTTTGTTTGAGATATCCTTGGGCAAGTCTTTGAGCTCTAGAATCATTAAAGTGATGACATAAAAATAAACATGCTCATGCACTTATTTTAGTTATTGCTAGAAAGTAAAGTGAGAGCATAAAATAAATATGTGGTGCAATATATTATTATCTTTGATATTTAGGTGAGGACTTGAAATATAAATATGATAATGCAAAGCTTGAAACATAAACATGATAATGCAAGTTTATTCATTATCTTGGGATTTAGTGATAGCAAGGAAATAAACATGATATGCAAAGCTTAAAGTAAACATGATGCAAGTTTCATTTTTATATTTAACTAGAGCTCATTTAAGACTTTAACAAGATAATAACCCCATACAACATCTCAAAGATCACAACACAAGAATCGAAAATCATATAAAAGAGAAAGAAAGTGAAGCTACATCAAGTTCTTTATTAAGTACCCAAACCACCTATCTAGAGACAAATCTTTAGAACGTGCTTGCCAACTTTAAGGTTGACAAGGGTAGGCTTGGGCTTTTAGAAATCCTTAGATTAATTTTTCTTAAGTTGGAAAACCATGTGAGCTAGATAACATATAGATGAAGTTGTAAGAAAGGAAAACTCAAGCTTTAGAGGTTTCTTTGAGATGAACACTATGTCATCATCTAGAAACTCTCATCATCAAGCTATCATGCTCAAATCAAGGCCTCATGGCCGAAAATGAAAAGGAAAGGAAAGAGAAAGGAAAGTTCAAAAAGAATCCAAGAGAAAACTAGAGAATAACACTTTCTTGAACAAAATAAAGTTTGAAAACATATCCCTACCTTTTGATGAAGATATAAGGTTGATCTTGAAGATGGAAATGAGATGAGCAACACCTCCTAGGATGGTGGTGATGATTCGACCAAGGAAAGGAAAGGAAAGGAGATGTGTTTTTGAGTGAAGTTGTGTTTGAGGTTGAGTGTTTGAAAGCTTTGAGAGTGGTTTAAGGTTGAGGTGATGGATTAAGGTTATGAGGTGATTATGTGATGGAAGAATGAAGAGGATGAAGATGAAGAGAAAGAGCTCTTAGAACTTTGAGAGAAGGAAAAAGCTTAGTAAGACAACTCTAAAACTCTAAACTTTGCAAATGCTTCAAGGTGCAACAAAGCTAACACAAGTATCCTATTTATAGAAAAACAAAACCATGGAGCTCACATTGGGAGTGCTGGTTTAGCTTTGAAGGGCAAAGGGAGAGAAAAATATCTCTTACACAAGGTCATTCAAGCATGGTTTGAAGTATGGAAGCTATGCTACAAAGTATGGCTTGATGTGAGTTAATTTCCTATCACATTTTTATGAAAGTGGAAGCTTCTAGAACCTTAACATGGCTGGAACTTTTCCAGCCACAAATAAATGGGGAAAATGGGTTGTTTTAATTATTTATTCATGTGGAAATTCAAGCTTGATTGAAAGTTATGACAAGGTATAGTGTATGTGACTTGAGGTATGGCCTTGGAGTGTTGAAAAATTGAACATGTGAGAGGGAGTGAGGCTTCGGCCAGCTTGGGGCAGCAGAATGGGAGGATGATTTGACCATTTAATTGTGTGTTAATGGTAGGTTTAGATGTGTATTAGCTTAGGTACAAGGTTAGGAATGATTAAGCTTAAGTTTAGGTAACTAAGAATGTGATTTAGGGAGTTTATGACAAGTTTAGGAGTGCTCATACATCATTAAAGAATTTAAAACTCATTTATGAATAAACAATGTGTAACACAATTCCATGATTTAAGGAATTGGAAAGAGAAAACACTATTCAAGATTCTATGACTAGGTGTCATAAAATTAAAATATGATTTTAGGTTGTAATTAAGTACTTTTTGGTTCTAATCAACTTTAATAAATTATTTTGACTCTAGATTAATTAAGAAAATTAATTAACCTTCGATTAGAGCCTAATATTGCTTAGGTTTGCTTAATCGTGTGATTAAGCGTAAAAATCTGAAACTAGGGCAAAACGTAATTTTGCACTAATTTTGCCGAGACTTCAAAAAAATTAAAACTGAGGTCATAGAATACATAAAACGCCTTTTAAAACCATCACGGAGAAGTTTCGGGTTCATCCAGAAGCACTTGCAAGCGGGTAAAACACCACAGGCGTTTTGGTCATTTTGACTGCTGAAAACGAAGATTTTCGATCCCGAAGGTACATAAGTTTTCTAATCCTTCAACATTGAGTTTGCCCTTCGAGTACTGCATGACTGCTTTCCTCGAAGCCGAGTGAAAAAATGACCTCAGGGGCATTTTGGTCATTTTCACTCTAACAGAAAATCGGGGCGTTACATGTTCATCTCAAAGAAACCTCTAAAGCTTGAGTTTTGTTTCATGATCTAGCAAGGTTTGGGTTTTTCTTCCCTTTTTCCTTCCTATATGATTTGGCTTCCATGTGCTTTCCTTTAAAGGTTTTGTTAAAAATTTTAAAGTGTTCTTATATTTATTTCATCTCTAAAAATAATGTTGTTTTGGTTCTTACTTCTTTAAAGTTTTGTTTTCTTCTAAAGTTTACTTCTTTTTGAGCTTGATGATGATGTTCAAGAACCATGTAGTTCCTTTGAGGACTTGGTTCGAGAACTCTAAAGCTCTCTTTGTGATGAGATGAGTGTTGGGTTGAGATTTGTTTTTCTCTTTAAAAGTCTCATATGAGCTCTAAGTTAAGATAAAAGACTTTGCATCCATGTTTACACTCTATGTCATCACTAAATGCTTAAGATTAAAGAATGAACTTGCATCTCCATATTTATGTTTATGTTCTCACTAAATTTCTAAGATAATAAGGAGTTGCATAGCATATTTACTTTATGTCCTCACCTCTAAATAAAGATTAAAATAAAGTGCATTGCATATTTACTTTTATGTCACAACTTAAGATGATTTAGAGCTCATAGACTTGCCCTTTATTTCCTCAAACAAAGGCTTGGAAAAAAATGTATTCTTTAGTTTATGATTTCGGCCTTAGGAGGTTTACTTTGTTACAAGTACTAAAGTCTATGTTTCATAATTTTTCTAAGCTTTGATGAGTTCAAGAAATATCTAGAAACAAGTTTTATGAATTTAGAACCTCTTGAGACTAATTTAAAATAGCCACTTCCTCTAAAGGTATTTTGAGGATTTTAGTTGATAAAACTAGTTATCAATGAGTTTTGAAAGCTTTAAAAAGGTTCCCAAGAGAAACTAGTATTTTATGTGTTCTAGAAATCAAGTTTTATGCCTTGCTTGTTTGGAGATGATTTCGGTTCTACCTTGCTTGCTATGCTCACTGGTATATGCTGTTTTGATGATGATAATATGAGTATAATCATGTATATTTGATGTTAAAATTTATATGTGAGTGATAAGAGAAGTTAGTAACTAGAAAAGAATTAATTTGAGAGTTTTAGATCCCTTAGTAAATGATTTTTCTGGATTCTGTCCAGCATGATTTAGAAGTGATAATCATGGATTTAAATTAGTTTAAATGTGTGGGAATGACTCATAATTGGTTTAGGACTTAATCTTGATGCCTTAGGAGCAAACCGAACTTAAAAAGGGTTATTGTGGTGACTCCTAGGTACTCGTAAAGTTAGAATTTTAGATCCTGTATTCTTGAGATTTAGAAATATTTGTGACTATAGTATTGAGTGAGGAATACTTAGATATGAGCCTATAGGTACCCAAGAGTCTAGGATATGACGATTTATAACTTAGATTGTGAGTGAAGGGGCTTAAGGGTCAATGCATAAGACATGAAGAGATTTTCTCGCTTTTAGCTTGGTAATGCAAGTATGATATGTTGATATGCATGATGTGATGATATATGAGGTGTGATGTGTGATACACGAGCATTATTTATATGAGTTATGATGATGTGATCTTTTATGATGATGCTATGATGATGTAGAAATTGATTATGAATTGTTGAGATGTTATGTCTACTATGTTTGTGGGAATTGAATGAGAGAAAGTATGTACCCCTTCTTTTGCCCTCTTAAAAATCTAGTGAAAACTAGTTAGGTTTGAGTTCATTGAGGCAATATGGGTGTTTACAGTTGGATTTGGGTGTATTTGGTTGGACCTGAAAATCAGAATAATTTGGTGATGCGTATAAATATAGTGTGTTTGGTTGGATTTGGTAATGAGTATAAATATCACCGGGCACTGGTGTTTATGGTTAGGTTTGGTGATGAGAAAATAAGGTGGTCTTTGAGAGAAAGAACTTAAGAGTTCGGACGTGAGAAAAGAGATGCGATGTCTTTTCAAGTCACATAGTCATGATTAAAGAAAGAACTAATCCTAAGTTACCCCTTCTTTGCCCTCTTAGAAATCTAGTGATGACTAGTTAGGTTTGAGCTTGTTTGGTTGAGCTCAATCCTAGGCGATAGGAATTTGGTTGGTTTTGGTGATGCGTATAAATATCGCCGGGCACTGGTGTTTATGGTTGGATTCGGTGACGATAAAAGAAGGTGGTTCTTGAGGAGAAGAACTTAAAAGTTCAAGTATGAGAAAAGAATAGAGGAAAGTTCTGTACTTTTTATGTCGCTTATCTATTACTTGATGTTATGATTTATTGAATTGCTCGCATAATGTATTGCCATGCATTCATCCAATATCTGCGGAATTCATATCATTAAGTCCCATACTAAAAGACACCCACTTCGTATAAATAGCTTTGGAAAGTTTAAAACCAAACCTTACGCATGAACACCTCTTTCATAATTAAAAATCGAAGTGGCTGGGGATGACGACGATGACACGTGTGTTGGAGTTAGAATTCCCTACTGAGAATCTTGAATAAGTTTCTCATCCCTCTCTCTCTTTTCTTCCGTGTCGTCTCCAGACGAAGATGATGGCGTATCTTGTGACGCGATTCGTGATTTCTCCTAAAGCATGGGCATGAAGCATACACTATGAGTCGGGTTGGTGGGATGCAATGGACATGCGCAGATGCCGCTTTAGTTTTATAAATTATAGAAGTGTATTTCTGTTGAAGCGATAATAGGACTATGATAGTCGTAAATTATGTACCAATGATAATATGATCCTGTTGTGATGTAATGAACAACCTTTGTGTTTTGTGACCATGAATGATATGAGATATCTTTTCTGTATGTTAGTCTTTGTTACGTCATACGCGGCTCTCACTTTGATTTATATTTTCAAAAAAAAATTACCAGTATTTTCATAAAAGAATGAGATTAAGAAGTAATAACCTAATGGTTAGCCTGATGTGTTCTAGAGTATTGGGTTAAAAATTAGGATGTTACAGTAAGAACCAAAACAACATTATTTCTAAAGATGAAACAAATATAAGAACACTTTACCATTTTCAACAAAACCTTTAAAGAAAAGCACATGAATGCTGAATCATATAGGAAAAGAAAAGGAAAGAAAAACCAAAACTTTACTAGATCAAGAACAAAACTCAAGCTTTAGAGGTTTCTTTGAGATGAACATAAGGTCATCATCTAGGGGCTCTCATCATCAAGCTATCAAGTTCACATAAACAAGGCCAAGAGGCCGAAATGAAAAAGAGAAGGAAAACAAAGGAAAGTTCAAAAAGAAACCAAGAGAAAACTAGAGAAAACACATTTTTGAGTAAAAACAAAGTTTGAAAGCAACTCCTACCAAGTGGTGAAGACCAGGTGGTGAAGATGAAAGCTTGAACTTTTGAAAAGAAATGAGAAGAGCAACTCCTCCAAGGATGGTGATGTAGCTTCGGCCTTGAGGGAGAGAAAGGAAAGGAGATGTGTTCTTGGTGGTTTAGTGTTTGTGGTTAAGTGTTTGAGTGTTTAGGAGGTGATTTGAGGTTGTGGGGTGGTGGTTTGAGATTATGTGATGATGATATGAAGAGAGGATGAAGAAGATGAAGATGAACAAGAAGAACTCTAAGAACTCTTTGAGAGAAAAGAAAAGAACTCAAGAAAGCTTGGAAACTAAAACTTTGCAAATGATCTAAAGTGTTTCCAAGTGCTTCTAAGCAAGGTATTTATAGAAGAATGAAACAAATGAAGTCACATTGAAGGGAGGAAGGAACCGTGTGGTTCTTGGAGGCTTGGAGGAGAAAATATCTCTTACATGGTGGTCATTTAAGCATGGTTTGAAGCATGGGAGGTATGGGCTAAGTTATGACTCAAAGTATGGTGATTTGTCTTTGATTTGAATTGAGAAAATTTTCTTCTAGAAGGTAAAGGAGGGTGATGATTTGGCAGCAGAAAAATAAAGGAAAAATAGCTAATTCATCTAGTCATTGACTTGGTCATTCAAGTATGGGTGTAAGTATGACAAAGTATGGTGCAAGTAAGGTGAAAGCATGGCCTTCGGAGTGTGAAAATTTGAACATGTGATGGAAACAAAAGGGGTATGAGTTTGGCCAGACCTAGACAACCAAGTGGGAGGGAGATTTGTCCATGTAATTGTGTGTTAATGATAGGTTTAGATGTGTATTAGTTTAAGTACAAGGTTAGGAATCATTAAGCATAAGTTTAGGTGACTAAGAATGAGGTTAGGAATTTTTATGACAAGATTAAGGAGTACTCATACATCATTAGAGAGTTTAAAATTCATTTATGAATAAACAATTGAAAACACAATTCCATTATTTAAGGAATTGGAAAGAGAAAACACTATTTAAGATTCCATGATTAGGAATCTTGAATTTAAAATAAGGTTTGAGTTTAAATTAAGCATTATTAGGTTCTAATAAACTTTAATGAATTATTTTGACTCTAGATTCATTATGAAAATTAATTAATCTTCTATTAGAGCCTAATATTGCTTAGGTTTGCTTAATCACACGATTAAGCTTAAAAACACGAAACTAGGGGCAAAATCGTAATTTCATACAAATTTTGCTCGAGACCACCGGGACTAAAACTGAGGTCACAGAATACATAAAAACGTCTTTTAAAACCATCTTGAGAAGTTTTGGGTTCATCCAGCACTTGCAGACGGGTCAAACACCACAGGGGTATTTTGGTCATTTTGACCTGAAAACTTAGAAAACGAGATTTTCAATCCCGGAAAGGTATGCAAGTCATCTAATCCCCATCCAACATTGAGTTTGCCCTTCGAGGACTGCTAGATCGGCTTTTCTTGAATTCCGGGCCGAAAATGACCTCAGGGGCATTTTGGTCATTTTCACTCTATCAGAAAATCAGGGCGTTACATCATCGCTCCCCTCTCTCATGAATGGGGTAGTGGGGACAGAGCTCTCACTGTACATGTGGGTTGGTGGATCCTTCGAGGGGTCTGCCTCTGAAGACAGTGAATGGGGCATGTAGTCGGGGAAGTCACGCACGGCCAATGCAGTTGTATGCGTGCGGAGGATCCTCTCGTTGCGCGTCCGGGCGCTCTCAAAAACCATGTCGTCACCATATAAGGATGTCAGGGAGAACCAGTAGCTATGTACGGTGTAACGCCCCGATTTTTTCTATTAGAGTGAAAATGACCAAAATGCCCCTGAGGTCATTTTTAGCCCGGAATTCGAGGAAAGCCGGTTCGGTAGTACTCGAAGGGAAAACTCAATGTTGGAAGGGGATTAGATAACTTGTGTACCTTCCCGGGATCGAAAATGTCGTTTTTCGAGTTTTCGGGTCAAAATGACCAAAACGCCCCTGCGGTGTTTTACCCCTTTGCAAGTGCCGGATGAACCCGAAACTTCTCCAGATGGTTTTAAGAGGCATTTTTATATATTCTATGACCTCATTTTTAATTTTAGAAGTCCCGGGCATAATTAGTGCAAAATTACGGTTTTGCCCCTAGTTTCGTATTTTTACGCTTAATCGCGTGATTAAGCAAACCTAAGCAATATTAGGCTCTAATCGAAGGTTAATTAATTTCCTTAATTAATCTTGAGTCAAAATAATTTATTAAAGTTGATTAGAACCAAAAAGTACTTAATTACAACCTAAAATCATATTTTAAATTCAAGACATCTAGTCATAAAATCTTGAATAGTGTTTTCTCTTTCCAATTCCTTAAATCATGGAATTGTGTTACACATTGTTTATTCAAAAATGAGTTTAAAATTCTCTAATGATGTATGCTACTCCTAAACTTGTCATAAACTCCCTAAATCACATTCTTAGTTACCTAAACTTAAGCTTAATCATTCCTAACCTTGTACCTAAGCTAATACACATCTAAAACTACCATTAATACACAATTAAATGGTCAAAACTCACCTCCTCCTTGCTGTACCAGACCTGGCCGTGAGCTTCCTTCCCCATTGTGCATCACATGTTCAATTTTTCAACACTCCAAGGCCATACCTCAAGTCACATACACTATACCTTATCATAACTTTCAATCAAGCTTGAATTTCCACAAGAATAAATAATTAAAACAACCCATTTTCCCCATTTATTTGTGGCTGGAAAAGTTCCAGCCATGTCAAGTTTCTAGAAGCCTAATTTCATAAAAATTTGATAGGAAATTAACTCACATCAAGCCATACTTTGTAGCATAACTTCCATACTTCAAACCATGCTTCTATGACACAATCAAAGAGATATTTTCCTCTCCCTTTTTCCTTCAAAGCTACGGCCAGCACCCTCCCTTTGATGAGCTCCATGGCTTTGTTTTTCTATAAATAGGATGCTTGTGATAGCCTTGTTGCACCTTAAAGCATTTGCTAAGTTTAGAGTTTTAGAGTTGTCTTGCTAATTCTTTCTTTTTCTCTCAAAGTTTCAAGAGTGTTATTCCTTTCTTTTCATCTTTATCTTCTTCATCTTTTCATCTCATCATCATCTCTTAACCATCAAACACCACCCCAAAGCCTTGAACCATCATCAAACCTCACACCTCAAACACAACTTCACTTGAAACACATTTCCTTCCTTTTTCTTTCATCAAGGTCGAATCATCATCACCATCCTAGGAGGTGTTGCTCATCTCATTTCCATCTTCAAGTCCAAGCTTTTACCTTCCTCACAAGGTAGGGATTTGTTTTCAAACTTTGTTTTGCTCAAGAAAGTGTTTTTCTCTAGTTTACTCTTGGATTCTTTTTGAACTTTTCCTTGTTTTTCCTTTTCTTTTCATTTCGGCCTCTAGGCCTTGTTATGAGCATGATAGCTTGATGATGAGAGTTTCTAGATGATGACATTGTGTTCATCTCAAAGAAACCTCTAAAGCTTGAGTTTTCCTTTCCTTATGACTTCATCTATATGATATCTAGCTCACATGGTTTTCAACTTAAGAAAATTAATCTAAGGATTTCTAAAAGCCCAAGCCTACCCTTGTCAACCTTAAAGTTGGCCGGCATGTTCTAGAGATTTTTCTCTAGATAGGGGTTTTGGGTATTTAATAAAGAACTTGACTTAGTTTCATTTTCTTTTCTTTGGTGAGACTTTCGGTTTTGATGTTTTGATCTTTGAGATATTGTAATGGGTTGTTATCTTGTTAAAGTCTTGAATGAGCTCTAGCTAATCATAAAATAAACCTTGCATCATGTTTACTTTATGTTTTGCATATTATGTTTACTTCCTTGATTTCACTAAATACCAAGATAATGAATAAACTTGCATTATCATGTTTATATTTCAAGCTATGCATTATCATGTTTATATTTCAAGTTCTCACTTAATACCAAGATAATAATGAGTTGCATTCATATTTACTTTGTGCTATCACTTTACTTTCTAATGGAACCTAAAAATAAGTGCATAAGCATGTTTATTTTTATGTCATCACCTAAATGAACCTGAAGCTCAGAGACTTGCCCATTGTTGTCTCAACAAAGGTCTAACAATATGTATTTTCCTTGGTTCGTATTTCGGCCCAAGAGGTCTTGAAGTTTCTAAGTATTTGAGACTATGTTTCATAATTTTTCCAAGCTTATATGAGTTTAAGGAATGCATAGAACTAAGTTTTATGAATTTAGGACCTCTTGAGATAAAAATGAATGGGTCACTACCCTCTTAAATATTCTTATGACTTTAGATGTTAAAATTGTTTATAAATGAGTTTTGAAAGTTTAAAAAGAGTTCCAAGAGAAACTAGTATTTTATGTGCTTTAGAAATTATGTTTTATGCCTTTTATGGAGAAGTATATTTTCGGTTCTTCCTTGCTCTTTACTGCCACTGTATTTGCTGTTTCAATGATGATAAGGTGCCTATGTTTGAGTAAAAATAATGTTAAGACTCATATGTGAAAGATAGGATAAGTTAGGAACTAGAAAAGAATTAATTTGAGAATTCTAGATCCTTTAAATTATGTAATTTTCTGGATTCTGTCCAGCAAGGTTTAGATTTAATAATCATGGTTTTAAATTAGTTTAAATGTGTAGGAATGATTCATAATTGGTTTAGGACTTAATCTTGAAGCCTTAAGAGCAAACTAAACTTAGAAAGGGTCATTGTTGTGACTTCTAGGTACCCGTAAAGTTAGGATTTCAAATTCTGCATCCTTGAGGTTTAGAGATGTTCTTGACCATAGTGTGAGGTGAGAAATACTTAGTTATAACCTCATAGGTTCTCAAGAGACTAGGTTTTGATGATCGATAACTTAGAATGTGAGTTAAGGACTTTAAGGGTCTAAACCGTAATCTCTAGAATCCCGTGATCACACAAATATAAGCTGTCCAAATCTGCATAGTGCTGTTTGGATAAGTCCTTGAGCATAAAAATTAGTAACACTGATTAGTTGTGAACCTATAGGTGTGTAAGAGGTTAAGAATAATACTAGAACGATTAGTTTACAAGTTTAAGACTCAAAGGAACCAAAGCATAACATACTATAAGTTAATAACATAATAAGCTTGGGAGTTTGTATGAATGATTGTCTAAGGTGTGATTATGTGATAATATATATGCTATGGTTTTATGTATACACTATGAAGAAAGTTTCATGTGATGATGTATATGCTATGAAAAAGATGTATGTAATGAATAATGATGTATTTATGAATTAACACTTTATGAGAATTTAAATGTGACACAACACTGAGACGCCTTCTTGGATGACACCGGTTTAGCCGAGCACCCCCAAGAAAACAAATCCGTGAGGGTATTGACATAGAGCTTGCCAAAGCGGACAAAACTACGATGCATTAGTTGCTAGTAGAGCATTTCAAAGAGGAAATGACCCTAAGAGAGGTGATCCTTAATTGCCCCCTAGCCCGCACTATTAAGTCGGGATTATGTATATGTTACGCTTATCATAGGATAAGTAAGAACTAGTGACGACTAGTTAAGGTATGAGCTCATAACCTAGAGATGTTTTAGGGCGGCCCCATGAGATGAAAGTTAAAGTTAACAATGTCACATATACTAGGCTTATGCCAAATGTTATAATGTTTCTTAGCTATTCTATTGTTTGGTTTACCCTTATGATGCATTCATATCATTAGTATATTTTCCACTTAAAGACGCATTATAAAATATAACGGACCTTGGATAAATAACACTTTAGAAAAACTGACTTAAAAGGAATTTATATGCATGCACACCTTTTAGAAATAAACCCAAGGTTCCTGAGGATATGATGACGTCACCTAGGTAGGGATAACCCTACTGAGAATTCTTTTAGAAAGATTCTCATTCCATCTCTCTTTTCTTCCATCATATCTTCATATGGCGACATTTGTACTCTTCATCGACACCTCGGTATAGGAGCTGCACCATGATCCGGCACTCGGGTCATACCATTTTGAGGGTCGCTGTACAGTTAGAGTGTTCATATTTATGGGACGACCCTTCGTGCACCCAGTCCCGAGTTACCGTTTTACCCCGACTGCTCCTTACCGTCATAACGGGATTTTTGAGTGAGCTAGACCACGCGATGAGTAGATTCTCTGCATGGAGCCCGAGACATCAGCGATGCGCGACTACTCAGAGTATGTGCCTCGTACCCAGTACTCGGAGACGGACCCATCCGAGGACCCGCCATCACACATGTACAGTTGGAGCTCCAGTCCCGCTCCCTCACCGATGAGGGCTGGGAGTGAGGAGACGGTGGCCCAGCCGAGGTTGGCTCATCGGCCATCTATGCGCCCTCGCCACGGTGGACATGCCCCGATGATGCGCTCGACCACTCCCGCCGAGATTCGTCAGTGGATCTACTCAACCCCACAGTACTCGGACCAGCAGGAGTAGACTTAGGAGGGGTAGTAGTTAGTGCACACATGCCACATAGTTGAGGACAAACCTTCTTTTGTATATGAGGTTGTCTACTCTAGGTGCACATGGGTATGGGTGTTGTTTCTCTTGTATTTGCTTTTTATGATTTCCTTGTATTGCATTTCAATTGTATTCCGCTTCCCGATGTATTGAATAGTCCTGCCCTTTGGGTAGGCACAAGTATATATATATATATATATATATCTATGTTTCAGTTGATGTCTCCATGATATGATGTGCTTCTTTATGCTTTGCTTATATGTTTCACTATGCTTCCTCTTAAAGATTCATGTGTGGCTCTCACTTTGATTTTAAATTCCAAAAAGAAAAATTTTACCCATATTTCCGCTAAGTATTTTCTAAGTAAAAGATGAGACCAAGAGGTAATATTCTAAAGATTAACCTAAGTACATACTAGTAGTCTTGGGTTAAGATTTAGGGTGTTACATACGGGGTGTGCAGAGGGACATCCTACGTACATGAAGACTCGAACAATGCATTGTACCTCAAAATGATATGACCGATGCTCTGGGTCATAGTGAACCTCCCATGTGGGGGTGTCGATGAATAGCATGAAATTTGCCATCCTGATCTAAAGATGTGACAGGAAAGAAAGAGAGAAAGAAAGGGAGCGAGAATCTTACTAAAGAATCTTAATAGGGAACCTCCTATCTAAGTGACATCGTCAACATCCTCAGGAACCTTGGGTTTATTGTAAAAAGGTGAGCATGCTTGAAATTCATTATTTAGGTTTATAAACATAATTATCCAAGGTTCGTTCATTTTAAAATGCATTTTAATGATATGTATGCAACATAGCAAAGCATGAATGCATGATAATACATTATGCAAGTAAATCACTAAAACACATCATCAAGAAACACAGAAGTGGCATAAAGCGGCATATAATCTTTCATGTGAAACCTTCCTCTTTTCTCAACTGTGTGGCATTAAAACATCATACTTAGCATCATGGGCCACCCTAACACATCATCTAGGTTATGAGCTCATACCTTAACCAGTTGTCACTAGCTCTTACTTATCCTATGATAAGCGTAAATGTAAAGCCCTAATTTTCTGTTAGAGTGAAAGTGACCAAAATGCCCCTTAGGCCATTTTCAGTCCGGAATTCGAGGAAAGCCAACTCGGCAATACTCGAAGGGCAAACTCAATGTTGGAAGGGTATTAGATGACTTGTGTACCTTCCCGGGATCGAAAATCTTGTTTTTCGAGTTTTCGGGTCAAAATGACCAAAATGCCCCTGCGGTGTTTTACCCATTTGCAAGTGTCGGATGAACCGCAAACTTCTCCAGATGGTTTTAAAAGGCGTTTTTATGTATTCTATGACTTTAGTTTTGGTCCCGGAGGTCTCGGGCGAAATTAGTGCAAAATTACAGTTTTGCCTCTAGTTTCGTGTTTTTGTGCTTAATCGCGTGATTAAGCAAACCTAAGCAATATTAGGCTCTAATCGAAGGCTAATTAATTTCCATAATTAATCTTGAGTCAAAATAATTTATTAAAGTTGATTAGAACCTAAAAGTGTTTAATTACAACTTAAAATCTTATTTTAAATTCAAGACTCCTAGTCATGGAATCTTGAATATTGTTTTCTCTCTCCAATTCCTTAAATCATGGAATTGTGTTACACGTTATTTATTTACAAATAAGTTTTTAATTCTCTAATGATGTATGAGCACTCCTAATCTTGTCATAAAATCCTTAAATCACATTCTTAGTTACCTAAACTTAAGCTTAATTATTCCTAACCTTGTACCTAAGCTAATACACATCTAAACCTACCATTAACACCCAATTAGATGATCAAACCTCACCTCCCCCTTGCTGTACCAGGTCTGGCCGAGACCTCCATGCTCCCATATGCATCACATGTGTGAATTTTTCTCACTCAAAGAGCCATGTTTGACCTTACACAAACAATACTTTGAGTCATATAAACCATGCTCTCATCCATGCTTCCAAGGACAACATCTAGAAGCCTTTTCTTCCCCATTTTTCTGGTCAGTTTCACGTCAGCCTTCTCGCCCATTTTCATGAATTATTTCATTTCAAAACTTGAAGGAAAATCACCTCAAATCACCATACTTGTCATACCTTGTCACAATTTCAATCAAGATTGCTTTCCTAATGAATAACCAAGTGAAATAAATTAATTCCTCCATTTATTTGTGGTTGAAAAACTTCCAGCCATGTCTAGGTTCTAGAAGATTTATTTCATTCAAAATTTGAAAGAAAACTCACTTAAAAACCCATGCTTGAAACCATGCTTTGAGACATTAGCTCCATACTTCAAACCATGCTTAAATGACCTTGTGTAAGAGATATTTTCTCTTCCTTTTCCCTCCAAAGCCACACGGTCACCCTCCTACTCTTTTGAGCCTTCAATTGTTTTCACTCTCTATAAATACCTTGCCTAGAAACACATGCAAACACTTTAGTTTCTTTGCACACTTTTAGTTTTCCTAAGCTTTTTTGAGTTCTTTCTTTTTCTCTCAAGTTTCAAGAGAGTTCTTCCTTTCTTTTGATCTTCATCTTCTTCATCCTCTCATCACATAATCATCACATAACCTTGAAATACCACCCCACCACCTTAGATCATCATACAAACACCTAAACTTCCATTCTCAAACACAAGCCCACCAAGAACACATTTCCTTTCTTTTCCTCCCCACAAGGCCGAAGCCATCTAGCCCCAAGGAGAAGCTCATCATCTTGTTTTCCTTTTCAAAGTGTTCAAGCTTTTAAACTTCACTCTAGGTAGGAGTGTTTTCTAAACTTTGCTTTCTTAAAAATGAGTTCTTTGCTTTCTTGAAAATGAGTTCTTTCTAGTTTTCTCTTGGATTTTCTTTTTGGAACTTCCTTTGTTGTTCTTTCTTTAAGATTTCGGCCATGAGGCCTTGATGAGCACATGATAGCTCAATGATGAGGACTCCTAGATGATGACTATGTGTTCATCTCAAAGGAACCTCTAGAGCTTGAGGTTTTACTTTCCTTGAGTTTCAACTTCATTTTCTAACTCAAACATGATTTTTACTCAAGAACACCTTTTTTTTTCTTGCTATTTTGGAGTTCGGTTTCTTTGTTTTCTTTTCTTTAACATTTTGGTTTTCCATTTCCTTTTTGATCCTTGAGGTTTTGTTTGTTTAGAAAGTTTGTTTTCTTTGAGCTTGATGATGATGTTCAAGAATGTAATGCCCCGATTTTCTGTTAGAGTGAAAATGACCAAAATGCCCTTGAGGTCATTTTCGGCCCGGAATTCGAGGAAAGCAGATTCGGTAGTACTCAAAGGGCAAACTCAATGTTAGAAGGAGATCAGATGACTTGTGTCTCTTTCCGGGATCAAAAATCTCATTTTTCGAGTTTTCGGGTCAAAATGACCAAAATGCCCCTGCGGTGTTTTACCCGTTTGCAAGTACCGGATGAACCTGAAACTTCTCCAGATGGTTTTAAAAGGCATTTTTATGTAGACTATGACTTTAGTTTTGCTCCCCGGAGGTCCCGGGCAAAATTAGTGCGAAATTACGGTTTTGCCCTTGTTTCGTGTTTTTACGCTTAATCGCGTGATTAAGCAAATCTAAGCAATATTAGGCTCTAATCGAAGGTTAATTAATTTCCATAATTAATCTTGAGTCAAAATAATTTATTAAAGTTGATTAGAACCTAAAAGTGCTTAATTACAACTTAAAATCTTATTTTAATTTCAAGACTCCTAGTCATGGAATCTTGAATAGTGTTTTCTCTTTCCAATTCCTTAAATCATGGAATTGTGTTACTCATTGTTTATTCACAAATGAGTTTTTAATTCTCTAATGATGTATGAGCACTCCTAACCTTGTCATAAAATTCCTAATACTCATACTTAGCTACCTAAACTTAAGCTTAATTGTTCCTAACCTTGTACCTAAGCTAATACACATTTCAACCTACCATTAACACCCAATTAGATGATCAAAACTCACCTCCCCTCTGCTGCCCCTGGTCTGGCCGAACACTCCATGCCCCCATTTGCATCACATGTTCAATTTTTCAACACTCCAAGGCTATACCTCAAGTCACATACACTATATCTTGTCATAACTTTCAATCAAGCTTGATTTTCCAAATGAATAAATAATTAAAACAACCCATTTTTCCCATTTATTTGTGGCTGGAAAAGTTCCAGTCATGTCAAGTTTCTAGAAGCCTAATTTCCTTCAAAAATTGATAGGAAATTCACTCAAATCACCATGCTTGAAGCCATACCTCTCATACTTTCAAACCATGCTTTGTATGACAACATTAGAAGATATTTTCTCTTCCTCCCAAGGCCAAGAAAGCTTCGGCCAGACCTCTCCCCTTTACAGCCCCTATATGTTGTTTTCTCTATAAATACCTTGCTCACTTGAGCTTGCAAACACTTTAGCTGATTTGTATACTTTTAGTTTTCTAAGCTTTCTTTGTATTCTCTCTTTTTCTCTCTAAGTTTCAAGAGAGTTTCCTCTTATTCTTCATCTCCATCTTCATCCTCTCTTCATCTCATAATCATCTCTCAACCTTGAAACACCACCCCACCACCTTAGATCATCATACAAACACCTAAACTTCCATTCTCAAATACAAGCCCACCAAGAGCACATTTCCTTTCTTTTCCTCTCCACAAGGCCGAATCATTTTCCACCTCAAGGAGGAGCTCATCATCTTATTTTCCTTTTTAAAAGTTCAAGCTCTGTGTCTTCACTCTAGGTAGGAGTGTTTTCTAAACTTTGTTTCTTGAAAAATGAGTTTCTCTAGCTTTCTCTTGGATTTCTTTTGAAACTTTTCTTTGGTTCTTTTCTTTCTTCTCATTTCGGCCATGGTGAGCACATGATAGCTCAATGATGAGGACTCCTAGATGATGACTATGTGTTCATCTCAAAGGAACCTCTAGAGCTTGAGGTTTTACTTTCTTTGGGTTTCAACTTCACTTTCTAACTCAAACATGACTTTTACTCAAGAACATCTTTTCTTGTCTTGCTATTTTGATTTCGGTCCTTGTTTCTTTTTCTTTAATATTTCGGTTTTCCATTCCTTTTTTATCTTTGAGGTTTTGTTAGTTTAGAAAGTTTATTTTCTTTGAGCTTGATGATGATGTTCAAGAACCTCATAGTTCCTTTGAGAACTTGGTTCAAGAACTCTAGAGCTCTCTTTGTAATGAGATATATGTTGGGTTGTTACTTTGTTAAAGTCTTGAATGAGCTCTAGCTAACCATAAAATGAACCTTGCATCATGTTTATTTTATGCTTTGCACATCATGTTTACTTCCTTGCTATCACTAAGTATCAAGATAATGAATGAACTTGCATTATCATATTTATATTTCAAGCTATGCATTATCATGTTTATATTTCAAGTTCTCACTAAATATCAAAGATAATAATAGGTTGCACCTTATTTATTTTATGCTATCACTTTACTTTCTAATGGAACCTAATATGAGTGCATGAGCATGTTTATTTTTATGTCATCACTTAAATGAACCTAGAGCTCAAAGACTTGCCCATTGTTGTCTCAAACAAAGGTCTAAAAATATTTATTTCCTTTGGTTTATATTTCGGCCCTAAGAGGTTTTGATGCTTCTAAGTATTGAAAACTATATTTCATACTTTTTCTAAGCTTTTATGAGTACAAGGAATATGTAGAATTAAGTTTTATGAATTTAGGACCTCTTGAGACAAAGTTGATTTAGTCACTGCCCTCTTAAATATTTTTATGATTTTAGATGTTAAAGATGTTTATAAAGTTCTAAAAAGGTTCCAAGAGAAACTAGTATTTTATGTGCTTTAGAAATTGTGCTTTATGCCTTTATGGAGAATGTTTGTTTCGGTTCTGCCTTGCTATTATTTGCCACTGTATGAGCTGTTTTAATGGTGATAATATGCCTATGTTCAAGTATAATTAATGATAAAGCTCATATGTGAAGGATAAGAGAAGTTAGAAACTAGAAAAGAATTAATTTGAGAGTTCTAGATCCTTTTGTAACACCCTAATATTCGACCCGATACCACTAGTACATACTTAGGCCAAATATTAGTTATTACATTTTGTCATAGTTCTATTACTTGAAAATAGCTTAAGGGAAATACGAGCCAATTTTTTTTTTTAAAAATCTTGTTAAAATAGGAGCCGCGCGTAACACAATATAGATGGTATAAATGAATGCGGAAACAATAACATAGAAGTGGCTCCAAATCAACATGACTTCATCACATCTGAAATACTTCATGCACATACTATGCCAACCCTAAGGGCAGGACTTTTCAAGTACAAAAGGAAATGCGAATACAACTGAAACATGAAAATACATAGAAATGGGAATCACGTAACGTGAAAACATCAAAGGAACACCCATTTCCAAGTGCATCTAAAGTGGATAACCTCGATACAAAAGAAGGTTTATCTAATCTACGTGACGTGTGTGCACTAAGGACTACCCACAATCCTACATCTAACGCCACGGTAAGGTGGAAGATAACGAATCCATGGACGAAGCTCGGGCAGCATGCATGCTCAGAACTGGCCCCCGCCCTCTATGTCTAGGACGTGGACCGCACCGCTCTCCAAGGCTGAGTCACCGCCTCGCTACCCAAGGGCATACGCTGGGGAGTGGGGCAATCCTTCCATACTGTGTGGGTAGGGTGTTCTTCCGAGGGATCCTCCTCCGAGGCCGAAAAGTGGTATTTCTGTAATGCTCCCAAACCGTAGAGTGTGTCCGCAAGATCTCTCTCAAGTGTACGGGCGCGCTAAAAAATAGTAGCATCGTCATAAGGAGACGTTGGGGTGAACAGATAACTATCTATAGGATGAGCAAAAGGCCGCCCAAGAAACATGAACACACGCAAAGGTGCGTAAGCCTCTCAAAATGGTAAGGACCTAAGCTCGGGTCATGGTGGATCTCCCAGATGGGCATGTCAATGTAGAGGACGAACGTCGCCATCCCGATCTGAAGACGTAAAGGAAAGAAAGAGATAGAGGGAATGAGATTTCTTGCTAAAGAAACTCAGTAGGGTTTTTCCTTCTACCTAGGTGTCATTTTCCACGTCCTCAAGGACCTTGGTTTCTTATTAAAAATCATGGTCATGCAATGGTTCAATTATGAAGTTCGAAAACGTTAACTTCCAAGGCCCATTCTTTTTAATTCTAAAACCTCTTGGTTACATAATCTATAATTCCTGAAACTGGAGTCATAATTCATAGGTACTATTGACATGGATCATGACACATAAATTCATGGATCGTGGTACATGAAATCATAGATCATGGAACATAAAATCATAGATCATGGAACATAGTACATGGTGCATGGAAACTTAACTTGGTTACTTAGGTGACATTAAAGCATTATCATTTTCTTCCTGGGGCCACCCTAATTGGTCTCCCTTGGGAGGTTTAACTAGGTTATGAGCTCATACCAAGCTAGTCGTCGCTAGCATCTGGACTTATCTTTTCGGATAAGTTAAAGCTCCCGACTTAAAGTGCGGGTCAAGGGGGCATAGAATCACCTCATCCCCACCCTTAATTTAGTGGTTCAAAAGGGTCATTTTCTCATAGTTTAAGTCACCTTAAGTCTTAGCATGTTTAATGAAATGCCACTCAAAACATACATGTCACATATCTCATGTTACAACATAGGCATTTCTAAGTTCTTAAAGAACAACCACATGCAATAATAAAACTAGCATTTAGAAATGATAGTTCACATAGCGTCATACTAGTCATGGGATAACACAATAATCCATCCTTAGCCAAGAGCTTACAAATCACTCCCTTAAAGAAAAATCCCTAAATCGAGTAACCTCAACCTAGCATATTATGTTCTCATGGGTTTAATGGATCGATTAACCTCTTCTCCATAATTTATTAAGTCCTAAAACCTAATTAATTATGGCTGGACAGTTTACGCAGTGTGTTAATTTAGATGAATTACGGTATTCTAGAATGTAATGCTTGTGTCCTTTCACTTCCGACTTTTTCTATGATGTAATAATTAATTCCCAAACCAATTATGAGTCACTCCCACTCATCTAGACATCATATAATGTGAATCTAACTACTTTAACAAGGCTGGACAGAATCTAAAATTTTCTGTTTCTATGTAGTTCTAGAATTCACATATCAAGCAAATAAAGTTACCAAGTGTACTTTAAAATGTCTAGAATAATTATCACATACTTGGCAAGGTATTTAAGCATATTTAGACCACCCAAAACAGAATTTAAAGTGCTGTAAACTATCAAGGCAGAACCAAAAACATGTGTCATTAAATCATAGGAAAAACTTCACTTTAATGCATATGGGTTGCTAGTTCCTCTTGGAACACCTTTGAAGCTTCTAAAACTCTTTGGAAATCATTTTATTTTATTAAAGACCATCACTAAACACATAGGGCAGCAGCCATAAAAGGTTCTTTGGAACAAGTTTAAACCTTGAAAATGTGTCTAGAACATGGACTAAGTCCACATAAGCTAGGAAAACCCTTGAGACATAGGTTGTAGGCCTTAGTAACTAAATGAACTCCTTAGGGAGCCATTTTCATCACTTGACCGAATACATATTCAAAGGGATACCCCTTTGGTAAATCTTTTCTCAAGATGAAATGGGCAAGTCTTTTGAGCTATAGTAGTTTAGGGTGATGACATAAAGTAAACATGTTATGCACTCCATTTTTATAGTTCATTAGAAGGTAAAGTGATAGCTCAAAGTAAATATGAAATGCACATTCTTTTTAATCTTTGAGTTTAGTGATGACTTGAAATTAAAACATGAAGTGCAAGTTCATTTCTTTATCTTGGGAATTTAGTGGTAGCATAAAGTAAACATGGATGCAATTCCTTTTACATCTTATCTAGAGCTTGTAACGCCCCGATTTTCTGTTAGAGGGAAAATGACCAAAATGCCCCTGAGGTCATTTTCAGCTCGAAATTCGAGGAAAGCCGGTTCGCAAGATCAAGGGCAAACTCAATGTTGGAAGGGGATTAGATGACTTGTGTACCTTCCCTGACCGAAAATCTCGCTGAAGTTTTCGGTCAAATGACCAAAATGTCTTTGCGGTGTTTTACCCGCTTGCAAGTGCCGATGAACCCAAACTTCCGTATAGTTTTAAAGGGTGTTTTTATGTAGACAATGACTTTATTTTTGGTCCCGGAGGTCCCGGACGAAATTAGTGCGAAATTACGGTTTTGCCCCTAGTTTCGTGTTTTTACGCTTAATCGCGTGATTAAGCAAACCTAAGCAATATTAGGCTCTAATCAAAGGTTAATTAATTTTCATAATTAATCTTGAGTCAAAATAATTTATTAAAGTTGATTAGAACCTAAAAGTGCTTAATTACAACTTAAAATCATATTTTAATTTCAAGACTCCTAGTCATGGAATCTTGAATAGTGTTTTCTCTTTCCAATTCCTTAAATCATGGAATTGTGTTACACATTGTTTATTCACAAATGAGTTTTTAATTCTCTAATGATTTATGAGCACTCCTAACTTTGTCATAAAATTCCTAATACTCATACTTAGCTACCTAAACTTAAGCTTAATTGTTCCTAACCTTGTACCTAAGCTAATACACATTTAAACCTACCATTAACACCCAATTAGATGATCAAACCTCACCTCCCCCTTGCTGTACTAGACCTGGCCGTGCACTCCCTCCTCCCATATGCATCACATGTTCAATTTTTCAACACTCCAAGGCCATACCCCAAGTCACTTGCAGTATACCTTGTCATAACTTTCAATCAAGCTTGATTTTCCAAATGAATAAATAATTAAAACAACCCATTTTTCCCATTTATTTGTGGCTGAAAAAGTTCCAGCCATGTCAAGTTTCTAGAAGCCTAATTTCATTCAAAATTGATAGGAAATTAACTCACATTAAGCCATATTTTGTAGCATAGCTTCCATACTTCAAACTATGCTTGAATGACCTTGTGTAAGAGATATTTTCTCTTCCTTTCCCTCCTAAAACCACACGGCCAGCCTCCTCCCTTTGAGCTTTCATTTGTTTTTCATTCTCTATAAATACCTTGCCTAGAAACACATGCAAACACTTTAGCTTATTTGCATACTTTTAGTTTTCTAAGCTTTCTTTGTATTCTCTCTTTTTCTCTCTAAGTTTCAAGAGAGTTCCCTCTTGTTCTTCATCTCCATCTTCATCCTCTCTTCATCTCATAATCATCTCTCAACCTTGAAACACCACCCCACCACCTTAGATCATCATACAAACACCTAAACTTCCATTCTCAAACACAACCCCACCAAGAACACATTTCCTTTCTTTTCCTCTCCACAAGGCCATTTTCCATCTCAAGGAGAAGTTCATCATCTTGTTCTCCTTTTTAAAGTTCAAGCTTTGTGTCTTCACTCTAGGTAGGAGTGTTTTCTAAACTTTGTTTCTTGAAAAATGAGTTTCTTTAGCTTTCTCTTGGATTTCTTTTGAAACTTTTCTTTGGTTCTTTTCTTTCTTCTCATTTCGGCCATGGTGAGCACATGATAGCTCAATGATGAGGACTCCTAGATGGTGACTATGTGTTCATCTCAAAGGAACCTCTAGAGCTTGAGGTTTTACTTTCTTTGAGTTTCAACTTCACTTTCTAACTCAAACATGATTTTTACTCAAGAACACCTTTTCTTTTCTTGCTATTTTGATTTCAGTTCTTTGTTTCCTTTTCTTTAATATTTCAGTTTTCCATTTCCTTTTTGATCTTTGAGGTTTTGTTTGTTTAGAAAGTTTGTTTCTTTGAGCTTGATGATGATGTTCAAGAACTTCATGGTTCCTTTGGGAACTTGGTTCGAGAACTCTAGAGCTCTCTTTGTAATGAGATATATGTTGGGTTGTTATTTTGTTAAAGTCTTGAATGAGCTCTAGCTAACCATAAAATGAACCTTGCATCATGTTTATTTTATGCTTTGCACATCATGTTTACTTCCTTGCTATCACTAAGTGCCAAGATAATGAATGAACTTGCATTATCATATTTATATTTCAAGCTATGCATTATCATGTTTATATTTTAAGTTCTCACTAAATATCAAAGATAATAATAGGTTGCACCTCATATTTATTTTATGCTATCACTTTACTTTCTAATGGAACCTAAAATGAGTGCATGAGCATGTTTACTTTTATTTCATCACTTAAGTGAACCTAAAGCTCAAAGACTTGCCCATGGTTGTCTCAAACAAAGGTTTAAAAATATTTATTTCCTTTGGTTCATATTTCGGCCCTAAGGGGTTTTCATGTTTCTAAGTATTGAAAACTATGTTTCATATTTTTTCTAAGCTTTTATGAGTACAAGGAATATGTAGAACTAAGTTTTATGAATTTAGGACCTTTTGAGACAAAGTTGATTTAGTCACTGCCCTCTTAAATATTCTTATGATTTTAGATGTTAAAAATGTTTATAAATGAGTTTTGAAAGTTTTACAAAGGTTCCAAGAGAAACTAGTATTTTATGTGCTTTAGAAATTGTGTTTTATGCCTTTATGGAGAGTGTTTGTTTCGGTTCTGGCTTGCCATGATTTGCCACTGTATGAGCTGTGTTAATGATGATAATATACTTGTGTTTGAGTATAATTAATGGTAAAGCTCATATGTGAAAGATAAGAGATGTTAGAAATTAGAAAAGAATTAATTTTAGAGTTCTAGATCCTTTAATGTTTGAATTTTCTGGATTCTTTCCAGCAAGGTTTAGTAATGCTAATCATGGATTTAAATTAGTTTAAATGTGTAGGAATGCCTCATAAATGGTTTAGGACTTGATCTTGATGCCTTAGGAGCAAACCAGACTTAGAAAGGGTCATTGTTGTGACTCCTAGGTACCCGTAAAGTTAGGAATATGAATTCTGCATTCTTGAGGTTTAGAGATGTTCTTGACCATAGTGTGAGGTGAGAAATACTTGGTTAAGACCTTATAAGTTCCCGAGAGCTTAGGTTTGATGATTTATAACTTAGAATGTGAGTTGAGGACCTTAAGGGTCAATGCATAAGACACTAAGAAGTTGTAAATGCTATGATGTGTTGTATGATGCAATGATGTGATGAGATGTGCTTGATGCATGAGAAAATGATTGATGAAATGTTAAAGTTTATCATAGCATGAGATTTCATGAGAACATGATGTGTGGATTAGCTTGTGGCAGTTTGAAGGAAATTCGGTTTAACAGCTGTTATGCTGCCGAATTTCCGTCAAACCTTAAAGGGGTGAAAGAAATGTTTTATGAGTACCATATGAGTTGAAAACCTTGGGTGACACTGGTTCGGCCGAGCACCCCTAGGAGATTTTAATGTGACAAAGCACTGAGACGCGCTCACTTGGGTGACATCGGTTCGGTCGAGCACCCCCAGGGGAGACAAATCCGTGAGGGTATGAGTAGATGTAGCCTACCAAAGCGGACAAATTGCTATGGCCTAGTGCCCGCAAAGCATTTCAAAGAGGGTAATCCTAGAGAGAGATGATCCCTGCCCCCTACTCGTACTTGCTAGTTGGGATTATTATTTATGTTTCGCTTATTCAGATAATAACCAAGAGCTAGTGATGACTAGCTAAGGTATGAGCTCATGACCTAGTTATTTTTAGGGTGGCTTATATGCTAAAGTACCATGATTGATGTCACGAGGTTGAGGAATGATCTCATTTGAGAGTTATATGCCCTTATGCCACATGATTTATGTTTATGTGCTTTGATGTCTTGTTTTATGTGCTCAAGTATTGACATGCATCCATGATGTAACGTGTTGCATTCATAACATCAAGATGCATGCTAAAAGGAATGGACCTTGGATAATTAGTGTGGAAAACCCTAAGTTGAACCTTATATGCATGATCACTATTTTATAATTAAACCCAAGGTTCCTGAGGATGTGTACGATGTAACCCTAGGATAGGAGACTCCTACTGAGATTCTTTAGCAAGAATTCTCACTCCTCTCTCTTTTTTTCTTCCGTCACATTTTCAGAGACCGATGGCGACATTCGTGCTCTTCATTGACACGCCTGTTTGGGAGGTGCACTACGACCTGGACCACCGTTCATATCATTTCAAGGGTCGTTGTGCCGTCCGTGTTTTTGTGTACATGGGTCGACCTTTCGCTCACCCGGTTTCGAGCTACCAGTTCACTCCTACTACACCTTTTGGTGGTGATGACATGATCTTCGAGCGCACTCGCCCGCGTGACGAGCAGCTACGCCATGCCCGTACCTCTGCCTCGGCTGTCCGCGACTACCCCGGAGTATGTGCCTCGCTCGAGGAGGTCTGAGACTAATCCATCCGAGGATTCGCCGATGCATATCCCTTCGGAGGGCTCCGCTCCCTTTCCCCAGTTCCGGCGTGAGGGGAGTGATGAGACCGTGAAGCAGCCACGCTTGGCGAGGAGAGCCGAGATGCGTCCGCGTCGAGGAGCTCACGTTCAGCCGCCGCGAGTTCCCTTCACGCTCCATTGGCCCACACAGGAGGAGATAGAGCGTTTCCCCGGTTACCTGCCTCCATCGCCCGAGGATCTCCGTCGCCACTAGTTCCCGATGGAGAGCTTTGCAAGTACCCGAGCTTTTATGGAGATCTTCCCTTCGGTAGTACCTTTTGGGAGGGGTTGTAGTTTGTACTCGTAGTCTAGTAGGAGGGTAGCATTTTGGGTTTTTCTATTTTCATGTTGAACCATGTACTTTACATTTTCTGTTGTATTTTCTTTCCCGTTGTATTACAAGCTCTGCCCGTCCCCATGAGGGTATGACTACTTATGTACTTAAATTATGTTATTAATGGGCTACTTCCTTGGTTATATGTTTTACTCTGTGATCTCTGATAATTGTTACACGTGCTTTATGTTTCTGTCGTTCGACTAATTAAGTTTGCGGCTCTCACTTTGTTTATGTTTTCAAAAAGAAAAATTTACCCGTAATTTCCGCTAAGTATTTTATTAAAAAGTTGAGACTAAGAAGTAATAACCAAATGATTAGCCTAATATGTTCTAGAATATTGGGTTAAAAATTAGGGTGTTACAGAGCTCATGCAAGACTTTAAAGAGAACAAAGGTTCCAACCCAAAACTCAACCTCACAAGAAAAGAAACACTAGTAGCACTAAGTTTTGTAAAAAGAGACATTTTATCCTCAAAGACCATGAGGTGGCCGAATCCTCAGCATGAAGAAACAACCCATTTTTGAACTCTAGGGGCTAAGATCTTGATGATCCAAACATCAACATCCTAAGCCATCATCATTGAGTATTTCCCTATACCTTAAACTTCCATCAAAGCCAAATGCATGTCAAACATAAAGGAAGAAACAGAAATCTCACTTGGTCTAGAAACCAAGTCCAAGCTTTAGAGTTTCTTCATGTGACTAACCTCAACATGAAACCCTCATCATCAAGTTATCATTTTTCCAAGTCCCAAAGGCCTTCATGGTCGAACCTTTAAAGAAAAAGAATGAAGTTTCAAAAGTTCAAGAGAACATAACTCTTTCTTGAATAAAACTTGAAAATTATGAACTTTTCTTTGAAAAAGATCCAAGCTTTAGAGGTTGTCCCTAGGTCATTCACCAACATGGAACCCTCATCATCAAGCCTTTATTTTCCAAGTACCATAGGCCTTCATGGCCGAAACAATCAAGGAAAAAAAAAAACAAAAGTTCCAAAGAGTTTCATGAGAAACATACCCCATTTTGACCAAAACTTGAACAAGATAAAACTTTTCTCCAAAAGAAACTTCAAGCTTTAGAGGTCTCATGCTAAAATGAACTCATGGTTACATCTTAGAGAGCACTCATCATTAAGCCTCCTCACCTTGGCCTTGAGGCTGAAATGAAGGAAAAAGAAAAGGAAGAGGAAAAATCGAAAATGAAAGTTCCATGAAAACTCATTCACAACATATTGTCAAGCAAGATCAAAGCATCAATATAAAAGAAGCATTTCTTTTTTAGAAGCTCCCTACCTAGTGGTTGAGGTTGAGAGGAAATAAAGGAGTTGAAGGAGATGAACTCTTGAACTTGAGAGGAAAAGAAAGTTTCAAAGTGCTCTAAAACTCTAAACTTAGTGAATGAACAAAAGGTGCTTCAAGTTCTCCAAGCTATCTATTTATAGAAGAATGAAATGAAAGTGTTTTTGGGGGGAAAGGCTTCGGCCTTTACAGCCACAAGGAGAGAAGAAATATCTTCTTCAAAGCATGATGACAAGTCTAACTAGGCATGTCCTAAAGTATGGCTAAAAGTAGCTTGTGTAAGTAAGCTTGATTGACAATATAAACTAATATAAATTTTGAATTCTTTTTGAATTTTTGGGGAAGGAGTGGCGCCACTTTTGGGTAGCCATGGGAGAGAAAATATCTCCTCTAAATCATGGTTTAAAAGGGTGCTTAGGTGTAGGATTGATTTAGCTTAGGATTAAGGGTTGCTAAGTAAAGGTTTTAGGTAAACTAATTAGGTGATTAGGGTTGTAACACCTTAGATTAGGAGTGGTCTTGTGAGATTTAATGGAGTTAAGACTTCTATGACTAGTTATGTGAGTATGACAACCTTCCTTGGAAATGGGAGCATGAATAGTGAAAACACTATTCATATATGCTTTTTTTAAAGAAAAAGAACTAGAATTAGGTTTTTAAATTTTCCTTAAGCAATTTTTTGTTCTAATTAACCTCAAATAATTGTTTTAGCTCTAGATTAATTATGAAAATTAATTAATCTTTAATTAGAGCCTAATATTGCTTAGGTTTTGCTAAAAACATCCTTAAGCCCAAAATGCACTAAGTAGGGGCAAAATCGTAATTTTTACCAAAAGTTGCCCGGAACCTCCGGGACTAAAACAAACATAGTCCATGCCTTAAAACCATTGTTTTGGACCTCCGAACAAGGTTCGGGTCAAAACGGGACTTAAAACTGCCTTAAATTGCTGTAGGGGTATTTTGGTCATTTATACGCGGAGACCCTAAAAATAGGATTCCTCTGCTTATTAAACACTCAAGCACATCCAATCCCCTTCATATATCATATGAACCTTATGGGGATGGCCGAGGTCGGCAGTCCTCGTATTTCGGCAAAAATGACCTCAGGGGCATTTTGGTCATTTAAAAGTTTAGTGAAAATCGGGGCGTTACACCGCTTGTGTACCTTCCCAGGATAGAAAATATCATTTTTCGAGTTTTCGGGTCAAAATGACCAAAATACCCCTATGGTGTTTGACCTGTATGCAAGTGCCGGATGAACCCGAAACTTCTCCAGACGGTTTTAAAAGATGTTTTTATGTATTCTGTGACTTCAGTTTTAGTCCCAGAGGTCCCAGGCAAAATTAGTGTAAAATTATGATTTTGCCCCTAGTTTTGTGTTTTCAAGCTTAATCATATGATTAAGAAAACCTAAGCAATATTAGGCTCTAATCAAAGATTAATTAATTTCCATAATTAATCTAGAGTCAAAATAATTTATTAAAGTTGATTAGAACCTAAGAATACTTAATTACAACTTGAAATCTTATTTTAAATTCAAGATTCCTAGTCATAGAAACTTGAATAGTAAATTCTCTCTCCAATTCCCTAAATCATGGAATTGTGTTTTCAATTATTTATTCATAAATGAGTTTTAAATTCTCTAATGATGTATGAGCACTCCTAATCTTGTCATAAAATTCCTAACTCATTCTTTGTCACCTAAACTTATGCTTAATGATTCCTAACCTTGCACCTAAACTAACCTACTCTTAAACCTATCATTAACACACAATTACATGGAAGATTTTTCCTTCCCCTTGCTGTACCTATTCTAGCCGAAGCCATCCTCCCCCATTTTTCATCACATGCTCAAATTCTTGCACTCTAAAGGCCATGCTTCCACCTCACTTACACCATACTTTGTCATACTTTCATCCATGCTTGATTTGCTAAGTGAATGACTAAATAAATTAAGCTATTTTCCTTCATTTTTGTGGCCCAAAATCTGCCAGCCCTCCTTGCTTCTAAAAGAAATATTTCATTTCAAATTTGAAAGAAATTTGACTCCAAATCACCATACTTGAAGTCATGCTTTGCACCATAACTTCCATACCTCAAACCATGCTTGAATGACAAGTTGTAAGAGATATTTTTCTCTTCCTTTGCCTCCCAAACCACACGGCCTCTTCCTCCTCTCCATGAGACTTCATTTTTTTTTCATTTTCTATAAATACCTTACTTACTTGAGCTTGCAAACACTTTAGATCATTTGCAAAGTTTCACGTTTCCTAGCTTTCTTTGAGTTCGTTCTTTTTCTCTCAAGTTTCAAGAGAGTTTTCCTTTCCTTTTTATCTTCATCCTCTTCATCTCTTCCTCGCATAATCACCTCATAATCTCTAAACACCACCTCATAACCTTGAATCATCATCAAGCCTCTCAAACACTTGACCTCAAACACAACCTCACTCAAAACACATCTCCATCCTCTCCATTCTCTCTTGGCCGAATCATCATCATCCTTCAAGGAGGAGTAGTTCATCTCATTTCCTTTCAAAAGCTCAAGTTTTCATCTTCACTCTAGGTATGAGTGGTTTTCTAAACTTTATTTTGTTTAAAAACATGATTTTCCTCTAGTTTTCTCTTGGTTTCTTTTTTAACTTTCCTTTGTTTTTCTTTTTCTTGTTTTCAGCCATGAGGCCTTGTTTGGTTCATGATAGCTCAATGATGAGAGCTCCTAGATGATGACCATGTGTTCATCTCAAAGGAACCTCTAGAGCTTGAGTTTCTACTTTCTTTAAGTTTCATCTTTATTTTCTCACTTAAATAATTTTAGCTCAAGAAACACCTTCACTTTTCTAGCTATTGGTTTTGGTTTCCTTGTTCTCTTTCCCTTGAGGTTTCGATTTTAGTTTCCTTTTCCTTGAGGCTTGATCTCTTTTAAAAAGTTTGTTTCTTTTGAGCTTGATGATGATGTTCAAGAACCACTTAGTTCCTTTGAGAACTTGGTTCAAGAACTCTAAAGCTCTCTTTGTGATTAGACAAGTGTTGGGTTGTATTTCTAAAGTCTTTTAAGAGCTCTAGATAAGATTAAAATGAATCTTGCATCCATGTTTATATTTATGCCTTGCACATCATGTTTATTTTCCTTGCCATCACTAAATATCAAGAATAATAAATGAACTTGCATTATCATGTTTATATTTCAAGCTTTGCATTATCATGTTTATATTTCAAGTCCTCACTTAAATATCAAAGATAATAATAAGTTGCATCGCATGTTTATTTTATGCTCTCACTTTATTTTCTAATGAAAGCTAAAACAAGTGCATGAGCATGTTTATCTTTATGTCATCACTTAAGAGAACCTAGAGTTCAAAGACTTGCTCATTATTGTCTCAAACAAAGGCTTGAAATAGGTGTTCTCTAGCTTGTGATTTCGGCATCTAGAAGGTCTATTTGTTATAAGTATTAAAATCTATGTTTCACAATTTTTCTAATCTTGTATGAGTTCAGGAAATGTCTAAAACAAAGTTTTATGATTTTAAAACCCATTGAGATCAATTTGGATTAGCTACTGCCCTTGACAACATTTTGATGATTTTAGGTGATAAAAAATGTTCACAAATGAGTTTTGAAAGTTTTAAAAAGGTTCCAAGAGAAACTAGTATTTTATGTGCTTTAGAAATCAAGTTTTATGCCTTCTTATGGAGATGGATTTTCAGTTCTGCCTTGCCATGATATGCTCACTGTTTGTGCTGTTTTATTGAGGATAGTATGAGTATGTTTATGTATAATAAATGTCAAAACTCATATGTGATGGATAAGAGAAGTTAGAAACTAGAAAAGAATTAATTTGAGAGTTTTAGATCCCTTAGTAAATGATTTTTCTGGATTCTGTCCAGCATGGTTTAGAAATGATAATCATGGTTTTAAATTAGTTTAAATGTGTAGGAATGACTCATAATTGGTTTAGGACTTGATCTTGATGCCTTAGGAGCAAACTGAACTTAGAAAGGGTCATTGTTGTGACTCCTAGGTACCCGTAAAGTTAGAATTTTAGATTCTACACTCTTGAGATTTAGAGATGTTTATGATCATAGTATTGAGTGAGGAATACTTAGATATGAGCCTATAGGTACCCGAGAGATTAACTTGTGATGATTTATAACTTAAATTGTGAGTTAAGGACCTTAAGGGTCAATGCATAAGACATTAAGAGACTTTATCGTTTTAGTTTGGTAATGCAAGTATGATATGTTGATATGCATGATGTGATGATATATGAGGTGTGATGTGTGATACACGAGCATTATCCATATGAGTTATGATGATGTGATCTTTTATGATGATGCTATGATGATGTAGAAATTGATTATGAATTGTGGAATTGAATGTGTAAGTACATGCATGGTGAGTTGGTGTGGCATGTTATGATGAATTGTATGAATTGTTGAGATGTTATGTCTATCATGGTTATGAGAATTGAATGAGAGAGAGTATGTACCCCTTCTTTTGCCCTCTTAAAAATCTAATGAAAACTAGTTAGGTTTGAGCTCATTTAGGCAATATGGGTGTTTATGGTTGGACTTGATAATGAGAATAATTTGGTAATGAGTATAAATATAGTTGAGCTCATTCCTAGGCGATAGGGTGTGTTTGGTTGGATTTGGTGATGCGTATAAATATCGCCGGGCACTGGTGTTTACGGTTGGATTTGGTGGCTATGAAAAGAAGGTGGTCATTGAGAGAAAGAACTTAAAGAGTTCCGATGTGAGAAAAGAGATACGATGTCTCTTTTCAAGTCACATAGTCATGAGTAAAGAAAGAATTATTCCCAAGTTACCCCTTCTTGCCCTCTTAGAAATCTAGTGATAACTAGTTAGGTTTGAGCTCTTTTGGGTGGAGCTCATTCCTAGGCGATAAGGTGAGTTTGGTTGGATTTGATGATGCGTTTGATATCACCGGGCACTAGTGTTACGGTTGGTTTTGGTGAACAAGTTAAGAAGGTGGTCCTTGAGGAAAAGAACTTAAGAGTTCAAGTATGAGAAAAGTTTTGTACTTTTATGCCACTTATCTGTTACTTGATATCATGATTTATTTAATTGCTTGCATAATGCATTGCCATGCATTCATGCTTATATATATATTGCATTCATGACATTAAGATGCATGCTAAAAGGAATGAACCTTGGATGATTAGTTTTTATAAACCCTAATAATGAATCTTATTTGTATGCACACCATTTATAAATAAACCCAAGGTTCGTGAGGATGTGAGCGATGTAACCCTAGGATAGGAGACTCCTACTGAGATTCTTTACTAAGATTCTCACTCTTTTTCTCTTCTTCCTCTTACTCCCGTCACATCCTAAGAGTCAGATGGCGACGTTCATAGTCTTCATTAACGCGCCCGTCTGGGAGGTGCATTACGACCCGGACCACCGCTCCTATCACTTCAAGGGTGGTTGTGTTGTTCGTGTTTTTGTGTACATGGGGCAACCTTTTGCCTATCCAATATCCAACTACTAGTTCACTCCTACTGCTCCTTTTGGTGGTGACGATCTGATCTTTGAGTGCACCTGCCCCCGCGATGAGCAAATGCATCGAGCTCATGCGTCTGCTTCAGCTATTCGTGACTATTCAGAGTATGTTCCCCATTCAAGGGAGTCGGAGGCAAATCTGCCCGAGGATTCACTGCATGCCTATTCGGAGAGTTCTGCTCCCTTTTCCCCGTTTAGGTGAGAGGGGAGTGAGGATATTGTGATGCAGTCGCGCTTGGCGAGGAGAGCCGAGGAGCTCACGTCCAGCCGTCACGCATTCCTTTCCCACTCCATTGGCCGACTCAGGAGGAGATCGAACAGTTCGTCAGTTACATACCTCCATCGCCCGAGTGTCCCCACCATCACTAGGCTTCGTTGGAGAGCTTGTCGAGTACACAAGCCATTATGAGGGTCTTCCCTTTGGTAGTATATTTTGGGAGGGATTATAGTTTAGTACTTGTAGCTAGGTAGGAGAGTAGCACAGTGGTTTTATTTTCCGTTGTACCATGTACTTTATTGCTTTCCTGTTCTCTTGATGTGTTACAAGCTCAGCCCGACCCTATAAAGGCATAACTAAGTATGTACCTTAACTACGTATCTAATGCAATTTTCCCTTGTTGTGTTAATGATATATGCCTACTTGTTGTATTCTTGATGATTTGTTACTGGTATTTTATATTTCTGTCTCACGGATAGCTAAGAACGCGGCTCTCACTTTGATTTATGTTTCAAAAAAAAAATTTACCCGTATTTCCGCTAAGTATTTTCATAAAAGAATGAGACTAAGAAGTAATAACCTAATGATTAACTTAATGTGCTCTAGAGTATTGGGTTAAAAATTAGGGTGTTACATTAGGGACATTATTCCATATCTAATATTTGATCATTTGCCCCACCCTTTTCAAATCCTCAATTAACCATTATAAGCATTAAATTAAGATTACTTTTAAGTTTTCCTAAACTTAAAAGATTCGTACATATTTATCATTCACTAAAACTAACCAAGTTATCAACTCTCAAACTAACTAAGCACAGTTAATTGAACATAATAATGTAGTTTAAAATCATACCATGAAGGAGAAATAGAAAAAGAGAAGGGGGTTGGTTTTGTTTTTTGATTGTACCTGACCAAAGGCTAGTTTGAGTTCGTAATAGCTAAATTGAAGATCCTGACCGTTGAGTTCAAAGACAGCATATCTGTTGGCACCCCACTTCCATCATTACTAGATCATACATTCATATTCTCGAGCACTATGTTCTGCATTTCCCCTACATTATTTTTATTTGTTATTTGTTATGTTCAACACACCAAATTACAGACATTATTATATTGATGTATATATTATCCAAATAAAAACAAATAACACAAGATGAACATGAAGAAACAGCAATCACGGTTTAGACCCCACGACTATTAAAATCCAATATTGATGATTTGCATCATCATCCAGACCAAAAATGTAACGCCCCGATTTTCTGTTAGAGTGAAAATGACCAAAATACCCTTGAGGTCATTTTCAACCCGGAACTCGAGGATAGCCAACCCGGCAGTCCTCGAGGGGGCTAACTCAATGTTTGAAAGGAAGTAGTTGACTCGTGTACCTTCCCAGGATCGAAAATCTCGTTTTCTGAGTTTTCAGGTCAAAATGACCAAAATACCCCTGTGCTGTTTGACCTGATTGCAAGTGCCAGACAAACCCGAAACTTCTCCAGATGGTTTTAAAAGGTGTTTTTATGTATTCTATAACCTCAGTTTTAGTCCCGGTGGTCCCGTGCAAAATTTGTGTAAAATCACAATTTTGCCCCTAGTTTTGTGTTCTTGAGCTTAATCGCGTGATTAAGAAAACCTAAGCAATATTAGGCTCTAATCGAAGGTTAATTAATTTTCATAATTAATCTAAAGTCAAAATAATTTATTAAAGTTGATTAGAGCCTAAGATTGCTTAATTTAAACTCAAATCTTATTTTAAATTCAAGATTCCTAGTCATGGAATCTTGAATAGTGTTTTCTCTCTCCAATTCCTTAAATCATGGAAATTTGTCTACATAGTTTACTCATAAAATAAATTTTAAACTCTCTAAATGTGTATGAGCACTCCTTAACCTTTTCATAAAATTCCTAAACCTCATTCTTAGCTACCTAAACTTATGCTAAATGATTCCTAATCTTGTACCTAAACTAATATTACATCTAAACCTATCATTACCACACAATTACATGAACAAATCTCTCTCCTCTCTTGCTGCATCAGACCTGGCCGAAACCCATACCCCCAAATATCCATCACATGCTCAAATTCTTACACTCCAAAGACTATGCTTTCAGCTTACATGCACCATACTTTGTCATACTTACATCCATGCTTGAATAACAAAGTCAATGACTAGATGAATTAGCTATTTTCCTTCATTTTTCTGCTGCCAAAACTGTCAGCCTCCATTACCTTCTAGAAGGAAATTTTCTCAATTCAAATCAAAGGTAAAATCACCATATTTTGAGCCATAACTTAGCCTATGTTTACCATGCTTCAAACCATGCTTGAATGACTACATGTAAGAGATATTTTTCTCTTCCCCCTTGCTTTATTTGCTACGGCCAAGACCTCCTTTGAGTGAGCTTTCATTGTTTTGTTTTCTATAAATAGGTGCCTTAGATGAACTTATGCTACTTTTGGTTCATTTGGCAAGTTTGAGTGTTCTTAGCTTTTGTGAGTTCATTTCTTTTTCTCTCAAGTTTCAAGAGAGTTTTCCTTTCCTCTTCATCTTCTTCTTCTTCATCCTCTCTTCACATCATCACCTCATAATCCCAATCCACCACATCCTAACCATAGATCATCATCATACCTCTTAAACACTTAACCTCAAACACAAGCCTCCTCAAAACACATCTTTTTTCTTTCTTTCTTTTTTTTTACTCTTGGTGGCCAATTCATCCTCACCATCCTAGGAGGGATTGTTCTTCTCATTTTCATCCTCAAGTTCAAGCTTTCCTCTTCATCTCTTGGTAGGAGTTGCTTTCAAATTTTGTTTTTACTCAAAAATGTGTTTTCTCTAGTTTTCTCTTGGTTTCTTTTTGAGCTTTTCTTTGTTTTCCTTCTCTTTTTCATTTCGGCCTCTTGGCCTTGTTTATGAGCATGATAGCTTGATGATGAGAGTTTCTAGATGATGACCTTGTGTTCATTTCAAAGAAACCTCTAAAGCTTGAGTTTTTTGTTCTTGATCTAGCAAAGTTTTGATTTTTTTTCTTTCCTTTTTCTCTCCCACATGATTTCTGCCTTCATATTCTTTCCTTCAAATGTTTGTTAAAAATTTTAAAGTATCTCTATATTTATTTTATGTCAAGAAAGAATGTTGTTTTGGTTCTTACTTCCTTGAGGTTTCGTTTTCTTGAGATTGCTTCTTTTGAGCTTGATGATGATGTTCAAGAACCATGTAGTTCCTTTGAAAACTTGGTTCAAGAACTCTAAAGCTCACTTTGTTGATGAGATATGTAACGCCCCGATTTTTCTACTAGAGTGAAAATGACCAAAATGCCCCTGAGGTCATTTTCAGCCCGGAATTCGAGGAAAGCTTATTCGACAGTACTCGAAGGGCAAACTCAATGTTGGAAGGGGATTAAAAGACTTGTTTTTCTTTCCGGGATCGAAAATCTCGTTTTTCGAGTTTTCGGGTCAAAATGACCAAAACACCCCTGCGGTGTTTTACCCATTTGCAAGTGCCGGATGAACCCGAAACTTCTCCAGATGATTTTAAAAGGTGTTTTTATGTAGATTGTGACTTTAGTTTTGGTCCCGGAGGTCCCGGGCGAAATTAGTACAAAATTACGATTTTGCCCCTAGTTTCGTGTTTTTACGCTTAATCGCGTGATTAAGCAAACCTAAGCAATATTAGGCTCTAATTGAAGATTAATTAATTTCCTTAATTAATCTTGAGTCAAAATAATTTATTAAAGTTGATTAGAACCTAAAAGTGCTTAATTACAACTTAAAATCATATTTTAATTTCAAGACTCCTAGTCATGGAATCTTGAATAGTATTTTCTCTTTCCAATTCCTTAAATCATGGAATTATGTTACACATTGTTTATTCATAAATGAGTTTAAAATCCTTTAATGATGTATGAGCACTCCTAATCTTGTCAGAAAATCCTTAAAACACATTCTTAGTTACCTAAACTTAAGCTTAATTGTTCCTAACCTTATACCTAAGCTAATGCACATTTAAACCTACCATTAACACCCAATTAGATGATCAAACCTTACCTCCTCTCTGCTGACTTGAACCTGGCCGTGTACCCTTCTCCCTTATATGTATCACATGGTCAATTTTTCAACACTCCAAGGCCATACCTCAAGTCACATACACTATACCTTGTCATAACTTTCAATCAAGCTTGATTTTCTAAGCAAATAACTAATTAAAATAGCCCATTTTCTCCATTTATTTGTGGCTGGAAAAGTTCCAGCCATGCATTGTTTCTAGAAGCTTAATTTCATAAAAAATTGATAGGAAATTAACTCACATCAAGCCATACTTTGTAGTATAGCTTCCATACTTCAAACCATGCTTGAATGACCTTGTGTAAGAGATATTTTTCTCTCCTTTTTTCCCTCTCAAAGTCACGGCCAAGGCTTCCTTTGGTAAGCCCCATGGTTTTGTTTTTCTATAAATAGGATGCTTATGATAGCTTAGTTGCACCTTGAAGCATTTGCTAAGTTTAGAGTTTTAGAGTTGTCTTGCTAAGTTTTTCTTTTCTCTCAAAGTTTCAAGAGTGTTCTTCCTTTCTTTTCATCTTCATCTTCTTCATCTCTTCATCCCATCATCATCTCTTAACCATCAAACACCACCCCAAAGCCTTGAACCATCATCAAACCTCTCAAACACCACACCTCAAACACAACTTCACTTGAAACACAACTCCAACCTTCTCATCCTCTCTTGGCCGAAGCTATCTTGCCTCTTGGAGGAGCTCATCATCTTATTTTCCTTTTCAAAGAGTCCAAGTTTTCATCTTCACTCTAGGTAGGAGTGTTTTTCTAAACTTGTTTCTTGAAAAATGAGTTTCTCTAGCTTTCTCTTGGATTTCTTTTGAAACTTTTCCTTGGTTCTTTGATTTCCTTTCATTTCGGCCATGAGGCCTTGATTATGAGCATGATAGCTTGATGATGAGAGTTTCTAGATGATGACCTTGTGTTCATCTCAAAGAAACCTCTAAAGCTTGAGTTTTCCTTTTTCTTATAACTACATCTATACTATACTTAGCTCACATGGTTTTTCAACTTAAGAAAATTAATCTAAGGATTTCTAAAAGCCCAAGCCTACCCTTGTCAACCTTAAAGTTGGCCGGCACGTTCTAGAGATTTTTCTCTAGATAGGGGTTTTGGGTATTTAATAAAGAACTTGACTTAGTTTCACTTTCTTTTTCTTTTGTAAGACTTTCGATTTTGGTATTTGATCTTTGAGATATTGTATTGGGTTGTTATCTTGTTAAAGTCTTGAATGAGCTCTAGTCAACCATAAAATGAACCTTGCATCATGTTTACTTTATGCTTTGCATATCATGTTTACTTCCTTGCTATCACTAAATACCAAGATAATAAGTGAACCTTGCATTATCATGTTTATATTTCAAGCTATGCATTATCATGTTTATATTTCAAGTTCTCACTTAATACCAAGATAATAATGAGTTGCATTCATATTTATTTTGTGCTATCACTTTACTTTCTAATGGAACCTAAAATAAGTGCATGAGCATGTTTATTTTTATGTCATCACCTAAATGAACCTAGAGCTCAAAGATTTGCCCATTGTTGTCTCAAACAAAGGTCTAAAAATATTTATTTCCTTTGGTTCATATTTCGGCCCTAAAGGGTCTTGATGTTTCTAAGTATTGAAAACTATATTTTATAATTTTTCCAAGCTTTTATGAGTTTAAGGAATACATAGAACTAAGTTTTATGAATTTAGAACCTCTTGAGACAAGTTTGATCTAGCTACTGCCCTCATAAATATTTTGATGATTTTAGATGTTAAAAATATTTACAAATGAGTTTTGAAAGTTTTAAAAAGGTTCCAAGAGAAACTAGTATGTTATGTGCTTTAGAAAATGTGTTTGATGCCTTTAAATGGAGATGTTTGTTTCGGTCCTGTCTTGCCATGATTTGCCCCTGTATGAGCTGTGTTAATGATGATAATATGCTTATGTTTAAGTATCATTAATGTTAAAGACTCATATGTGAAAGATAAGAGAAGTTAGAAACTAGAAAAGAATTAATTTGAGAGTTCTAGATCCCTTAATGTTTGAATTTTCTGGATTCTGTCCAGCAAGGTTTAATAATGCTAATCATGGATTTAAATTAGTTTAAATGTGTAGGAATGACTCATAAATGGTTTAGGACTTGATCTTGATGCCTTAGGAGCAAACCGGACTTAGAAAGGGTCATTGTTGTGATTCCTAGGTACCCATAAAGTTAGGAATATGAATTCTGCACTCTTGAGGTTTAGAGATGTTCTTGATCATAGTGTGAGGTGAGAAATACTTAGCTCAGACCTTATAAGTTCCCAAGAGATTAGGTTTGATGATTTATAACTTAGATTGTGAGTTAAGGACCTTAAGGGTCAATGCATAAGACACTAAAAAGTTGTTAATGCTAAGATGTGTTGTTTGATACAATGATATGATGAGATGTGCTTGATAAAATGATTGATGAAATGTTAAATTTTATCATAGCATGAGACTTCATGAGAACATGATGTGTGGATTAGCTTGTGGCAGTTTGAACAACAATGAGTTCGAGGCCAACAATTCACCATTCTCTCATTTTTTCCTCCTTTTTTACCTTTTTTCCATAGACATTAGAATCAATAACAACTAATGCATGCCCAAATCTCTTCAAGTGGAGTGGATGGCTCGGTGAAGAAATGCATGACTTTTGCCAATTGAGATGTGGGTTCAACCCATTGAAACCGCCATTTGCAAATGTTGACACATGGCTTAGTGGTGTGACTAGCCTCACCTTTTAGGTCTCCACCCCGTGATACATGGATTTTGACTGCCACGTTTTTGTGCAGTTACTATGATGCAAACCTCATGCCTTCCTTTGAACTTCCGCAGATATTTGTTTGTGCTAACCAAGGAAGCTACCATGCTGAAGAAACTCAAGTTGTCTTCTGCCATCGGCGTGTGAGCCGACCATCAGCAGAGGCAAGAAAACCGACAATAGTTGTAGCCATACGCCTGCTCACATTGCAATCGGGCAAAGGTTGAGGTGGTTGTCCATCGAGCTTTCTATATTGCAGCCATGGAGCCTTTCCTCAATTCTCCTGCAGTGTCCATGGTGTGGTGAAGACTGAACCTTTGTGGCCATTGCCATGCTTCTGGAGCACTTCCTTACTTTCCAAATATTGCTCAAAATTGTTTGGGGCACAACATTTGTCATTTGATGTAGCAAAAATGAATTTTAAGAAAGAACTTTGTCAGGTTCTCAAAAGAGCATCCTCATATATCCAACTAAAATTGAATAACGAATTCAACAAAAATTGAATAACGAATTTAACAAACGTGACTAGTCAATTGTGAAATGAAAGATAATAAGATAATTGAAGAGAAAGAAGGATCTAACAATAATTCGTGCCCCACAGACGGCGTCATTGTTACGAACAGATAACTTGGATAGAATATACCTGGAATCCAGAATGGGTTGGAAAACACGAATCGCTATCGATGATCCTCCTTGCTTCATGCTCCAAATGGGGGGTGTGTACCTGCAAGGACTCCAACAATCTCGCCAGGGAATGCTCTAGAGGTTTATAGTAATAAAGAAATTACGCATATCTTTTACCCCCTGTAATATTATGCCAAAGGAGCTATTTATAGAGATAGAGGGGATATCATGGGAGTAGTTGGGGCTCCTATTAGGCTTTGAAACTAATGTCTGGCCCATTAATATTAGGCCTAAGCATATTCCATAACACTACCCATCACCTATTATGATAGTACAAAAATTAAAGAAAAACACTAAGCCATATATACTAACTATGAACATATATATGATCATAATCAAGACACTAAGCTAGCACACTAAGCCAACACAATCACATCTAAGTCCAACTATGAACATAGCATATATACTGAATACATAACAGAGCATAGCATATAAACCCTAAGAAACGTAAAGAATGCTGCTTATTCTCCTGTTTCTAGAAGTTCATGACAACTATTAGCTACTAGTTATTCTCCCAAATAAATCTCAAGAACAATTACTCCTCTATTCAACAAGGACGAAAAACCCCAATATCACAACCCATCAAATAATGGAGTATCTGTGTGTTACGATCGACTTCACATACAATGACAAAGAGCACTCAAACTCAGCACCAATCCCCAACAATTTATTCACAAAAACCTAGGGATTGGAGTCATAACAATCAGCATACTGATAAGGACGATGTTCTTATACAAGAGTCAACTTGTAACACCTCGATTTTTCTGTCTGAGCAAAAATGACCAAAATGCCCCTGAGGCCATTTTCCACCCAGAATTTGAGGATAGCCAACCCAACAGTCCTCTAAGGGTCAACTCAATATTAGAAGGGGATTATATGTGAATGAATGTTAAAGCATGAATTCTGCCAGCATGCTGTAATTGTGTTACAATGATCTCAAGTATTGATTTGGAGACTCAATGACCCTTAATTTAAGTATGATAAGTATGAATGCATGCTATTAACATTAAGAATTGGCGTAAGGCATGATTGGAATCATATTGTGAATCAATGCCTATATATGTTTTATGGCATGCATTTGAAAAAGGAAAAGTAAAAGATACATTGAACTAAGTTCAATATCAATAAGTAGTAACATAAGATCCTTTCGATTTTGTTGAGGGCAAATAGAGTGAGATATGATCCTTTTGACCTTATTAAGGGCAAATAGAGTGATATATGATCCTCTCCACTTTGTCAAGGGCAAATGAAGTGATTTATGATCCTTTCGACTTTGTCGAGGGCAAATAGAATGATATATGATCCTTTCCACTTTGTCGAGGGCAAATGAAGTGATACATGATTCTTTCAAATTGTCAAAGGCATATGAAAAGATAATGAGATCTTCTTCAAATTTACTGAGTACACATAAAGTTGAGAATAATTACTATGATCTTGAATGGCATGAAATACATGTTTTAAGTGGTTGATTATTAAAAGCTATCCATTTCGGAAGTATGATTTAAAACTTTAAAAATGAACCATTGATCTAGGTTGCATGCTCACAATTTCTTAATAAACCAAAGTGGTTGGGACGATGACGATGACATGTGAAATTGTGTATTTGGGGAATTTCCCTACTGAGAATTGTATAATTCTCACCCCTACTTGTTTGTGTTCCCGTGTCGTCTCTAGGTTGAACCAGAAGACTATGAGGTTGCTTTGCTAAAAACTTAGAATTGCAATAGTATAGTGTTTAATACTTTTATTATGTTGTACTTAATGGAATGAATATGTATGTAAACATAATATAAAATGGATATGTATTAAAGCTCATGGTAGAGCTTTCTTTTGTACTTGATGTTATATTAAATAAATGTTTTGTATCTTTGCTATATCTTTGCTACATATTTTAATCAAATTACACTAGTTATTACACGAACCCCTCGAGCTTGCTATAGATAATTAAGAAAGGTCCACTAATTAATAAATAGCAACTCTCAAGTACGATATTATGACTTAAGGATGAGGTTGTACTTGGGAGGGTGTTACACGTAATCATATCATGAAATGAGTTTTAATTTAGCTAATGAAGCAAGAATACTCCCTAATCATGTCTTGACACCCCTAATTACATGCTTACTTACCTAAACACCTACTTAACATCTCCTAATCCTAAGCCTAATCAAAGATACACCTAAACACACCCCTAAAACATAATTAGATAAGACATTTCTATCCCCCATGGCTGTCCAAAATGGTGCCATTTCACCTCCCATTTTCATCACATGATGAATTATTTTTACACACAAATAGCCATACCTTGAGGCATACTTCACCATGCTTTGAGCCATACTCCACCATGCCTTAAACCATACTTGGAATGACCACCAAATGAGATATTTTCTTCCCTTCAAGGTTTAGAAACTCATGGCCTCTTCCTCCTCCATTCATTTCTTTATGTTTCAATTTTCTATAAATACATGTATTAGAAGTGTAACACCCTAATTTTTAACCCAATACTCTAGAACATATTAGGCTAATCATTAGGTTATTACTTCTTAGTCTCAACTTTTAATAAAATACTTGGCGGAAATTACAGGTAAATTTTTCTTTTTGAAAACATAAACCAAGTGAGAGCTGCGAACTTAACTAGTCGAATGACAGAAACATAAAGCATGCATAACAATTAGCAAAAGTCATAAAGTAGAGCATATAACCAAAGAACAATCATGATAATAAAAGAAACATTCCATTAATAACATAATTAAGGTACATAAGTAGTCATACCCTCATAGGGACGGGCAGAGCTTGTAATACAGCTGAAAAGGAAATACAACAAAAAACAAGAAAGCAGAAATAAACTATAACTACCCGAGTGCACCTATGGTGAATAACCTCAAACACAAAAGAAGGTTTATCCACTCTACATGTGGTGTGTGCACTAAGCCTCCCCTACGACGTCAACTACAAGAATCCGGGAAACGGTGGAATGTAACCGATCCATGGACGCAGAGCAGCAGGAGTGGGAACACGTGAAGACTGAGCGTGGGCTCCTCGGTGGGGGCGCCTCTCGGCTCGCCTCGCTAGCCTCGGCTGCGTAACGGTCTCCTCGCTCATATCTCGCACGAACTGAGGTGTAGGAGCAGAACTCTCACTATACATGTGCGTTGGCGGGTCCTCGGATGGGTTGTCCTCTAAACTCGGGGATCGAGGCACGTAGTCCTGGAAGTCTCGAGGCATCGAACCACCAATATATGTCCGCAGAATCCTCTCGTCTCGTGTCCGAGCGCGCTCAAAAACCATCGCGTCATCGTAAGGTGACGTGTAACACCCTAAATCTTAACCTAATACTACTAGTATGTATTTAGGTTAATCTTTAGAATATTACCTCTTGGTCTCATTCTTTTACTTAGAAAATACTTAGCGGAAATATGGGTAAAATTTTTCTTTTTGGAATTAAAACCAAAGTGAGAGCCACGCATGATTCTTTGAATGGGAATACATACAAGTCATATGAGCAAATCATAATAAAACGCATAAATAACAAATCATAATAAAACATGGACACATCAACTCATTATATATAGATAGTGTGCCTACCAAAAGGTAGGACTATTCGGTACATAAGAAAACGAAATACAACTAAAAGCAAGTACAAGGAAATCATAAAAACAACACCCATACCCATGTGCACCTAGAGTGGACAACCTCATATACAAAAGAAGGTTTGTCCTCAACTATGTGGCGTGTGTGCACTAGCTACTACCCATCCAATGCTCCTACTCCTACTGACCCGAGTACTGAGGGATGGAATCGATCCACTGGCGGATCTCGGCAGGAGTGGTCGTGCGGATCATCGGAGCGTGTCCACCGCGGCGAGGGCGCATGGATGGCCTACGAGCCAACCTCGGCTGAACCACCGTCTCCTCGCTCCCAGCTCTCATTGGTGGGGGAGCAGGGCTGGAGCTCCAACTGTACATATGCAAGAGCGAGTCCTCTGATGGATCCGTCTCCAAATACTGGGTTCGGGGGACGTACTCCGGGTAGTCGCATACGGCTGACATCTCGGGCTGCATGCGGAGAATCTACTCATCGCGTGGTCTAGCTCGCTCAAAAATCCCATTATGGCGGTAAGGAGCAGTCGGGGTGAAGCGGTAGCTTGGGACGGGGTGCGCGAAGGGTCGTCCCATGAACATGAATACTCTGACAGTGCAGCGATCCTCAAAATGGTATGACCCGAGTGTCGGGTCATGGTGCAGCTCGCATACCGGGGTATCGATGAAGAGTACGAACGTCGCCATCTGAAGATATGACGGAAGAAAAGAGAGAGGGAATGAGAATCTTCTAAAAGAATTATCAGTAGGGTTATCCCTACCTAGGTGACATCATCACATCCTCAGGAACCTTGGGTTTTATTTCTAAAAAGGTGTGCATGCATCTAAACTCCTTTTAAGTTAGTTTTCTAAAGTATTATTTATCCAAGGCCCGTCATATTTTATAATGCGTCTTATGACTAAGCATGGAATATACTAATGACATGAATGCATCATAAAGGTAAGTCAATCAATAGAATAACTAAGAAACATTATAACATTGGCGTAAGGGGATAGGTATAGCACATGTGACATTTTAAACTTTAACTTTCATCTCATGGGGCCACCCTAAAACATCTCTAGGTTATGAGCTCATACCTTAACTAGTCGTCACTAGCTCTTACTTATCCTATGATAAGCGTAACATAATCCCGACTTAAAGTACGGGCTAGGGGGCAATTAAGGATCACCTCTCTTAGGGTCATTTCCTCTTTGAAACGCTCTACCAGCAACTAGTGCATCATAGTTTTGTCCGTTTTGGCAAGCTCTATGTCAATACCCTCACGGATTTGTTTTCTTGGGGGTGCTCGGCTAGACCGGTGTCACCCAAGAAAGCGTCTCGGTGTTGTGTCACATTTAAGTTCTCATAAAGTGTTAATTCATAGATACATCATTATTCATCATATAAATCTTTCTCATAGTATGCATATCATCATATAATCATTTATAAAACTATAACCTATTTTTACGTAAAACTTCTTCATAGCATATACATAAAACTTCTTCATAGCATATACATCATCACATAATCACACCTTAGACAATTATTCATACAAACTCACAAGCTTATTATGTTATAAACCCATAGTGTTTTATGCTTTGGTTATTTGAGTCTTAAACTTGCAAACTAATTGTTCTAGTATTATCCTTAACCTCTTACACGCCTATAGGTTCACAACTAATAAGTTTTATTAATTTTTATGCTCAAGGACCTATCCAAACAGCACTATGCAGATTTCGACAGCTTTATATTTGTGTGATTACGGGGTTCTAGAAATTACGGTTTAGACCCTTAAAGTCCTTATCTCAAATTCTAAGTTCTCGATCATCAAAACCTAGTCTCTTGGGAACCTATGAGGTTATAACTAAGCATTTCTCACCTCACACTATGGTCAAGAACATCTCTAAACCTCAAGGATGCAGAATTTGAAATCCTAACTTTACGGGTACCTAGAAGTCACAACAATGACCCTTTCTAAGTTCGGTTTGCTCCTAAGGCTTTAAGATTAAGTCCTAAACCAATTATGAGTCATTCCTACACATTTAAACTAATTAAAAACCATGATTATTAAATCTAAACCTTGCTGGATAGAATCCAGAAAATTACATAATTAAAGGATCTAGAACTCTCAAATTAATTCTTTTCTAGTTCCTAACTTATCCTATCTTTCACATATGAGTCTTAACATTATTTTTTACTCAAACATAGGCACATTATCATCATTAAAACAGCACATACAGTGGCAGTAAAGAGCAAGGAAGAACCAAAAATATACTTCTCCATAAAAGGCATAGAACACAATTTCTAAGGCACATAAAATACTAGTTTCTCTTGGAACCTTTTTAAAACTTTAAATACTCATTTATAAATATTTTTAACATCTAAACTCATTAAAATATTTATGAGGGCAGTAGCTAGATCAAACTTGTCTCAAGAGGTTCTAAATTCATAAAACTTAGTTCTATGCATTCCTTAAACTCATAAAAGCTTGGAAAAATTATAAAACATAGTTTTCAAATACTTAGAAACTTCAAGACCCCTTGGGGCCGAAATATGAACCAAAGAAAAATATATGTTTTTAGACCTTTGTTGAGACAACAATGGGCAAGTCTTTGAGCTCTAGGTTCATTTAGGTGATGACATAAAAATAAACATGCTCATGCACTTATTTTAGGTTCCATTAGAAAGTAAAGTGATAGCACAAAGTATATATGAATGCAACTCATTATTATCTTGGTATTAAGTGAGAACTTGAAATATAAACTTGATAATGCATAGCTTGAAATACAGACATGATAATGCAAGGTTCACTTATTATCTTGATACTTAGTGATAGCAAGGAAAGTAGACATGATGTGCATAGCATAAAAGTAAACATGATGCAAGGTTCATTTTATGGTTAGCTAGAGCTCATTCAAGACTTTAACAAAATAACAACCCAATACACTATCTCAAAGATCAAAATACCAAAACTGAAAGTCTTACAAAAGAAAAGAAAGTGAAACTAAGTCGAGTTCTTTATTAGATACCCAAAACCCCTATCTAGAGAAAAATCTCTAGAACGTGCTGGCCAACTTTAAGGTTGACAAGGGTAGGCTTGGGCTTTTAGAAATCCTTAGATCAATTTTCTTAAGTTGAAAAAAAACCATGTGAGCTAGATATCATATAGATGAAGTCATGAGGAAAGGAAAACTCAAGCTTTAGAGGTTTCTTTGAGATGAACACAATGTCATCATCTAGAAACTCTCATCATCAAGCTACCATGCTCATAACAAGGCCTAGAGGCCGAAATGAAAAGAAAAGGAAAAACAAAGGAAAGTTCAAAAAGAATCCAAGAGGAAACTAGAGAAAAACACTTTCTGGAGCAAAACAAAGTTTGAAAACAAATCCCTACCTAGTGATGAAGGTAAAAGCTTGGACTTGAATATGGAAATGAGATGAGCAACTCCTCCTAGGATGGTGGTGATGATTCAGCCAAAGAGGAAGGAAAAGAAAGGAAATGTGTTTTGGGTGAAGTTGTGTTTGAGGTTGAGTATTTGAGAGCTTAGAGAATGATTTAAGGAAGGAAAAGAAAGGAAATGTGTTTTGGGTGAAGTTGTGTTTGAGGTTGAGTATTTGAGAGCTTAGAGAATGATTTAAGGTTATGAGGTGGTAGATTGAGACTATGAGGTGATTATGTGAGGGAAGGATGAGAAAGATGAAGATGAAGAGAAAGAACTCTTGGAACTTTGAGAGAAAAGAAAAACTTAGCAAGACAACTCTAAAACTCTAAACTTTGCAAATGCTTCAAAGTGCAACTAAGCTATCACAAGCATCCTATTTATAGTAAAACAAAACCATGGGCTCACCAAGGGAGGGAGTGGTCGTGTGGTATTGGAGGGAAAAGGGAGAGGAAAATATCTCTTTGATTGTGTCATAGAAGCATGGTTTGAAGTATGGAAGCTATGCTACAAAGTATGGCTTGATGTGAGTTAATTTCCTATCAATTTTTGATGAAATTAGGCTTCTAGAAACTTGACATGGCTGGAACTTTTCCAGCCACAAATAAATGGGAAAAAATGGGTTGTTTTAATTATTTATTCATGTGGAAATTCAAGCTTGATTGAAAGTTATGACAAGGTATAGTGTATGTGACTTTAGGTATGGCCTTGGAGTGTTGAAAAATTGAACATGTGATGCATATGGGGAGGGAGGGCTCACGGCCAGGTCTGGTACAGCAAGGAGGAGGATGATTTGATCATGTAATTGGGTGTTAATGGTAGGTTTAAATGTGTATTAGCTTAGGTACAAGGTTAGGAACAATTAAGCTTAAGTTTAGGTAACTAAGAATGTGTTTTTAAGGACTTTATGACAAGATTAGGAGTGCTCATACATCATTAAAAAATTTTAAACTCATTTATAAATAAACAATGTGTAACACAATTCCATGATTTAAGGAATTGGAAAGAGAAAACACTATTCAAGATTCCATGACTAGGAGTCTTGAAATTAAAATATGATTTTAAGTTGTAATTAAGCACTTTTAGGTTCTAATCAACTTTAATAAATTATTTTGACTCAAGATTAATTAAGAAAATTAATTAACCTTTGATTAGAGCCTAATATTGCTTAGGTTTGCTTAATCACGCGATTAAGCATAAAAACACGAAACTAGGGGCAAAACCGTAATTTTGCACTAATTTCGCCCGGGACTTCCGGGACCAAAACTAAAGTCACAGTCTACATGAAAACACCTTTTAAAATCATCTGGAGAAGTTTCGGGTTCATCCGGCACTTGCAAACGGGTAAAACACCGCAGGGGCGTTTTGGTCATTTTGACCCGAAAACTCGAAAAATGATATTTTCGATCTCGGGAAGGTACACGAGTCATCTAATCCCCTTCCAACATTGAGTTTTCCCTTAGAGTACTGCCGAATCGGCTTTCCTCGACTCTGGCAATAAAATGACCTCAGGGGCATTTTGGTCATTCTCACTCTAATGTAAAAATCGAGTTACATTACTCCCCTCCTTAAAAAGAATTTCGCCCTCGAAATTCGTACCTTAGAAAAGCTCTAGATATTTGGACTTCATCTCTGACTCTAGTTCCCACGTGTATTCTTCCGACTTGTCTCGTCCCCACGCCACTTTCACCAAAGGAACAGACTTGTTCCTTAACTGCTTGACTCCGTGATCCACTATTCTCGTAGGCGGTACATTGAAAGTGAGGTCCTCCCTCAACTGTACATGCTCTGGTTCTAGGACATGGCTAGGGTCGGACTCATATTTGCGTAACTGGGAGACGTGAAAGACATCATGAAGGTTTGACAGATTGGGTGGTAAGGCTATTTTGTAAGCTACAGATCCGATTTTCTGAAGAATTTCAAAAGGACCGAGAATCGGGGACTCAACTTTTTAACTTTCATGGCTCTTCCTATTCCTGTAGGCAGTTGAACCAAGTGACCATAAAGAATAAGTACCCATTGCCTAGGATTGACGATCTTATGGACCAGTTAAAAGGAGCAGTAGTGTTTTCTAAGATTGATTTGAGGTCCGGTTACCATCAGATTAGGGTTAGAGATTCGGATATTCCAAAAACCGCCTTTCGAACTCAGTATGGACACTTTGAGTTCAATGTGATGTCATTTGGTTTGACGAATGCTCCGCTGTTTTTATGGATTACATGAATAGGATCTTTCGACCCTATTTAGATCAGTTCGTGGTTGTGTTCATAGATGATATTCTCATCTATTCGAAGACCCACGAGGAGCATGAGCATCATTTAAGGCTGGTTTTAAAGGTACTAAAGGAGAAGAAGTTATACGCTAAGTTGTCTAAGTGTGAATTTTGGTTGGAAGAGGTGAAGTTCTTAGGACATGTTGTGTCAAAAGGTGGCATAGCGGTCGACCCGAGTAAGATAGAAGCTGTAATGAATTGGGATAGACCAACCTCTGTAACTGAGATTAGAAGCTTTTTGGGTTTAGCAGGCTATTACCGTAGGTTTATTAAGGGATTTTCCCAATTAGCCCTACCCTTAACCAAACTCACTAGGAAGAATGCCCCGTTTGAGTGGAGTCTCGAGTGTGAAAAGAGTTTCCTAGAGCTTAAGGAAAAGCTCACCTCAACCCCGGTTTTGGTTTTACCTGACCCCAATATACCCTTCGAGGTATATTGCGATGCTTCTAGCAAAGGTTTAGGTTGTGTGTATGCGTCCAGACAACTCAAGCCTCACGAGGTAACCTACCCCACCCATGACCTAGAGTTAGCAGCCATCGTGTTCGCCCTTAAGATGTGGAGACACCATTTGTATGGTGTAAGGTTTGAAGTTTTCTCCGATCATAAGAGCCTCAAACATCTCTTTGATCAAAAGGAGTTAAACATGAGGCAGAGGAGATGGATGGAATTCCTCAAGGACTACGATTTCAGCTTAAGTTACCACCCCGGCAAGGCTAATGTAGTCGCCGATGCCTTGAGTCGAAAGTCGTTACGTTTATCGTGTATGATGGTAAATGAAGTTGGGTTAATAGAGCAGTTTAGGGATATGAATCTGGGGATGTCAATAACGGAGAATGGCATCGTGATGAGTCATCTCACGGTGACCAGTGGGTTTAAGCAAAGGATTATGCTTGCCCAAAGAGAAAATGAGGACTTTATGGAAACAGTAGGGGCAATTAAGGCCGGTAAGTTGAAGAGTTTTGAGCAAGGCCCCGACTGGTTGTGGAGGTTTGAGGGGCGAATCTGTGTGCCACAAGATGGCGACCTCCGAGAGAAGATCTTGGAGGAGGCTCATAAGAGTCACTTTGCCATTCATCCTGGTACTACCAAGATGTATCAGGACTTGAAACTGGAATCATAATTCATAGGTACTATTGACATGAATCATGACACATAAACTCATAAACCATGGTACATAATATTATAGATCAGGGATCATGAAATCATAGATCATGGAATATAGTACATAGTGCATGGTAACTTAACTTGGTTACTTAGGTGACATTAAAGTCTTATCATTTTCTTCCTGGGGCCACCCTAGCTGGTCTCCATTGGGATATGTAACTAGGTTATGAGCTCATACCTCACTAGTCGTCACTAGCACATGGTCTTATCCCTTTTGATAAGATTAAGGTCCCGACATAAAGTACGGACTAGGGGGCTAGAATCACCTCATCCTCCATCCCTTTTGATGGTTTCAAGGGATCATTTTCTCATGGTTTGAATCACCTCATCCCCATCCCTTTTGAGGGTTCAAAGGATCATTTTCACATGGTTTATGTCACCTTAAGTCTTAGCATGTTATAACAAGATGCCACATAATTCATGGATGCCACATATTTCATATAATCATAACATAGGCATCTCTAAAGTTCTTAAGAGAACAATAACATGCAATTCTATCATCACATAGCATCATATAAGTCATGAGATAACACATAAATTCGTCAATCATAGAGGGTACACAAACCATTCCCTTAAAAGCAAAAACCCCTAATCGGGTAACCTCAAACTTCCAAATTATTTTCTTGTACCTCTAAGGGATTGATTAACCTTATTACCACAATTTATTAAGTCCTAGAACCTAATTAATTATGGCTGGACAGCATAGGCAGTAAACATATTTTGATGAATTACGGTGTTCTAGAAGTTGCATTTTAGATCCTTTCTCATTACCGACTTTTTCTATGATGCAATAATTAATACCTAAACCAATTATGAGTTACTCTCACTCATCTAAACATGTTATAATGTGATTTTACAAACTCAAACAAGGCTGGAACAGAATGCATATTTTCAGCTCCTAAGGAGTTCTAGAAATCACATTTTCAAACATATAAAGTTCCTAAGCATACGTAAGATGCCTAGAACAATTATCAAGCAATTGGTAAGGTATTTCAACACATATGGACCACCCAAAACAGAATTTAAGGCGCTGGAAAATAACAAGGCAGAACCGAAATTTATGTCATCACATAATGCCTAGAACTTTCATTTAAAAACACATAACTTGCTAGTTTCTCTTGGAACCCTTTTAAAACTTATAAAACTCATTAGGAAACATTTTATTTCTTTAAAATCTCCATAAAATACATGAGGGCAGTGACCATTTCAAAATAATCTCCAAGGGTATTTAAATCATGAAATCATACTTAAAACATTTGTCATCGTCACCTATGCTTAAGAAAAGTCCTAAGACATAGATTATAGGTCCTTGTGACTAAATGAAACTCATTCTAGCTTCATTATCATCACATGGCCGAAATGTGCATTCCAAGGAATGTTCCATATTTAACTTTTTCATAGGATGAAGAGGGCAAATCTTTGAGCTCTAGGAGTTTTAGGTGATGACATAAACATAAACATGATATGCACCCCATTTTAGATTTCCTTAGAAAATAAAGTGAGGGCTCAAGATAAATATGAGATGCAAGTTCACTTCTTTATCTTTGAGTCAAGTGATAACTTGAAAATAAAACATGAAATGCAAGTTCATTTCTTTATCTTGGGGATTTAGTGGTAGCATATAATAAATATGGATGCAACTCCTTTTTACATCTTGACAAGAGCTCTTGCAAGATTTTAAAGAGAACAAAGGTTCCAACCCAAACTCATCCTCACAAGAAAAGGAACACTAGTAGCACTAGATTTTGTAAAATGAGACATTTTATCCTCAAATACCATGAGGTGGCCGAATCCTCTTCATGAAGAAACAACCCATTTTTGAACTCTAGGGGCCAAGATCTTGATGATCCAAACATCAACATCCTAAGCCCTCATCATTGAGTATTTCACTAGACCTTAAACTTCCATCAAAACCAAACTCATGTCAAACATAAAGGAAGAAACCGAAAACTCACTTGGTCTAGAAGCCAAGTCCAAGCTTTAGAGTTTATTCATGTGAGTAACCTCAACATGAAACCCTCATCATCAAGCTCTCATTTTTCCAAGTCCCAAAGGCCTTCATGGCCGAAACATTCAAGGGAAAACAAAAGTTCCAAAGAGTTTCATAAGAAACATAACCCATTTTTGACCAAAACTTGAACAAGATGACACTTTTCTCCAAAAGGAATTTTAAACTTTAGAGGTCTCATGCTAGGATGAACACATGGTCATCCCAAGAGACACTCTTCATCAAGCCCTCATCATTTTGGCCTTGAGGCCGAAAATAAAACAAAAGAGAAGGAGAAAGAATGAAACTTTTCTTTAAGAAAGGTTCAAGCTTTAGAGGCCTCATGTTAAGATGAACTCATGGTTGCATCCTAGAGAGCACTCATCATCAAGCCCTCCTCACCATGGCCTTGAGGCCGAAATGAAAGAAAAGAAAAAGAAAAAGGGAGATGAAAACCGAAAATGAAAGCTCCATGAAAACTCATTCACAACATATTTCCAAGCAAGATCAAAGCATCAATATAAAGAAAGCATTTCTTTTTGAGAAGCTCCCTACCTAGTGGTTGAGGTTGAGAGGAGATGAAGAAGTTGAAGGAGATGAACTCTTGAGCTTGAGAGGAAGAGAAAGTTTCAAAGTGCTCTAAAACTCTAAACTTAGTGAATGAACAAAAGGTGCCTCAAGTTCTCTAAGCTATCTATTTATAGAAGAATGAAATGAAGGTGTTTTGGGGGGAGAAAGGCTTCGGCCTTTATAGCCACAAGGAGAGAAGAAATATCTCCTTCAAAGCATGATGACAAGTCTAACTAGGCATGTCCTAAAGCATGGCTAAAAGTAGCTTGTGTAAGTAAGCTTGATTGACAACATAAACTAATATAAATTTTGAATTCTTTTTGAATTTTTGGGGGAGGAGTGGCGCCACTTTTGGGCAGCCATGGGAGAGAAAATATCTCCTCTGAATCATGGTTTAGCTTAGTAATTGTCCCATGGTTTTACATAAAAACATATAGTTCATGCTCTATTCTGAAAATCATAATTTCATAAATCAACAAAAGCCTTAAATCTCTTGGAGTAATATCTAAAGATCATGCTTTAAGCCATATTTTCATGAAAAGAACTCTAGTGGACAACATAGAGATCACAAGTTTGAATTCACTCACCTGGAGGAGTGAAATATGCAAAATCAACACCAATAGAACTTTGGGAAGTAGAAATGGCACCAATATCTACCATCAAAGCAATAAAACTCTAAATTAATCTCTATATAACTCTAATCTAATCTTATCTATGATGGAAGAACACCATGGCATGAAAGCAAGGAAGAACCCAAGATTTAACCCCAAGAACAAGAAGAGATTGAAGGAAAAGGAAGAGAAAACAACAAAATCTCTTACTTTAAAGCCTTGGAAGTGAAATATTAGAGTTAGATTGAGTAAAATGGAAGAGAGAAAGGGTAGAGAGGAGAGTTTTCACTTTTTTTTTTTTGGGGGGGAGGGGGTGTAAAGGTCATGTTTTATGATCTAAAACCTAAAAATGGGAGTTTTTATAAAATCTTAAACCATTGCAGTGCTCACAAGGAGCATGCCCAAAGAGGGACGTCGTACTGCCTGACCGCTACAGCACTCTCCAAAGAGCTCATTTTCCTATTATGCATTGCCTTATCCTCTGTGATTTCTACAGCACTCTCCAGCATGCCTTATTATGTATGTGGGACCTTCCAAACAATATAGGTGGGTCTCGGGACCCCTAGAGCTCTACTAGACTTTCCTAGAGATAGATATACTCATGGTATTACATACTAACCCCTAAAAAGATTTGGGCACCAAATCTAAAAACATACCTAGAGGAGGGAAGAGATGCAAGTATTTGGCCTTCATAGCCTATTTGGCTTCGTAAGTGGCTTCCTTGCTAGAATGGTTCCTCCAGATGACCCTTACTAAAGCCACATCCTTTGAGGGAAGCTTCTTGATTTTCTTAACAAGGAAAAGGAAAAATAAATATGCTTGGAACCACCACGTCTCCATATTGAAGTCACCACTACCTGCGATCTCATCCCCTGAACCACCATCTTCACTGCGTCCAGATCCCCAACCCACCATCGCGAAACAGTGAGCCAATAACCATCAACCGCTGTGAGTTCCACCACGAAGAAAAGCATCGGGAGTGAAGGGAAAAAGAAAGAGGTCGTGGGTTAACGATGAGAAGGGACGAGGGAAAAAAATGGAGGCTGAGGGTTGAGGGGAAAAATTGGTTGCAATAGAGAGGTTGAAGAAGAGAAGTGGTCAGAAAGGAAGAGTAATGAAATTAGAAATGTGGAGAAGAAGAGAAGTGTTGCAATGAGAAGGAATCGAAGCAATGAGAAGCAAAAAAGGTAGAAGAATGCTCACCTTGCAATAGCGTTCTCGATGAAACCACCAAAAGGTTTTGCACCTGCACATCTGCCATGATCATGGGCAGCGCCATCGCGCTCTCACTGCCCCCACCAGATGCCAATTTGATCGCATCATCAGACCACTGCATGTCACCATAAATTGCACAAAGCCCCTAGCCTTACAGATGTTTGCAGTTCTGGGATTAGGAGGAGGGTTGTTCGGATGATGGGTAAGGGGCAAAAAAGATGGAATGGGCCATAGATAAATTAATTAAAAAGTAGGTTCATATCTGTCAATAGGTCAATAGGTTTTTGGTGGTTTTAAAATATACATGAGTTAATTAGGAAGCATAATGAACTAAAATCACATATAGATTAATAATTGATCTTTTCAATTTGAATTTGTGGGAAATAAAAACAATTTAGTTTAGCATTTTCTTAGCATGCTTGCAAATTCATATGACATAAGTACTTTGTGGTTCCTCATTTTGACTCTCAATAGATTTATTTGGCTAAAATTTGAACAGGGATGGTTCCTAATTCTAGGGCTATGACATGATATTTGGATTAACTATACAGGTATTAATTCAATACCTTGTTAGATCAATAAGAAGGTGGTGATAAATATGATATGATGAGTATAGATGGTAAATAGTGGAAGAATTAGCTATTATTCTAACATAAATTTACGAGGCTATTTTTCTTTTCTTATTTATTTTACTTGATTATACGTAGTCTTCGAGCTATTTTTCACCTCCCTTATTTTGAGTTATTTGGTGAGTGTGTTTTCTATTTTTTTTAAAAAAATCAATTTTGAAAACTATATTTAAAATTAACAAAATCAATTAGTTAAATTTCTTTGTTAATTATGTAAAAATATTAATGTAATATATTTCTTTGTCAATTTTGTGTTCATTTCCTCCCTTTTAATTCAATTTATTGGTAGTTATTTTTCAAAACATTTGGTTTTGAATCTAATTTGTGCTTGATTGGTTCATTATATTTTAAACAATAAAAAAAAATGAATGAAAGCTTTCTTTTATAGACAGGAAGATTGCTATATTGACTTAAATTTATTTAAAGAAATTTAGCATATTTATTGGTGAGTATAATGTTTATGCAAAACATTTTTATTTCACCCCGCAATAGTTTTCTAAAAAGAAATTTCTGCATTAGAAAAAGGGGACTGATTTTTGAGCTGTCTAATTTCCATTTTACATATTGTCAATCCTTAAAATTGTTTAACATCTAAATTCTAATCGAAGGGTAAAGTTGTTGAATAAAGTGACTTCCAATTTCATTCCAAAGGATTTTTTCTGAAACATACATGAAGAAGTGACTTCTATTGGATGATGATGAAGTGTATCATCATAACTTACTATTTTTTTTTCCCCTTGACCCAAACTATTCCCATGTCTAGAGGTGTCAAAACGGGTCGGCCCGCCCCGCCAAAAGCCCACCAAAATTGGGGTAAGGAGGCCAAAAAAACATATGGGCTGAAATATTCAACCCAGCTCATTTTAGGGCGGGTTGGCGGATTGGCGGGCCAGCCCACCAAAAAATTAAAAAAATTCTAAAAAAATATTTTTTAATATTATCCTGAATTTTTAAAAAAAAATTCTTAAAATAATATTTTTTTATTTATTTATACCCAATTTTTCAGAGTTCATAATAATTATACCGCAACTTTGATTAAAAAAATATTATTGTTAATAGTATTATTTGTGGGTTATGACACTGTTTTATTTTAAAGTTTTAACTTTGAGTGAATATTTTTAACAGTATAATGTTACTATATTGATGAGTATATATATTTCTTACTTTTTATCTTTTCTGGGTTATACATTTCATATTTTTTTACCAATAAATTATATTTTTAAAAAAAAAAAAAAGATACTTGGCCCGGCGGGCCAGGCCCGCCCCAACCCAACCCGCCAAAACCCACGGGTTAAGCAGGTTCGAATTTTTTGGCGAGCTCAAAACTTCAACCCAACCCGCTAAAATTGGCGGGTTTCAGCCCATTTTGACACCTCTACCCATGTCACTACTTAATAAAATAAAAAATAAATATTAGTTAAGAAATTCATTGATGTGTCAAGTTATAATTGGTTGATGGTGTAAAACAACTTTACACCGTCTATGCGTATTAATCTAATAATTTAAATTATTTCTATTTTACTTTGCTAATTCATATTCTTTTCTTACTATCATGGAATTTCAATGGTACGAAAGAAAACATGTCTTTTTTTTCTTCTTTTTTACAATTACTAGCAACTTTGCAAGCACTGAGTGTGCCTATCAAGTTGCATTTTTTTAATTTTTATTTTATACTAATTCAACTAAATATAGTTGAGATAGTTATTACAAAAAAGGAGAACCACCAATTTAGTCTCGAAAGATATTATCATTGACAAAATAATCCTAAAAGAAACTATATTCACTCATGACCCTCAAAAGACCTATCACATTTGACAAATTTACCTAAACGTTAACTAGACTCAATTCTCATTAACAACAATGATTCTTTCAGTGGCTATTTTGTTAAAGATTTGATCTTCTGAAAACTAAAGTGATCATTCTATAGTATCAACTTAACATAGAACAGGCTATTGTTTCAAAATTTTGATCTAATTTTGGGACCAAAGCAATGGCTTTATAGTATAAACTTGATATAAAACATAAAATATACTCATTTCTCCTAACAAAATGGACAACGGTTGACCTTTAGGTGAATTTGTCAAATGAGATAGTTTTTTTAGGGGTAAGGACAAATATAATTTCTTTTAAGTACTATTTTGTTTGTGACATAATTTTTCAGGAACCGAAATAGTACTTCTCTCTTCTAAAAATATTATGTACTAAAATAAAAGTCATAGTTATAGCAACTGTCAAATCATATAATGTCAAAGCAATTATGTTGTTCAAAAAGAGATGCGTGCTTATGGATAATGAGTGAGAGAATGATTGAGCGAGCAGAGGCAATTAGATGGGTAAAATAGGAAGAAAAAAAATCCTTCATTTATATAACTTTTTTAAGTAGTGAGTATGATATTTAACCACTTTTATTGATATAATAATATATAATTAAATGACTACGTAAAAAATTTTTATACTATCAGCTCATAAAATTAAGCCTACAAAAAAAATAAAAACAAATATATACAAGTCTATATTTGTAGTTCTTTTTAATTACATTAATACTTTAAAAGAAACATTAAAAATGTGGCTTGACAAGCACAACAATGCTCGGCAAGCCACTAATGGTGATAAAATGAGTATCCTAATATACATTCATATTTAGATGTTAAAATAATATTTTTATTCAAAAAATAATAAATTGGTAAATAATATTCTAGTATGGATAAACCAAAGTAATTAATTGGGATACAGTAAATTTTTAAAACTAGAAGTTTAGATGAAAAAAATAAGTACAAATTATAATAATACTAATGGTTTAATACTACATAAATCGCATGTTATACACAAAAAGAAACAGTTTTTTATTATTAAAATCATTTTTTTCATTTTGTGTAATGCCATCAAAATCATCGTGTCAATTTATAAAAGAAAAATGAATAATTACATACATTTATTATCTCATATAACTTATTGTAGAACTAATTATTAATCAACTAGTCCATTGAATTAATAATATGATACCCATATCTAGCACTGACTACATTTTACAAGAATTGTAATTATTGATTTAGTCCTCCGCCCTCTCGGAGTTGTCTCATTTCTATGGAATAAATTATATATAAAAAAAAAATTTATGGTCTGTTTGATTTCAGTTTTCAGAATTATATCAAGGAAATACTGAAAAGTGAAAATAAAAACTAAATACAGAAATTTTAAGAGCATATTTACTTCAGTTTTTCAGTTTTCAAGATTTTGGATTTGTGAAGAAAATACTAAAAAACGAAAATGAAAATTGAAATTTGTAATTTTTAGAACTTTCAGTATTTCCTTCATAAAATTTGAAAAACTGAAAACTCAAACCAAACAAGCCTTAAGTTTATAGAATTTTCAGTATTTCCTTTACAAAATTTGGAAATCTAAAAAATTGAAAATAAAAATTGAAAACTGGAAATCAAATAGGCCTTTACTCTCTAATTCAATCATATTCCATGCTCACGACAACGAGAAATACTTGCATATATTTTAAGCACATTTAATGTCTGCTCCAGGAACAGCTATAATCATTCAATTTTGATTTAAAATGATTAAAACTTATATAAAAATAAAAATATATGATTATGGATGTTTTTAGAGCACGTATTAAATATGTTCCAGGAATATTCGAAAATTTATGTGGGACAAAAGCTGGATTCAAATCAACCCAAGCAAACATTGAAGATTTAGCAGTGTATCTTTCACATAGAGAGATCTTGAAAGTAAAGCAAAATGATACTCTTTTTTATGACTAATGAATCTCAAATCTTCAGATCACTTTTAAGCCCAATCATGTGGGTAGATGTCCCAACCACAAATGCATGATTACCAATAGCATTAAATGGTTCTCTCTCCTACTATGAGGAGCTCTACCTTCCCTAGTGGAAAACCCTCTACCCTTAGAGTAGATTCCTACCAAACCTCACCGGGTTTTCTCCCCATTTGATCCCGTCCCCCACCACTTAGCTTGGTTTATAGTATCCTGTTACTGTCATAGTTATAACCTTCATTCCCTCGTGTTGACCCTTAATCTTTAGCAGAACCCCAACCTACCTAGCCCGGTGAGCCATACACTCTCCAAGCCTTACCCGTGTCTAGACCTACCATCCTGGCCATATATTCTAAACCTTACTCTTAACCTTAGTATTGTTAGGTGTCTGGTCATTCACTGTAACTGTAGCTACATGAGTTACTATGGAGAAATATTCTTTTATTAGAAACTCTACCGAGAATGAATATTTGGAGGCAGAGTTAAATGTGCCTCTAGAGGGTGACACTATCCCTCTAGAGGATGTGGAAGAAAACCCAAAAGATGTCCTGTCTACATTAGTGGGGAAGATCATAACTGACAAGAAACTCAATAGAAGGGCAGTAAAGCAGGTAATCTCCAAGTCCTGGGGCGACCCTCACTGCCTGACTATTGTGGATCTTGGCATTAATAACTTTATGTTCAACTTCACTGATGTAGATACGCCCAAGAGGATTATGGCTAAAAGTCCTTGGAATATCATGGGCCACCTGTTAAGCTTACAATGGTGGCACCCATGGACTTCTATTTCTGAGATGAAATACAATATGGTTACTTTCTGGGTGCAAGCCCATAGTATACCATTAGAAGGTCTTAACTTAAAAATTGCTGAGAAGATTAGGGAGAGATTAGGGGTTCTGATGGAGGCTGAGGACCCTTTCTTAGAAGGAAGAATGATACGGAGCTTCCTGCGTATGATGATAATGCTGAACATAAATGAGGCCTTAACCACTGGCTTTTGGGTTCCCAGAAAGGATAAAGGCAAAGTGTGGGTGTGGCTGAAGTATGAAAAGCTCTAAGACTATTGTTTTAACTGTGGCATAATTGGTCATGAGGCCAGAACATGTAGAAAGGAGAAGCAGATGTCTGTCGTTAACCCCAATATCCCAAGATTTGGTCTAGGACTGGCAACCGGAGTTCCAAAACCCATTGAAGCCTTCAGGAAGGAAATGGAGGATAGGGAGATGAAAAGTCTGGAGGGCAGCTGGAGGAAGGAGGCGCGTGAAACTCACCATATGGGAGGAGGGGGAAAAGCAAAGGTCCCAAAGGCCCAGGGAACACAAGGCTCAGAACAGTACGAGGAAGGCAGTGCTGCAAATTTCAAAGAGGATTCAGCAGACAAACAGGACAAAAGCATTAATATTAAAGTAAAAGACAACAGAGACAAAGCTAGCAGCCTTACTCAGGACCCACAGTGCAGAAAAAGACATCACTCCTGTATCCCAACAGAAACCTCAAAATGTCATGGGCTGCTCTCAACCTCACGAGGCCCACCAACAACAACCAGCCCAAAAGGCTTATCAAGGAATGTCTCAAAAAAATGCTATAGAAGTGATGGGCTGTAAAAATCAAGGCAACAAGGGCCAAGGAGTAGAGAAAGAGGGGTACCCGCAGAAACAAACTAACTGGGAAATAGTAAAGGAAAATATTGTGGGCCAACCTCCTTGTCAAGCACCACAAGGCAGCCAAATAAAATGTACACATGTACCACAGAGGTCAGTTAATTTTAATGTGCCTAACTCCTTTAAAGGTATTAAAATGTGTTGTGGAGAATCAACTTATTTTGTGCAACTCCCAAATGATGATGAGGGAGAGGATGAGAAGAATTTAGTAGATGCAAACAGAGCTCTAATAGACCATCAGCTAGCCTTATCTCTGGCTAGACCTCTTGATTTAAAGAGAAAGAGGCATGAAGAAAAGGAGGAACAAGGTGCGCAGAAAGAAGGGGTACCTGTCCTAATGAATGCTAGTAAAAGAAAAAGAATGGAAGTAAATTAGGATAGGTCATTGTTCAGTTCGGACATCCAAAAAATGGCTGAGGAGGCGGGCCCAAACATGCCCCACCTACAGCCATGATTGTTATTAGTTGGAATTGTAGGGGCTTGGCGGCAGCCCCAACAGTTCAAGAACTCAGAGACCTGTGTAAACGGGTCAAGCCGACCATAGTCTTCCTTATGGAGACAAAAGCAAAATTACAAAAGGTAGAAGAGATGAGAAGGAAGTTGGGGTTTGAGAACAATTTTTGCATTGAGCCGGAAGGCCTATCAGGTGGTTTAGCTCTTTTCTGGAGAAAAACTATGGAAGTGGAGATTCTTGATCATTGCAAAAACTTCATCCATACACACTGTAAGTCAAAAGAAGAAGGTTCCAGTTGGGAGAGCACTTTTGTATATGGGAATCCAAGATTTGAGCAAAGAAAACATTTGTGGGGGAAACTAGAAATTCTGCATTCCAATGCTAATTACCCCTTGATGTGCATTGGGGATTTTAATGAAATTGCAAGTCAAGAGGAGAAAATTGGCTTGAGACCTCACTGCCAAAATAAAATAAACATGTTTAAGGAGTTTATGGAGGATACAGGGTTGATGGATGTTGAGGTAAAAGGCTGTAAGTTCACTTGGCATAGTAACCCGAGGGATGGTTTTGTCACAAGGGAAAGAATTGACAGACTCCTAGTAAACTGGAGTTGGAGGCAAGTGTTCCCTAATGCGATAGCTTCTGCTTCCCCCCCAGTCTCATCAGACCATAGCCCCCTTACTCTTCTTTGTAAGCCTAAGGTGGGTGATGGAGGTTTGTTCAAGTACGAACTATACTGGGAAGACAATGCAGAGTGCGATAAAGTGATTGAGAGAAGTTGGGCAGAAAAGGAAAATGAGGGGGACCCTTGGGAGGCTCTAATTGAGAAGATGAAGAATTGCAAAAACAAACTCTCAGAATGGAACTCAACAACTTTCAAAAATGCAGCCAAGGAAATTACTAAGTTAAAAGCTCAACTAGCAAGGATTATGAACTCAGCTGAAGCAGGAGCTGATCTCAACAAGATAAATGCTTTAAAGGGTGAAATTCAGAAGCTGTGGGACCAGGAGGAGAAGTATTGGGGACAACGCTCTAGATTAAAGTGGTTGAGATATGGGGATAAAAACTCAAAATTCTTTCATGCTTCTACAATACAACGGAGGGACAGGAACAGGATTCATAAACTAATCAATGATGAAGGGGATTGGGTAGAAGGGCAGGAGCAAGTAACCCAAGCCATCTTTAGCCACTATGAGAAAGTGTATCAAGCAGAGAGGATTCATGGGATGGATGATTGTCTTGCAAATATGCCGAAAAAAGTAACGGGTTATATGAATGAGGTGCTTTGCAGGGAAGTGTCAGAGGATGAAATTAAGAAGGCAATGCTGAGCCTAGGGGCTTTGAAAGCCCCTGGAAGTGATGGTCTGAGTGGGATTTTTTTATCAAAACCACTGGGATACAGTGGGGAAATCAGTATGTATGTAATCAAAAAGTTCTTTCAACAGGGTGTGCTTCCTGAGGAAATAAATGAAACTCAAGTAGTCTTGACTCCTAAGACTAGTAGACCAGAAAATGTTAATCAGTCCGCCCTATCAGCTGTTGCAACTTTAGCTACAAGATCATCTCTAAAATCCTAGTGCTGAGGTTAAAAGGGTTTATGGATCAGCTTATTTTCCCTAACCAAAGTGCTTTCATTAGTGGGCGCATGATCCAAGATAACATAGTTGTCACCCATGAAATCCTCCATGCTCTAAAGAAGGGAAAGGGCTTTGGGAAAAAAAAGTTTTGTCATCAAAGTGGACATGAGTAAAGCCTATGATTGCCTGGATTGGAATTTCTTGCATGGTTGTCTAGTAGCTTTTGGTTTCAGCCCTACTTGGATTAATTGGGTGATGAAGTGTGTGCGGAGTGTATCATACAAGTTCAAGGTGAATGGAATCCTATCTTGTCCCCTGAAGCTCCGTTATCCCCTTACCTCTTTATCTTAGCTATGGAGGCCCTTTCATTCCTTTTTGGTAAAGAAGAACAAAATGGAAGGATAAAAGGAGTTAAGATCAATGAATCAGCCCCTTCGCTAACTCATTTGCTCTTTGCAGATGACATCATCATCTTTGCTAAGGCTGATCAAAAGGAAGCCCATGAAATAATACATATTCTAAACAAGTTCACAGGCGCTTCTGGTCAAAAAATTAACCTGCAGAAATCCGGAATCATCTTCAGCAGCAAACTACCTGTCCAACAAAGGAATTCCATTTGTCAAGTCCTTAGAATGGAGCCTTGGACCGATCCTGGGAAATATCTAGGGCTCCTAGCTCAATGGGGAAGATCAAGAAATGCTACTCTATCTTGGATCAAGGATAGAGTAATGGATAAAATGCAAGGATGGAAAGAAAAATTGTTAAACTCAGCAGGGAAAGAAATTCTTATAAAAGCGGTCATTCAAGCTATTCCTAGCTATGCTATGTCCATCCTAAATTTCCCAAAAAAAATTCTGTGAAGAACTCTGTGCCCGAGTGGCGAGATTCTGGTGGGCTGGAAGTGGGAAAGACGGGAATTCATTGGAAGAGGTGGGGTTACCTCACAAAAAGCAAAAAAGAGGGAGGAATGGGCTTCAGAGATTTTGTAGATATGAACTTAGCCCTCCTTGCTAAACAGGCTTGGTGCCTGATACAACAGCCAAATTCATTCTGGGCTAGAATCCTCCAAGCTATATATTTCCCAGAGTCATCATTCTTTGAGGCGAACCGTAAGAAAGGATCTTCTTGGATATGGGCGAGTCTTCTCCGAGGGAGAGATTTCATAAAGGAAAGAGGTAAGTGGCTGGTGGGTAATGGTGAATCCATCAACATTTGGGAGGATAATTGGCTGCCTAACAAACCTACCAGACCAATAGAAATGACAGACGATAATAGCAAAGTGAGCTCCCTCATAAACCAAGCCGATCCTAGTTGGGACAAGTCTAGACTAAGAGAGATTCCCCCCCCCCCCCCCCCTCAGTCAGCAATCCAAGTTGTCCAAATCCTTATCAGCTACAGTGGAAGACCAGATAAATTCACATGGCCCTATACCAAAGATGCAACCTATTCTGTCAAATCAGGTTACCACATAGCCCACTCACTAAGCCAAAATAGCCAACCCCACCCCTCACCCTCCACCCACCCCAACCCACAGTTCTGGAATCTACTCTGGGGAATCAAAGCCCCTCAAAAGGTAAAAACGTTTTTATGGAAATTAAGTAACAATGCATTATCTATTAATGACAATCTTTACAGGAAAAAGATAGCAATTTCTCCAATGTGCCCAGTGTGCAACAAAGATAAAGAAACAGTGGAGCATGCTTTCCTCCTGTGTCAGTGGACGAAACCTGTTTGGTTTGGAAGCCAGCTGCAACTGTCTCCAATGCCAGAGTCAATCACGAGTATAGAGCAATGGCTGCAACTACAATGCGAAAGATTAGCCGCCTCACCTCAGTGCAAGAATCATGCCTTATCCTTGTTGGCGTTTACCTTATGGCAGATCTGGAAGGGTAGAAATAATGTTGTGTTCCGACGAAGCCCACCGGACCCTCGCCTGACCATAGACCTTGCATCCAACCAAGCCAAAGAATTCATTTCGATAGAAACACCAAAGCTACAAGTGCAGCCCCCCTCAACGGTACCTCGGCCAGCATGCAAATGGAGACCCCCACCAACAGATCTCCTCAAAGTAAATGTTGATGCTGCATATTGTGAGAGAAGGAAAATAGCTACCTTAGCGGCAGTAATCAGGGACCATCATGGTAAACTAATTGCTGGGAGTACTAGTAGATCAGCAGAAGCCCAAGCTCTGAGACATGGCCTAGCGCTTGCAAATAGTTGCCTTTGCCAAAAAATTGTGGCTGAATCAGACAGTCTTGAAGTGGTGGAGGCGTGTCGTGAAGGTATAGGTTTGGGAGAAGCATCAATCATAGTAGAAGACATTAGAGAGTTGGTGAAAGGTTTCGTCAAATGTGGTCTGTGCTGGACTCCACGGGAAAGCAATCAACTAGCTCATCACGTGGCTATGTTGGAAAGCCAAGGAAATCTTCCACCAGATTGGAGTGTCAGAAAGCATCTTTGCATTGAAAGACTTCTTCAAATAGATAGGTCTTAGCGTTGGGCCTTATTTTCCCAATTAGGGGCTATGCTTATCTTTAGTCTGTATTACTATTTCCCCTTGATGTAATTGGGTTGGGCTTTGCCCTCTTTTAATGAATAAATCTTCAGACCAAAAAAAAAAAAAAAGAAAAATGCATGATTACATTAATTTCACAATTTAATTAGTTTAAGGGCATGATGGAGACAAAAAGTAAAGTAAACCAAGGTTTGATTGATACCGCATTTATTTATTTTCAAAATAATATTCAAGTTTTGTGAATGAAATAATTAATATCAAATAATTTATACATTCATAGTAAATCGATTCGACTCAAAATATTTTAATGGAAATCTAGTAGGGTCTAAAAATAATTTTAGTTAAATATACTATGTTTATATGCGGGTTACATATTATTATATCAGTAGACATTGGTTTTTATTTATATTCAAGCCTCTAGGCGATTGTGATATCCCAAATAAAGAAATAATAATAATAATAATTATTATTATTATTATAGTTAATAGTAAACTATGAGCATACATATGCATTATAGTTAGTATATTCATTTTAGTTAGTTGTGTTGCATGCATTATAATTTAAATATGCATTATAGTTAGTAGTGTTAATGCATTATAGTTAGAATATGAATTAAAATTACTAAGTGTAGTTAGCATTAATATTAATTATTATTATTAAGTCTAGATATATGACACTAATATTAATTATAATTATTATTACTAAGTGTAGCTATCATTAGTATTATTATTATTAAGTGAACCTAACATAAATATTATTTAATATTATAATTACTAAGTGTAGTTAGCATTAATATTAATTATTATTATTATTAAGTCTAGATATATGCCACTAATATTAATTATAATTAATATTACTAAGTGTATCTAGCATTAGCATTATTATTATTAAGTGTACCTAGCATTTATATTAATTATAATTAATATTGCTAAGTGTAGCTAACATTAACATTATTATTATTTAGTGCACCTACCATTAATATTATTTAACATTATAATTATTAAGTGTAGCTAGCATTAATATTAGTTATTATTATTATTAAATCTAGATATATGGCACTAACATTAACTATAATTAATATTACTAAGTGTAGCTAGCATTAGTATTATTATTATTAAAGTGTAAATAGCACAAATATTATTTAACATTATAATTACTAAGTGTAGTAGGCATTAATATTATTTATTATTATTAGTAAGTATAGACATATAGCACTAATATTATTTATGATATGTATAAATATATGTGTGTAGGAGTGTGTGTGTGTGTAAGAAATGTTTAGTTTCATTTTGCTAAGTTTTGCTTCCACCTCCTCTAAACCAAAACTTCTCTAAACCAAATCTCCTCTAAGCCAAAACTTCTCTAAGCCAAACCTCCTCTAAGCCAAATCTCCTCTAAGCCAAACCCCTTTTTGGCCGAATTCATCTCTTGTCAAGCTCATAATCCTCGTGGTGAACTTGTGGACCTAACTAATCATCTCTTAAGACGTTGTGACGCTCCCTCCCTTTAATCGACAAGTTTGGTTACTTGTACCATTCCAATTTTCCAAAATCAAGTTGTTAGTAGAAGCACACTCCCGACTATCAAAGGTGAGTGGGTTTAAGCTCATGACCATACTTTTGGTCATTATTAATATATTTTCAAATTATATGAATTATTTATGAAATTTTAGAATAATTTATGTCAAGAAAACATGTTATGAATTATGTCAATTTTAGAAATATTATCATGAGAACTAATTATTTTGGAAAACTCATGGGACCATGCTTGCTGTATGAATTATTTAGATTTATTTATTAGTTAAAAAATATTTTAAATCTCAGTTTTGTATGAAATTATTACTATTATTTTTTTAGCCAATAAATAGTGAGAAATAGATCAGCGAGTTAACGGCTGCAGGATTGATCGTTAACCTTGGTACCAAGTGGTCCACTAGAGGACTAGCTCACCCACAATAAGGAATCTAGTGAGGTGTCCATTTATGGGACCTAGTTAGGTGCCCATCAGATTAGTCATTGGCTCAGATTTAGCTATTCAGCTCAGATAATTATGTACAGAATAATTCATGTTTCTCTACTAATTGTTGCTATAGATTCAGTTAATTTATATGTAATTATATATATGTAATATATTTCACATCAATTACATGTATATGTTATGTATTTTGTTATTGTCCTATGTGGGTTGTGAGTGGAGGCTCGCTCACTGAGTTTTGATGAACTCACCCCTCTCTTTTCCTTTCCCTACAGATCTGATTCTGAGTTCAATTGTACCACGTAATCCTCCGCAGTAGTGCTACAGCTTCCTTGGTGAGCTTCGCTTTGAAGTGGAGCTTATTGTCAATTATGTCAGCCTAGTAGTGCTCCAATAAATTGTGTAGGCAGGATCCCCGGACATGCATGATATTATTTTCAGAATTTATGTTAATTGTTTTATTATGTCTGGCTTTGGCCTAGAATATGGATTTTATGCAGATTTATATTCAGAATTTATGTTTTAGAAATAATTCCATATTATCAAGTTTTAGTTGAACTTGACATATTTTAAATAAATTTGGGTTATTTATGCATATTAGTCACCACGTTACAGAGGCTTCGGTGGGGACCCAAATCCTCACGCGTCGGCCACGTTCTCTAGGTGGGTCGTGACAAAGTGATATCAGAGCAATAGGTTTCCCTACATATTATTGGAGCAAGTGACCACAAATATCATGACATCTAAGTAAATGCAAGCGCGCCCATTTGCAATGATATGGTGCTATTTGAGGCCTTTAGGAAATGGTCAGTCTTGTTTAGGTTTTATAAGAGCTTGTCTTTCTTGGCACTCATAGTCTTGTTATATGCCCTCCCTTTCACAGTGTGACAATGCCACCTATACACTCTTCACGTCTTCACCGTCATCGTAGGAGCAATGCATCTGGTGACAATGCTCGTCTCAGAGCTTTTGAACAGATGGTAGCAAACTTAACAGATGTGATGGCCAGGCAGCTAGAGGCGACTATGCAGCTAGAGGCGACTATGCAGCCACCTCCAGTTAGAGATACAGATGACTCAGCTTTAGAGCGATTCAAGAGGATGGACCCACCTACTTTCAATGGGCGTCGACGATCGAGGATCCTCAGAATTCCTTAGGCAGGTCGAGAAGATAGTCGGTGTCATCCATTGCTCTTCAGAAAGAGCGGTGGAGTTGGCTGGCTTTCAGCTCGGAGGCCAAGCAGAATTATGGTATCAAGAGTTCCAACAAGGGTATGGAACTGCTAGCTCTCCCTCTTGGGAACAATTCAAGGAATCCTTCATGCGAAGATTCATATCAGAGAGCCGCCAAGCACAGATGATTGAGGAGTTTTTGAAACTCCGTTTAACTCCAGGTATGACAGTTACAAAGTATGATGAACGTTTCACTTATCCGCACAGCAAATTTCTAGCATAATAAGCCAGATCCAGCTAGGGTGAGACATTTCATTCAGGGTCTGCCAAGAGATCTATTCCTCAGCTTGCAGCCTCATGTCGAGACCAAGGACTATGCTCAGGTGGTAGACATTGCGATTGGTCTCGAGAATGGTTTAGCAGAACGACGGGCTATGTCAGAAGCCAATAAGAAGGCCAGGGTTCATGCCACTTTCTCGAGTGGAGTAGGTTCGAGCAAGGGTCACTATCAGCAGGGACAACAACGGAGTCAGTCGGGTAGGGCCACCTTCTCAGAGCCCATCCCAAAGACGCCTTGATTGTAGCACACTCTTTTAGTAGAGGGTAGTCGACAAGATGAATGTGGTTCATGACAGTCATATCCAGTATGCCCGACTTGCGAAAAGAGACATCAAGGTCAATGTTTATTTGGCTCTACAGTATGTTATAGATGTGGTCAGCCGGGTCATAAGCTCGCAGAATGCTCGATGTTTCAAAGAGCTCCTAGTCAGGGGTCAACTAACCCCTCCACATCGATTCAATCTCTGCAATCAACGATCCGAGCGGCGTCATCGCATCGGCAGTCGTGGAAGCGGGGTAGGGGCCCTGTTGGCCGAGGACCAGGTGGAAGAGGAGTAGACGGTAGAAGCCAAGGTAGTGGAGGACAACCCCGTCTATTCGTTATAACCCGTCAGGATGCGCAGGCTTCAAATGAAGTGGTAACAGGTATGACGACAGTATGTTCCTTTGATGCTGTGACATTATTTGATTCAGGGTCTACCCACTCTTATGTGTCCCCGTTTTTTGTTGTACGGTTTGGAAGATCCCCTGATGATCTTGATGAGCCGTTTTTAGTTGGGGTGCCTTCGGGGAAACCCATCCTTATTCAAACAGTGTATAGATCATGCAAAGTCAAAGTTGGTGACATGGAAGCGCTAGCAGATTTGAAAGTGTTAGACATGTCTGACTTTGACGTTATTCTAGGCGTAGATTGGTTATCCCCATGTCACGCCTTGATAGATTGTTATAGAAGAGTAGTGAGATTCGAGGTCCCAGGTGATGAACCAAGAGAGTTTCTTGGCACAAGATGCTTAATGCCGACGAGCTTAATATCAGCTATGAATGCGCTACGGTTGATGGATAGAGGTAGTTACGGGATTTTAGCTGCAGTCAGGGATGTAGAGGCAGAGACACCAAGTTTGGATACAATTCCGGTGGCTAATGAGTTTCCGGACGTGTTTCCAGATGATTTACCTGGTATGCCACCAGACAGAGAAATAGAGTTTGGGATAGAGCTTGAACCAGAAGTTAGACCCATCTCTATACCCCCATATCGCATGGCTCTAGCGTAGTTAAAAGAATTGGAGGAGCAGCTACAGGAGTTGTTGGACAAAGGGTTTATACGGCCAAGTACCTCTCCATGGGGTGCTCCAGTGTTATTCGTTAAGAAGAAAGATGGTTCGATGAAGATGTGTATAGATTATAGGCAGCTAAACAAGGTGACGATTAAGAATCGATACCCTTTACCCCGCATAGATGATCTTTTTGACCACCTTCTTCAAGGGGCAACATGTTTTTCCAAGATCGATCTTCGATCTGGTTACCATCAGCTGAAGATTAAGGATGGAGATATACCTAAGACGGCTTTCAGGACTCGCTATGGACATTACGAGTTCTTAGTGATGTCCTTTGGGTTAACCAATGCCCCAAAGACCTTCATGGATTTAATGAATAGGTGTTTAAACCGCTTCGGATCACTTTGTGATTGTCTTCATTGATGACATCTTAATGTATTCCAAAAGTAAGGAGGAACACGAGCAACACCTGAGAATGGTTTTACAAACCTTGAGGGAAAACCAGTTGTATGCCAAGTTTTCCAAGTGTGAGTTCTGGCTAGAACAGGTGGCATTCCTTGGACACGTAGTGTCGAAGGATGGCATTCTAGTAGATCCAAAGAAGGTGGAAGCAGTGCAGCAATGGCCTAGACCTACTTGATTTGAAGTTCGTAGTTTCTTGGGTTTGGCGAGATATTACAGACGATTTATCTGCTCAGGATTTCTCGAGGATTGCAGCACCCATGACCAAGCTGACACAGAAGAATGTCAAGTTTCAGTGGACAGAAGAGTGTGAAGAAAGTTTTCAAAGGCTGAAAACATGCTTGACCACGGCACCAGTTCTTGTACAACCTTCAGGTTCAGGAGGTTTTTCAGTATTCTGTGACGCTTCTAGAATTGGACTTGGCTGTGTTTTGATGCAGCGTGGCCAAGTTATAGCATACGCCTCGCGGCAACTTAAGAAGCATGAGCAAAATTATCCTACCCATGATTTGGAGATGGCGGCAGTGATTTTTGCCTTGAAGATTTGGAGACATTACCTGTATGGAGAAACTTGTGAGATTTTCACAGACCACAAGAGCTTGAAGTATATCTTTCAAATGTATGATCTGAACTCGAGACAGCGTAGATGGCTTGAGTTATTAAAAGATTATGACTGCATGCGATCTCGTACCACCCAGGAAAGCGAATGTAGTGGCGGATGCTTTAGCGAAGTCGAAAGGCTATTTGGCCCACATAACGCTAGTAAGACAAGCGTTAGTAAAAGATATCCACAAGATAGAAGTCAAGGAGTTGATTTGGCCTTAGTGAATCAGGGGCTTTTCTAGCTCACATCAAGGCTCAGTCAACCTTGGTGGGACAGATCAAGGCACAACAAGGTGAGGATCTGAAGTTAGCTAAGTTGGGTGAGGATGTTCGTAAAGGTGAGAATACAGAGTTCTCAGTTGATACTGAGGGTGTATTGCACCTTGGAAATCATTTATGCGTGCCAGCAGTGGGTGAGTTGAGGAGAAAAGTAATGGAAGAAGCTCATAGTGCAGCATACTCAGTGCACCCAGGATCAACTAAGATGTACCAGGATCTAAAACAGTTATTCTGGTGAGATGGTATAAAGAGAGATATCGGTGACTTTGTAGCTAGGTGTCTGGTGTGTCAGCAAGTCAAGGCTGAGCACCAGAGGCCAGCAGGGTTACTTCAGCAGATAGACATTCCAGAATGGAAGTGGGAGAGGATAACCATGGACTTCGTAATTGGATTACCTCGAACCACCAAAGGGTTCGACTCCATATGGGTAATAGTAGACAGCGTGACCAAGTCAACACACCTTTTACCAGTAAAGACTACCTTTAGTGCGGCACAGTATGCTCAATTGTACATCAACGAGATAGTTAGACTCCACGGTGTCCCAGTATCTATCATATCCGATAGAGGATCCCAGTTTACTTCACGATTCTGGAGGGCGTTTCATGAGGCCCTTGGCACACGTGTGGATTTGACCACAGCTTTTCACCCTCAAACAGATGGTCAGTCAAAAAGGACGATACAAATCTTAGAAGATATGCTCAGAGCCTGCATACTAGATTTCAAAGGAAGTTGGTGTGATCACCTACCCTTGATCGAGTTCTCATACAATAATAGTTATCAGTCGAGTATCCAGATGGCACCATTCGAAGCCTTATATGGGAGGCGTTGCAGGTCTCCCATCGGGTGGTTTGAGCTTGGGGAAGTTAAGTCCTTAGGCCCGAATCTAGTTCAGGAGACCTTAGAGAAGGTTCAGTTGATTAGAGAACATCTCTTAGCAGCACAATCCAGGCAGAAGTCGTATGCTGATAACCGTCGACGTAACTTGGAATTTGCAATTGGAGACAACGTGTTTCTGAAAGTATCCCCTATGAAAGGAGTAGTGAGATTCGGTAAGCAAGGAAAGTTAAGCCCTCGTTTTATTGGTCCATTTGAAATCTTAGAAAGAGTTGGAGCGGTAGCTTATAGGTTGGCACTGCCTCCCAGTTTATCAGCCATACACCCAGTATTTCATGTTAGTATGCTCAGAAAATATATGCCTGACCAATCTCATGTGATCACTCCACAAACGGTCCAAATTGATGAGAGCTTGTCATATGAAGAGGAACCAGTTGCCATCGTGGATAGACAAATTAAGTAGTTTCGATCAAAGTAGATAGCCTCAAGAAAGTTATCTGGAGGAACCATTCAAAGTAAGAAGAACTTGGGAAGCTGAAGAAGCTATGAAAACCAAATATCCTCATCTCTTCCCACCTCAAGGTACATTGTTTAGATTTGGGGACCAAATCTCTTTTAAGGGGAGTAGTATGTGATATCCCAAATAAAGAAATAATAATAATAATAATAATTATTATTATTATTATAGTTAATAGTAAACTATGAGCATACATATGCATTATAGTTAGTATATTCATTTTAGTTAGTTGTGTTGCATGCATTATAATTTAAATATGCATTATAGTTAGTAGTGTTAATGCATTATAGTTAGAATATGAATTAAAATTACTAAGTGTAGTTAGCATTAATATTAATTATTATTATTAAGTCTAGATATATGACACTAATATTAATTATAATTATTATTACTAAGTGTAGCTATCATTAGTATTATTATTATTAAGTGAACCTAACATAAATATTATTTAATATTATAATTACTAAGTGTAGTTAGCATTAATATTAATTATTATTATTATTAAGTCTAGATATATGCCACTAATATTAATTATAATTAATATTACTAAGTGTATCTAGCATTAGCATTATTATTATTAAGTGTACCTAGCATTTATATTAATTATAATTAATATTGCTAAGTGTAGCTAACATTAACATTATTATTATTTAGTGCACCTAACATTAATATTATTTAACATTATAATTATTAAGTGTAGCTAGCATTAATATTAGCTATTATTATTATTAAATCTAGATATATGGCACTAACATTAATTATAATTAATATTACTAAGTGTAGCTAGCATTAGTATTATTATTATTAAAGTGTAAATAGCACAAATATTATTTAACATTATAATTACTAAGTGTAGTAGGCATTAATATTATTTATTATTATTAGTAAGTATAGACATATAGCACTAATATTATTTATGATTATTATATTTGTGTATAAATATATGTGTGTAGGAGTGTGTGTGTGTGTGTAAGAAATGTTTAGTTTCATTTTGCTAAGTTTTGCTTCCACCTCCTCTAAACCAAAATTTCTCTAAACCAAATCTCCTCTAAGTCAAACCTCCTCTAAGCCAAATCTCCTCTAAGTCAAACCCCTTTTTGGCCGAATTCATCTCGTGTCAAGCTCATAATCCTCGTGGCCGAACTTCAGTGGACCTAACTAATCATCTCTTAAGACGTCGTGATGCTCCCTCCCTTTAATTGACAAGTTTGGTTACTTGTACCATTCCAATTTTCCAAAATCAAGTTGTTAGTAGAAGCACACTCCCGACTATCAAAGGTGAATGGGTTTAAGCTCATGACCATACTTTTGGTCATTATTAATATATTTTCAAATTATATGAATTATTTATGAAATTTTGGAATAATTTATGTCAAGAAAACATGTTGTTATGAATTATGTCAATTTTAGAAATATTATCATGAGAACTAATTATTTTGGAAAACTCATGGGACCATGTTTGCTGTATGAATTATTTAGATTTATTTATTAGTTAAAAAATATTTTAAATCTCAGTTTTGTATGAAATTATTACTATTATTTTTTTAGCCAATAAATAGTGAGAAACAGATCAGCGAGTTAGCAATTTGCAGGATTGATCGTTAACCTTGGTACCAAGTGGTCCACTAGAGGACTAGCTCACCCACAATAAGGAACCTAGTGAGGTGTTCATTTATGGGACCTAGTTAGGTGCCCATCAGATTAGCCATTGGCTCAGATTTAGCTATTCAGCTAAGATAATTATGTACAGAATAATTCATGTTTCTCTACTAATTGTTGCTATATATTCAGTTAATTTATATGTAATTATATATATGTAATATATTTCACATCAATTGCATGTATATGTTATGTATTTTGTTATTGTCCCATGTGGGTTGTGAGTGGAGGCTCGCTCACTAAGTTTTGATGAACTCACCCCTCTCTTTTCCTTTCCCTACAGATACAGTTACAGGTTCAGTTGTACCACAGAATCCTCCGCAGTAGTGCTACAGCTTCCTTGGTGAGCTTCGCTTTGAAGTGGAGCTTATTGTCAATTATGTCAGCCTAGTAGTGCTCCAATAAATTGTGTAAGCGGGATCGGACATGCATGATATTATTTTCAGAATTTATGTTAATTGTTTTATTATGTCTGGCTTTGGCCTAGAATATGGATTTTATGCAGATTTATGTTCAGAATTTATGTTTTAGAAATAATTCCATATTATCAAGTTTTAGTTAAACTTGACATATTTTAAATAAATTTGGGTTAATTATGCATATTAGTCAGTCACGTTACCAGAGGCTTCCGTGGAGACCCAAATCCTCACGTGCCGGTCACGTTCTCTAGGTGGGTCGTGACAGCGATATAGTTCAAAAAATTCACAAGTTATTCTTAGATGGTATATTAAATATATAAAGTTGAGGCTACTCTTCCACGTTAAAAAAAACAGAAGATAAGTTTAACTTTTACTGCATAATACAATATCCAATAAACTCTTAGGATAATAGCTATGATGAGTTGTCATTAGAACTAGATTTACTGACTTTAATTTGCAAATTGTTGCGAGCCCTTTCTGTTGACTCCTTTTTTTTTTTTGTATTCTTTATTTTTTTTCTTAAATATATTATCAATGTTGTTTTAGACCTTCCAAGTTATTGAACAAAATGCCTTCGCATCTAGTGGCCCATGGCCGGCTTCAAGAGAGAGATAAAATAGAAAGTAACGAAAAAAACCAGTGCCAAACTTGAATGAATTGGAACAAATGGAAGGTGCTGCGTGCCAAATAGCTACAATACACCACCTTAGTATGGAAATAACAAAATATCACAACCTAGTTTTATTCGCTTTACAGTCTAACCATCATTTTGATATTATAATTTATTTATTGGTATAAAATATAATTTTTTAAATGATGTGTTAATTGTATATATTGAAAAATTATTAAGAATAAATAAATAAATAAATTTAAAATTAGATATTAATAACATAATCTGAGAATCATATTTGATAATAATAAATGAATAACTCTTAGATTTACATTTTTAACATGATAATAAAATTTAAATTTAAGTTCTTATTGATAACATGATAATAAATGAATAACTGTTTCACCCTGCTTCACCTTAACTTCAAAGAAAAAAGACTTTTCAGTTAAAAGCTCACCAAAATTTGGAGGATGACCCCAATAACCTCCATTCAATTGAAGATTTAAACAAAAACCAGATTAGAGGTGAATCTAAAATCACATGACAAGCCAATAAAAAAACAGGTATGATAAAGACATTTTAAATTTCATATGTATTGACTAATTTCTGTTTTTTTTATTTTCAATACACGTCTCATTTCAGAGCATTACTAAAGTACCAAATAACCATGATATTGAAGTAGATGAAAAGTAAGGTAACATTCAAAACACATGCAATTGAATTAGAAAGATACCAAGTACTAATTCAAAGAAAACAATACATACAAGTCAAACTCATCCCAATAGATCACAACAAATAGTTTACTTCATTTTAAAGGAATACATTAAATCAAAAGGACAATGTGACATACTTAAAACTATTTAAAAGATTTTTAAAATGAACTAAAAAGCCAAATTAGTAACTTGAGAGATTTAATCCATATGAATAATGTTTACTTTGATTAAGAGATAAATTATGTTATAGGATTTTATTGATACCTAATTTAATTTTTAGTTATTTATAACGTATATTTTATTTTGTATTTTTATATATTTATATAAATACAGGTTTTATTATATACCGGTTATATTCCAGTCGGACCCTCGGTCGAACTGATTGAACCTCTGAACCCTTGCCCTGACCGGTTCGATATCCAGTTCGGTTTTCAGAACCTTGCTAAAAAGATAAGATAAAAAAAAAACAAAACAATAATTTAATAAAAAATACAAAAGATAACCAGAAAAATAAAAAAAAGAAATGACCATGCACTCAATACAATCTTAAAACAGGTGAAATTGCCAGGTTACATAAAGGGAAATTCAAAATCACTTCCAGATCTGAAATGCAATACCAAACAGGTAGAATAATAAATTTATAACTTCCACCAACAATGCTTTTTTCAATAGGACTAAATAGAAAAAGGGGGAAAAAACTACAATAGGTGATGGTAATGAATAGTAACTTAGATGCAATCAAATCATCCAGTAAATATAAAAAACAAATAAAATATTTTCTACTTTAACTGTCTTCATACAAACAAAGCTTTATGCAACCTATATTTGCTGTGATGAGAATGACAAGAAAGATTTGGTATATGAAGATTATCATCATAAGCCTTTATTAACAACACCAGAAGCACATTTAAAGGCATCAGTCTCACATCAATGCAAAAGCTACTAGTGCAATAGATTTTAAAATTTAAATGAAATTAATATGGGCACTTAATGTAGCAACAAGGTCCACATTTTAAGACCAGAAAATAAAACTACGAATAATTAAAAAGATCAGATGCAGAAAGAACAATCAATACAAACTAAGATTCGATGTGGAAAGAACATTAAATTTTGAACACTTGAGTTTTATATCGGACTAGTTGAGAATTTCATAGTAGAAGAGGGAACATATAGTAGTTCAGGGCCTAATCCAATCTTATGGGGTGAGATGATGGAAGATTTGCATAAGGAATATCCTTCAACACACCAATTACAACACAAAATCCAGAATATAAATCTTCAAACTACTCCTTAATTCAGACCACATTTGCAATATTAAAAGAAAAAAAAAAAAGGAGAGCCGACCATTTAACATGAAATGTCTGATGAATGTGACATATTTGTATAAACAATCACATAATAACAAGTTTTTGATAAGTCAATGACAATATAAATTATAAACGAAACCTAGTAAATAGAGATTCCGAACATTCAACAATTCTAAGAAATGATAGCATGTCTATCACTGTTAACAGTAAAAAGCCAAAAGTTCCAGAATCAAAACACAAAATATTAAAAGATAGGCAATCCATAGAAGCAAATATAACAGTAAAACATGAATATCATGCAGACAAAGCTGAAGAAGAAAGAAAAAAGGCATATAATTGTTATCATACCTCTAATAATAAGAGCTCTTTCTAGGATGAATTTCATATCCGATGAATTTCAGACCAAGCTTCCTTGCAGGCTCCCAACAATTAGGTCTTGCTGCTAATGTAGTAGACCAAATAGACAAGACAAAATTATAGTTGGAATGTAGTAAAAATTGGACCAAAGTTGTTTGAACTGAAGACATATATCATGCAACTAACCAAGTTCATAATATTGGAGAATTGACAGTAAGTCAGTCGCTTATCATCATTCTCTTCTGATACTTGTGCAGCCAAGGCTTCAGCTGTTGCAAAAGAAGTAATAGTTAGTCAATCCTTAGTTTTTAACCCCTTCACCAACACATGCTAGTATATATATATATATATATATATATATATATATATTAATTTTGAGTATTAAATAGCACAAACCACCCTAAGATTTCTCAAAAGAATGCCCCACCCCATTCTCACATATTGAACTAAGGTTAACCTAAGATAAACCACCCTTGAGAATTTTATCATATTTTTCATAGCTCAAAAATTTAATACTGGAAGATTATGTAATATTACCAAGGAATATTTTACCCCATGATCTATAATTTGATCATATTCTCACATTTAACCAATGTTAACCCAAAATATTAGAAAAGGGAAAAAGACTTAACCAACCTAAACACAGACATAATGTAATTATCTTAACCAACATAAACACAGCTAAAATGTTCCATAGAGATATTGTCAAGACTCAAGGGTGCTCATGTGCAAAGGGCAGGTTCCTTCCCAGTAGTTTTTATGATTAACATGTTTTCTCATGTCATGATTATTTTCAGGGCTTACTGTTTTTAGTCCCTACAAATAGATCGTTTTGGTTTTTAGTCCCTCTAAAATTTTTTCTCAACTTGTAGTCCCTTTTTTTATGTTTTGCTTTTTGTCCCTATTGTTAGCCCAACACTGTGAAGTGGTGATATTACTTAAAACTAAAAGATTCTTAAAATATTTATAAAACAAAATGTTAAATATTTTTAAGGACTCAATGCATATTCTAAAACACTAATAGCGACCAAAATTTAGAATGACAGGATTCACTAACAAAATATTGGAAAAAAGTGGGACCAAAAACCAAGAAAAATATTTGGAGGGACTACAATCAAACTGCCCTATAGGGACTAAAATGACATTTCAACCTTATTTAATGCCTAGAATAAGACCTATTTTCATATAGATATATATATATCAGAACAAAAGCAGAGAAGAGAATAATTCAGAAACAAGAAGAAAACTAGTTAGCAATATGATAAGGACACAAGATATGGGAAAGTGAGAAATGTGAGAAAAAAGATTAAGAGGCCTATGTTTCACATGCGATGAAAAGTACACGAGATCATGTATGCAAGAACAAAGGCTTCTGATTCATGATATTAGAGGAAGAACAGGAGAGACAAGGAGAGAAGGAATGGCACGATGCTATGGAAGAATTAGAGGAGTCAGGTCAACAACTGCAGCTATCATACAAAAGCATGATTGGTAATACAATGCCAAGATCAATTAGAGCTTGGGGACAAGTGGCAGGGCGTAAGGTAAGAGTTCAAATTAACCCCGGGGCATCCCATAACTTCATATGTCCTTTATTTATACGCGAAGCTGTATTACAACCCCAAGAAGCCGCATTTGTAGTCACAATACCTTCAGGGGAACAAACCCAAGGGAAAGGAAAATGCTCCCAAGTGGCAATTCAATTCCCCAACCTTCAGGTGATAGAAGACTTTTACATATTTCCCCTGGACAATTCGGAGTTAGTATTAGGTTTGGCATGGTTGGAAAAGTTAGGGGAAACTTTAACTATTTTCGAAAAGTCTAGATTATCATTTCAAATGGAAGGCCGTTGGGTGATGTTACAAGGAGCACCAGAGTTGTGCTATGGAGGAACAGCCTTGAGGGCAGCTTTGAAGGAGTTAGAACAAGAAGGGCAGGGATTTATAGTACAATTATGGCCAATGGTCACTCAATTGTCACAAATGACAGCCACACCAACAGCAATTCAGCAGGTCTTAGATGAACATCCACTGGTTTTTGAACCTTTGGAAGGCTTACCTCCTTCAAGGAGCCATGACCATGCCATTACCCTTAAGGAAGGAGCACCCATTCCCAACCTAAGACCCTACCATTATCCCCATTACCAGAAGAATGAGATTGAAAAATTAATAGAAGAGATGCTAAAAGTTGGCATAATTAAGCCAAGCGTGAGCCCATTTGCTAGTCCTATATTGTTGGTTAGGAAGAAGGATGAGCTGGAGATTCTGTGTGGGTTATAGAGCTTTGAATCAGATTACTGTACCAGATAAATTTACTATACCTGTCATTGATGAATTATTGGATGAGCTGACAGGTGCTGCCATAATTTCCAAGTTGGATCTGAAATCTGGATACCATCAAATAAGAATGGTGGAAGATTATATTGCGAAGACAGCATTCCGCACTCATGAGGGTCATTACGAGTTCTTAGTCATGCCGTTTGGCCTCACTAATGCTCCATCAACTTTCCAAGCCCTTATGAATGATATTTTGAGGCTATTCCTTCAGAAGTTTGTTTTAGTATTCTTTGACGACATACTTGTATACAGCAAAGATGAGGAATCACATGCATCGCATCTCACTGCTGTATTTCAAGTGTTACAGCAACAGCAACTCATTCTCAATAGGAAAAAAATGTGATTTTGGAGTCCTAACAGTGGAGTATTTGGGACATATGGTGTCAGCTTCAGGTGTGGCAGTAGACACTAAGAAAACAAAAGCCATGAGGCAGTGGCCAGTACCTAAAGATCTTAAAGCTCTAAGGGGTTTCCTGGGATTAACGGGATATTACAGGAAGTTTGTGAAAAACTATGGGATTTTGGCAAACCACTCACAGATCTGACCAAGAAAGACGCCTTTCAATGGTCAGAAATGGCACAACAAGCGTTTGAAGCTCTTAAGCAAACTATGGCAGAATTGCCTGTGTTAGCTGTGCCAAATTTTTCCAAACCCTTTGTTTTGGAAACTGATGCGTCAAGTCAAGGTTTGGGGGCTGTTTTATCTCAAGAAGGGCGACCAATTGCCTACCATAGCAAGGCACTCTCCCAAAGGGCCCAACAAAAATCAGCATATGAGAGAAAGTTGATGGCGATTGTGTTTGCAGTCCAAAAGTGGCACCACTACTTACTAGGCCGCCACTTCATCATCATGACGGACCATCGTAGTCTGAAATTCTTGACTGATCAGAAAATAATGGGGGAGGACCAAGTGAAGTGGACGTCCAAACTCCTTGGACTGGATTTTGAGATTCAATTTAGGCCTGGCCTAGAAAACAAAGCAGCAGATGCACTCTCCCATCAAATGCTGAACCAAGCTATTTCGGTGATACAAACAAGTTTGTGGGACACGATTGCAGCTGAAATAGAAGAGGATGAACACTTACAGCATATAATACGCAGCTTATCCCAAGGAAGTCAAGAATTCCCTAGTTACCGCTTACAACAGGGGAGATTGTTTCTACCAGGGGCGCAGAGTCATTCCAAAAAATTCCTCTTAAATTCCTACTTTATTAGCAGAATTTCATGACTTCCCAACCAGAGGACACTCTGGATTTTTCAGAACCTATAAGAGGTTAGCAGCAGCTGTTTTTTGGAGAGGAATGCGCCAACAAGTGAAGGCATATGTAGCAAATTGTCAAACCTGCCAGACCAACAAGTATGAGGCCCTGTCACCTGCTGGGTTGCTGCAACCCCTCTCCATTCCTGCCCAGGTCTAGTCAGAAATTTCCATGGACTTCATCACAGGCCTACCACGTGCAAAAGGAAAGGATTCCATAATGGTGGTGGTTGACTGCCTCACTAAACTGGCTCACTTTCTTCCCCTCTCACCCCCATATTCAGCCAAAGACGTGGCACAACTCTTTGTTAAAGAGATTGTTCGATTGCATGGATTTCCTTCTGTCATTATTTCAGATAGGGACCCTATTTTTCTAAGTAGGTTCTGGTCTGAACACTTTCATGCAGCTGGTACTAAGTTGAAGTATAGCAAATCCTATCACCCACAAACGGATGGCCAAACAGAGGTGATAAACCGCTGTTTGGAAACATACCTTAGATGTTTTGCTGGTTCTAAACCTAAGCAGTGGGTTCATTGGTTGCCTTGGGCTGAATATTGGTTCAATACTACCCTTAACGCCTCCACAAAGTTATCCCCGTTTCAGGCCTTGTATGGCAGACCTCCACCAATTCTATTTCGGGGGGAAACCTACACATCAAAGGTCCAAGAAGTTCAATCACTCATAGCCTCAAGAGATGAAGTCCTCACTGATCTTAAATCCAATTTGGATTTAGCACAGCAAAGAATGAAGCAGTATGCAGATAAACATCGCAGAGAGGTCACATTTGAGGTGGGGGATTGGGCGTTCCTCAAGCTACAATCTTACCGCATGAAATCCTTGGCTAAGAAGTTGAATGAGAAACTTAGCCCAAGGTTCTATGGCCCATTCCAGGTCTTGGAAAAAATGGGGCCTGTCGCCTATAAACTGGAACTCCCCCTCGGCTGCAAACTCCACCCGGTTTTCCATGTTAGTCGCCTGAAGAAAGCCCTGCCACCAAAAATACAACCAGCTGCCCCGCCACCAGGATTATCAGAGGATGGTGTATTATACACAGAACCAGAAGAAGTACTACAAGTCAGACAACAACCAGGAGGTGCTAAGGAGGCGTTGGTCAAGTGGAAACACCTACCAACCCATGACAACTCTTGGGAAAACCTGGCCAAACTGCAAGAACAATTTCCTGAAGCTCACCTTGGGGACAAGGTGATTTTCCAGAGGGGGGGTAGTGATAAGGACACAAGATATGGGAAAGTATATGAAAGAAAGACGAGACAGTTAGGAGGGAATGAGAGATGTGTGATAAGGACACAAGATATGGGAGAGTATATGAAAGAAAGAGGAGACAGTTAGGAGGAAAGGAGAGTATGTGACAGTTATATAGTTAGTTGGGCGGGAAAAGAGAACAATAGCAGAATAAGAAGTATAAAAGGAGAGAAAGTAAGGGAAGAGAGTGTCTATTGTTCATTTTGTACGAGTGAGAGTTGAGGAGCTTTGATTCCTCTGTTGCTGTAACCGTTTTGCTAGGGTTCTTGGAGCATTGCCAAGTTCCCCAATTCAATAATAGTTCATCATTCATTCATATATACTAGATCTATCACTGGTATCAGCCTCTTCTTCGATCCCGGTACGCTTCGTATGGTGCGCAAGTCCAGAATGGAGGCAAAACTCGATGCGTTCTTGGAGAGATCCGAAGAAGACCGTCACAGAGCGGAGGAACGCCACCTCGCGCTGGAAGAGTCGATCGCGAGGCTCGGAGAAAGGATCGCGCTGGTAGAAGCGCGCATGGACCATGTCGAGCGCATTCGACCTCACGTTCGCGTCGGACATCATAGCGCGAACAGTGACGGCGACGAACACTCCGCAAACCGACGCGGAGGCACGGAGCAATGGTGGCGAATCGATCTTCCACTGTTCCACGGAGAGGATGCATATGGCTGGATCGATCGCATCGATCGATACTTCGAGATTCGTGGCGTACCGACGGAGGATTGGTTGTTAGTGGCGAAGGTCGCTATGGAGGCCCCTGCACTGACATGGTTCAAGTGGTGGGAAACCACCACGACGGAGTACTCATGGGAACAGTTCCAATTGGCAGTGGTGAGAAGATTCCAACCATTGATGGCGCGCAACCCGTTCATGGCGCTGATGTCGCTGAAACAAACGGGGTCAGTACTAGATTACCGTCATCAATTCGAACAATTAGCTGGCCCGTTGAAGACAAGGGAGAGGCGGTTCTTGGACTAATTGTTCCAGAACGGCTTGCAAGAAGAGGTATGCTCTGAACTGGACATGCATCAATTCGAAACTATTGATGAGATGACGGACATGGCTGAACTGATTGAAATAAGGAATAAGGCTTGGGTTAAAAGCCGAATTGGGCCGAGTACTGTAGAGAAGAGTTGGGCCCGTGAGTTTCCTTGGTCTAGAGGGAGTCTGGTGGATAAAGGAACAGCATCTACAGGCCGAAACACGGGCCTATCAAGTAGTGGTAGTAATGGGGAAATTAACAAGGACCGAGGAGCATTTTCTAGAGTGTCTGAGGTGGCAAAATCAGCACCAAGTATAAATGGCACGAGATTTAGACATGTCACTGATGAAGAAATGTGAGAAAAAAGATTGAGAGGCTTATGCTTCACTTGTGAAGAGAAATACACAAGAGATCACGTATGCAAGAACAAAGGCTTTCGATTTATGATATTAAAGGAAGAACAGGAGAGAAGGAATGGCACGATGCAATGGAAGAATTAGAGGAGTCAGGACAACAACTGCAGCTATCATACAAAAGCATGGCTGGAACCACAACACCAAGATCAATTAGAGCTTGGGGAGAAGTGGCAGGGCGTAAGGTAAGAGTTCTAATTGACCTCGGGGCATCCCATAACTTCATATGTCCCTTATTTGTATGAGAAGCTGCTATACAAACCCAAGAAGCTGCATTTGTAGTCACAGTAGCTTCAGGGGAACAATCCCAAGGAAAAGGAAAATGCTCCCAAGTGGCCATTCAATTTCCCAACCTTCAGGTGATAGAAGACTTTTACATATTTCCCCTGGACAATTCGGAGCTAGTATTAGGTTTGGCATGGTTGGATAAATTAGGGGAAACTTTAACTAATTTCGGAAAGTCCAGATTATCCTTTCAAGTGGAAGGCCGTTGGGTGATGTTACAGGGAGCACCAGAGTTGTGCTATGGAGGAACAGCCTTGCGGGCAGCTCTGAAGGAGCTAGAAGAAGAAGGGCAGGGATATATAGTACAATTATGGCCTGTGCTCACTCAATTGTCCCAAATGACAGCTACACCATCAGCAATTCAGCAAGTCTTAGATGACCATCCACTAATTTTTGAACCTCTAGAAGGCTTACCTCCTTCTAGGAGCCATGACCATGCCATTACCCTTAAGGAAGGAGCACCCATTCCCAACCTACGACCCTACCGTTACCCCCATTACCAGAAGAATGAGATTGAAAAACTGGTAGAAGAGATGCTAAAAGCAGGCATAATTAGGCCAAGTGTGAGCCCATTTGCTAGTCCCATACTATTGGTTAGGAAGAAAGACGAGTTGGAGGTTCCGTGTCGATTGTAGAGCTTTGAATCAGATTATTGTACCAGATAAATTTCCTATCCGTCATTGATGAATTAATGGATGAGCTGACAGGTGCTGCCATTTTTTCCAAGTTGGATCTGAAATCTGGATACCATCGGATCAGAATGGTGGAAAATGATATTGCGAAGACAGCATTCCGCACTCATGAGGGTCATTACGAGTTCTTAGTTATGCCGTTTGGCCTCACTAATGCTCCATCAACTTTCCAAGCCCTTATGAATAATATATTGAGGCCGTTCCTTCGGAAGTTTGTGTTGGTATTCTTTGATGACATACTGGTATACAGCAAAGATGAAGAATCACATGCATCGCATCTCACTGCTGTTTTTCAAGTGTTACAGCAACAGCAACTCATCCTCAACAAAAAAAAATGTGATTTTGGAGTCCTCACAGTGGAGTATTTGGGGCATATGGTGTCAGCTTCAGGTGTGGCAGCAGACACCAAGAAAACAGAAGCCATGAGACAGTGGCCAGTACCTAAGGATCTGAAAGCTCTAAGGGGTTTCCTGGGACTAACAGGATATTACAGGAAGTTTGTGAAGAATTATGGGATTGTGGCCAAACCACTCACAGATCTGACCAAGAAGGACGCCTTTCAATGGTCAGAAAGAGCACAACAAGCGTTTGAAACCCTTAAGCAAGCTATGGCAGAGTTACCAGTATTGGCGGTGCCAAACTTTTCCAAACCATTTGTTTTGGAGACTGATGCGTCAAGTCAAGGTTTGGGGGCTGTTTTATCTCAGGAAGGGCGACCAATTGCTTACCTTAGCAAGGCACTCTCCCAAAGTGTAACATCCCCAAATTTATAACTAAGATAAATATTAATTAGCGATAGCAAAACTAAGAGAATTTGGACAAATGTTATGAAACACAACAAATAGTCTACTTAAGTATCTCTAGAGAAAAATGCAAATAATTACGAAAATGCCATCACTTAGTGGAAATTACGAAAATGCCCTTGCTATGTAAAGGAAATTACCAAACTACCCTTGCCTTATTAAATGACAAAGATACCCTTACTCTATGAATGGAATTACAAGAATACCACTATCATTGTCTAATTACAAAAATATTCTTGTCTTAGTTAAAGAAATTACTACAACGCCATTTACACAAATCCCTAGACTTGTCTTTAGACAAGAATGAATCTAAGCCATTGGATTAAGATGATAACACAATAATTTAACCACATACATCATACACATTTCTGAATCACATACATGCACTAAAGGTTAGAAAATCTCCGCTAACATGTTTGCATAAAACATGGAAACATGTTTGCATAAAACATGGAGCATTTTCATCCAACATGTTTGCATAAAACATGGAAACGTGTTTGCACAAAACATGGAAACGTGTTTGCACAAAACATGGAAACATGTTTGCACAAAACAAGGAGCATTTTCATCCCAAAATTCAGCCAACATGTTTCCATAAATCATGCTCCAAATGCTTTCCTTCTTCTGTTTTTTTCTCTAATCTTTCCACTATAAATACTCGTCAAACTCTCTTCAATTCAAAAACTCCCTAAGTGTTCTTTCTTTCTTATTCTATCATTCTTCTTATTTTCTTCAAAGACTTCTCTTGATCCTCTAAACTTCATCCAAAAACTTAAATCCTAAGTCCAAACTTTCACTAGCCCTCACAAGAGTTACAATCTTTAACTCTAGTGAGAAATATTTTCTTACGCACTCAAGTTCTAAAGCCAAGATTCAAGGAGGGTCATCCACTCCAAGGACTCTTGTTCAAGCTTAAGAAAGAAGAGAAGGACCCTTTTTTAAACCCTACACAAGAGGTAGGAGCCCTCACTTTGGTTGTGTAAGCCATAATGACATCTAACCTTGCTCATGGTTAGGATGCCATCAAGCTTATGTTTGTTGATAAAAATCTTTCAAGGGAATATTGTATAAATATTTTGTGAAACCCCTTGTTCCATTCTGCTTCCAAAGTGATATTATGTTGCTTTCATGCTCAAATGATGCTTGAAATATGTTGTGTGATCCTTGTGTTAAAATAAGTGACATAAAACATGAAAATGGTATGTGCTGAATTTTTGGCTATTTCTTGCAGTAGGTGTTCCGAAATTTAATACTCATAAAATATGAAGTATCTTGAAATAAAAATATTTTTACCATAAAATAGACGCATCATAAAACACTCTCCAAAAAGAATCACTTAAAACGGAGTTTTCTAGCTCAAGTTATAAATTTTTAAAGTAGAGCCTCAGACTGAAACTTTAAATCTGACCTTGTAGTAGTAAAATAGGTGTAACCCACTCTAGAAAAATGCAAATGGACTGATTTCAACTTTGTTGGAGAGCTAACACATATAGGAATACACCCATGTATGTTATGTATAAAGCTTTGTACCACGTAAATACAGAATGAGAAATAAATTTCGGGATAGTGTACTGTGAAAGTGCAGTTTGGAAAGGTTCTGGCTAAGGAAAGACTTGGTATTTAAGCATATCCATTGTGACCCACCTCTCTTTCACAGGAACCCTCCTATGCATAGTTCTGATTGATTTACACTATTCCAAAGATGTTAATGCTAAAATTTGATGAGTTAGGAATTTGGAACTATCTTTACTAAGCTGAGATAACAAGTATACAGAGAATTATAAACTTTTTTTTAAAAAATGTCAAAACTATAAATAAAAGAATCAAGTCTTGTAAAGAGAGAATTTTAAGAATTTAAGTAAAATAATAATCTTCAAGAGTTATATGAAAGTCATAATAAAAATATATAAAGAACCTATAATAACATTTTGAAGTGCATTAATGTATTAATGGAATGCTAAGAGTACAAAGAACACTAAGAGAAAAAGATAATACTAAGACATCCATTACCTCTTACAAACACTAGGAATTCAACTTGATAACTTTGGTTGGTTAATATGAATCATCTATGAAAGTGTTTACTATGAGATTTACATAATATTGTCCATGTTTTATGAAGTGATTTATAGTAATGTGAATGTATGGTGATGAATTATGAAATGATGAGGATGAATGATTGATTGCCCAGGGTTTATTGTGATTACATGTTAATATACATACATTCATTTTCAAAAGAAATAATAAAAGTAAAGTTTGAAAAAGTAGCAATGAAAGTCTGGAAAAGTGGACTTGAGCTAAACTCACGGCTTAACCCCCTAAACCGTTGAGATCACGGCAACGGAATGAAAACCAAAAAGGTTGTGGCGACGGCCACGGTATGAGCTCATTACCCTTTAGGGTGGTATAAGGCATTGATGCATTCATCCCGTGAATAATTAAGAAATATGTTGATGAAATAAATGAAAGATGATGATCACTAAACAAGTGAATGTTGAGGATGAATAATCATGAAATGAATGCAGCTCCTAAATGATTATTGCTTATTAGTGGTTTTTCATGATATGCTTATATGTATGCTTGATGAAATCTTGAATGGATATTTCTTTAATGTTGAGATTAGTTTAAAAGCAAGCGCCTTCAGCTAATCACGTTTGTGAAAGTTTGATAATTGAATCCTTATCTCATTCACCATTTTATAATAAACGAAGTGGCGGGACAACAACGATGACACTTTTAGTACAAGTAGGAACTCCTCTGCGAGAAATCGTGTATTTCGGCATTTCGCATGTTTATTTTAGTTGTCGTTACGAGACAGGCGTGTCCACCTAAGCAAATTTGTAGGCGAGAATGGAGGTATGTGAAGATTTCAAACCGTTCAAGTATAGGAGCATTCCGAGCTTTAGTTACATTATAGTTTGTCGAAACGATTAGCGATAGTAGAACTTATATTGTTATTTGTAATAACTTATCGATTATGATATATCTTGTTGTGACTTATGTATTAAGTGATTATATTAGGTTTATGTGATAATTGTTCTACACTTAGTCTCTTATTAGCTTATGTAATTAAGTGCAATGTAACTTGATGATTATCTATAAAAGCGCTATGTATTTCACCGTTACGAGCAAGTTTTGAAAATTAATTTATTTAAAGAAAAAAACTTTCACTATTTTTACAAGTTAATTTTAAAAGAAAATAAATACAAGGCATAAGTAATATAATAGAATCAAAATGTGAAGCTTAAGCCTTGATGGGGTTATTAGGGTGTTACGATTATGTATCGAAAGCGATTCATCCTATTTAAGCCTGAGGAATGGGTGTATGTATGTCTATGATATCATGCTATTAGTCTTATCGTATGATGGGATATAGGATTTAGAAATGCATGATCGTCTTGTGAATCTTGCCATAGTTGCTACCATGCTTAGCTATAGTATTGAGCGCGATCAACTCGATGGTATTGTTTGGTGTGTCTAGGAGCAGAATGGCGAGGAAACAGGCGTCTGCATAAGAACATGCGGTGGAAATGTCGTGATGAAGCGGCAAATGCACTCAGGGAGATGGCTTTAGGGCTATACTGGCACACTTGTGATGATGGAAGCGGATGAATAGGATGTCGAGAGGAATGGGTTGGGAACCAAGAACATGGAAAATTCTCGAGAATTGAGAGTGGACCTATCAGAATTCAAAGAGACAACTAACCAGAAATAGTGACATATGGATTCAAGAGATGGAGAAAGTTTTACGAGTGGTAGAGATACTCGATGAACAAGGTGGCATTCTCTACTTATATCTTTGAAGGAGAGGCCGCTATACGTGGTAGAAAGGGTGAGAACTGGCAGAAAGTCTTGTTACGGTCGTGGGAGATTTTCTATCTTTCGTTCCATAAGAAATATTTTCAGGATCAGGTTAAGAAGGCAAAGTAGAATTTACATTCTTTGTGGAAATCGAAGTGTGGTGAGTCTACAGCTAAGTTTGAAGAAGCTGATCAAACCTTCAACTAGCTACCAAAGTAATCCCAGCGAGGCTTGGAAATGCATGAAATATGAGAGTGGTTTGAGGCGGACATTTTGGCATCTGTGGCTCATTGGAGAGTCGTGACTATCTCGCATCTTTAGTCGACCAAAAGCCAAGTGGTGAGTTGCAATCGTAGGCTAGTTGCCCACCAGAGTTGAAGAGAATAGGAAGAGTGCGCTCAACCAAGGTCGTGAGGGTTCCCACCCTTACAAGAAAACCTTACCAAGGAGGTGGATTTAAAGGAAACAACCCAACACCCTATGATGAATCAACCTAAGACAAAATTAATCGACCCTTAGGATGCTTTGTCCTGAACCTATATTCAAGCGCTTGTGCTTACTTGTGGAAAGATACATGGAGAGAATCTGATTTGGTAAGAATGTTTGTTATGTCGGTGTGACAGAGCGGGGACACTATTCTAGAGAATGCCTAAAGTTCAATCAGTCCCTCTACACTCAAGCCTGAGGCAGGGACGTGTGTTTGCTATCATGTGAGATGCCCCTCAGAATCCGATGATCGATTCAAGGTAAGTATATAATTAATGGAAAACCCTTAATTGTATTGTTTTGATTCTCGCAATATCGTACGTTCATTTCATATGATTGTGCTAATAAGTTGAGGTTGTATATATCATTAAAATCATCTTAGTTGTCTCTACACCCACTATAAATTGTTGCTTGATCAAGCTTGCCTAAATTGTGAATTTGAGGTAGGCGATAGGATTTTCATCATGATTTAGTTTGTTTACCCTGTATACAGTTTTGATGTAATCTTGGGCATGGATTGACTTTCAGTGTATTCTACATTGTCTGAAATAAGTCACTAGTATTTCTTACAAACCATCTTTACCCAATGTCACTCTAAACTTGATTAGAAAGGTACGATTATACCTAAAGCTCCGTTATCATGGGGATAGTAGGAATGAAGGCGAGGATATGTTTCACGATTGACAAGTCAGAGAGGGAAGTGGAGCAAACTCTAGAAAAGATCCTTGTAAAGGAATTCTTAGATGTTTTTCACGATGACATACCTGAATTTCCTCCAAAAAGGGAGATTGAGTTTTCTATAGATTTGATGAGGAGCGGGACCCATATCTAGCTCGCTTATAGGAATCTTGTTTAGTAGAGTTAAGGAATTGAAGAAGCAATTAGAGGAGCTACTGAGAGAGAAATTCATTAGGCGCAGTCTTACCCGTGGGAGCTCAGTGCTATTTGTCAAGAGAAGAAGGATGGGAGAACTTGCGGTTATGTGTGGATTATAGGCAGCTAAACCAAAGTGACCATAAAGAATAAATCTGCTTTCAGGATAGATGACCTCATGGACCAATTAAGAGGAGCCCAGTGTTTTTAAGATAGATCTGCGATCGAGATCTGTGGTCAGTGAAGAAGGAGGACATACCAAAAACTGACCTTTAGGACTAGATATGGACATTATGAGTTTAATGTGATGTCGTTTGGAGTTAACCAATGTGGCGATGTGTTATGGACTACATGAATAGGATATTTAGACCATACTTGGACAAGTTTGTAATAGTGTTCATCGATGACATTCTAGTTTGCTCTAGAGCGAAGAAAGCACGAAGAACACTACGAGTGGTGTTGGAGGTCTTGAGGAACAAGAAGCTTTATGCAAAGTTGTCAAGTGTGAATTTTGGATGAAGGAAGTTAAGGATTCTTAGGTCATGTAGTGTCACATGGGGGAATAGCAGTAGGCAAGTAAGATAGAAGCGGTGCAACAATGGAAACCCCTACCTTGTAAAGGAGATTAGGAGTTTTAGAAATTTGTGAGTTACTACCGAAGGTTCATTAGAGGTTTTTCCCAAATTGTACCTCACCAAGCTAACAAGGAAGAATTAGAAGCTTTTATATGGAGTAGAATGTGAAGAGAGTTTCAAAGAACTAAAAAAGAAGTTGACTACTACACTGTCCTAATCTTACATTGAAAGAAAAATTTGAGATGTATTGTGATGCTCGGGAAGAGGACTAGGATGTGTTTTGATGCAAGCCCAGGAATGTAGTAGCCTATGCCTCTAGACAGCTCAAACCCATGAAGTTTGTTACCCAACCCATGACTTAGAGCTAGCGGCTATTGTCTTTGCCTTAAAAAGCTGGAGACATCGTCTTTATGGTGTAAGGTTTGAAGTCTTTAAACAGTCTGAAATACCTCTTCAACCAAAAGGAACTCAATATGAGACAAAGGCGTTGGATGGAGTTTACCGAAGGAGGCTACGACTTTGGGTTGAACTACGCAGGAAGGCAAATGTGGTATGAGGCGCTTTGAGTCGTAAGTCCTTGCATGCCGCTTAGCTCATGGTGAAAGAAAATGGTGATAAGAAGATTTTAGGAACCTCAACTTAGGATATAGGGGGACATGAGAACAAATTGATTAAGCCAACTAAGTGTAACATGGCTTTAAGGATCAAATAATTCAAGCCCAAAGGAAGATGAGGATTTCCTTAGAACCTTAACCCTTGTCGAGGCGGGAAAGTTGAAAGAGTTTGTCGGGATAAAGAAAGGAGTGTGGAGATACCAAGGGATAATCTGTACACTGAAAAGAAGGGTGAGAGCTAGCATTTTGGAAGAAACCCACAATAGTCAATTTAGTGTACACCCAGTATAACCAAGATGTACCATGACCTAAAAAGATGTTACGGTGGCCAAAGATGAAAGCAGATATAGCAAATATAGTGCAAAAATGTTTGATATGCCAAAAAGTGAAGATAGAGCATCAAAAACCCATAGGAGTGTTCTGCAACCTCTCGAAATCCCGAATGGAAGTGGGAAGTAATATCCATGGATTTCGTGATGGGATTGCAAAAGCATCTCTGGGACATGTGACTCCATATGGGTAATTGTGGATAGATTGACCAAATCGCTCACTTTTTACCTTAGACAAGTACCCTTTGGAAAATTAGCTCGACTATACATCAAGAGATAATAAGGCTCAGTACCCCAAAACCATTGTCTCAGAGGATAGGGATCAGAGGTTCCTCAAGATTTTGGGGAGAGCTAAAAGGCGTTTGGTTCAAAGTTGTGTCTAAGCACTACCTATCACCCTCAATCGATGGACAATCGGAAAGAACAATTCAAACCCTTGAGGATAAGAGCATGTGTCTTAGACCACCAAAAAGTTGGGACAAGCGAACTTCCATTGATTGAGTTTGCGTATAATAATAGTTACTGGCACTAGCATTAGGATGGCACCTTATGAGGCTTTGTATGGTAGAAAGTGTCAATCATTTGTTGGTGTGACCCAGAGAGCAGTATTTTGGGCCTGATTTGGTAGAGAGAGACAACCAAACAAATAAGGAAAATTAGGAAAGAATCCTCCCGCTTTTCGAGTGGCGAGAAGAGCTATCTTTGACAAGAGAAGGAAACCTCTCGAATTTCAAGAAGGAGAACACATATTCTTGCGAATTACTCCTACTACGGTATAGTGCAATGAAAGTCAAAAAGCTAAGCCCTAGATTCTTAGGACTCTTCCAAATCCTCAAAAGGTAGGTCCCTCCAGCCTCTTAAGTGCACACTCTCCAGAATTTGTCAACCTACACAATGTTTTCATGTGTCCCAATTGAGAAAGTATAAGTCAGGACCCAGTCATGTGTTTGAGCAGACTATACAATTAAAAGATGACTTAACTTTTGAATTACCCATAGATGAGGATCGTGGATCATGGCATCAGCGGTGAGAAACAAATCTGTATCTGCAGTCAAAGTAGCACAGGGACAAGATGGAATGGAAGAGCACACATGGGAGCTCGAGGAAGATATCTTGAAAAGAATTTCGAACCTATTCCACGGTATCAAATTTTGAGGGCAAAATTTTTAATAAGAAGGGAGAAATGTAACGTCCCCAAATTTACAACTTAAGATAAATATTAATTAGCGATAGCAAAACTAAAGAATTTGGACAAATGTTATGAAGCAAAACAAATAGTCTACTTAAGTATCTCTAGAGAAAAATGCAAATAATTTGAAAATGTCATCACTTAGTGGAAATGCGAAAATGCCCTTGCTATGTAAAGGAAATTACCAAACTACCCTTACCTTATTAAATGACAAAGATACCCTTACTCTATGAATGGAATTACAAGAATACCAATTATCATTGTCTAATTACAAAATATCCTTGTCTTAGTTAAAAGAAATTCTTCTGTTGTGAATTTACAAATCCTGACTTGTCTTTAGACAAGAATGAATCTAAGTCGTTGGATTAAGATGATAACACAATAATTTAATACCATGTGCGTTTTACGAGATCACATGTTTCAAAGGTTAAGAAAATGCTCACTAACGTGTTTGCATAAAACATGGAGCATTTTCATCCAACGTGTTTTGCACAAAACATGGAAAGCGTGTTTCGCATGGACGTGTTGCAACAGGCGTTTTCGTCACAAAATTCAGTAACATGTTTCCATAAATCATGCTTCCAAATGCTTTCCTTCTGTTTTTCTCTAATCTTTACTATAAATACTTTCGTCAAACTCTCTTCAATTCAAAAACTCCTAAGTGTTCTTTCTTATCTTATTCTTCGTTATGTTCTTGAAACCTGCTTTGATCTAAAGCATTAAAAAGCTTAAATCCTAAGTCCAACTTTCACTAGCCCTCCTTGAGTTACAATTTTTAGCTACAATGAGAAATATTTTATGTATTTCTCAAGTTCTAAATAAGATTGAGGAGTCAAATGGCTCCAAGGACTCTTGTTCAAACTTAAGGAAGAAAAGAAGAACCCTTTTTAGACCTACACAAGAGGTAGGAGCCCTCACTTTGGTTGTGAAGCCATGATGACATCTAACCTTGCTCATGGTTGGGATGCCAAGGCTATGTTTGTTAATAAAAATCTTTCAAGGGGATATTGTATAAATATTTTGTGAAACCCCTTGTTCCATTACGCTTAAAGTGATATTATGTTGCTTTCATGCTCAAATGATGCGTGAAATATGTTATGTGATCCTTGTGTTAAAATAAGTGACATAAAACATGAAAATGGTATGTCTGGATTTTTGGCTATTTCTTACGATGAGTGTTTGAAATTTAATACTCATAAAATATGAAGTATCTTGAAATAAAATATTTTACCATAAAATAGACGCATCATAAAACACTCTCAAAAAGAATCACTTAAAGCAGGTTTAGCTCAAGTTATAAATTTTTAAAGTAGAGCGTCGACAAACTTTAAATCTGACCTTGTAGTAGTAAAATAGGTGTAACCCACTCTAGAAAAATGCAAATGGGTGATTTCAACTTTGTTGGAGAGCTAACATATAGGAATACACCCATGTATGTTATGTATAAAGCTTTGTACCATCATCTGAGAATGAGAAATAAATTTAGGGATAGTGTCTTTGTGAAAGTGCGAGTTTGGAAAGGTTGGTAGGGAAAGACTTGGTATTTAAACATGTCCATTGTGACCACCTCTCTTTCTGGGAGCCCTCCTATGCATAGTTCTGATTGATTCTGCTATTCAAAGATGTAAATGCTAAAATTTGATGAGTTAGAATTTGGAGCTACTCTTTACTAAGTGAGATATAGTATCTGAGAGAATTATAAAAACTTTCTTACAAAGATATCAAAACTATAAATAAAAGAATCAAGTCTTGTAAAGAGAGAATTTTAAAATTTAAGTAAAATAATAATCTTCAAGAAGTTATATGAAAGTCATAATAAAAATATATAAAGAACCTATAATAACATTTTGAAGTGCATTAATGTATTAATGGAATGCTAAGAGTACAAAGAACACTAAGAGAAAAAGATAATACTAAAACATCCATTAGCTCTTCTGAACACTAGGAACTCAACTTGATAACTTTGGTTGGTTAATATATGAATCATCTATGAAAGTGTTTACTATGACATTTACATAATATTGTCCATGTTTTATGAAGTGATTTATAGTAATGTGAATGTATGGTGATGAATTATGAAATGATGTGGATGAATGATTGATTGCCCAGGGGTTTATTGTGATTACATGATAATATACATACATTCATTTTCAAAAAGAAATAATAAAAGTAAAGTTTGAAAAAGTAGCTTGATGAAAGTCTGGGAAAAGTGAGCATGAGCTAAACTGCGGCTTAACCCAGATTGAGATCACGACAGCGAATGAAAACCAAAAAGGTTGTGGCGACGCTAGCCACGGTATGAGCTCATTACCCTTTAGGTGGTCTAAGGCATTGATGCATTTATCGCGTGAGTAATTAAGAAATATGTTGATGAAATAAATGAAAGATGATGATCACTAAACAAGTGAATGTTGAGGATGAATAATCATGAAATGAATCACGACTCTAAATGATTATTGCTTATTAGTGGTTTTTCATGATATGCTTATATGTATGCTTGATGAAATCTTGAATGGATATTTACGCTAATGTTCAAGATTAGTTTAAAAGTAATGCGCACTTGACTAATCACGTTTGTGAAAGTTTGATAATTGAATCCTTATCATTCACAATTTTATAATAAACCCGAAGTACTGGGACAACAACGATGACACTTTTAGTACAAGTAGGAACTCTCTTGAGAAATCATGTATTTCTCACTCCTATGTTTATTTTCCGTTGTCGTTACCAGAGCAGGCGTGTCCACCTAAAGCAACGAAGTTGTCGAGGAAGGAGGTAGCACGTGAAGATTTCAAACCGTTCAAGTAGGAGCATTCCGAGCTTTAGTTACATTATAGTTTGTCAGAAACAATTAGCAATAGTAGAACTTATATTGTTATTTGTAATAACTTATCAGTATGATATATGCCCTGTTGTGACTTATGTATTAAGTGATTATATTCCAGTTTATGTGATAATTGTTCTACACTTAGTCTCTTATTCCGCTTATGTAATTAAGTGCGCAATGTAACTTGATGATTATCTATAAAAGCGCTATGTATTTCACTTCGTTCTGAGCTTAAGTTTTCAAAAAATTAATTTATTTAAAGAAAAAAAACTTCCACTATTTTTCTAAGTTAATTTCAAAAGAAAATAAATACAAGGCATAAGTGACAACTAATAGAATCCAAATGTGAACTTAAGCACAGTGGGGTTCTATTAGGGTGTTACACAAAGGGCCCAACAAAAATCAGCATATGAGAGAGTTGATGGCGATTGTGTTTGCAGTCCAAAAGTGGCGCCACTACTTATTAGGCCGACACTTCATCATCATGACAGACCATCGTAGTCTGAAATTCTTGACTAATCAGAAAATAATGGGGGAGGACCAGGTGAAGTGGACATCCAAACTCCTTGGACTGGACTTTGAGATTCAGTTTAGGCCTGGCCTAGAAAATAAGGCAGCCGACGCACTCCCGTCAAATGCTGTACCAAGCTATTTCAGTGATACAAACAAGTTTGTGGGACACGATTGCGGCTGAGGTAGAAGAGGATGAACACTTACAGCATATAATTCGTAGCTTATCCCAAGGAAATCAAGATTTCCCTAGTTACAGCTTACAACAAGGGAAATTGTTTTACAAGGGGCGCAGTTATTCCAAAAAATTCCTTTCAAATTCCTACCTTATTAGCTGAATTTCATGACTCGCCAACAGGAGGCCACTCTGGTTTTTTCAAAACCTATAAGAGGTTAGCAGCAGCTGTTTTTTGGAGAGGAATGCGCCAACAAGTGAAGGCATATGTAGCAAATTGTCAAACCTGCCAGACCAATAAGTATGAAGCCCTGTCACCTGCAGGTTTGCTGCAACCCCTCTCCATTCCTGCACGGGTCTGGTCAGAAATTTCCATGGATTTCATCACAGGCTTACCACGTGCAAAAGGAAAGGATTCTATAATGGTGGTGGTTGACCGCCTCACTAAATTTGCTCACTTTCTTCCCCTCTCACACCCCTCTTCAGCCAAAGAAGTGGCACAACTCTGTGTTAAAGAGATTGTTCGCTTACATGGATTTCCTTCTGTCATCATTTCAGATAGGGACCCTATTTTCTTAAGTAGGTTCTGGTCTGAACTCTTTCATGCAGCTGGCACTAAGTTGAAGTATAGCACATCCTATCACCCACAAACGGATGGCCAAACAGAGGTGATCAACCGCTGTTTGGAAACATATCTTAGATGTTTTGCTGGTTCTAAACCTAAGCAGTGGGTTCATTGGTTGCCTTGGGCAGAATATTGGTTCAATACTACCTTTAACGCCTCCACAAAGTTATCCCCGTTTCAGGCCTTGTATGGTAGACCTCCACCAATTCTGTTTCGGGGGGAAACCTACCCATCAAAGGTCCAACAAGTTCAGTCCCTCATAGCCTCACGAGATGAAGTCCTAACTGATCTTAAATCCAACCTGGATTTAGCACAGCAAAGAATGAAGCAGCATGCAGATAAACATCGCAGAGAGGTCACATTTGAGGTGGGGGATTGGGCATTCCTCAAGCTACAACCTTATCGCATGAAATCCTTGGCTAAGAAGCTAAATGAGAAACTTAGCCCAAGGTTCTATGGCCCATTCCAGGTTTTGGAAAAAATTGGCCCTGTCGCCTACAAATTGGAACTCCCCCTTAGCTGCAAACTCCATCCGGTTTTCCATGTTAGTCGCCTGAAGAAAGCCCTGCCACCAAAAATTCAGCCAGCTGCCCTGCCACCAGGATTATCAGAGGATGGTGTATCACATGCAGAACCAGAAGAAGTACTGCAAGTCAGGCAACAACCAGGAGGTGCTAAGGAGGCGTTGATCAAATGGAAACACCTACCAGCCCATGACAATTCGTGGGAAGACCTGGCCAAGCTGCAAGAACAATTTCCTGAAGCTCACCTTGGGGACAAGGTGCTTTTCCAGAGAGGGGGGGCGGGGTAGTGATAAGGACACAAGATATGGGAGAGTATATGAAAGAAAGAGGAGACAGTTAGGAGGAAAGGAGAGTATGTGACAGTTATATAGTTAGTTGGGCGGGAAAAGAGAACAATAGCAGAATAAGAAGTATAAAAGGAGAGAAAGTAAGGTAAGAGAGTGTCTATTGTTCATTTTGTACGAGTGAGAGTTGAGGAGCTTTGATTCCTCTGTTGCTATAACCATTTTTCTAGGGTTCTTGGAGCATTGCCAAGTTCCCCAATTCAATAATAGTTCATCATTCATTCATATATACTAGATCTATCAATGTGACAGTTGTAGAGTTAGTTAGTTTGAGCGGGAAAACAGGACAATAGCAGAATAAGGAGTATAAAAGGAGAGAAAATAGGAGGAAGTGGGTGTCTTTGTTCATTTTGTGCAGTGAGTTGCGAGGAGTCTTGATTCCTCTGTATTGTTGTAATCATTTCTAGGGTTCTTGGAGATTTGCCAAGTTTCCCAATTCAATAATAGTTTTTCATTCATTCATAGATACTAGATCTATCACAATATATACAAACCTTGAAAGAATACAGAACAATGATAGTAGGAGTGTGCTCTATAGCCTCAGTGATTTTAGAAAGTGCAATTTCATATCAGCCCCTCCTGTCATAATGCTGTAACATTACAAAATTAGTAAGTGAAAAAAAAAAAGAGGAGCCAATGAAAAATGTATCTACATATACTCCCAAAAAAAAAAAAAAAAGCCACTAACCTGAGCCAATAAGAACAAAGTCCATATAAGAGTGGAAGGGGGCTCCTTTTAAAATCTGCACACAAGATAAACAAGGTTAGTGATCCACAACAACGAAACAGTTCCAAACCATCAAAACTGAATTGTAATGGGATAGCGTTGTACTTATGGCTTCTAATAATATTTCTCATCTTTTATTTAAAAATAATATGATGGGCCCAAAATGTTCACCATTTTTGTTCTAAGCAATGAATTAAGAGATTTGTCAGAGAGAGGTTTTTTGGGGACATATAGTATTTACAACATGTAAAGCCACCTTATCAATCTTTCAATGGTTAAAACAACTAGACAGTTAGCATGTATACACTTATCCTGTACATCTCCTTCATTTGACCAGCCCAGGATCCTCATATTCCCCTCCCCTAACAAACTTGAACCCACCATTAGATGACTTCTAATTTCCAAAATCCAAATAAAATTGTTTCCATCCAATAGATGGGGATTGGAAAGGTAACAATGAAATATTGGAAGGAAACTATATGAATTCTGTACCACATGGACATTTTAATTAGAACTCCTGTGGTACTACACATATGTTAAAGAGCAAATCTTACCTCCCAGGGTATTGTCCAGTTGTCCTAACCGAATTCTCTAACTCAAGAAAAAGTTGTTCCAAAATGTCTGCCTGCAGAAGAATGAAAAAGAATATCAGAATCCACAAAAGTAGCACTTTCCATCACCATACTATACAATCACACATCCCAGACTCTTTTAGTAGTATAATTGGAAGCAATAAAAATAACCTTCCAGGGTTGATTGTACAAAAAAGAAAAATCAGAGAAGAGAGATGCAACTCCCTAGAAACAACATAACAAATACCAACTTAGTTTTTCAAAAAGTAAAATAGGCATATTAGCATAATAAAAAGGAAGTGAGCAAACCTTAATTAAAAGAGGCCGAATATAACAACGGACATTTTACTGCCAGCTACCTTGGCTAGCTTGCTTTGGTATTCCTTGTAATAATTCAACTGTTTGAAGAAATTAAAAAATAAATGGAAGTTAAAACACACATATATATATATATGTATTGTATCTGGAGTTTAAAGCAAACTTATATTCAAGATAGCAGCCCTTTCATCATAACCAGAGGCAGCTGAAGCAAAGTTTGCTCCAATGAAGAGGCTTTTCCATAATACCTTTGGTCTAGGATATGCAGGTGCATAACTCTTAAACCATGAAGTTTCAGCTGCAAAAGGAAACATTTTAACAACAATGAAAATTATATATAATATAAATGATATGAGCAGCATTTACTAAACTATATATCCAAGCACATACATTAAAGGTCCAAGGATGGTGTTATTTCCTTACCAGTAATATCAGTAGCTAATTTCCCACTGCAAAACCTCCCAGTGGATTGATGGTTGACCAAGTCCCTTCCATAAGGAGGGTAGCTGGCCTTGAAATGGGTATGCAGATAGTCATTGTTCCCCACATACATGGCAGAGTAACCCTGGTAAAAAGTGCAAAGTTTATTAGAAACAAGTGCAAAGGAAACACCAAGTAACAATCAAGAATTTCTAAACCCAAAATCAAAGAGTTCCATGTACTTGTATCAAACTGGCCTAGTTCCACCATATCAAGCATGCTTTTGAAAGAGAATATCCAAGGATAAATTTAGTATCCTGTAAAACGCTACTCTAGAAATTAGGAAACTCTGAAGCTTAAGAGTTATCAAGCCCTTGAGATTGTAATAGAAACCAGAAATAGGAGGAACAGAAATGGAAGAAACCGTGCTATATTGCACTTGATAGAGAATTGGCTCAGTAAGAAAATGCAGTACAAGAGAGAAAATGAGCACTATAGCAGCTCTACTCTCCTATGCTTAGCCTTAGCCAAAAAGGGAAAAATGCCTACCTCCTTCTACTCCTACCCAACAATTATACCCTCCTCTTCAACAAAATTCCTGACACGCACACAATGCACATCCCTTGCTAGCACAGACACACACAAAACAGGTGTCAATATGCAAGTTAGTTAGGACCAAAGGGCCCCACATGATTCACCCCAGATCTTGACCCATATTACCCATAATACCCTTGTATTCTTTTTTTCTTTTATACAATTTAATTCCCTCAAATACTTGGTCTCTATCAATACCCTCCCCTTAAACAATCACCTTGTCCTCAAGGTGAATGTTTGGATAGCAAAGGCTTCCTCCTGGGTCCCAAATCTTGAAAATGGAGGAGGAAAGTATACTTGCAGAGTAATCATGTCCTCTGAAAAAATTCTTCTTGTCTTCCCTTCCTGTCAACTGAGCAATTGCATCCATATATTCTGTATTGCAGCCTTGGACTATCTCAGCAGCTCCTTTCTGATGTATATGAATTTCAGAGCAAGATATTTCTGTTTCAGCCCCACCATGTTTTTTATCATCATTACTACCAGCTGCCAGCTGATAAATTCTGATATTAGTGTTCTGGGCATCACTATTAATAAGCAGAAAACAGAGCATAGTAGAGAGCTCTGACTTCTTGTGAGGGGGATCAATCTCCTTCCTACCAAAGTAAGCTCCAACCTCAGTCATCTTATTCAAACTGAAAAATTCAAGCCCATACTTTGGCAAATCTATGGCAAATCCATCACTACTCGATGGACATTGTGTGATAGGTCCATTAATCCAAAAACCTGGCCAACCCCAGCATTCTTCCAGCCAAATAACCATGGTTCCTCCACCATCACTAATTCCAGCCCTTGATACACCCAAAACTGAATGAGTTTTACTGGACACTAGGTTCTCTGCTAGCATAAGAACAGGAGCTAATACAATGGAAGTGACTCTTGCCCATAACCATCCCCACGTTGAATACAGATAAGCAGGCTGTTGCCCCTTAGGGTTAACCTCCTTCACCATTTGATTAGATCCATGGAGAACCTTATCATATAGAAAATCACTAACCCTTGCTTGGCCATCCCAAATCTGAAGTGTTCTAGAGCCCTTAAGATCCCAGTTAAGTAATAATAGGTACGCAGAAAAATGGATGATAAAAGCAGAATGAATACTGAATAAAGTATATAAATTGAACTGAGTAAGATGATAAATCATGTAGGACAAGTACAGAGAGTGTGACCTGAGCATTAAGCAGCTCAGAAGCTCCAAATACTTGATAACAGATTTTTTCCCCGTCCCCAACTTATTCCCTAACAGCTAATATATACTATCCTATAACAGAAAAACTCCTAATTATCCCTAACAGCAATTATCTCTTATCCATAACAGAAAACTCCAAATTATCCCTAACAGCAATTATCTCCTATAACAGAAAACTCCCTATTCTTATGTCTAATAAATCTCTTAAAAACTGTTAAGCTAATGTCCTCAAGGTGAAATTCAGGAAAATTCTGTTCTATGTCAGAAACCAATTCCCATGTGCTTTCGAATTCTGGCAATTCTTTCCACTGAATTAACACCTTTCTCGCCATATTCATTCACTTTAGTGGCTAACACTGTTGCTGGCTGAACTTTTAACTCCCAGTCTTCAGTTAGCCCTTTGGGTAGGGGTTGGCATCTGCTTTCAGGGGTTAAACATTTCTTGAGCAATGATACATGGAACACTGGATGCACTGCAGATTCAGGGGGTAGTAACAGTTTGTAGGCAACCTTCCCAACCTTCTCAATAATCTCAAATGGACCATAAAACCGGGGGCTCAACTTCTGATTAACACGTTTAGCTAATGACTTTAATCGATATGGCTGAATCTTCAAATATACCATGTCCCCAACCTCATACCATTGAGCTTTGTTAAACCACAACTCAGCCCAAGATAGCCACTTGCTCCACTGCTTCGGCTTAGTACTGGAAAAACACCTGAGATAGGTTTCTAAACACCTATTTACTACCTCTGTTTGTCCATCCGTTTGTGGATGATAGGCTGAGCTATACTTCAATTTAGTTCCTGCTTGTTTAAACAATTCTGTCCAAAAGGAACTCATAAATACCCTGTCGCGATCAGTCACTATAGAAGAAGGAAAGCCATGCAATCGTACAATCTCCTTAATGAAAAGACTTGCCACATCTTTGGCTGAATATGGGTGACTTAATCCCAAAAAATGGACAAACTTAGAAAGTCTATCTACAACCACCAAAATAGTATCCATACCCTGGCTTTTTGGAAGTCCACCTATGAAATCCATGGAAATGTCTTCCCATACCTTAGAAGGAATTGGCAGAGGTTGGAGAAGGCCAGCTGGAGATAAAGTCTGGTATTTATTTCTATTGCAGACTTCACATTCTTGAACATACTTCTGAATTTTTTGTCGCATGCCTTCCCACCAAACTAGACCAGAAATTCTTTTGTAAGTTCTGAAATAAACCAGAGTGTCCTCCCAAAACCGAATCATGAAATTCTTGTAAAATCTTTGGAATCCTAGGGGAGTCTTTAGGAATGACCATCCTTCCTTTGTAATACAGCCTGCCTTGTCTAAGTTCATAGCCTTCACATCTTTCCTTTCCTTCAATCAGCTCTTGTATAACTTTCTTCAATTTCTCATCAGTCTGTACCTCATCTTCCAATCCTTCCCAATTTTGAAAAGTGACAGTAGAGATTGCTTTTAGACAATTCCTTCTTGATAGGGCATCAGCAGCCCCATTTTCTTTGCCTGCCTTATAAATTATCTCAAAGTCAAAACCCAACAACTTAGTTATCCATTTCTGTTGCCCCTCCCCATGAGTTGTTGGTCCGCTAGATGCTTTAGACTTTTCTGGACAGAATGCACAATAAATTTTCTACCCAATAAGTAGTGCCTCCACTTTTGAACAGCTAATACTATGGCCATAAGTTCTCTTTCATAGACTGATTTGTTTTGAGCTCTATCAGAAAGCTTTTGGCTTAGGTAGGCTATTGGTCTCCCATCTTGCATCAAAACTGCACCTATTCCCTTTCCTGAAGCATCTGCTTCCACAACAAAGGTTTTTTCAAAATTCGGAACTGCTAATACAGGTAAGGTAGTCATGGTCTCCTTTAGTTTATCAAATGCTAACTGAGCCTCCTTATTCCACTTAAACCCATCTTTCTTCAATAATTGAGTCAAAGGCCATGCAATTCTTCCATAACCTTTAACAAACCTTCGGTAATACCCTGTAATACCCAAAAATCCCCTAAGTCCTTTTAAGTCAGTGGGAGTAGGCCAAGCTACCATTGCCTCTATCTTCTTTGGATCAGCCTTAACATCTCCTCCTGAAATTACATGCCCCAGGTATTCAATTTCAGTCTGGCCAAAAGAACACTTCTTCCTATTGATAAAGAGGCTATTTTGCCTCAGCAATTCAAGCACCTGTTGTAGATGCTCCTTATGCTCCTCAAGTGTCTGGCTATAAACAAGTATATCATCAAAGAATACTAACACAAAGCGCCTTAGGTATGGTCTTAGAATACTATTCATAAGTGCTTGGAAGGTAGAGGGTGCGTTAGTGAGCCCGAACGGCATCACCATAAATTCATAGTGACCCTCATGAGTGCGAAATGCCGTTTTCTCTACATCCTCCTCTTTCATTCTGATTTGGTGATAACCCGACTTTAGGTCTAACTTTGAGAATACACGGGCTTCTCCCAATTCATCCAAAAGTTCATCAATCACAGGAATAGGAAATTTATCGGGAATGGTGACTTTGTTCAAAGCTCGATAATCAACACAGAAACGCCAACCTCCGTCTTTCTTCTTTACCAATATAACTGGGCTCGAATAAGGACTTGTACTGGGTCTGATGATTCCAGAGGCCAGCATCTCTCCAATGATCTTCTCAATTTCATTTTTTTGAAAGTACGGGTACCTGTAAGGCCTGATGTTGGATATGGTTGCTCCCTCTTTTAATGTAATTGAGTGATCTTGAGAACGTGGGGGTGGTAAACCTTCTGGCAGGTGACAAATGTCATCATATTGCACCAACAACTGCTGTAACTCCTCTGGTACTGCTACTTCCATGGCTGTAGTATTCTCAGGTCCTTTGTCTGCTTCCAAGGCGCAAGGAGCAACTAAATAACCTCCTTCATTCGCCTTCAATGCCTTCAACGTCGTTCGCCATGAAACCCGTGCTGTCCCTAACGATGGGTCTCCTTCTATGTGCTTCCATTCTTCCCCAACTTTCCAGTGGATGTATTGCTTCTGGAAATTGGCTCTAATATCCCCCAACCCTGCAATCCACCCATAGCCCAGAACTACATCTGCACTCCCTAATCCCAAAACGAAAAAAGATTGGGTAATACGATTACCTTGGATCTCCATTTCTAAGTTTTCACAAAGCCCAGACCCCCTATGGATCTCACCCGTACCCACTTCCACCGTAAATGAAACCTTCTTGCGTGGTAACTGTAGACGCTCCGCTAGCGGAGCCGAGATGAAATTTGCATCCGCCCCTGTATCCACGAGAACTATTACCTCTGTGTCACCTACCTTACCGCGGACTTTGAAGGATTTATTAAGAGTTGTAAAACCTTGAAGGCTATTGAAAGTGAGATGGAGAGAATTCATGGTCAGCTCCGGTTCCTGCTCTTCTTCATTGCGGTTCTCATCCCCCCCTTCGTTACTCTCCTCGGTCTCCGATTCCTCTAATAAGACTAGCTTGTAGTGTTTGAGTTTACAGACATGGTCACGGTTCCATCGTTCCCCGCATTTGAAACACAGCCCTCTGCGGCTTCTTTCCTGTAGTTCTTCTTGTGTCAAACGTCGACCAGAGCTGCTGCTACCACTGTTCCCGTCTACGTGTGGCTTAGTTGTGGTAAGAGACGTTGTGTCTTTAATTCCACTGGTCTTAGGAAAAAGTTGTGAAGGCTTGTAGTTATATGGGCCTTTAGCTTGGCCCAAAGGTCGCTCAATTGGCCCAACTCCTCCACCCCTCCATTCCTTGTTACGTTCTTCTAGCATTAAGGCTTTGTCTTTGATTTCAGCTAAAGAGCCCAATTCAAGACTCTTGATCTCAGCCCTTAGTCCCCCTTTGAGTCCATTGATGAATACTCCTATTAGCATCTCGCGATCCACATGTCTCATTGGACCAGAGATTCGCTCAAATTCCTCAATATAATCCATCACGGAACCCACCTGCTTGAGACGCAAAAGAGGTCCGTATGGATCCTTCACGAATCCGGGTTGAAAGCGGCGTGTAATCCCATTGCGGAATGAACGCCATGAGGGAAACTGGGTCTGTTCTTCCCAAACTTGATACCAGTACAGCGCCTTGCCTTCGAGAGCGAGAACCACCACGTCGAACTTTTCTTCAGCCTCGATGCCATTGATGCGAAAATAACGATCAATCTTCATGAGCCATCCCAGTACATCTTCGCCGGAGAAAATCGGCAGCTCCATCTTGCGATCGCGGTCTCGGCGCCGAGGAGGAGGACTATCATGATAATGGTGATGCGACCGGTTCGGCCACGGTGTGCGTTCCCAGTGGCGATGTCCAGCGAGGGAGTGAGGGGAAATCCGATCATCACGGTCCCTTGACCCCGAGTCACGGTGTTCGTTGCTAAGGGGAGAAGGTGTTTGGGTGCGCCCTCTTTCCCTTCTTGAACCCTCGTTCCAACGGTCATCAGAGCCAACCCGGAACGGCGGTAGTCGTGGCGGTGGTGAGCGACATGTGGCGATGTCGGTGGTGGTCCTTCCTCTCCAGCAAGTGTACGACCTGATCGATCCTCCTTCCCAGCTCAGCAACTTGTTCTTCCATTGGCAGCGTCAGCGAAAATGGGTAACTCCCAGGATAGTGGGCTGATACCAATTAATAGGTACGTGATACCAATTAATAGGTACGTAGACAAATGGATGATAAAAGCAGAATGAATACTGAATAAAGTATATAAATTGAACTGAGTAAGATGATAAATCATGTAGGACAAGTGCAGAGAGTGTGACCTGAGCATTAAGCAGCTCAGAAGCTCCAAATACTTGATAACAGATTTTTTCCCCGTCCCCAACTTATTCCCTAACAGCTAATATATACTATCCTATAACAGAAAAACTCCTAATTATCCCTAACAGCAATTATCTCTTATCCATAACAGAAAACTCCAAATTATCCCTAACAGCAATTATCTCCTATAACAGAAAACTCCCTATTCTTATGTCTAATAAATCTCTTAAAAACTGTTAAGCTAATGGCCCTTTTTTCTTCCTCTTATAAACTTTCAATGAATCTGGAAATTTATCTTTTACAGCATCTCTATCAACTAAGCAGTTTACCACTTGAAATGCTTCCTTGAAAGAATGACAACTTCCCAAAAATTAAGGAACCACTAAATACCCAAATCAGTAATATCACAATTAACCAATATGGGTAACCATTGGCTAAGGTTATAACATACCATAAGCAACTTAATAACAAAATAGTCATCTACCTTTACTGACATCAGTAGCTGTATAATACCAGCTTCTCTTGAAAGGGAGATAATGAGAGATCGAGGTGAGAGAACATACTCCTTCCAAACATGGCACAAAAAGAACTTCCCAGAAAACAATTAAGCCAATATGATTGTTCTTCCAGCCCCAACTACTAAGTTGACCTTATAACCGTTGTCACTGCTCAAAGATGAGAGAACTAAAATGAATTCTCTAACATCACCTGTGTGGTTTGTGTGAACTGAACCTCAACTCAGCTTTTGACAACTAAAGGCAGAAGAAGGCCCATCTTGTTTTCGCTGATAACTAGGCCGTGAGGCTTCAATATTGTAACCACCATCATCACATAAAGGGCTTGCCATGAAGGAGCCATCAGCACCAAGTGTCACTTCAAGTACTAATTCACCATCTTTAAGTGCCGTGATGCTGTCATCAACTTGGGCTTGGTACGGCTTCAATTCTTTGGACCTGATTGTTCTCATTCTGAAAATGCGCTCAACTTGTGTGTTTCCATTATTTTGGGCCTTTCTAATTGGCTGTAAAATTAAATTAATGCAATCAGTCCACCAAGGCACCTCTTCGGTCAATTGGGCCAAGCCCATTAGGTTCCACAATTTACACAATTTCTGACTTGCAATTACTGCCCCCCTTCTATAATCCTCTGTTATTTGAGCAGCAACGTTACTTTGGGCCCACTCCTGTTCAGATCCTTCTGTCCTCCACAAAATGAATTGGGCTAGGTCCATTAACACCAAGCTTTGACCCACTTTTGGAGTACACCTACCCTCTTCACCGCCTTCCTTCTCTCTCTTTGCATGGCAGCTAGAGGAGACTTGTTCGGCGACCTCCATCACCAATGACCCTTTGTCAGTTAAGGTCACACTAGGTTCGGGATTCGGTGGTTCCGGCGGTGGTGCAGGGTCCGCCAATGTTTGTGGGACCCTGTGTTTCACCTTAGACGCGCTCCTCTCCCTTTTGTTGCTTCTTCCACTACCAGCACTCACCGTCACCGTTGTCACTTCAGCTTTTCGTGGCGGTGGTTGACTATGCTTCAGGCAAAGAACTGGGTGAGTTCCCTTAGTTGCCCCGCCTACCCCGAAATTCTTCTTTGGTCTGTCAATTACCCCCTCCTTTTCATTGCTCGTATAGCATCGCCGCTGCATGTTGTTGTCGGCAAAAACAGGGAGCTTCATCCTCCTATCTTGTGTGTCTTGCCAAGCAGTTGCGAACTACTTGGGATGAGTTCGTGACTGCTACTCCAAGAGGATCCATCCCAGTGGTGCGAATGCCCTCCGCGTCCGCAAGAATGGGGTGAGTCCCTGTCATCCCAATGCTGAAATCCAGAGTTTTGGGTCTCTCTTCGATGAGCAAGGGAGTATCGTGATTCCCTTTCCCATTTGGATCTCCTGTTCCATCGGTCATTCGGATTCACCTGGAGGTGAGTCCTCCTTGGTGGCGTCCTCTCTCGAGGCCAAACTCACCTCCGATCCCTCATGAGTCGCATCATCTGTTCCAGCGTCTTCTCCACGTTCTCCAATCAGCTCTCCATAGTAGCTTCAGCAAATAAGGATCCCACAGCTCCAGGAAAGAGCTCTGATACCAAATAATAGAAACCAGAAATAGGAGGAACATAAATGGAAGAAACCGTGCTATATTGCACTTGATAGAGAATTGGCTCAGTAAGAAAATGCAGTACAAGAGAGAAAATGAGCACTATAGCAGCTCTACTCTCCTATGCTTAGCCTTAGCCAAAAAGGGAAAAATGCCTACCTCCTTCTACTCCTACCCAACAATTATACCCTCCTCTTCAACAAAATTCCTGACACGCACACAATGCACATCCCTTGCTAGCACAGACACACACAAAACAAGTGTCAATATGCAAGTTAGTTAGGACCAAGGGGCCCCACATGATTCACCCCAGATCTTGACCCATAGTACCCATAATAACCTTGTATTCTTTTTTTCTTTTATACAATTTAATTCCCTCAAATACTTGGACTCTATCAGATTGCTTCTATTAGGACGATACCAATGGTAAAACTAAAAAAAAAATAAAAATAAAAAACACCATAAATATGTATTGCCAAATCCTCATAATCACAATCAAAACCATATACGATCGTAGTAGTCACACCATGATATTCATTTCTTCATAGGCAAAACATTATTGAACAGTTGACAGCATTTCAAATCCACAAACAACAAATCGACAACTCCTCAAACCAAATAGAGATGCTAGGAGACAGCATTGGTTGTTATGTGAATATACAATATTTGCTAGGCAACAGCATCTTTTCGTCAAGTCCATTTAGTAATGTGGGAAAATTTAAAATTTTTTAGTTCGTTAATTATAATTCTTTTGGTAGTCCAAAAGGTTTAAGTCTTCAAATAAAATAACTTCGGCAGTAATGAGAGAAGGATTTACCTGAAATTTTCTTGCGTACGTTTCTGTTCTAACACAAGTCTTGTCCCTCCAATCACTCCCTGTACAAGGGTGGGATGATACTTCAGTAGTTTAGTAGCTTCAGCAGTCCAAGGACCAATCAATTTGACGGGCCAAACAAAGCATAGCGAAACTGAGACAGAAAAAATGGGATATGTTTTTAACTCACAAACCTCAGGGTTCTTCATTTCCTTCTGCAGCACTTTCTTTGATGATAACATAAACAAGCGTTGCATAGGCAGCAGCAGCAACACTGTACTATAAGCATAAATCAAAGAAAATGAAGGTAATGGAGAAAACAATAATGAAAAATATAGAACAAAACAAAGGAAGAATACCATACTATTAGCAACATAAAAGGAACAAACATAATAATAACGAAAAGTAAGAAACATAACGCCAAGAAAGAAATATTACCTTAACTGGCAATGAAAATTGCTTCCAAAACACCAAAAGAAGGAAAAGAAAAACCACAAGATGGTTAGGGACACAACATAAAAGAATGACAATGCCAACCGAAAAAGATTCAAAAATAAAATTGGAAGTGATGAAGATTAGCTTTGAATCAATTGATGATGCAATAGGTTTTCATCACAAGGTACCACATTTCATTTAAAGAAAAAAAAAACACATACATGGAAATGAACCATTACAAATACATGTATACTTGGAAGCAAAGAGTATGGAACATTGAAGAGCACTCGAACTGATGACCGTGAGCCCAACCCCCACATCAAAAGCTCTCACTCGGACTTGGACTCTTGACGTGCGCCCAATCCACACATCAAGAACCCAATTCCTTCGCTGTTCCACACTCCTTGGTTATAGTATCCATGTCCTCCCCTTCTAGACAAGCATGTGAAAGTGCATAGACCAGGGGCGCGAACTGATGACCGTGAGCCCAACCCCCACATCACCCGCTGTTGCACTAGGACTGACAACTCTTGACAGTGAGCCCGACCCCCACATCAAGAACTGGAGTCCTTCCCAATCCATACACTTGCACACACTTGCTTAGAAGAAGGGCAAGAGATGTAAGGTTCGAATTTCCATTGAACAAACAAACAAACAAGCACAGAACAGACAAAACAAACAAAGAATCAAGAAAAGAAAAAGCATACAGAGGGAACACAACACAACGAAAGCACAACACAAGTGTTTTGATGATTTTATTACAAATATGCATGTTAAAAAAAAAAAAAAAAGAAGCGAAATAAAGAAAGAAGGAGAGAGAGGGGCGGAATGTGTGCTTATCTTTTGAACAGGGTAAGGGGCTTGTTCTTTCTTGAAGGCCTCCGCCAATTGCTTGTGGCAAGCTTCTTGCAACCGGGTTCTCTTTCCCGAAGTCCATCGCTGATCTGTTCGGGATGAACCTGTTCAACTGTAAATGAAAACAATTCTTGAATCAAAAAACTCTAAATTTTGAATTTAATCTTCACAAACCCAAAGTTGCCAAGTAAATCGAGATGTATAGAACCAAAAACGACACGATAAAAGAAATAGGATCGAAGTGAAATTGGTCAAATAATGGACGAGGAAAGGGGAAAATAAATATGGTTGGAACCACCATGTCGCCAGAGTTCCATGAAGTCTCAGCCACCATCGCGAAACAGTGAGCCGATCACCATCAACCGCCGTGAGTTCCACCACGAAGAAAAGCAACGGGAGTGAGGGGAAAAAGAAAGAGGTCGTGGGTTAACGATGAGAAGGGATGAGGGAAGAAAAAATGGAGGCCGAGGGGTGAGGGGAAAAATTAGCTGCGATAGAGGGGTTGAAAAAGAAAAGTGGTCAGAAAGGAAGAGTAATGAAATTAGAAATGTGGAGAAGAAGAGAAGTGTCGCAATGAGAAAAAATCAAAGCAATGAGAAGCAAAAATGGTGGAAGAATGCTCACCTTGCAATAGCGTTCTCTGTGAAACAGCCAGAAGGTTTTGCACCTGCACATAGGGCCATAGACAAATTAATTAATTAATTATGTATCAAAAAAAAATAGACAAATTAATTAAAAAAGTAGGATCATATGTGCCAGTAGGTCTATGCGCGATTTTAAAATATCCATAGGTTAACTAGGAAGCATAATAAACTAAAATTGCAGAAAGATTATTAATTGATCTTTCCAATTTGAATTTGTGGGAAATAAAAATAATTTAGCTGAGCATTTTCTTAGCATACATGCAAATTCATATGACATGAGTACTTTGTGATTCCTCATTTTGACTCTCAATGGCTTTACTTAGCTAAAATTTGAAAAGGGATTATTCCTAATTTTGAGACTATGACATGGCCTTTGGATTAACTATACAGGTATTAATTCAATATATTGTTAGATCAATAAGAAGGTGGTGATAAATAAGATATGATACAAGTATATGTGATAAAAAGTGGGAGAATTAGCTACTATTCTAACACAAATTTATGAGACTCTTTTTCTTTGCTTATTTACTTTACTTGATTATATATAGTCTTCGAGCTCTTTCCTCACCTCCCTTATTTCGGGTTTTACGGTGAGTGTGTTATCTATTTTTTTAAAAAAATTAATTTGAAAGCTATATTTAAAATTAACAAAATCAATTTGTTAAATTTCTCTGTCAATTATGTAAAAATACTAATGTAATATATTTCATTGGGAAATTGACCAAAAACAAAAACAAAATTAATTTTCATAAAATTAAAATATTAAAAATGTGAAAATTTGAAACAAAAATATTAATTGCACTAAATATGAGTAAAACTATAAATAAAATGAGATTATATTAGGAAAGCATTTTAGAACAACTAGCGACTCTACAGGCACGGTTATATTTTGAGAATGATTGGTATTAGTACTAAATATTACATATGACAACTTTACCTCAATAAAATAAATATTTAAATATAATATAACATGTCCAAATATCAAACAAAAAAAAGAATAAAAGAAATGAGTATTAATTTTACATGCTCAAATAATATATTTTTTAAAGTTATGTAATATGTTTTCTTCAAATGTCATTCTAATTGTACTTGATGGTAGTCCTACGTGTGCAGTGTCCTATCAGTACTGCCAAAATAGAGTATGTTCAATCCAATTGGGAGTGCAATCCCAGTGAGAACCTGTTACCAAACTTTTCAACTTAATTGCTCTAAAAATATTAAAGTTTAAAGGGATTTACACATTTATAGCACTTCATATGTAATTTAAATACCAAAGAGAGAGACACACACACACACACAGATGTAGAATTGGAAGAAAATAGTGGGATAGGTGGTTACAGTTTTTTTTTTTAACATAATAATTTATATGTGTATGGGTTAAAAAAATTATCCAATCTAATTTATAGACACCAAAAAATTGGTACTAAAACAATCCTCCTTTATAACAGTATAGATAGATTATCAATATCAATTATTTTATCATATTTTTCATATTGACTGAATAAATAATTAAATTTTTTAATTATGTAAACATTAATCACTGCTTTTTTAAAAATAGTATAAAAATATGGATGAAAAAAACATTTATCCAACCGATAAGGCGACCAAACATGGGCGTCGGCGTTGAGGTGCTATCAAAGTGTAAATCCCATCAACTCTTTTGCTTTTATTATTATTGGAATGTACTTCCAATTCTATTCCATTGAAGAAGACTTATTTCAGTTTTTGGAACGTACTTCTTTTGACATTGTAGACATCTTGGGAGTTAGTGCATGAATTTCTATGAATAAATGAATATTGGTTCATTTCAATTACTGTTACATTTTTTTTATATACATTTGGCTGATGTAAAGTGAATTTCTATTGTTCACTGTCATGCTTCTTTACTATCTTGTTGGCATAGTCATGCTTGGCAATGGTGATGTTGCAAATGGCAGTGGTTTTCTAGTTTTTGGGGTGTGGTAATGCTTTTGCTTTGGTCCCTAGAATTTCTCATGGATCAGAGTTGATGCTTGAAATGTTTGTTGATGCCTACAGAGTCATGCATTTGCTAGTAGATGCTTCAATCAAGAACTCTTGTAGCTTTGCTCCGCAACCTTGTCAAATTTTTGAGTTTGTTTAATTGTTATAATTATACCATTAGCTCTGAAGCTGTAGTTCGCTCTCTAGAAAAAGTTGACTATCTATTCTTCACCCTTAATTATGTGTGCGTTTGTAAAGAAATACTAATCAATAGACTGTTCATCCATCACAAACTTGTCAAGTATGGGCTCCTCAATATTCAGTTCAATAGATTAACATTTCCCTTGGCTTCTTTCAACAGATCAACAATATCGTGCATATGTATATTCTGCAAATATAGCTCCACCTGAGAGTATCTTTCACATGTCATTCAATACCTCTTGAAATTCTTTGGCTGTAAGCGTTCCTAAATTGTCTTTGTTCGCCTTATAAAGATTGTCACGATATCTCCTAGAATGCCAAAACCCAAATTCACAATTAACCGGAAGAAAGGCATCATTTGAAATTCAAATAAATGTCAAACTTCATACAATTCCTGGATCATCAGAAGGTGTTCTCTTAACTTATAATACATTCGGCTAGGTTGACAAAGCATAAATATTGCTGAGCACAAACCTATTAAGCAAGATGCTACTGTAAACAATATGAAAGAGATTTTACTGTTTAATCAAAATCAAATAGATTTGTTGCTCTAATGAAAGACAAAAGAATGAAACTGTACACATAAAAGCAAAATGTAATCTAGTGATGTTCTTTAATTTGGGATATTAGCGTATAAGATGATTTCTTTCAACAAATCAAATCTTGTACTGAGCACAAATCAAACTTCTCTAGTGCATATAATATTCAGGAAAAACATTAACCAAAGTTTAAAGACAAAAAAGCATCATCACACACCCCATTCCCATGTAGGTCCCTATACTAAACCAGCCACGGAGAGTGCCCACTTCACTGTCATGGCACCGTGGAAGTTGGGAACTTTAGAAATGCCATCTATTGCCCTTAATACGCCAGAAAAACCTTGCTCAGAGATAAAATTCCAAAAGGGAATAAAGGTTATCTTAAATTCTAAAAAGGAATAAAGGTTGTCTTTATCCTTTTTAAAGAAAAAATGGAAGGATGATTTTGTTTTTGTTTTAGTTTTTTTTTTTTTTTTCAATGTCACCATCGTTGGTCCGCAACATAAGGCGAACTAACTAATCTTGCCAACACAGTGTTTTTCCCAAGATCTGCTATGGATTAAGCTGCCTATCTCATTGTTTCAATTTTCCATATTCAATAACACATACTAGTGTTTCATAACTTAAGTTTCTCGAAACCTTGAAAAATAACAAATTCGAGTCAAGGGTGCATTGCCTTGGGAGTTTGTATCCTAGAAGTGTTGGATTTCATGGATGGGTTTTTCATGCTATATTATGGTGTACAAGATAGAGAAATGGCTGTGCTATTCCTGGGGTTAAGGTGCTCTTGCGATGTTCACTTTGAATAGTTATTGTATGAACTTTATGGCTAATTATATCAAGATTTACATGCATGGTGTGTAATTGATATTTTGATAATATGTCATTATTTAGTTTACCATTTGAGCTAAAACAATTTTTTCTGTATGGGAATTTCTTGAAGCGAATAATATTATCTTGGACTTATAGATCATGTGGTGCTAATAAGAATATTCTTCTATGGAACCAAAAATTTTAAGTGTTGATAAACTGATTTATGTCATTTGATGCCTTCATATTTGATGGTGCTTATCTCATTTTTCACTTGATGTTTGTTCATAGAAAGTGCAAATGTTATAACCTTATACAAAATATATTTGAGTAGAACATATTGTGTAAGAAGAAATAGAAGTTAAAATATTCTTGATAATCAAAGTATAATAAAAACTTATTTATGACAACTTGCTATTACAAATTCAATAAGGGTTATATTATGCCTTTTCCTTTTACCGATCCCTTCTTTAACATAATGTAAAGTGGTTAAACTATTAGCATACTTGCTTGGATTCAGATTTTCATTTATTTTGGTATCTTTGCCAAATGGTGTTATATTCTTTTTTGTTTTTGGACAATTAAATTGTGTCATACGTGCAAAGTTTTCTCTTTCTTTTTACAGCCTTTTGGCATACTGGAGTATACTGAAACCAAAGATAGCTTGCAAGATTAGGGTCTCTTCAATTAGGATTTGAATATTGTATTTATGTTTGATTGTAACTTGAAGTTACAAGCGTGCTCTGTCACTACTCTTTGTTTGATTTCTTTTCTCTTTCAGAATCAAGAATAGTTGCTTTAAAAGACTTCTTCTACATTCTTTTTGTGTCTAAGTTCAAAAATGGTTGATGTATTTGATTTTTTGGGAATTCCAGAAAAAGAAGCTGAGCGTTTGTTCTATTTACGGTGCGTTTGTTTCAAATTTGTAAAAAAATTATTTTAAAAGATAATTTTATATATAACTCAAAAAGCTGAAAATTGGTTTTTCTTCCAGAAGCTACTAATTTTAACTTTTACAAAAAAAAATTTGAAAATTGATTTTTTTATTTTTATTATTTTTTAAACATTGTCCAAATATACGAAAAATGATTTTTTTTAGGGCAAAAAAGGTGATTATTTGCCAAAATAATGACAAACAAACTCACCCTTATTTTCCATCTACTGAATGGACATTTATCATTGTTATAATATTTATCATTTTCATTTTCTTTATATTCCATTTGTTTGCCATAAGCATTGGTGGATACAATGAATACCTGCATATAGACTATATAGTTATTGGCAGTGTTGTAGTCGTTAAGCATATTTTGGTTCAATAATTCCTCGTTGATTCATGGATGAAAAAGATATACCCCATCTCCCCTTCTTTTTTCCCCCATTTTGGTGTTTCATCTTATAATTTCTTAACAGCGTAATTGTTGATTATTGAGTTGGATTTTGCAGGCTCTAAAATGAAAGAGCTAAGGGTTTGAGCTTCACCTGCTTTGTGGAGTCTGGTGGGGATTTAATAGGTTTTTTATTATTAACTTGAGCGCATGTTTTCAAGCAACTAAGGCCGCCTAGAAAGACAAGCAAGCAAACTTAAACAAGGCCACCAAATATAAAATGAAATCAAACTTAAAAACTAGGAAGATAATGAAACTCCTAAACTAATTGATTATAAGCCCAACAAAAGGAACTTAAATAATGGAAATGGTCGCGAAGATTGTAACACCCCAATATTTAACTCAACACGCCTAGGATGCATTTAAGTTAATTATTAGTCATTACTCTTTTGTTCCAGTCTTAACTTAAACCCTTGAAAAATACTTTAGTAAAAATATGGTAATTTTTTTAATTAAATACAAAATGTGAGTTGCGCATACTAACTAATTTGTATTGATCACCTTATATATAAAAATAAAAGATTAACATCAACTCACCTATATATATATGAAATACCCCATTATAATAACACCATTATAAATAATTATTGTTCCTCATCAAACACCAAGACATACAGGAATCAAAGTAGCACACCACTAACATAGGTCAAGTTAAATACAATGGTCCAACAGAAATATCATGCAAATAAAAGCCGAACAAACTAGTATAAGATTCTTCTTGCACGTCTCTTACTCGGTGCACCTAGAATGGGTCCTATGAGTTGGCTCAGCACGTGAGGTAAGACGTCTCGCAAGTAGAACATGAGCACCCCGGCGTGGAGGGTGGCTCCTCTCACTGGTTGTATGACAATTGTAAACTCCAGAACCCTTCAAAAAATACTCAAAAAGTACTAAGCTTAAAAGGTTTTGAAACAAAGCCAATTTAGAGAAAATGTTTTGAAGAACAACTAATGGCTACCTTGAGTTTCTTGACAAAGTTTAACAGGTAGATCTGATCTATGTTACATGAACTTAAGCAAGATTAATATTTCACTCTACATGTATAAGCATGTTATATCTCGTGGGAATAGATTAAATTAATCAAAAAGTGAATATGAAGTCGAGTGAAGTAAGTGTATACAGATTAAGGCATGATACAGACTAAATGCAAGAATAATGTTTTACTATGCATGTGCAAGCATGATATATATCTCATGGGAAGAGAATAAAATGATCAGAAAGTGAATGTTATTTCAAGCAAAAAATGTATTCATGTTCACGGACAAAAAGCATTGAAGCAGACTTGAATTGGGAATAATTTCACTACACTTTGAGAAATCATGTTTATCTCATGAGAGGAGATCAAGCTTAAAAGGTGAATATTATCTTGAAAATATAAAGTATAAATGCTGGAGGACTAAAGCTGATCAAGTCAGAAATCAAGAAACCAAGGAAATGATCTTCAGAAAGTAGCACGGGATATCAGAAAGAACACTCATAATGAAGAAATCAATTCATGTCCAAGAGCAACGTGTTACTTAGTCATCAATCACTACAATCGCAGAGAAATCAACATCAAGCAATTAATATTGAAGACTGGAAGATAAGAGAAAAATCAACGTGATTGATTACAACGTCAGAAAGCTCACTAAAAAGTGGAGCAAAGAACGCTGAGGAAAAATGGAGGGAATTTCAAAATTCAAAATTCAAATCTCAAATCAAATCTAGTGTTATAACTGGTATGTCATCTCTTCTGCCAAAGTGAGTCAAGATCCTAGGAGGTGGAGTTTAGAAACCTTGGGCCAAAAGTAAAAGGAAAAAAAGAGGACTTCAGAAACCTCTACATTACAATAGCTTTTACAACAATGGGACAGGTTATCAGCCTACCTCTTTAGACTAATTTTCCAAGGCACATCGAACGAAATACACATGTCACTTGGAGATCAGATCAAAGAGGCAACGGTCATAAAGATAGACTTGTATAAATGGAGATGCCAAGCTTGAAAGCTGATGAGAGAATTAAAAAGCATTCATGCAGAATCTCTGGAAAAATCTCTCCACACTTCCTATGCTATTCATCAATTTATGTAATCAATCACGAAGTGTAAAAATGTTCTTTCTTGGTTTTAAAATGTATTTGTATTTGTATACTCTTCATGCAAAGAGATAGGAGAAAGAAGTCACTCTAAGTTTTCCAGGTCTGTATTAGCTAGCATTTTTAAGAAATTTTGAGTGTAGGTTAGTTTGAGTAGCAACCCAAACACATAACCTTTGTAACCTTGATCCATTAGTGATCAATGTAAGACATAGCTTGGAAAGGCTAAGGTAAAACTACTTGCAATGTGTTAGCAAAGGTATTTGCTTATCACGGTTCAACTTGGAGAGGCTGTTTGAAAGACTACTTACAACGTGGCAGTGGAAGATGTCTGCAGGTCACGGTTCAGCTTGGAGAGGTTGGTATAGAACTACTCGGTTAAGTCATAGTTAGGGTAGTCCATTGTGCACGTTCAGCTTGGAGAGGCTAGTACAGAACTACTCGATTAAGTCATAGTTGGGGTTGGCCATTGTGCAAGTTAGAGCTTGGGAAAACTATTGTAAAGACTATCTGTTTACTTTCTTAGGTTGAGAAAGATTGTTGTTAGTGAAATCTCAACATGTGTTGAGTACTAGATGTAGGCATGTTGGCCGAACCAGTATAAAAACTCTTGTTTTCATTTTTCTCTTCCCTAAAGTTTTATTTCTATTGTCGAGCACTTTAGATAATGCACTAATTATTTTAATGAACCAAAAGTGAATTAAACATGCATCATAAACTTACTTTCTGAGACTACTAACTATCATTCTGCTATACTTCAAGCCTCAGGCTTGATAGATGTACTTATTCAAAATTGTTTCAGGTCAGAAAGAAGATTTCAGAAAGCACGATTCAATCCCCTTTTCTTGTGCACTCTGTAACGCCCCGATTTTTCTGTTAGAGTGAAAATGAACAAAATGCCCCTGAGGTCATTTTCAGCCCCGAATTCGAGGAAAGCCGGTTCGGCAGTACTCGAAGGGCAAACTCAATGTTGGAAGGGGATTAGATAACCTGTGTACCTTCCCGGGATCGAAAATCTCGTTTTGAAGTTTTAGTCAAAATGACCAAAACGCCCATGCGGTGTTTTACCCGTTTGCAAGTGTCGGATGAACCCAAAACTTCTCCAAATGGTTTTAAAAGGAGTTTTTATGTATTCTATGACCTCAGTTTTAATTTCAGAAGTCCCGGGCAAAATTAGTGCAAAATTACGGTTTTACCCCTAGTTTCGTGTTTTTATGCTTAATCGCGTGATTAAGCAAACCTAAGCAATATTAGGCTCTAATCGAAGGTTAATTAATTTCCTTAATTAATCTTGAGTCAAAATAATTTATTAAAGTTGATTAGAACCAAAAAGTGCTTAATTACAACCTAAAATCATATTTTAATTTCAAGACACCTAGTCATAGAATCTTGAATAGTGTTTTCTCTTTCCAATTCCTTAAATCATGGAATTGTGTTACACATTGTTTATTCACAAATGAGTTTTAAATTCTTTAATAATGTATGAGCACTCCTAAACTTGTCATAAACTCCCTAAATCACATTCTTAGTTACCTAAACTTAAACTTAATCATTCTTAACTTTGTACCTAAGCTAATACACATCTAAACCTACCATTAACACCCAATTAAATGGTCAAAACTCACCCCCACTCTGCTGCCCAGACCTGGCCGTGAGCTTCCCTCCCCATTATGCATCACATGTTCAATTTTTCAACACTCCAAGGCCATACCTCAAGTCACATACACTATACCTTGTTATAACTTTCAATCAAGCTTGATTTTCCAAGTAAATAACTAATTAAAATAGCTCATTTTCTCCATTTATTTGTGGCTGGAAAAGTTCCAGCCATGCATTGTTTCTAGAAAGCCTAATTTCATAAAAATTTAATAGGAAATTAACTCACATCAAGCCATACTTTGTAGCATAGCTTCCATACTTCAAACCATGCTTCTATGACACAATCAAGGAGATATTTTCCTCTCCCTTTTCCCTCCATTTGCTACGGCCATTCCCTCCCCTTGGTGAGCTCGATGGCTTTGTTTTTCTATAAATAGGATGCTTGTGATAGCCTTGTTGCACTTTGAAGCATTTGCTAAGTTTAGAGTTTTAGAGTTGTCTTGCTAGTTCTTTCTTTTTCTCTCAAGTTTCAAGAGAGTTCTTCCTTTCTTTTCATCTTCATCTTCTTCATCTCTTCATCTCATCATCATCTCTTAACCATCAAACACCACACCTCAAACATAACTTCACCCAAAACACATTTCCTCTCTTTTCCTTCCTCTTTGGCCGAATCATCACCACCATCCTAGGAGGAGTTGCTCATCTCATTTCATCTTCAAGTCCAAGCTTTTACCTTCATCACAAGGTAGGGATTTGTTTTCAAACTTTGTTTTGCTCAAGAAAGTGTTTTTCTCTAGTTTCCTCTTGGATTCTTTTTGAACTTTCCTTTGTTTTTCCTTTTCTTTTCATTTCGGCCTCTAGGCCCTATTATGAGCATGATAGCTTGATGATGAGAGTTTCTAGATGATGACATTGTGTTCATCTCAAAGAAACCTCTAAAGCTTGAGTTTTCCTTTTCTTATAATTTCATCTATATGATATCTAACTTACATGGTTTTTCAACTTAAGAAAATTAATCTAAGGATTTCTAAAAGCCTAAGCCTACCCGTGTCAACCTTAAAGTTGGCCGGCACATTCTAGAGATTTTTCTCTAGATAGGGGTTTTGGGTATTTAATAAAGAACTTGATGTAGTTTCACTTTCTTTCTCTTTTGTATGACTTTCGGTTTTTGTGTTGTGATCTTTGAGATATTGTATTGGGTTATTATCTTGTTAAAGTCTTGAATGAGCTCTAGTTAACCATAAAATGAACCTTGCATCATGTTTACTTTATGTTTTGCATATCATGTTTACTTCCTTGCTATCACTAAGTTTCAAGACAATAAGTGGCATTGTCATGTTTATATTTCAAGCTATGCATTATCATGTTTATATTTCAAGTTCTCACTTAATACCAAGATAATAAATGAGTTGCATTCATATTTACTTTGTGCTATCACTTTACTTTCTAATGGAACCTAAAATAAGTGCATAAGCATGTTTATTTTTATGTCATCACTTTAATGAACCTAGAGCTCAAAGACTTGCCCATTGTTGTCTCAACAAAGGTTTAAAGATATTTATTTCTTGTGGTTCCCATTTCAGCCCTAAGGGGCTTTGGTGTTTCTAAGTGTTAAAAACTATGTTTTATAATTTATCTAAGCTTATGTGAGCATAAGGAATATGTGGAACTAAGTTTTACGAATTTAGGACCTCTTGAGATAAAAAATAATTTAGCCACTGCCCTCTTAAGTATTCTTATGATTTTAAAAGGATAAAAGTGTTTATAAACAAGTTTTGAAAGTTCTAAAATGGTTCCAAGAGAAACTAGTATTTTATGTGCCTTAGAAATTGTGTTCTATGCCTTTTATGGAGAAGTATATTTTCGGTTCTTCCTTGCTCTTTACTGCCATTGTATGTGCTGTTTTAATGATGATAATGTGCCTATGTTTGAGTAAAAATAATGTTAAGACTCATATGTGAAAGATAGGATAAGTTAGGAACTAGAAAAGAATTAATTTGAGAGTTCTAGATCCTATAATTATGTAATTTTCTGGATTCTGTCCAGCAAGGTTTAGATTTAATAATCATGGTTTTAAATTAGTTTAAATGTGTAGGAATGACTCATACTTGGTTTAGGACTTAATATTGAAGCTTTAAGAGCAAACCGAACTTAGAAATGGTCATTATTGTGACTTCTAGGTACCCGTAAAGTTAGAATTTCAAATTCTACATCCTTGAGCTTTAGAGATGTTCTTGACCATAGTGTGAGGTGAGAAATACTTAGTTATACCTCATAGGTTCCCAAGAGACTAGGTTTTGATGATCGATAACTAGAATGAGAGTTAAAGACTTTAAGGGTCTAAACCGTAATTTCTAGAACCCCGTAATCACACAAATATAAAGCTGTCTAAATCTGTATAGTGCTGTTTGGATAGGTCCTTGAGCATAAAAATTAGTAAAACTTATTAGTTGTAAACCTATAGGTGTGTGAGAGGTTAAGAATAATACTAGAACAATTAGTTTACAAGTTTAAGACTCAAAAGAACCAAAGCATAACATACTATAGGTTTATAACATAATAAGCTTGGGAGTTTGTATGAATGATTGTCTAAGGTGTGATTATGTGATAATGTATATGCTATAGTTTTATGTGTACACTATGAAGAAGTTTCATGTGATGATGTATATGCTGTGAAAAAGATTTATGTGATGAATAATGATGTATCTATGAATTAACACTTTATGAGAACTTAAATGTGACACAACACTGATACGCTTTCTTGGGTGACACCGGTTTAGCCGAGCACCCCCAAGAAAACAAATCCGTGAGGGTATTGACATAGAGCTTGCCAAAGCGGACAATACTACGATGCACTAGTTGCTGGTAGAGCGTTTCAAAGAGGAAATGACCCTAAGAGAGGTGATCCTTAATTTGCCCCCTAGCCCGTACTTTAAGTCGGGAATTATGTATATTACGCTTATCATAGGATAAGTAAGAACTAGTGACGACTAGTTAAGGTATGAGCTCATAACCAAGAGATGTTTTAGGGCGGCCCCATGAGATGAAAGTTAAAGTTTACAATGTCACATATATTATACCTATGCCAATGTTATAATGTTTCTTAGTTATTCTATTGTTTGGTATACCTTTTGATGCATTCATATCATTAGTATATTTCATGCTTAGTTATAAGAAGCATTGTTAAATATGACAGACCTTGGATAAATAAATACTTTAGAAAACTAACTTAAAAGAAGTTTATATGCATGCACACCTTTTTAGAAATAAAACCCAAGGTTCCTGAGGATGTGACGATGTCACCTAGGTAGGGATAACCCTACTGAGAATTCTTTTAGAAAGATTCTCATTCCCTCTCTCTTTTCTTCCGTCATATCTTCAGATGGCGACATTCGTACTCTTCATCGACACCCCGGTATGGGAGCTGCACCATGACTCGGCACTCGGGTCATACCATTTTGAGGGTCGCTGCACAGTTAGAGTGTTCATGTTTATGGGACGACCCTTCGCGCACCCAGTCCCGAGTTACCATTTTACCCCGACTGTTCCTTACCGTCATAACGAGATTTTTGAGCGAGCTAGACCACGTGATGAGCAGATTCTCCGCATGCAGCCTGAGGGATCAGCGGTACGCGACTATCCAGAGTATGTGCCTCGTACCCAGTACTCGGAGACGGACCCATCCGAGGACCATCCGAGGACCCGCCATCACACATGTACAGTTGGAGCTCCAGTCTCGCTCCCTCACCAATGAGGGCTGGGAGTGAGGAGACGGTGGTCCAGCCGAGGTTGGCTTGTTGGCCATCTATGTGTCCTCGCCGGGGTGGACATGCCCCGATGATGCACTCGACCACTCCCGCCGAGATTCGTCAGTGGATTGACTTAACCCCACAGTACTCGGACCAGCAGGAGTAGACATAGGAGGGGTAGCAGTTAGTACACACACGCCACATAGTTGAGGACAAACCTTCCTTTGTATATGAGGTTGTCTACTCTAGGTGCACATGGGTATGGGTGTTGTTTTTCTTGTATTTACTTTTATGATTTCCTTGTATTTGTTCTTCAGTTGTATTCTGTTCCCTGATGTATCAAATAGTCCTGCCCTTTGGGTAGGCACATTATATATATATATATATATATATATATATATATATATATATATATATATATATATATATCTATGTTTAGTTGACGTTCCCATAATATGATGTGTTTCTTTATGCTTGCTTATATGTTTCGTTATGCTTCCTTTTAAAGATTCGTGCATGGCTCTCACTTTGGTTTTAATTCCAAAAAGAAAAATTTTACCCATATTTCCGCTAAGTATTTTCTAAGTAAAAGATGAGACCAAGAGGTAATATTCTAAAGATTAACCTAAGTGCATATTAGTAGTCTTGGGTTAAGATTTAGGGTGTTACACACTCTTTTACCAACAACAGTAGTTTCTCCATCGCTATCGTCCTCCCATTTCATATGGGCAGTAGGGGGCAAATTCGCCTGAAGAGTGACAGGAGGGTGCATCCTCTGATAGGTCTGACCATGACCTAGTGGAGTGAGATGGTGTGACCTAGGTGTGTAGTAAGGAAAATCCTGATCAGCTAATACAAAAGGGCGAGGGCGAGGAAACTACCGAGGATGCAGACATGCACTCTTAAAAGCAAGGTCATCCGGAAAATGGGTGGTAGGGGAAAACCATATGCTAGAAATAGGGTATGCAAGAGGACGATCCATAAATATGTACAAGTGAACAGCACAGCGACCCATAAAATAGTATAATTAGTTAGCCGGGTTGAAGTGCATCTCCCATGAGGGGGCATCAACATAGATTATGAACGTAGCCATCTACCTCTGAAGACGATATGGAAAAAGATAAAGAAGGAGTGAGAATCTTATAAAAGAGTCTCAGTAGGGCCTTCGCCTCCTAATATGCGTGTCATCATCATCGTCCCCAGAAACCTCGGAGGACCCACCGACCCACTTGTATAGTGAGAGCTCTGCCCCCACTCCCCCGTTCATGAGAGAGGGTAGTGAGGAGACCGTGACTCAGCCGAGGTTGGCTCGGCAGCTGGCCATGCACCTCCGTCGTGGAGCACATGTTCAGCCACAGTGCATGCCCGCTTCTACCGAGTTACGTTAGTGGATTGGTTATGTCCCACCCTTCCCGGGACCGCAGCAGTAGAGGCTCTTGGGGAGTGTTAGTGCACACACCACACATAGATTAGGATAACCTTCTTTTGTTCTAGAGGTTATCCATTTTAGGTGCACTAGGGTAGGGGTGTTATTCTTTTATGCTTTCCTTGTATTTCCATTTCAGTTGTATTTGCACTTATGTTGTACCGAACTCATCCCGCCTTTCATAGGTGGGCAGTTTATTATATTAATATAATATTATCATTGGTGTGCACATGTTTTCCTAATGTTGTGAAGTTATTTGATGTTCTTATCTTGCATTTACTTTTGTATGTGTTACGCCTTATGATAATGATCGTTTATGATATGCGTGGCTCTTACTTTACCATTATGTTTCAAAAAAAAATTTTACCCATATTTTTCGCTAAGTATTTTAAAGAAAGAATGAAACTAAAGGGTAATAAACTAATGATTAACCTAAATACGTTCTAGGAGTATTAGGTTAAAAATTAGGATGTTACACAACTCGCGTCACAGCTTGGAGGCAGAAGACAAGTACCACTTGCATTTGAGAGCAGCATTTGAGAAAGAAAAGAGACGAAGCTTCATTCGAGAAAGAAAAGAGAGAGCTCTGCATTTAAGAAAGAGAACAAAGAAATAGGGGTATATGGATGGTGCGAAAGCTTTCAGCTTTCCCTTTTATGTAAGCAATTTTTCATCTAAAGGAGTTTGTACTGTGAGCTCGGTTTTTTAATGTCCACGCTCCACCCTATTCCCTATTTTGTCTTCTTATGACACGCTGGCATACGGTGTGTACAAGTTGTGCAAACCAGTTATGCACGTATCAGCTCTTGTTTTATAAATATGTGGATTACTCTTAGGTGGTCATCTTACTTTGGTTATTGTCTTTAGAATTAAAAGCATAAAGGTAAAGACAAAGAAAGAATTTTGAGTTGTTTCAGTGCTTGAGTTTGGCTCCAAATTGTTTGATTCTTTTTTTAATATTAACCTTTTTGATAAATAATAAAATTCCACCTTCCTAACTTTTCTTTTCAATTCGTGCAACAATCAATAGTTGTGACTAGGGGTGGGACCAGGTTAGGCCATGCTTTCCTCTTAATAGGCCAAGCCTATATTATGGACATTTGGCTTGAGCCTACCCTATAGCCTATTATAGGCTTTTTTTTTTTAAGTCCGACCTAGCCCATTTAAAAGCCTAGCCTGGCTTGAAGCCTGTTTATAAAGCCTATAATTCTAAAATTTTGGAAGAGGCCAACCATATGCCTTTATTCACAACCAGGCCTAGCCTAACTAGGCCAAATGCATGGTGGACAAAATTTCCTGTAGAGGCAATTTTCCATAACCTCATTTTAGTTGTTGTAAAATGTAAATTAAAGCTCCAAAATAAATCCTTAATCTTTATCTCTTTAAAACACACACTTGAGCCTAGAAAAATTCCCTGTGTAAATAATGTTATAGAACCTCATTTAAAATAATCTACATATGGGTGGGTGGACAATACATTGATGCTTTTTCCATTTAATCATAAAAACACACAAAAAGAAGAGTTTGAGCAGAAGACCATCCATAGGTATATTAAAGGGAAAAGAAGAATTGAAGTTAAGCAAATGAAACCTTAAGCAACACTAATCAACTCACTATCATAATAATTATTAGGCGATTTAGCCTGAAAATGAAGACAAGCAGCGAGTAGCGACCAACGGCGAGGCTGCTATTGGTAGTGAGCAGCGAGTGGCAAGGCTCTTGCTAGCAGCGTCCAAACATGATGAAGCACTAGTGCCCAGCAGTGCTATGGTGCATGACTTACTATTTGAAGTGGAGGTGGATGCAATGGTGGCTAAGAGGTGTTCTGCCACAGCAGCGACAACTGTGTTCGTGGATGAAGATGGGCACTAGTGGCCGTGTGCTTGGCAGTGGTTGCAGACTGGGTTGCATGGAGGGTGGAGGTGAGTGACCGTGATTGAAATGGAAAAATGGAGTAGTTGAAGGGTTGTGTAAATGGAGAAAAAGTGACAGACTCAACAATAAAAGAATAGGTTTTTCTTTTCTAATGTGGAGAGACCCAGAGACTTATCACATGGAGAGCATAACTTTTTTTTTTTTACGGGACATAGATAGGATAACTTTTGAAAGTTTCAATAAAGTAATTTAAAGAATAATATTAAAAACTTAGAGAAACTTGCTCAAACTATGTGCTGCAGTGGTAAACTCATCACATCCATGCCCCCTTGCCTATCATGTCATGAGCTCAACTCTATAAAATTTTTGAGTTGTACAATAAAATAACAAAACTTTAATAGGCTGGCTTGACAGGCCCAACAAGATTTATAATGAGCCTAAGCTTGGCCTATTGAGATAAATAGGCTTTGAAATGGCCCTAAGCTTGACTTATTTTTTTAACGAGCCAGGCCAGGCCGCAGGCCCCTGATAGGCTGCCTGGCCTGTTCGTACCCTTAGTTATGATTAAGTGGTTGGTGCCTCCTTCATCATTATTGGATGGTCAAAGGATTTACTGAGTAGTCTATTGCTACCTTGAATCCCATGCAAAAATGGATTTTGTAACATCCCCAAATTTATAACTAAGATAAATATTAATCTTAATTATCGATAGCAAAACCAAGAGAATCTGGACAAATGTTATGAAACACAATAAATAGACTACTTAAGTATGTTTAGAGAAAAATGCAAAGAATTACGAAAATGCCATCACTTAGTGGAAATTACGAAAATGCCCTTGCTATGTAAAGGAAATTACCAAATTACCCTTGCCTTATTAAATGACAAAGATACCCTTACTCTATGAATGGAATTACAAGAATATCCACTAACATCTTTGCACAAAACATGGAAACGTGTTTGCATAAAATATGGAAACATGTTTGCACAAAACATGGAAACGTGTTTGCATAAAACATGGAAACATGTTTGCATAAAACATGGAGCATTTTCATCCAACATGTTTGCATAAAACATGGAAACGTGTTTGCACAAAACATGGAAACGTGTTTGCACAAAACAAGGAGCATTTTCATCCCAAAATTCAGCCAACATGTTTCCATAAATCATGCTCCAAGTGCTTTCCTTCTTTTGTTTTTTTCTCTAATCTTTCCATTATAAATACTCCTCAAAATCTCTTCAATTCAGAAACTCCCTAAGTGTTCTTTCTTTCTTATTCTATCATTCTTCTTATGTTCTTCAAAAACTTCTCTTGATCCTCTAAACTTCATCCAAACACTTCAATCCTAAGTCCAAACTTTCACTAGCCCTCACAAGAGTTACAATCTTTAACTCTAGTGAGAAATATTTTCTTAAGCATTCAAATTCTAGAGCCAAGATTCAAGGAGGGTCATCCACTCCAAAGACTCTTGTTCGAAGCTTAAGGAAGAAGAGAAGGACCCTTTTTAGACCCTACACAAGAGGTAGGAGCTTCATCTTTAATTGTTCAAGCATTGTTGGCTTCTAACCTTGATAGAATGCCTCAAGTTTGAGTTATTGTCAAAAGTTTTAAATGATTATTTGAAAAATATATTTTTAGAAATATGACATGTTTCTATTTTATTATAGAGTACCATTATGATGTTATTAAACTCAAATATAACTTGAAAAGATTGTATGTGAAACCTGATTTAATAAAGGTAACTTAAGACATGAAAATGGTAGGTGCTGGAAATTCTAGTTGTGTCTGGCAGCAGGTACTTCGAAAGCTACTGTTCATAAAATATTGAGTATCTCGAAATTAAAATAATTTTACTATAAACTAGACTCATTATAGAACACTCTCCAAAAAGAATCACCTAAAACGGAGTTTTCTAGCTCAAGATATAAATTTTTAAAGTAGAGCCTAAGACTGAGAACTTTTAAATCTGACCTTGTAGTAGTAAAATAGATGTAACTCACTCTAGAAAAATGCAAATGGACTGATTTCAACTTTTTTGGAGAGCTAACACATATAGGAATACACCCATGTATGTTATGTATAAAGCTTTGTACCACGTAAATACAGAATGAGAAATAAATTTCGGGATAGTGTACTGTGAAAGTGCAGTTTGGAAAGGTTAGCCAAGGAAAGACTTGGTATTTAAGCATGTCCATTGTGACCCACCTCTCTTTCCTGGGAACCCTCCTATGCATGGTTTACAGTTGATTTACACTATTCCAAAGATGTAAATGCTAAAATTTAATGAGTTAGGAATTTGGAACTACCTTTACTAAGTTGAAATAACAAGTATACAGAGAATTATAAACTTTCTTCTAAAAGATGTCATAACTATAAATAAAAGAATCAAGTCTTGTAAAGAGAGAATTTTAAGAATTTAAGTAGAATAATAATCTTTATATGAAAGTCATAATAAAAATATATAAGGAACCTATAATAATATTTTGAAGTGTATTAATGTATTAATGGAATGCTAAGAGTACAAAGAACACTAAGAGAAAAAGATAATACTAAGACATCCATTACCTCTTACGAACACTAGAACTCAACTTGATAACTTTGGTTGGTTAATATGAATCATCTATGAAAATGTTTACTATGAGATTTACATGATATTGTCCATGTTTTATGAAGTGATTTATAGTAATGTGAATGTATGGTGATGAATTATGAAATGATGAGGATGAATGATTGATTCTGCCAGGTTTATTGTGATTACATGATAATATGCATACATTCATTTTCAAAAGAAATAATAAAAGTAAAGTTTGAAAAAGTAGCAATGAAAGTGCGGAAAAGTGGACTTGAGCTAAACTCACTACTAACCCCTAAACCGTTGAGATCACGAACGGAATGAAAACCAAAAAGGTTATGGCGGCGGCCATGGTATGAGCTCATTACCCTTTTAGGGTTGGTCTAAGGCATTGATGCATTCATCCGTGAGTAATTAAGAAATATGTTGATGAAATAAATGAAAGATGATGATCACTAAACAAGTGAATGTTGAGGATGAGTAATCATGAAATGCATGCACGACTCTAAATGATTCTTGCTTATTAGTGGTTTTTACATGATATGTTTATGTGTATGCTTGATGAAATCTTGAATGAATATTTACGCTAATGTTCAAGATTAGTTTAAAAGTAATCGCACTTGGCTAATCACGTTTGTGAAAGTTTGATAATTGAATCCTTACTGTTCACCTTTTATAATAAACCGAAGTGGTGGGGCGACAACGATGACACTTTTAGTACAAGTAGAACTCCCTCTTGAGAAATCATGTATTTCTCACTCCTATGTTTATTTTCGTTATGTCGTTACTGAGACAGACAGGCGTGTCCACCTAAAAGCAACGAGGCCGTGGGCCGAGGAAGGAGGTAGCACGTGAAGATTTCAAACTTCAAGTAGGAGCATTCCGAGCTTTAGTTACATTATAGTTTGTGAGAAACAATTAGTAATAGTAGAACTTATATTGTTATTTGTAATAACTTATCGATTATGATATATGCCCTTGTTGACTTATATTAAAGTGATTATATTCCAGGTTTATGTGATAATTGTTCTACACTTAGTCTTTTATTCCGCTTAAACATTTTAATTAAGTAATGTAACTTGATTATTATCTATAAAAGCGCTATGTATTTCACTTCTCGTTACAGGCTTAAGTTTTCAAAAAAATTAATTTATTTAAAAAAAAAAAAAAAACTTCCATTATTTTTCTAAGTTAATTTCAAAAGAAAATTAATACAAGGCATAAGTGACAACTAATAGAATCCAAATGTGAACTTAAGCACAGTGGGGTTCTATTAGGGTGTTACAGATTTTATCTCTTATAACTTTTTTTTTAAAAATAAAAAAACTCAACACACCCCATTTTTTTTACAAGAACTACGTAACTTTAAATTCCTTATTGCACCGAAGAATACGTAGGAGCATATATTTTTCTGTCAAGTCAAATAAATTTTCCCCAATTTTTTTCTTTTCTTTGGTAAATATTTTTATTAAATTCTGTAAAAAAAAATTTGGCTTTAATTTTTTTTAAAAGGGAAAATAAAATTGTTAAAGTTATTGTTTAATTTGTACAACAAACTTTGGGTAACCATTGTGAAACAGATGTATTAGGGGTGCAGTGGAATTAAGTTTCCACCCTTCGTCAATCATAACTGGACTCTCGAACCCAATTTTATCTTAAAAGATCAGTATTGTCAAATTAAAAGGGTTTTTCCAATTTTTATCATAAATAAAAATTAGTGGCAACTCCATTAACATATTAAAAATTTCAAATCTTTTCCCATCGCGACGCCACCCTCTAGGGACATTGTGACAAGGTCATTATTGGGTTGAATTAGGTTTTTAAAAATTGACTCGGTCTAAAAATCAGGATTCGGATTTTGTTCACCCCAGACCAACTCGTCCTTTGTACACCCGTAGCCAAACTGCATGCTTACTTGCCTTTTGTGTCGTGCTCTATTAGAACAAGACATATATTATTATATTCTCACTATTTAGTTAAAAATTATCTTCTAAGAAAAAAAATATCTTGCATGAGGTCATAGATTTAAATTTCATTGGCTCTAATATATCAAAATAAATAAATAAATATCTTCTAGGATTTCAACATATATACTAAGAAATTATTAAAAATATATAAATATATACCAAGAAAATTTATGTTAACAAAATTACCATTAGAAAATTATGCAACAAAGAGAATATGCTGTGGGCAAAGTGGAAATGGATAATCAATAGTTTTTTAAAGCTCTTAAATGGCAAATACTACTGGACAGTATTTTTTTCCTTCATGAAACAACATTTATAACTGAACACAAGGAGTAATAGATTCTGCTAATGAGTGTCCTAAACATAAGGGCACTCTTCAAGAATCTTAAACTCAAAGTGAAAAAGTGTTTTCAATAAAAAGAGAAAAGCTTTTAAGTTTTCACTAAGGAAAAGTAAGCAATTATAAAGCAAATATTATATGAGTTTAAATATGTTTTTGATCTATGAAAAATAAAAATGTTTAAAGTATTTTTGGATTTTGAAAATGATTTAATTTATATACATTGACAATAAGAAGTAAAACCAAACAACTTTGGAGATCAACTTATATTTTTCAAATAATTTTATAACTATATTTCGATATGCTCTTAATATAATTTATTTTTGTCAATCATATGTTGTTATATGTGAGACTTATGAAGTAATTAGTGTTGGGAGTTACTAGTTCCGATCTCAAATAAGAGTTCAATTTTAATTAGGCACATGGATTATGAAAATAATTGATAGCATCTTGATTTTAGATAAATTTAATTGATTGTACAAAACTATCTTTACTTATTCTCACTTATTTCTATATTACCTCTTCCTAATTATTCTCTCTTCTCCATTTAATAGAGGTATTACCAGTGAAAAAATTTAATATTGCCTCAATTTTTTAAATGGACAATTATTTGGGGTCTTAGGAAGTACTATTTTTATTGATATAACAAGACATAATTAAATGATCATTTTCTTTTTAAGGATAACATAACATTAAAATTAATTTCTTTTCTTTAATCAGTAAAATAAATAAATACAAATTCATCAGAATAAAGATTTTTCCAATTGACGTTTTAAGTGATGACGAAAACTATAAAATAACATATTTGATGAAAATTAATCGAGTTTAGGTCTATATTAAACTGAATACAGGTTATATGGCTTTTTCAATTTGCAAACAGTTGACGGATACACCTGCGATAGTGTGTGTCCTCTTTCCTGAAATTGGCGTGGTCGAAAAGAACTTGTGAGTGGGGGGCGAATATGCGTGGCGAAGAAGAAGATTCTTGAGTAAGGAGCATCTTCCTCATTTTTATTCTATTCCTTTTTTGTTTCGACTCAGAAAATTCTAAAAGGTTCAGTTTATTAGCTGAGACCAACCAAAGTCTGCTCATCTCGTCACTTATTCTTCTGCCCTCCTATATATACATATTTGTACATTGCTATTTACTTCTCAACTTCTTCTTTCAGGTTCTCTCTCTAACTCTTTCTGTCAGTACACACATGAGCACATAGTTTTCGCATTGAACTATTGATGCTTATAGCAGTTTGAATCCTTTATGATGCATGTTAGATTGGTTTTTGTATTTCCTTTTTGGTGGTAAACACGAATTGAAGTACAATTATTCAAAACATCAGGATACTGCTTTTCTGTTCAGTATTGCTTCTTTATACGGTTGAGTATTTTGGAGGAGAGGGGAGGGAAAGAAAAAGGAAGGGCTTCCCTTTCAAAATCCAAACTCGCAAACACAACACACCCTTATTGTCTGGAAACCGTGAGGTTGAAATCGTGAAGCAAATAAGTAACTAGTACTCTAGATAGTTGATTTCGTTGAAGTCTTTGTTCGGTTAAAGGGACTGGGTTTGAAATTGTGAAGTGACCCAGATAATCGGTTTTCACCGGAATCTTCATGTATTTTTCATGTTAAACTGAACATTCGCGTTATTTGGTAATAAGAATGGCTATCGGACCAAGCATAATTTACTAGTTAAACAACAAATATGGCCTTTGCTTTGAGATGCATCATGGTTTTCCCACTACTAGAAGATTGAATCTATATGGGTTTAGGATTAAAGCATCAGTCACCTAGTATATGTATTGTACTATCTTACCTAATGCACCGGAGACGAGGATTTTTGTCACCAATTGGGTGCTGTCTAACCGTTTATTCATTTATTTTATTTTTATTCTGGGCATAATGTCACTGGCAGCAATCACTTTTGTTCGCAAGGCCTCGCCTTGTAGCAATGACCTAAGCCACGTGCCTCCTATTTGATTCTGTTTTGGTTGTTTTTGATCTTTTGGACAAAATGAAAGGGATGAAAAGGAAAGGCCTGGACAGTTGGTTGAAATACAAAATCTTACAAGTGGATTCTGGGATGTTCATCCCCTGATTATACATGTCTTTTCCAAATGAGGTTATGACATGTTTTTAAGTTAGAAGCCAAGGTAATTTTGTGTATGGCAAATGGTTCATGTGCCTCTTCACAAACACATCCGTTAGCCTTCGTTCATGTGCCTGTTTCATCCTGTTTGGTGGTGGGACCAACGAATGAAAATTTACTGCAAATACTCAGTCAAACTCTTACATAATTTATTAGATAATCACTGTCATTAGAAGTTGTTCCTGCATCTATGTAATTTTCTTCTGGGGTGACACTGTATATACATACAGATTCTATAAAGTGATACCAATATTTAAATTTTTGTGCAGCATTATTGGCTAGCAGTCAGCATTCCCCATCCAACTGGTGCCAGCAATTTCTTGCTGGCACTCAAGTGGACCTTTCGTGTGAGCAAGCACATGAGTCCTAAGAGTACACTAAATCATAGTAGATCCCTAAAGGGTGTCCATGGGGTCCAAGTGGCACCTCATTCACCATTTGTTTTGACTGAAACTAATCAAAATGGGGACCTGCATCCATCAACAAGTGGAACTTCAACGACTGAAGCAAATCAGCTGCTGTTAATGCAGTAAGTGAAATACATATCCCTAAGAAATGCCTTACAATTTTGAATTGATTTAATTTTTTTTTGTAGTAAAATAAATGAAAATTTACAAGGCCTTACACAATAGCCTACTACTTACATGTTTTCCAGACGCATTTGGCAACAGAGACCAGCATGCTTGAGACCCATCCATTGCAGTACTTGTAATCATGGTAGCATTCAGAAAATTTCTTTCCCTTTAATTTTCCTTTATTGATTTACTGCAAATAATCCAATCTCTCCTGGTCGAAGACCAACTATCCTAAAAGCTCAAGGTATTAGGTGAAAGTTCATAAATGAATTCTTTTTTCCAAATATGCCTTCTTTTGTGAGATTTCTTTGGGCTTGAAATGTGGTCAAGGCATATTCCTGCCACCTATCCTTTGTTTATGTTAGGCCCCAAATATAAACACTGATGCGAATATTACCCCTGCCCCTGTAATGTTATCCCAAGTGATATTGTTTTACCTTATGCTAAGTTTTACACTAGAAAGAATAGGAAGAGTGAGAGTGACACGGGCAAGGCATGTGGCCAAGGGGGGATGGGAGGGAGTTGTAACTAACTTTGCCTAGCTAGCAGGGTTAGTGGGATGGGGATGTGCATTCCTAATTCTATTATGGGAAGAGGTGGAAGTATATAAGGATATGGGGAGCTACCAAGGGGGCATCAAAATTGGAATTGGGACTTGGGAGAGTAGCCAGGTCTCTCTAATACCTAGCAACCCTTTTTTTCTATCATTTTGTGATTAATACAGATACCATCTCATATACAAATTACACAATATGTTTCCATTTTCTTTATCTGATACTTTGATCCTATCAAATGGTATAAGAGCTCTTGGTCTCGGGAGCCATGTGTGAGAAGCCATGCATGCTGCTACTGCCGTGGAGTTAGAATTTGAGAAGAAGATGAAGCATGATGAAGATCGAGCATAATCTGAAGAAAATTAAACACCTAATAAGAGGGATGTCCCATCGGCGTCGTCGACTATCTTTATGGGAGGGTGATGAAGATCGTTGGTAGAGGAGAAGAAGGAGATCCTCCATGGACGAATGGCCTCTTGATGTTTGTGCATTTTTTCAAAGCATGCATATGGAGGAGAAGGAAGAAGACAATGCAGAACAAGCACATCTCAATGAACCTGAGGAAGTGGAGATCGATCACCGTTTTCCGCCCTCAAATTCGATTGTAATGGAGGAATCGGTGGGAAACAAAGGAATAAGGGAAGTGATTTCTATTCACACTTCTGCGAAGTTTGTTGGGATGGAAGGAATGATGGAAGGGATGGTTGAATAGAAGTTGAAGTGAGTCGCGCAAGGGAGTCTTGCACATGAGCAACAGAAGGGAGAAGAGTTTGGTTTCGTTTGCGATCTCTGGGTCCCGAGAAAACCAACCAAGCTATGGCGGCTGGAGTCACCGAAGCCACCAAAACCAGATGCACCACCGCCACCACCACCCAAGCGACCCAAACTGACGTCATCGACGACAGAAGAGAAGTCAGGAGCAGCGATTGAGCTTGGGCTTTCAAGCATGTTCGCTGAGCTTCCTCCGTAACCACCCAAACCACTAAATCCAAGGGCAACATCGATTGTAAAGGCCGCGGCGATGGCTGATACTAGAAAGAAGAAGCTGAGAGGGGGAGGAGTACTCGAATGATGTGGAGAATGATGTTTTGCGAACACTTACCGACCACCCCCTACAACCAAAACTACCTGACCAGAACCTATGTACAGAAATCGGCGCGATATTGCCACCGGACCATGAGGCCGCGATAACCGCTATAGCAAGGTTGTTACCGCAGAAAATTTCACCCAACAACTTCGCGAAGTTGCGAAAGAAAGAAGAGGAGGGATTGGCATCAGGTTTGGGAAGCGAGATATTGGGCCTTTTTTTTGGCGTGATGGGCCAGGCCCCAAAGGATAAAAACATGATGATCTTAATTGGGGAAGCAGAGGAGACTTGGCTGAAATTTTATTTGGGCCTAAAGGACCTAGCCAAGGATCATTTCGTGAAGTTAATGGGCCAAATACCATTATTGGGCCATAATAAAGGGGAGCTTGTATTTTCTGAAAGTCTGAAGTTACATAACCGATTCACCAACCAAGGCAGCTGTTGCTTCGACATCGGGTGCATCTCCTCCAACTCATTTCTGCAATTTTCATACACACCATAAGATCCAATAGGTATTTATCGATTCTTCATTTGTCAAGGTGATTTTTGTTCCCTTGAGTTTTAAGCGCCATCAATTTGGGAGAGGAGTGGTTACTCCTAGGATTATTTCATGGGAATACAGTGGTGTCACAATTACTAGAGTGGCTCCAAATAATGAAGTTGTTCCTTCTACCGCAATCCCTATTACATTGAAGAATCTACATGTCATCACTTGGTTGATAGAAAATATTGCTTCACTTTTCAGAAACACTCCATCCACCATCAATATAGTTGAGGTAGATCTGTGTATTTGTGAGCTTAAATTCTTCAATCCTACTTGGGGTTTTATGGACCTTTACTTTTGAAAGCAACTAGTGGCCTCAAGTTTTGGGGGAGGGTTTTAGAAACTAGTGGCCCAATTATTGAGCAAAAGTCTGACAACAACAAGCAAAGTGTGCATAGGTTGAAGGAAGCATCAAATGAGTTTAAGCAGCCTTTAATCCTTCTCCATGCCACTGTTGTGGACTACATACTCCAAGATGGCCATTCTGACTGCATTATCAAGCCTGCCCAAACAAGAATTCTAATTTGGGTTTTTATTGAAGAGAATATGGACGAGAAGGGCAATTGCTATCACTCATCACCAAAGCCATTGGTGCTGCTCACTTGGTTGGCTAAATTTGGAATTGATAAAACAACAGTAGCTATAGGAAATGATGCATATGACATGGGCATACTTCCTCAAGCAAATATAGGGGTTGAAATCAATGGATTAGGAAGAGTGCAGGATTCTATGTTGAGCGATCATGAAGATTATTTGCTGCATATTCATGACAATGAAGAAATAGTGGGTGTTGGTCATGGTTCAAGTCCATGGGACCCAGGTGGACGTGCCTATGTGACAAGCACTCTTTCCTCTTTTTTCATGATCTGGGACCTAGGAAGAAGCTGTTAGGACCCCAAGTAATAGAACAAAAAGGAAATTGATGACACGAGGGAAAGCATGTGACCTGGAAGGGAAGGGTGGGGTGTGTAACTAACTTGCCTAGCTGGCACAATTAGTGGGGCGGGGTGGATGAATTGCATTTTCTGTTACGAGAAGAAGGGGAGAGCTACATAGGGAGTGGGAGAGTGCTGAGGGAGCATATGGAGACTTGTTGGAGAGGAATAGAACTAGGAGAGTGTCAAGTCTCTTAAATACTTGGCTGTTACATACTATCCTTTGGTTTTTCTGCTACAATAACACAAATTACAGCAAGGGGGAAGCAATACTAGTCTGGTATTATTCCTTCTGCGAGTTATTAATTCAGTTTCTGCCTTTTATTTGATTTTACTGATACCAGTTCGTACAGAAGCCCTTTATTATTCATCACTATTGTTTTCCTCTATGTACATCACCTTGAGGAGAGGTGATTTTTCCAAGGGGGGAGTATGGTTAGGCCCCAAATATAAACACTGATGCGAATATTACCCCTACCTTTGTAATGTTATTCCAAGTGATATTGTTTTACCTTATGCTAAGTTTTACACTAGAAAGAATAGGAAGAGTGAGAGGGACACGGGCAAGGCATGTGGCCAAGGGGGAATGGGAGGGAGTTGTAACTAACTTTGCCTAGTTGGCAGGGTTAGTGGGAGGGTGGTGTGCATTCCTGATTTTGTTATGGGAAGAGGTGGAAGTATATAAGGATAGAAGGAGCTACCAAGGGGGCATCTCAGAATTGGAATTGGGACTTGGGAGAGCAGCTGGGTCTCTCTAATACCTAGCAACTCTTTATTTCTATCATTTTGTGATTAATACAGATATCATCTCATATACAAATTACACAATATGTTTCCATTCTCTTTATCTGATACTATGATCCCATCAATTTACCTTTTCAATTTAAAGAATTTGGGTTAGGGAGAACATATTGATTGAATTCCCAACCATTTGCTCGTAGAGAGTTCGGATACCATGTTTAGGACCAGCTTTTTTATATCTAACACAAATTATTGACACATTGATGCATGCTTATCAGGTGATCTACATCTTGCTGAAACAGTTGCTAATGTACTTACTTCAATTCCATTTATAGCACTTGGAATGCACGCCCCTAGGTAATTTTTTGCTCTAAGCAGATGCTAATGTTGCTAATGTGCTCATTTCAATTCCTTTTGGCTAGAAAACCATCATAGTTATCATATGAGTAATTAATTGTGTAATGTAGGAAGAATCTCAGTTCCAAGTTGTATGCTAATTCATTAATTGGAGTTGGAGTGGCCTCAAGCATGTATCATTCTTCAAGAGGGAGATTGAGGAAATATTTGAGATGGGTTGACTACACGATGATAGCCACAGCAACTGTTGTAAGTAACCTATTTACAGAGATGTGATTATGGGTTATTTAATAGTGTTGATGTGGGCTAATTTGTTTATTTTGTACATAATTTTATCAAATCTATTATATTTAGATTAGATTTGATAGTACTGAAAATAGAAGATTTGAATCCCAAATTCATGGGATTCCTTTTATACAACATGTTATTATATATACTAGGGCTAAGAATGTTTTACTCTCAAGCAATTCACTCGAACTCACTCAAGTTGGTATCTAGAATCTAGACAGAAGCCTCTATGTTAGGAGTACCGGTTGTCCTCCAGTGAAATTGTCCAGCCAAGCGTGTCATCACTCTTGGTGGATAATAGTGTTGGTGTCTTGTCACTCCAGTGACCACCTGCCACTATTAGCCGTTAGTAATTGCCACCGCCATTCACCATTCACCACCGGTGCGCTCTTTCCGGCCAGTTTCCATCCGGCAACACCACCACTAGACTTTGCCTTCTTTTATGCCACCTAGATGTGGCGACACAGTCTCCATCTGCTGTCTGAGGCACTCATGTACTGCCGCTGCCACTGTCTCCCCTCATTTATGCTGCTGCCACCATGTGTGGCAATGTGTTCAACAATCTTTTTGACTTTTGATTCTAGCATCGTGGTCCCTAAATTCATTTGAAGCTGGACTTGGGATCCCTCGGTGATTTCAGGATCCCTTTCAGTAGTGGTTGTTTGTCACCCATTGTATTGGTGTTTGACCTGAGTTCTCGTGGCGGGTGTGTCATCCCATCGCCTGTTAGCTTCTTAATGAGTTTCAATCTTTTAGAGGTGATCTCATGATCTCTGGTCAAAACTATGACATTTTCCATGTATCCATCTTCTACCATATGTGTGAAGAGTAGCTTTGCGGCCTTTAATTCCTCTGGGAACTAGAACATTATGTGAAGCGGATATAGAGAGTATCTTAAGCTCAAGGCAACTCAATGGACCCACCTTCAGCCATTGTAGCACAACCTAATGACTCTATGGTTTGTCTCTCTCATTGTGTGTGTGTTGGATCTTGAATTTTGGATCTCGGATTCTGGTGTGTCCGATCATGTAATTGGTAATCTTTCCATTTTCTCAAAGTTATCGTCTCCCAAAACCCCACATTACATCACACTTATTGATTTGCTCCAAGGTAAAGACCACTGGCATTGGGTGAGTTTCACCTCTCCCATCCTTATCCTTGAATCATGTTCTTTTTGTATTTGGTTGTCCCTTCAATTTAATTTCTGTCAATCAGCTTACCTACACTCTCAGTTGCTCTGAAGCATGGCCAATGTATAGGGTGAATGATTCACGTAGGATCTGAATCGCATGGACTTTAATGTCTCCAGTTGCCTTCACTTACTATATGTGCTGCTACAAAGTCTCCTAGTGTCCTTCATTGTTTAGGTCATTGGAGTCTCGAAAAATCATTTCCAATTTCTAGAATGTGAGTGTTCTCAACTTTGGAAACGTATCATGGTATTATTCCCAAGTGAGGTCCATATTTATAAATCTATTTTTCAAATTATTCATTTTTTAGGTTGGGGTATCGAATCATGTCTGTACTGTTTTGGGGATATTGATACTTTGTTACTTTCATTTGATTAGCATGGTGTGCCTAGAGATGACCAGAGATCAGTCTTTTTTCTGGTACAAAAAAGGAGGGAAAAAAAGGAATCAATCTGACAAGAAGTCTCCTCAAAAAGATGAAACTTGGTTTTGAAAAGCTATCAGATGATGGGATGACACACCCTCAAAAGGAACAGCGTTGGAGGCGAGACAGAAATGCAGGTCTGAAACACCAAAGAAATATGTGACAAATACTCACTACTAAAAGGAGTCTCAACCACCACGGGACTCCAAATCCAACTTCAGATGACTCTGGCGACCAGAGTTTTGAATCCCAATTTGAGATGGGGCCAGTTCAAACTCAGAAAATTCATTGAGCATGGCAACCCTAGCAGCCCCAGGAAACGCAGTCAGACGAGTTGTCACGTGTTGCGTGGTGGCAGGCAGTGGAACGATGAGGGCTCGCCTGTAATTGTTTTGCAGTGGGGCTGCAGGGGATGGGCTGCACAAAGGGAGGTGACTGCAGTATAGGTGTCACTGGTAGGGAAACTTGCTGTAAAGCCCATGCTTGTGGCAGGCTGCTGCTGAAGACAGTGGACAGTTTGTAAAATAGTGATCTGGCGCTACCTGAGTGACAAAACAATATAGGCTAACCGGCATGATGGGATGGTTAGTCAAATAAACCTTCATTGGAGGACAGTGGGTCCTCCAAGCGCACACTATTTAGGGTTGGCTCTAGATATCAATTTGAATGTGTGAGTGAATTGCTCAAGTGTAAAACACTCTCAACCCCAGTATATATAATTCGAATCACCTTGATATCAAATTTGAATACAAATCATTCTGCAGTGTCTGTCGAGGGCCCTCAGAAATGAGAACCCGAAGTTACTGATGGCTGCATCTGCAGTATTTCTTCCAGTTCAGCCCTTGATGGTTTCAGCTATTCACACTGGGATGATGGAGGTAACTTCTTGATGACTATTTAATTTGACACTGCTATTCATTTCAGTAATAGAATTGTGTTGACACACGGGATCTGCACTGTATACTATTTAGAGGCTTCAAGGTCGCATTGAAAATGTCGGCAAATTCAGTGTGTGTTAGTAGTTTCACACAGACTCGGCTCCTGTGTAGTCTTTTTAAGTGTAATGAGACTGTGCTTGTGATATATATTAGTTCTCCTTTCTATTAATATTCCTGTAGTAGAAAGATTTAGTTAGCAGTTAAAATTAAACTTGCTTTATAGTCAGGTTTGGGTAATATACAGAGATGAGTTATCTGATCCCTAAAAGTGACGTGAGTTTTTAAAATGGGAATTTAATGTGAGCCAATTTAATATGTGTGCGCGCGCGTGTTTATTCAGATTGCATTTGCTAGAAGGGCGTTGAAAGATCCAGACTTGCGGATGGCTCACACTGTGCATAAGATGTCATCAATACTGGGCGGAATGCTTTTTGTAGCCGATGATTTATTTCCTACAACCCCGTACCTTCATGCTGCTTGGCATCTTGCCGCTGCAGTTGGTGTGGGCACCTGCAATAAGCTGCTTGAGTAGCTATGCGTACTCACTCTATTTGAAAGCCGCAAAAGGATTCTGCAGATTGCGAATAGCATCAACAGAACTTGCTAACTCTGCACTGTAATCAGGAAAGCTGAAGATTAGAATTAGTGAATTATACTCGTGGGATAATTAGTTTTTGCTGTATATGATTTAATCAAAATTAGATTCCCTTATTATTTTTACCTTCTCCGGTTGTAATTTTCCGTTCATTAGTTAAATTCATCGGAGAAAGGGATTTGTGCCCCCAGAATCTGGCTGCTCGATGAACACGCACGCAGTTACGAACATCCTTGATTCTTAATTTCTATCTGAACTTCTATGCTGGGATATTGTTCCTATTGAGACTTAAATATTCATTTGAAGTGTTCTTTGACTTCATAAAGACCGAAATATTTGAGATTTACTGTTTAGTTCTTGTATATGTGGTCATCTCCTTTTCCAAACCAGTGACTCAGGCTAAAAAGAGCTGCCAGCCCAAGAATTCACCAAGGATGATTTTGCTATATTTCTTCAAGCCTCAACCGACGCGCTTTGTTGGTATGGATGAATAGGTGTATTTCTAATGGCTTGATCTGAGAAATGTTGGCATGGTTTTGCTTGTTGGGCTCAGTTAGCTTATCATGAAAATTATAATTATGTAAATACAAAATTGCCACTACCCGATCTGGATTGTGATTGAAATATGAAGAATTTTAACCCCATGCAAGTTTTGTGACGTATGTACCTTCCTATATGCATTTTTTCAAAATATAAAATCCATCTAAAATATAAATACGTTTTCTTACCGACAAATCACCTGTTCTTTGAGATCAATTTAATCAGAACTAATATTTCATCAGTCAAACTCTAAACTCTCTAATTATAATACAAAACATAATAAATAGAGTTGCTCTAATACAAAATACCATGAATGATATGATCATGTAGGTACAAATCAAAATATAATCATGCTATGAACAATGCAATACTATCTCTATATGATTCGAGACTCCTACCAGCAATACCACCGGAGCACTCTAAATTGTAATAAAAATGCTTCACTCAAGTGAAGATCACCAATTTTGAAACTCTACTATTGTTGGGAAAAAGTGGCTAGGTAGAATCCGTAGCAACTGCTGTATCTGTAAATAAGGAAAAGGAGAGATGTCAGTTTTATGCAAAACTCAATGAGTGAATTCTCACCTGTAATCCCCTTCATAGGACACTAAGAAAGAATGCATAAAACCATAGTAGTAATAATAATAAAGCTATGAAACATTTCATATCCACATATAAATAATCAAAATCACAATTTTTTTTAAATCCAACAACAGTACTCTAATAGAAAAACAGGAATCTCTGGTTATGCCTATCAACCATGGCATAACAAAATCTCTGCTCTGTGGTTCTTAAAGAACCAAAATGTGGACATCTAACTAGGTTCCATTCTCTACTCTATGATATTGTCCCTAAAGACAACTTGGTACCAAGAGTACCGATTAATTTCCAACCGTTAACTTATTGTCTGTTTCTCTATAGCTATTGTCCATTCCAAAACCACAATTTTTTTTTAAATCAAATAACAGTTCTCTAATAGAGAAACATGAATCTCTGGTTATGTCTATCAACCATGGCATAACAAAATCCCTGCTATATGGTTCTTAAAGAACCAAAATGTAGATATCTAACTAGGTTTCATTCTCTGCTCTATGATATTGTCCTTAAAGACAACTTGGTACCAAGGTTAATGATCAATTTCCAACCATTAACTTATTGTCTATTTCCCTATAGCTATTATCCATTCCAAAACCATAAATACAATCCTTTTCTCTAAAACTCTATGTTTGGGTTTCATTAGACTTCAAAAGCTCTATCATACAAAAACATGTTTCTCTAAAATCATATAGTACTTACAAAATCTCTAATACAATCACATTCAACCCAAACTCCACACAAATTCATTATTAACAGTAATTGTCCCATGGTTTTACATAAAAACATATAGTTTATGCTCTATTCTGAAAATCATAATTTCATAAATCAACAAAAGCCTTAAATCTCTTGGAGTAATATCTAAAGATCATGCTTTAAGCCATATTTTCATGAAAATAACTCTAGTGGACAACATAAAGATCACAAGTTTGAATTCACTCACCTGGAGGGGTGAAATATGCAAAATCAACACCAATAGAACTTTGGGAAGTAGAAATGGCACCAATTTTTGCCATTAAAGCAATAAAACTCTAGATTAATCTCTATATAACTCTAATCTAATCTTATCTATGATGGAAGAACACCATGGCATGAAAGCAAGGAAGAACCCAAGATTTAACCCCAAGAACAAGAAGACATTGAAGGAAAAGGAAGAGAAAACAACAAGATCTCTGACTTTAAAGCCTTGGAAGTGAAATGTTAGAGTTAGATTGAGTAAAATGGAAGAGAAAAAGGGTAGAGAGGTGAGTTTCACTTTTTTTTTTTTTTTTGGGGGGGAGGGGGTGTAAAGGTCATGTTTTATGATCTAAAACCTAAAAATGGGAGTTTTTATAAAACCTTAAACCATTGCAGTGCTCACAAAGAGCATGCCCAAAGAGGGACGTCGTACTGCCCGACCGCTGCAGCACCCTCCAAAGAGCTCATTTTCCTATTATGCATTGCCTTATCCTCTGTGATTTCTACAGCACTCTCCAGCATGCCTTATTATGTATGTAGGACCTTCCAAACAATATAGGTGGGTCTCGGGGACCCCTAGAGCTCTACTAGACTTTCCTAGAGATAGATGTACTCATGGTATTACATACTAACCCCTAAAAAGATTTGGGCACCAAATCTAAAAACATACCTAGAGGAGGGAAGAGATGCAAGTATTTGGCCTTCATAGCCTATTTGGCTTCCTTGCCGGAATGGTTCCTCCAGATGACCCTTACTAAAGCCACATCCTTTGAGAGAAGCTTCTTGATTTTCTTAACAATGAAAAGGAAAAATAAATATGCTTGGAACTACCACGTCGCCAGATTGGAGTCACCACTACCTGCGATCTCATCCCCTGAACCACCATCTTCACTGCGTCTAGATCCCCAACCCACCATCGCAAAACAGTGAGCCAATAACCATCAACTGCTGTGAGTTCCACCACGAAGAAAAGCATCGGGACTGAGGGGAAAAAGAAAGAGGTCGTGGGTTAACGATGAGAAGGGACGAGGGAAAAAAATGGAGGCTGAGGGTTGAGGGGAAAAATTGGTTGCAATAGAGAGGTTGAAGAAGAGAAGTGGTCAGAAAGGAAGAGTAATGAAACTAGAAATGTGGAGAAGAAGAGAAGTGTTGCAATGAGAAGGAATCAAAGCATTGAGAAGCAAAAAATGTAGAAGAATGCTCACCTTGCAATAGCGTTCTCGATGAAACCACCAGAAGGTTTTGCACCTGCACATCTGCCATGATCATGGGCAGCGTCATCGCGCTCTCACTGCCCCCACCAGATGCCAATTTGGTCGCATCATCAGACCACTGCATGTCACCATAAATTGCACAAAGCCCCTAGCCTTACAGATGTTTGCGGTTATGGGATTGGGAGGAGGGATGCTAGGATGATGGGTAAGGGGCAGAAAAGATGGAATGGGCCATAGATAAATTAATTAAAAAGTAGGTTCATATCTGTCAATAGGTTTTTGGTTGTTTTAAAATATACATGAGTTAATTAGGAAGCATAATGAACTAAAATCACATATAGATTAATAATTGATCTTTTCAATTTGAATTTGTGGGAAATAAAAACAATTTAGTTTAGCATTTTCTTAGCATGCTTGCAAATTCATATGACATAAGTACTTTGTGGTTCCTCATTTTGACTCTCAATAGATTTACTTGGCTAAAATTTGAACAGGGATGGTTCCTAATTCTAGGACTATGACATGGTATTTGAATTAACTATACAGGTATTAATTCAATACCTTATTAGATCAATAAGAAGGTGGTGATAAATATGATATGATGAGTATAGATGGTAAATAGTGGGAGAATTAGCTATTATTCTAACATAAATTTACGAGGCTATTTTTCTTTTCTTATTTATTTTACTTGATTATACGTAGTCTTCAAGCTATTTTTTCACCTCCCTTATTTTGAATTCTTTGGTGAGTGTGTTATCTATTTTTTTAAAAAAAAATCAATTTGAAAACTATATTTAAAATTAACAAAATCAATTAGTTAAATTTCTTTGTTAATTATGTAAACATATTAATGTAATATATTTCTTTGTCAATTTTGTGTTCATTTCCTCCCTTTTAATTCAATTTATTGGTAGTTATTTTTCAAAACATTTGGTTTTGAATCTAATTTGCGCTTGATTGGTTCATTATATTTTAAACAATAAAAAAAATGAATGAAAGCTTTCTTTTATAGACAGGAAGATTGATATATTGACTTAAATTTATTTAAAGAAATTTAGCATATTGATTGGCGAGTATAATGTTTATGCAAAACATTTTTATTTCACACCGCAATAGTTTTCTAAAAAGAAATTTCTGCATTAGAAAAAGGGGACTGATTTTTGAGCTGTCTGACTTCCATTTTACATATTGCCAATCCTTAAAATTGTTTAACATCTAAATTCTAATCGAAGGGTAAAGTTGTTGAATGAAGTGACTTCCAATTTCATTCCAAAGGATTTTTTCTGAAACATACATGAAGAAGTGACTTCTATTGGATGATGATGAAGTGTATCATCATAACTTTCTTTTTTTTTTCCCTTGACCCAAACTATTCCCATGTCACTACTTAATAAAATAAAAAATAAATATTAGTTAAGAAATTCATTGATGTGTCAAGTTTTAATTGGTTGATGGTGTAAAACAACTTTACACCGTCAATGCGTATTAATCTAATAATTTAAATTATTTCTATTTTACTTTGCTAATTCATATTCTTTTCTTACTTTCATGGAATTTCAATGGTACGAAACAAAACATGTCTTTTTTTTCTTCTTTTTTACAATTACTAGCAACTTTGCAAGCACTGAGTTCCTATCAAGTTGCATTTTTTTAATTTTTATTTTGTACTAATTCAACTAAATATAATTGAGATAGTTATTACAAAAAAGGAGAACCACCAATTTAGTCTCAAAAGATATTATCATTGACAAAATAACCCTAAAAGAAACTATATTCACTCATGACCCTCAAAAGACCTATCACATTTGACAAATTCACCTAAATGTTAACTAGACTCAATTCTCATTAACAACAATGATTCTTTCTCTGACTATTTTGTTAAAGATTTGATCTTCTGAAGACTAAAGTGATCATTCTATAATATCAACTTAACATATAACAGGCTATTGTTTCAAAAATTTGATCTAATTTTGGGACCAAAGCAATGGTTTTATAGTATAAACTTGATATAAAACATAAAATATACTCATTTCTATTAATAAAATGGACGACAATTGACCTTTAGGTGAATTTATCAAATGAGATGGATTTTTTTAGGGGTAAGGACAAATATAATTTCTGTTAAGTACTATTTTGTTTGTAACATATTTTTTCAGGAACCAAAATAGTACTTCTCTCTTCCAAAACTATTATGTACTAAAATAAAAGTCATAGTTATAGCAATTGTCAAATCATATAATGTCAAAGCAATTATGTTGTTCAAAAAGAGATGCATACTTATGGATAATGAGTGAGAGAATGACAGAGCGAGCGAGAGGCAATTAGATGGGTAAAATAGGAAGAAAAAAAACCCTTCATTTATATAACTTTTTAAAGTAATGAGTATGAGATTTAACCACTTTTACTGATATAATAATATATAATTGAATGACTGCATAAAAAATTTTTATACTATCAGCTCATAAAAATTAAGCCTACAAAAAAAATAAAAACAAATATATACAAGTCTATATTTGTACTTTTTAATTACATTAATACTTAAAAAGAAACATTAAAAATGTGGCTTGACAAGCACAACAACGCTCGGCAAGCCACTAATGGTGATAAAATGAGTATCCTAATATACATTCATATTTAAATGTTAAAATAATATTTTTATCCGAAAAATGATAAATTGGTAAATAATATTCTAGTATGGATAAACCAAAGTAATTAATTGGGATACGGTAAATTTTTAAAACTAGAAGTTTAGATGAAAAAAATAAGTACAAATGATAATAATACTAATGGTTTAATACTACATAAATCGCATGTTATACACAAAAAGAAACAGCCTTTTATTATTAAAATCATTTTTTTCATTTTGTGTAATGCCATCAAAATCATCGTGTCAATTTATAAAAGAAAAATGAATAATTACATACATTTATTATCTCGTATAACTTATTGTAGAACTAATTATTAATCAACTAGTTCATTGAATTAATAATATGATACCCATATCTAGCACTGACTACATTTTACAAGAATTGTAATTATTGATTTAGTCCCCTGCCCTCTCGGAGTTCTCATTTCTATGGAATAAATAAATTATATATAAAAAAATTTTATGGTCCGTTTGATTTCAGTTTTCAGAATTATATCAAGAAAATACTGAAAAGTGAAAATGAAAACTAAATACAGAAATTTTAAGAGCATATTTACTTTCAGTTTTCAGTTTTCAAGATTTTGGATTTATGAAGAAAATACTAAAAAACGAAAATGAAAATTGAAATTTGTAATTTTTAGAACTTTAAATATTTCCTTCACAAAATTTGAAAAACTGAAAACTCAAACCAAACAAGCCCTAAGTTTATAGAATTTTCAGTATTTCTTTTACAAAATTTGAAAATCTAAAAAATTAAAAATAAAAATTGAAAACTGAAAATCAAATAGGCCTTTACTCTCTAATTCAGTCATATTCCATGCTCACGACATCGAGAAATACTTGCATATATTTTAAGCACATTTAATGTCTGCTCCAGGCAGTGTTATTAAAAATCGGCCATGGCGGCGCCATGGCGTGGCGGAAATCGAGCCCGCCGCTATGGAAAGGTGGATGGCGCTATGATGGCGTATAAAATGGCGTGCATGGCGGATCTGTGGCGCTGATGAAACCTCGACCAAAACCCTTTTTCCGGTTTTGAGGGTATTCTTGGTTTTTGCTTTTACCTCATGAAAACCTAAAGACCCGACTCCATTTTCCTTTTCACCGCTTAGGTGTTTTCTTCGCTTCTCGTCACTGTGGTCCTTCTTCACAGAGCTTCCAAATGACAAATGGTGCACCACGGCGATCAGAGCGATTTACACACAGCGGCGGACCACACCGCAACGCGGCTCACCAAGAACAATGGCGCTACTGTGGTTATGGCCTTCTCTCTCCTGGCCTCAACAGGTGGTGCTTCCGCTCCTTCTCTCTCTGGCCTCTCAAAGTCTCTTCTCATGGCGGACGACCACATCGGGCGGGCATGGATCTCACCCAGAGAGTGGCGGCCACTTTGGAGCACCCTAATCAAGGTCCATCTTCTTCGCTTCTCAATCTCTGCTTTTTCTTTTCCGCTTTTCCTTCCATTCCGCTTTCGCTTCTTCTTCTGCTCTTCTTTCTCCTCCTCATTGCTCGCTTTTTCTTCTTCTTCCTTGTCTTATTTTGTCCAACTCTTTATTTTATTTTAGGTTGAAATGGCAAGTGGACCTGAACAAGGCTCTGGCCCAAATTTCTTCTAGCACTAGCAAAGAGCAAAAACAGAGCAGACTCGGTGGAAGTATGTCCACCTGTTGAAGAAAAACAACACAAATGACACTATCGTAATTTCTGCCAAAACTTATGAAAGGTGGAATAACAAGAGCCAAAGAACACCTTATAGGTAAGAGTGGCAACGCTTTCTAAATGCACCAAGGTTCCAAAAGAAGCAAAGAGGAGTTAATCAAGTATAGAAATGTAAAAGAGCCAATGCATGGGGAAGTTGAAGTTCCAAAATGCAAGGGAGCTTGATCTTGAGAACTTGGGGTTGGCCATCTCAAGAAGATGTCAAGGGATTGATGATATCCCTAACCCAAGGCCTAGAATGAGAAGAGGTGCCGGTGTTTGAAAGGCCCAATGGATTTATTTGTTAGAAATCCTAAACCGCAATTGGGAAGAGGAATATGGAAAAGTTAAGACAAAGAAAATATTAGAGAAGCTTAGACAAAGAAGCAATGAAAGGGTCCATCAATACATAGCTTGGTGGTATCAAGCCTCAATTCCATTCAATTGTATCAAGTTGAAGAGTTTTCATGATATGTTGGCAGCCATTGGAAGCTTTGGTCCCACTTGCCCTCCTTCTTATCATGCTATAAGGGTTCCACTCTCAATAAAGAGTTGGAGCACACAAAAATATGATGAAGAATCATAAGGAGCAAAGTGGAAAAACATGGCTGCTCCATCATGTCTCGATGCTTGATCGATAGGAAGCAGAGGAGCATTATTAATTTCTTAGTGAACTCTCCCAGCTGAACGATGTTTATAAGGTCTATTGATGGATCTCGATTTTGTAAAGACAGGTGAGAAGTTATTTGAGCTTCTTGACTCTCTTATGGAGGAGATTGGAGAGGAGAACGTTGTTCAACTTATAACTGATAATGGGAGCAACTATGTTTTTGCTGGCAAGAAATCGAAAGAAAAAAGACCTCATCTCTATTGGACTTCCTATGCTGCTTATTTTTTGGATTTGATACTAGAAGATATTAGAAAGATTCCACTGATAAAGAAGACAATCAAGAGGGCAATTTTTCTTGGTGATTTCATTTATAGTTGCACTAGCACCTTGAGTTTATTGAAACAATTCACAAACAAGAAGGAATTGGTAAGACATGCAGTCACACGATTTGCTACCTCCTTTCTATCATTGGAGAGGCTTCGTGAAGAGAAACAAAATCTTACAAAAATGTTTACTCGATGAATGGGTGAGAAACAAGTTGGCTAAGGAGGCTAAGGGAAAGGAAGCAACCAAAATTGCAATCATGCCTTCTTTTTGGAACCATGTGAGATACACCCTCAAAGTTATGAGGCCTCTTGGTCATGTGATTAGGCTTGTTGATGGTGAAAGAAAGCCGCCATGGGCTACATTTATGAGGTAATGGACAAGGCCAAAGAGGCCATTATGAAGTCCTTCAACAATGATGAAAGCAAATACAAAGATGTGTTTGCAATCATTGATAAGAGATGGAATTGTCGCCTTCATCGCCATTACATGCAAATGGGCCATTTTTTGAATCCGAGTTCTACTATGGCAACTCGATTTGGAGTTTGATTTGGAAGTTACAAATGGGTTGTATGAATGCATTAGGAGATTGTTAAGCCTGGGATGTGCAAAGAAAAAAAAATATTAATTGAGTCGCCACTTTATTAAGAATGGTGATGGTCTTTTTGGACTCGATTTTTGCCCGATCAAATCAAAAACCATTGCACTCCTGTAAGAAAGAATACTACTACTAGTTATCAAATTAATTTTAAAGTTTAAACTTAAAGTTGGTGATTTTATTTTTTCACATTGCCTTCTTTGGATTTGTAGCTCAATGGTGGCTTAATGTATACATTCTACGCCAAATTTACAAAAATTGGCTATCAAGATTTTGAGCTCGACTTGTAGTGCTTCGGCTGAGAACGAATTGGAGTGTTTTTGAGCAAGTAAGAAGCAATTTTTATTTTAATGGTTACTATTATAAGTATAACATGTACCAATTAACAATTAGATAATTATATTGATGTTGCAAGTATACATACTAAGAAGAGAAATAGACTTGAGCACAAAAGGATGGAGGACTTGGTTTTTGTAGAAGTACAACCAAGCACTCAAACAAAGATATAATATTAAAGATGAAATTGATCCCATTTCACTCAATGATATTGATGAGTGTAATGAGTGGATGGTTGGGGAGTTGATGGATGAAGAGAATGTCGAGATGAGTTGGTTTTGAAGGTGATGAAACTTTGAATTGGGAGACAAGTGTTTAGGGCATCCGGGATTGGAGAGCCCACAACAAATACTAGGCAAAGAAAGCAAAAAGAAAGGCAAAGTGGTGAAGGACAATCAAGTAGAGTTTCAAAGAAAGGAAAACAAGTAATGGTGGTTGAAAAAGAGCCTGAGTTTGAGGACATTGTGGAAACTGAAGAAGAGGAAGAGGAAATAATGTTTGATGATTCTCGAGTCGAAGGAGAACAAGCAAAGGGATATGGCCCAGCTTGAGAACGAGGACAATGATGATGATAATTACTTTGGGGAAGATGATGAGGACTAGTCATTAGATTAGTTGATCTTAGTTTATGTTTGTTTGTCACTTTGTCTTGAACTCTTATGTTTGTCTTGAATTCTACTAACATTATGACTTATGTCTTTGTGGCTTTGATCATGGATTGCTATATGTTTTAATCCTTGTTTGTGACTTTAATTGGGTATTTGTGGCTTTGATTATGCCTTTGGGGCTTTGATTATGCATTATGTCTTTATATCTCTTTTTATATATATAGATATTTATATATTTTTTAGTCCGCCATGGCTTCCGCCATAATCCGCAACGCCATCCGCCATATTTTTATGGCGGTTTTTGGCCTTAGCGCCATAAACCGCCATCCGCCATTGACAACCTTGGCTCCAGGAACAACTATAATCATTCAATTTTGATTTAAAATGATTAAAACTTATATAAAAATAAAAATATATGATTCTGGATGTTTTTAGAGCATGTATTAAATATGTTCCAGGAGTATTCAAAAATTTATGTGGGACAAAAACTGGATTCAAATCAACCCAAGCAAACATTGAAGATTTAGCAGTGTATCTTTCACATAGAGAGATCTTGAAAGTAAAGCAAAATGATACTCTTTTTTATGACTAATGAATCTCAAATCTAGCTTTCAGATCACTTTTAAGCCCAATCATGTGGGTAGATGTCCCAACCACAAATGCATGATTACCTTAATTTCACAATTTAATTAGTTTAAGGGCATGATAGAGATAAAAAGTAAAGTAAACCAAGGTTTGATTGATATCGCATTTGTTTATTTTCAAAATAATATTCAAGTTTTGTGAATGAAATAATTAATATCAAATAATTTATACATTCATAGTAAATCGATTCGACTCAAAATATTTTAATGGAAATCTAGTAGGGTCTAAAAATAATTTGAGTTAAACATATTATGTTTATATGCGGGTTACATATTATTATATCAGTAGACATTGGTTTTTATTTATATTCGAGCCTCTAGGCGATATAGTTCACAAAATTCACAAGTTATTCTTAGATGGTATATTAAATATATAAAGTTGAGGCTACTCTTCCACGTTAAACAAAAAAGAAGAAGATAAGTTTAACTTTTACTGCATAATACAATATCCAATAAACTCTTAGGATAATAGCTATGATGAGTTGTCATTAGAACTAGATTTACTGACTTTAATTTGCAAATTGTTGCGAGTCCTTTTTGTTGACTCCTTTTTTATTTTTATTTTTTGTATTCTTTATTTTTTTTCCTAAATATATTATCAATGTCGTTTTAGACCTTCAAGTTATTGAACAAAATGCCTTCGCATCTAGTGGCCTATGGCCATCTTCAAGAGAGAGATAAAATAGAAAGTAACGAAAAAAACCAGTGCCAAACTTGAATGAATTGGAACAAATGGAAGGTGCTGCGTGCCAAATAGCTACAATACACCACCTTAGTATGGAAATAACAAAATATCACAACCTAGTTTTATTCGCTTTACAGTCTAACCATCATTTTGATATTATAATTTATTTAATGGTATAAAATATAATTTTTTAAATGATGTGTTAATTGTATATATTGAAAAATTATTAAGAATAAATAAATAAATAAATTTAAAATCAGATATTAATAACATAATCTGAGAATCATATTTGATAATAATAAATGAATAAGTCTTAGATTTACATTTTTAACATGATAATAAAATTTAAATTTAAGTTCTTATTGATAACATGATAATAAATGAATAACTGTTTCACCCTGCTTCACCTTAACTTCAAAGAAAAAAGACTTTTCAGTTAAAAGCTCACCAAAATTTGGAGGATGACCACGATAACCTCCATTCAATTGAAGATTTAAACAAAAACCAGATTATAGGTGAATCTAAAATCACATGACAAGCCAATAAAAAAACAGGTATGATAAAGACATTTTAAATTTCATATGTATTGACTAATTTCTGTTTTTTTTATTTTCAATACACGTCTCATTTCAGAGCATTACTAAAGTACCAAATAACCATGATATTGAAGTAGATGAAAAGTGAGGTAACATTCAAAACACATGCAATTGAATTAGAAAGATACCAAGTACTAATTCAAAGAAAACAATACATACAAGTCAAACTCATCCCAATAGATCACAACAAATAGTTTACTTCATTTTAAAGGAATACATTAAATCAAAAGGACAATGTGACATACTTAAAACTATTTAAAAGATTTTTAAAATGAACTAAAAAGCCAAATTAGTAACTTGAGAGATTTAATCCATATGAATAATGTTTATTTTGATTAAGAGATGAATTATGTTATAGGGTTTTATTGATACCTAATTTAATTTTTAGTTATTTATAACGTATATTTTATTTTGTATTTTTATATATTTATATAAATACAGATTTTATAATATACCGGTTATATTCCAGTCAAACCCTCGATCGAACCGATTGAACCTCTGAACCCTTGCCCTGACCGGTTCGATATCCCGTTCGGTTTTCAGAACCTTGCTAAAAAGATAAGTAAAGATAAAAAAAAAAAAAAAAAACAATAATTTGATAAAAAAAAATACAAAAGATAACCAGAAAAAAAAAAAAAGAAATGACCATGCACTCAATACAATCTTAAAACAGGTGAAATTGCCAGGTTACATAAAGGGAAATTCAAAATCACTTCCAGATCTGAAATGCAATACCAAACAGGTAGAATAATAAATTTATAACTTCCACCAACAATGCTTTTTTCAATAGGACTAAATAGAAAAAGGGGGGGAAAACTACAATAGGTGATGGTAATGAATAGTAACTTAGATGCAATCAAATCATCCAGTAAATATAAAAAACAAATAAAATATTTTCTACTTTAACTGTCTTCATACAAACAAAGCTTGATGCAACCTATATTTGCTGTGATGAGAATGCCAAGAAAGATTTGGTATATGAAGATTATCATCATAAGCCTTTATTAACAATGCCAGAAGCACATTTAAAGGCATCAGTCTCACATCAATGCAAAAGCTACTAGTGCAATAGATTTTAAAATTTAAATGAAATTAATATGGCCACTTAATGTAGCAACAAGGTCCACATTTTAAGACCAGAAAATAAAACTACGAATAATTAAAAAGATCAGATGCAGAAAGAACGATCAATACAAACTAAGATTCGATGTGGAAAGAACATTAAATTTTGAACACTTGAGTTTTATATCGGACTAGTTGAGAATTTCATAGTAGAAGAGGGAACATATAGTAGTTCAGGGCCTAATCCAATCTTATGGGGTGAGATGATGGAAGATTTGCATAAGGAATATCCTTCAACACACCAATTACAACACAAAATCCAGAATATAAATCTTCAAACTACTCCTTAATTCAGACCACATTTGCAATGTTAAAAGAAAAAAATAAAGGAGAGCCGACCATTAACATGAAGTGTCAGATGAATGTGACATATTTGTATAAACAATCACATAATAACAAGTTTTTGATAAGTCAATGACAATATAAATTATAAACGAAACCTAGTAAATAGAGATTCAGAACGTTCAACAATTCTAAGAAATGATAGCATGTCTATCACTGTTAACAGTAAAAAGCCAAAAGTTCCAGAATCAAAACACAAAATATTAAAAGATAGGCAATCCATAGAAGCAAATATAACAGTAAAACATGAATATCATGCGGACAAAGCTGAAGAAGAAAGAAAAAAGGCATATAATTGTTATCATACCTCTAATAATAAGAGCTCTTTCTAGGATGAATTTCATATCCGATGAATTTCAGACCAAGCTTCCTTGCAGGCTCCCTATAATTAGGTCTTGCTGCTACTGTAGTAGACCAAATAGACAAGACAAAATTATAGTTGGAATGAAGTAAAAATTGGACCAAAGTTGTTTGAACTGAGGACATATATCATGCAACTAACCAAGTTCATAATATTGGAGAATTGACAGTAAGTCAGTCGCTTATCATCATTCTCTTCTGATACTTGTGCAGCCAAGGCTTCAGCTGTTGCAAAAGAAGTAATAGTTAGTCAATCCTTAGTTTTTAACCCCTTCAGCAACACATGCTAGTGTGTGTATATATATATATATATATATATATATATATTTAATTCTGAGTAGTAAATAGCACAAACCACCCTAAGATTTCTCAAAAGAATGCCCCACCCCATTCTCACATACTGAACTAAGATTAACCTAAGATAAACCACCCTTGAGAATTTTATCATATTTTTCATAGCTCAAAAATTTAATACTGGAAGATTATGTAATATTACCAAGGAATATTTTACCCCATGATCTATAATTTGATCATATTCTCACATTTAACCAATGTTAACCCAAAATATTAGAAAAGGGAAAAAGACTTAACCAACCTAAACACAGACATAATGTAATTATCTTAACCAACATAAACACAGCTAAAACGTTCCATAGAGATATTGTCAAGACTCAAGGGTGCTTATGTGTAAAGGGCGGGTTCCTTCCCAGTAGTTTTTATGATTAACATGTTTTCTCATGTCATGATTATTTTCAGGGCTTACTGTTTTTAGTCCCTACAAATAGATCGTTATGGTTTTTAGTCCCTCTAAAATTTTTTCTCAACTTGTAGTCCCTTTTTTTGTGTTTTGCTTTTTGTCCCTATTGTTAGCCCAACACTGTGAAGTGGTGATATTACTTAAAACTAAAAGATTCTTAAAATATTTATAAAACAAAATGTTAAATATTTTTAAGGACTCAATGCATATTCTAAAACACTAATAGCGACCAAAATTTAGAATGACAGGATTCACTAACAAAATATTGGAAAAAAGAGGGACCAAAAACCAAGAAAAATATTTGGAGGGACTAAAATCAAACTGCCCTATAGGGACTAAAATGACATTTAAACCTTATTTAATGCCTAGAATAAGACCTATTTTCATATAGATATATATATATATATATATATCAGAACAAAAGCAGAGAAGAGAATAATTCAGAAACAAGAAGAAAACTAGTTAGCAATATGATAAGGACACAAGATATGGGAAAGTATATGAAAGAAAGAGGAGAAGCTAGGAGGGAATGAGAGTATGTGACAGTTGTAGATGTAGTTAGTTTGAGCGGGAAAACAGGACAATAGCATAATAAGGAGTATAAAAGGAGAGAAAATAGGAAGGAAGTGGGTGTCTTAGTTCATTTTGTGCAGTGAGTTGCGAGGAGTCTTGATTCCTCTGTACTGTTGTAATCATTTCTAGGGTTCTTGGAGATTTGCCAAGTTTCCCAATTCAATAATAGTTCTTCATTCATTCATAGATACTAGATCTATCACTGGTATCAGCCTTCTCCGATCCTAGAACGCTTCGTATGGTGCACAAATCCAAGATGGAAGCAAAACTCGATGCATTCTTGGAGAGATACGAAGAAGACCGTCGCAAAGCGAAGGAATGCCACCTCGCGTTAGAAGAATCGATCGCAAGGCTCAGAGAGAGCATTGCGCAGGTGCAAGCGCGCATGGACCATGTCGAACGCATTCGACCTCATGTTCGCGTCGAACCTCATAGCGGGAACAGTGACGGCCAAGGTTGCTAGGATCGCGAGATAAATCGTGAGATCGCACGATTCCACGATCTTGCAAGCCATCTCCGATCCCGATCCCAGCTCTGGCTCGCTCCCTTCGTCGCGCCGTGAGATCGCCGTGGAAGATCGTGGGATCGCTGGAATCGGCCGATCTCAGCGCGCCGGGCGATTCCACCAACGAGCTGGCCCAAAGCGGCCCAAATCGACCCAAACCGGCTGTCACTCCCTTGCCCTAAGAGAGTAACGGGTATGTGACACACCCTTACTCCCGCGTCTTCTTCCTGTTCTCACTCCCCCCCACTCTTCGATCTCTCTGACTCTCTGCAACTCGCCGCCCCGCGCCGCGCCCCTCGCCGCCGCCCCACGCTGCTTTAGCCTCCATCTTCGATCTCCGATTCTCTGCCATTGTTGTCTCTTCTCTCTTCTCTCTGTTGCTTATTGCTTTGGTGCTTTCTGCTTCTCAACTTTTGCTTCCCCCCGCCTTGGCTTTTCTCTGGTGAGCCTCCACTTTTCTTTTCCTTGTTTTTTCTTTTTTCTCCAGAATGGTGCTGTTTCGGTGCTCCCAGTTTTAGCATACTGTAAAAAATTTTGAAGTTTTTGATTGGGAGTATTTTTGTGTTGGATTGAATTAGGTATTGTTTTGGTGGGGAAGATGTCATCTGATAATGCTAATTTGAGGGGCAGTGGAGGTTCTGGTTCTATTCCTGTATCTGAAAGTGGGAGTGTTTCTGGGAATGCTCCAGTTAGAGAGAAAAAAATTCATAAGAATGCACCTAGAAGTAGAAGTGATATAGGCTGGAAACATGGAATTTCTGTTGATGGAAATACTAGAAAAATTAAATGTAATTACTACCTTAAGGAGATTACAGGAGGGGTTTATAGATTTAAACATCACTTGGCTGGAACTCAAAAAGATGTGGGAGCATGCAGTTGCATTAGTGATGAGGTAAGAAAACAAATGTGGGATATTGTGGTTGGTTTACAAAAAAATTTGATCATGAAAACAAGGAGTAATGAGGAAGCATTACTAGAAAATAATGATCAGTGTTATCAAATGGCGGCCATGGCGGCGCCATGGCGCCATGGCGTGGCGGAAATGCAGGAAACCGCCATGGAGACCTGCATGGCGTGGCGGAATGGCGTGGCGGCCACAATCCTCATGGCGCCATGGCGGAAATGGCGGAAGAAAGCCATTTTTCTGAGGAAATAAGAGCCATGGGGTTATTTTAGGGATTTTGTGGGTTTCTTAAAAGAAAACCCTAACCCATTAGGAGCCCATTTGCGCAGCTCCCCCCTCTTTCACGTGTTGGCCTCCATCTGCAAGGGCGATCCACCAGTTCGTAGGACAGCGACCCGCGGCGACCTCAGTGACCTCGGCAACCTCCGGCGACCAGCGACCTCCGGCGGCCTTGGTGTTTGACTACCGGCGGCTGGCCAGCCTCCTTGTTGCGACAACCAGGTTGGCCGCTTCCTCTTCTTTCTTTCTCTGGTTCGACCTTCTTCCTCTCTCTGCCTTTTGCTTCTGTTTTTTCTTCTTCTTCCTCATGCTTCTTGCCTTCAGTTCTGTCTTCTTCCTAATGTCTGCCTGCTGCTTCTGTTTTTCCTTCTTCTTCCTCGGTGCTTCTTTGCTTACATACCTTCAGACTTTTGCTTTGAGCCTTTTTTTTTCTAGTTTCAATTTTTAGTGAGCTACAATGGAAAGTCAGGTCAAGCTTCACAAAGCACAAGGTCATCTAGAACAGACCCTGGTTGGAAGTATTGTCATCCAATAGAAGAAAATAATACTAATGATGTTATGTGTAATTTACATTGCAAAAGTGATGAAAGGAGGAATTACAAAACAAAACAACACTTGATGGGAAAGAGTGGTAATGTCTCCAAGTGTCCTAAGTGTCCAAAAGAGGTTAAAGATGAATTATGGTCTCTTTATAAACAAAAAAAGCAGCAAGACAGTGATGAAATGGCAGCAATGAAGGACCTTGATCTTGAGAATTTACAGTTTGGATTATCTGAGGATGATGCTCAAAGAGATTTTGGATACTCCTAATCTAGGCAAAGAAGAGGTGCAAATTTGAAAGGCCCTATGGATTTATTTTTGACGAGAAAGGCAAAGAGGAAAAAGGAGAGATTGAGGCAGCAAAATATAAGAGAGGCATGTGATAAGGAGAAGCGGTGGCTAGGGTTCATCAATACATAGCAAGATGGTGGTATCAAGCTGGACTTTCATTTAATTGTATCAGTTAAGAGTTTAGAAGTGATATGTTAGTGACCATTGGGAACTTTGGTCCCAATTTGCCTCCTCCATCTTATCATGATATAAAGGGTTCACTTCTTAACAAAGAGTTAGAGTACACTAATAATTTGATGAAGGATCATAAGGAGCAATGGGACAAACATGGTTGTTCAATCATGTGAATGCTTGGACGATAGAAAGCAAAGGTGTTTGATTAACTTCTTGGTGAACTCTCCCGTTGGAACAATGTTTGTCAAATCTATTGATGGTTCAAACTTTGTGAAGACTGGCGAGAAGTTGTTTGAGTTACTTGATTCTCTTGTAGAGGAGATTGGTGAGGAAAAAGTTGTGCAAGTTGTAACTGACAATGGGAGTAATTATGTTTTGGCGGGGAAAATGTTGGAAGAGAAAGGCCACACCTTTATTGGACTCCTTGTCGGCTCACTTTGCTTGGATTTAATTCTAGAAGACATTGGAAAAATTCCATTGATAAAGAAGACTATTAAAAGGGGAATTTTTCTTGTTGGCTTCATTTATAGCCATTCTAGCACTTTGAGCATGTTGAGGCACTTCACAAATAAGAAGGAGTTGGTGTGAGGCATCTTGTTACAAGATTTGCCACCTCTTTTCTATCATTGGAAAGGCTTCAACAAGAAAGCAAATCTTGAAGAATGTTTACTTGAGGAGTGGGTGGAGTAACAAGTTGTCTAAAGATGCTAAGGGCAAGCAAGCATGAAAATTGCAATTATGTCTTCCTTTTGGAACCATGTAGATTACACAATTAAAATCATCGTCCTCTTGTTCGTGCCGCCTTGTTGATGGCGAAAGAAAGCCCATAATGGGTTATATTTATGAGGCAATGGACAAGGCAAAGAGGCCATCATGAAGTGCTTTAATGATGAAAGCAAATACAAGGATGTGTTTGCAATCATTGACAAAAGATGGAATTGTCAACTCCATCTGCCATTGCATGCAGCGGCACATTTTTAAACCCACAATTCTATTATAGCAACCAGATTTAGAGTATGATCTAGAAGTCACAAATGGGTTGTATGATTGTATCAAGAGATTGGTTCCAAGTAGGATGTGCAACAGAAAATTTTACTTGAGTTGCCAATTTATAAGAGTGCTAGTGGTCTTTTTGGAGATGAATTTGCAATATCACAAAGAAAACTCCTTGCACAGTGAGAAGAATAGAATTTTAGCTTTCAAATTTCTTTTGATTTTAAATTAGAGTAGTTTGCTTACATGATCTTTGGATTTGCAGCTCATTGGTGGCGAATGTATGGTCTTTCCACTCTAAATTTACAAAAATTGGCAATCAAGATTTTGAGCTTGACATGTAGCTCTTTGGGATCTGACAGCTGGAGTGTTTTTGAGCATGTAATAAGCATTTTCCTATCACTCTACTTTTTGTTATTTTTGGAATAACCAATAGTAATACTTAGATTATATTGATTTGCAGATTCATTCTAAAGAGAAATAGGCTTGAGCATAGGAGGTTGGAAAAACTTGGTTTTTGTGAAATATAACCAAGCACTCAAGCAAAGATATGATATTAGGAATGAGATTGACCCTATCTCACTCAATGACATTGATGATTGTAATGAGTGGATGGTTGGAGAGCTAGAGGGTGAGGATCATGATCTTTGGAGATGACTTGGTGTTTGCAGATGATAACACTTTGACTTGGGAAGCTGTATATAGGGCATCAGGGGTTGGAGAGCCTAGAACATATACTAGCGACAAAGTAAAGAAAGGAACCCTCAAGTGGTGATGGACCATCAAGTGGTGCAGCGAGTGGGTACTAGAGTTTCTAAAAAGGAAAAGAGGTAATAATGGTGCCGGTGGGCTGAAGAAGAACTTGAGTTTGATGACTCACGAGGAATCGAGGAAGAGGAAGAAGAAATCAATTTTGATGATTGAATCGAGAGGAGAAGAAAGCGGAGGGATATGCCTCGAGATGGACCCATTAGCGATTACCTTGGGGATGAGAATATGGACTAGAAACTGAAATAGTTGAATTTAGTTAGTCTTTTTGTTAATTTGTATTAGATTGTTGACTTGACTTGGACATGATTGTTTTATATCTTTTTCTTGATATTGTGGATTTGTGATGGATATTGTGGATTTATGTTGCATTTGATGAATTTATTTCTTGATATTGTGATCAAGTGGTGATGAATTTATTTCTTAATATTGTGATGCATTTGATGAATTTATTTTAAAGAATATATTTGTTCTTAATATATGTTGCTAGTTCTATTATTTGTCATATTTGGAATATTTTTTGTGTTTTTTTTATATGTATAAAAATATTTTTTAGTCCGCCATGGCGTCCGCCATATCATAGCCATCCGCCATATTTCTATGGCGGATTTTTGGCTTGCCGCCATAAGCCGCCATCCGCCATTGATAACTATGATAATGATGGACAAAGTGATGATTCTACAATTGGTGAGAAAAGGAAGGGAAAAGAAGTAGAGACTCCTGCAAGCCTATTCAAGAAAAGAGGAGTTAGTAGTCAAGCCACAATTAACACTCTATTTAAGAAGAACTTAAGAGAGGAAGCATGTGAAGAAATTGCTTCATTTTTCTACAACAATGCCATAGCCTTTAATGTGGCAAGGAGTGAAGAATATGGGAGGATGTTTGAAAAGGTTGCTCGGCATGGATTAGGATTCAAACCACCTTCTTACACTAAGCTAAGAGTCAAATATTTGAAGAAAAAGGTAGAATCAACCATGGAGATGTTAGAGGAGCATAGAGCTTATTGGAAGAAAACAGGTTGCACAATTATGATAGATGGTTGGATAGATAAAAGGAGGAGAACTATATTAAATTTTCTTGTGAATAGTCCTAAGGGGACTGTTTTCTTGAAGTCCATTGATGCTTCACATATTTGCAAACAAATTGATAAAATATTTAAGATGATTGATGATGTTGTTGAGGAAGTGGGTGAGGAGAATGTGGTGCAAGTTGTGACATAATGCAGCAAACTACAAAGCTGCAGGACAGATGTTGATGGAAAAGAGGAAGAAGCTCTATTGGACACCATGTGCAGCTCATTGCATTGATTTAATGTTGGAGGATTTTGAGAAAAAATTGGAGCTTCATAAAGAGACAATTGCCAAGGGAAGAAAAATTACCACTTACATTTATTCAAGGACTTCTCTCATTTCCCTATTGCAACACCATACCAAAGGGAAAGATTTGGTGAGACCGGGCATGACTCGTTTTGCCACATCCTACCTCACTTTGGGTAGCCTTAATGAGAAGAAGAGTGCATTGTTAAGAATGTTTACTTCGGATGAATGGAAATCAAGTAAATGTTCCAAGACAAGGGATGGGAAGTTTATTGAAGCTGTTGTTTTAAATAGATTATTTTGGAGAGACATTGTTCATTGCCTTAGGGGTGCTTATCCTCTTATTCATGTGCTGCGTTTAGTGGATTCAGATGAGAAGCCAGCAATGGGATACATTTATGAGGAAATGGATCGTGCTAAGGAGAAAATACAAAAGGCTTTTCAAGGTGTTGAAAAGAGGTAAACATTTTTATTTTTCATTCCTACATAATATAATTATGTTTAAATACTTTAGTGGTTAATTCAATTTTATTTATTCTATAGCTATATGCCTTTATGGGAGATCATTGATGCACGATGGGATAGCCAGCTCCATATACCATTGCATGCTGCAGGCTACTACCTTAACCCACAGTTACATTATAGTCCTACATTTAAGAGTGATTATGAAGTTAAGAGAGGACTATATGATTGTTTGGAGAGAATTGTGGGGGATCCAGCTGAAATTACTAAGATTGATGCTCAACTTGAAGATTTCAAGAGTCGAGCTAAATTTTTTGGTAGGGAAGTAGCCAAGGCTGCCCTAAATACCAAAACACCAGCACAATGGTGGGATTCATATGGGGATGAGCATCCCGAGCTTCAAAAGTTTGCTATTCGTGTCTTGAGCTTGACATGTAGTTCATCTGGATGTGAGCGGAATTGGAGTGCCTTTGAAATGGTAAATATTTTAAGTTTTAACCCATAACTATGATTTGTATTATATTTTACTCTTAGAATATTAGAGTTAGTTGCCAATTGCTATGGGTTGATTCCTATTATATTTGTCTAGGTTCACACAAAAAGAAGAAATCGTTTGAAGCAAAACACTATGAATGATGTTGTTTTTGTGATGACCAATTCAAGATTGTCTAAGAGGAAGCAATCAAGAAATCCTATTGACTACAACCTTGATGATTTGGACTCTGATGAGGAATGGATTGTGGAAAATGAGGATGTATTGGAAAACTTAGAGGATTTGGATATCCCAGATGATATTAACTTGGGTGTTGGAGAAGGTGGTAGTGGTGTTGGTGGCTCTTTGGATGATTTGGAGATTCCTCCTCTAGATGAGGATGACTTTGATGAGCTTCTTCGAGGAGATGGCAATGAAGATGGTGGGGACCAGATAGCAGATGATGAATATGATGACCATAACATTAATGATTTGCTTTAGATGAGATTGTATTAGTTTGGTTGCTTTCTTTAATGTTTTTAATTTATATGATTTATGGATTATGAATGTATGACTTATGGCTATTGGACTATTTGCATTTTAAATTGAAGTTAAGTATGTTAGTTGTGATTATTTTTACTTATTTATGTCATGTTATATGAAGTATATGTGTATATATTAGCTCTAGTAGGATCTTACGATCCGTGTTACGATCCCACGTTTCACGAACTTGCATCCCCCATCCGATCCCAGGTAAGATCTCGATCCTAGCAACCTTGGTGACGGCAATGAAAACTCCGCAAACCGATGCGGAGGGACGGAGCAATGGCGGTGAATCGAACTTCCGATGTTCAACGACAAGGATGCATATGGCTAGATCGATCGTATCGATCGATACTTCGAGATCCGTGGAGTGCCGACGAAGGACTGGTTGGCAGTGGCGAAGGTCGCGATGGAGGGCCCCGCACTGACATGGTTCAAGTGGTGGGAAATCACCACGACGAAGTACTCATGGGAACAATTTCGGTTGGCGGTGGTGAGAAGATTCCAACCATTGATGGCGCACAACCCGTTCAGGGCGCTGATGTCACTGAAACAAACAGGTTCGGTACTGGATTACCGTCATCAATTCGAAAAATTAGCTAGCCCGTTGAAAACGAGAGAGGCGATTCTTGGACGGATTGTTCCGGAACGGCTTGCAAGAAGAGGTACACTCTAAACTTGACATGCATCAATTCGAAACTATTAATGAGATGATGGATATGGCTGAACTAATTGAAGTAAGGAATAAGGCTTGGGTCAAAAGCAGAATTGGGCCGAGTACTGTAGAGAAGAGTTGGGCCTGTGAGTTTCCTTGGTCTAGAGGGAGTTTGGTGGATAAAGGAGGATCTATAAACAATATAGGCAAAAACACGAGCCTATCCAGCAATGGTAGAAATGGGGGAATTAACAAGGACCTAAGAGCATCATCAAGGGTGTTTGAGGTGGAAAAAGCAGGGCCAAGCCTAAGTCGTACAGGATTTAGACATGTCACGGATGACGAAATCCGAGAAAAAAGATTAAGAGGCCTATGTTTGACATGTGATGAAAAGTACACAAGAGATCATGTATGCAAGAACAAAGGCTTCTAATTCATGATATTAGAGGAAGAACAGGAGAGACAAGGAGAGAAGGAATGGCACGATGCTATGGAAGAATTAGAGGAGTCAGGTCAACAACTGCAGCTATCATACAAAAGCATGATTGGTAATACAATGCCAAGATCAATTAGAGCTTGGGGACAAGTGGCAGGGCATAAGGTAAGAGGTCTAATTGACCCCGAGGCATCCCATAACTTCATATGTCCTTTATTTATACGTGAAGCTGTATTACAACCCCAAGAAGCCGCATTTGTAGTCACAGTAGCTTCAGGGGAACAAACCCAAGGGAAAGGAAAATGCTCCCAAGTGGCAATTCAATTCCCCAACCTTCAGGTGATAGAAGACTTTTACATATTTCCCCTGGACAATTCGGAGTTAGTATTAGGTTTGGCATGGTTGGATATGTTAGGGGAAACTTTAACTAATTTCGAAAAGTCCAGATTATCATTTCAAATGGAAGGCCGTTGGGTGATGTTACAAGGAGCACTAGAGTTGTGCTATGGAGGAACAGCCTTGAGGGCAGCTTTGAAGGAGTTAGAACAAGAAGGGCAGGGATTTATAGTACAATTATGGCCAATGGTCACTCAATTGTCACAAATGACAGCCACACCAACAGCAATTCAGCAGGTCTTAGATGAACATCCACTGGTTTTTGAACCTTTGGAAGGCTTACCTCCTTCAAGGAGCCATGACCATGCCATTACCCTTAAGGAAGGAGCACCCATTCCCAACCTAAGACCCTACCGTTATCCCCATTACTAGAAGAATGAGATTGAAAAATTAATAGAAGAGATGCTAAAAGTTGGCATAATTAGGCCAGGCGTGAGCCCATTTGCTAGTCCCATATTGTTGGTTAGGAAGAAGGACAAGCTGGAGATTCTGTGTGGATTATAGAGCTTTGAATCAGATTACTGTACCAGATAAATTTCCTATACCTGTCATTGATGAATTATTGGATGAGCTGACAGGTGCTGCCATAATTTCCAAGTTGGATCTGAAATCTGGATACCATCAAATCAGAATGGTGGAAGATTATATTGCGAAGACAGCATTCCGCACTCATGAGGTTCATTACGAGTTCTTAGTCATGCCGTTTGGCCTCACTAATGCTCCATCAACTTTCCAAGCCCTTATGAATGATATTTTGGGGCTATTCCTTCGGAAGTTTGTTTTAGTATTCTTTGACGACATACTTGTATACAGCAAAGATGAGGAATCACATGCATCGCATCTCACTGCTGTATTTCAAGTGTTACAGCAACAGCAACTCATTCTCAATAGGAAAAAAAATGTGATTTTGGAGCCCTAACAGTGGAGTATTTGGGACATATGGTGTCAGCTTCAGGTGTGGCAGTAGACACTAAGAAAACAGAAGCCATGAGGCAGTGGCCAGTACCTAAAGATCTTAAAGCTCTAAGGGGTTTCCTGGGATTAACGGGATATTACAGGAAGTTTGTGAAGAACTATGGGATTTTGGCCAAACCACTCACAGATCTGACCAAGAAAGACGCCTTTCAATGGTCAGAAATAGCACACCAAGCGTTTGAAGCTCTTAAGCAAGCTATGGCAGAATTGCCTGTGTTAGCTGTGCCAAATTTTTCCAAACCCTTTGTTTTGGAAACTGATGCGTCAAGTCAAGGTTTGGGGGCTGTTTTATCTCAAGAAGGGCGACCAATTGCCTACCTTAGCAAGGCACTCTCCCAAAGGGCCCAACAAAAATCAGCATATGAGAGAGAGTTGATGGCGATTGTGTTTGCAGTCCAAAAGTGGCGCCACTACTTATTAGGCCTCCACTTCATCATCATGACGGACCATCGTAGTCTGAAATTCTTGACTGATCAGAAAATAATGGGGGAGGACCAAGTGAAGTGGACGTCCAAACTCCTTGGACTGGATTTTGAGATTCAATTTAGGCCTGGCCTAGAAAACAAAGCAGCAGATGCACTCTCCCATCAAATGCTGTACCAAGCTATTTTGGTGATACAAACAAGTTTGTGGGACACGATTGCAGCTGAAGTAGAAGAGGATGAACACTTACAGCATATAATACGCAGCTTATCCCAAGGAAGTCAAGAATTCCCTAGTTACAGCTTACAACAGGGGAGATTGTTCTACCAGGGGCGCAGAGTCATTCCAAAAAATTCCTCTTAAATTCCTACTTTATTAGCAGAATTTCATGACTCCCCAACAGGAGGACACACCGGATTTTTCAGAACCTATAAGAGGTTAGCAGCAGCTGTTTTTTGGAGAGGAATGCCCCAACAAGTGAAGGCATATGTAGCAAATTGTCAAACCTGCCAGACCAACAAGTATGAGGCCCTGTCACCTGCTGGGTTGCTGCAACCCCTCTCCATTCCTGCCCAGGTCTGGTCAGAAATTTCCATGGACTTCATCACAGGCCTACCACGTGCAAAAGGAAAGGATTCCATAATGGTGGTGGTTGACTGCCTCACTAAACTTGCTCACTTTCTTCCCCTCTCACACCCATATTCAGCCAAAGACGTGGCACAACTCTTTGTTAAAGAGATTGTTCGATTGCATGGATTTCCTTCTGTCATTATTTCAGATAGGGACCCTATTTTTCTAAGTAGGTTCTGGTCTGAACTCTTTCATGCAGCTGGTACTAAGTTGAAGTATCGCAAATCCTATCACCCACAAACGGATGGCCAAACAGAGGTGATAAACCGCTGTTTGGAAACATACCTTAGATGTTTTGCTGGTTCTAAACCTAAGCAGTGGGTTCATTGGTTGCCTTGGGCTGAATATTGGTTCAATACTACCCTTAACACCTCCACAAAGTTATCCCCGTTTCAGGCCTTGTATGGCAGACCTCCACCAATTCTATTTCGGGGGGAAACCTACACATCAAAGGTCCAAGAAGTTCAATCACTCATAGCCTCGAGATGAAGTCCTCACTGATCTTAAATCCAATTTGGATTTAGCACAGCAAAGAATGAAGCAGTATGCAGATAAACATCACAGAGAGGTCACATTTGAGGTGGGGGATTGGGCGTTCCTCAAGCTACAACCTTACCGCATGAAATCCTTGGCTAAGAAGTTGAATGAGAAACTTAGCCCAAGGTTCTATGGCCCATTCCAGGTCTTGGAAAAAATGGGGCCTGTCGCCTATAAACTGGAACTCCCCCTCAGCTGCAAACTCCACCCGGTTTTCCATGTTAGTCGCCTGAAGAAAGCCCTGCCACCAAAAATACAACCAGCTGCCCCGCCACCAGGATTATTGGAGGATGGTGTATTATACACAGAACCAGAAGAAGTACTACAAGTCAGACAACAACCAGGAGGTGCTAAGGAGGCATTGGTCAAGTGGAAACACCTACCAACCCATGACAACTCTTGGGAAGACCTGGCCAAACTGCAAGAACAATTTCCTGAAGCTCACCTTGGGGACAAGGTGATTTTCCAGAGGGGGGTAGTGATAAGGACACAAGATATGGGAAAGTATATGAAAGAAAGAGGAGACAGTTAGGAGGGAATGAGAGTACGTGACAGTTGTAGAGTTAGTTAGTTTGAGCGGGAAAACAGGACAATAGCAGAATAAGGAGTATAAAAGGAGAGAAAATAGGAGGAAGTGGGTGTCTTTGTTCATTTTGTGCAGTGAGTTGCGAGGAGTCTTGATTCCTCTGTATTGTTGTAATCATTTCTAGGGTTCTTGGAGATTTGCCAAGTTTCCCAATTCAATAATAGTTTTTCATTCATTCATAGATACTAGATCTATCACAATATATACAAACCTTGAAAGAATACAGAACAATGATAGTAGGAGTGTGCTCTATAGCCTCAGTGATTTTAGAAAGTGCAATTTCATATCAGCCCCTCCTGTCATAATGCTGTAACATTACAAAATTAGTAAGTGAAAAAAAAAAAGAGGAGCCAATGAAAAATGTATCTACATATACTCCCAAAAAAAAAAAAAAACCCACTAACCTGAGCCAATAAGAACAAAGTCCATATAAGAGTGGAAGGGGGCTCCTTTTAAAATCTGCACACAAGATAAACAAGGTTAGTGATCCACAACAACGAAACAGTTCCAAACCATCAAAACTGAATTGTAATGGGATAGCGTTGTACTTATGGCTTCTAATAATATTTCTCATCTTTTATTTAAAAATAATATGATGGGCCCAAAATGTTCACCATTTTTGTTCTAAGCAATGAATTAAGAGATTTGTCAGAGAGAGGTTTTTTGGGGACATATAGTATTTACAACATGTAAAGCCACCTTATCAATCTTTCAATGGTTAAAACAACTAGACAGTTAGCATGTATACACTTATCCTGTACATCTCCTTCATTTGACCAGCCCAGGATCCTCATATTCCCCTCCCCTAACAAACTTGACCCCACCATTAGATGACTTCTAATTTCCAAAATCCAAATAAAATTGTTTCCATCCAATAGATGGGGATTGGAAAGGTAACAATGAAATATTGGAAGGAAACTATATGAATTCTGTACCACATGGACATTTTAATTAGAACTCCTGTGGTACTACACATGTTAAAGAGCAAATCTTACCTCCCAGGGTATTGTCCAGTTGTCCTAACTGAATTCTCTAACTCAAGAAAAAGTTGTTCCAAAATGTCTGCCTGCAGAAGAATGAAAAAGAATATCAGAATCCACAAAAGCAGCACTTTCCATCACCATACTATACAATCACACATCCCAGACTCTTTTAGTAGTATAATTGGAAGCAATAAAAATAACCTTCCAGGGTTGATTGTACAAAAAAGAAAAATCAGAGAAGAGAGATGCAACTCCCCAGAAACAACATAACAAAATACCAACTTAGTTTTTCAAAAAGTAAAATAGGCATATTAGCATAATAAAAAGGAAGTGAGCAAACCTTAATTAAAAGAGGCCAAATATAACAACGGACATTTTACTGCCAGCTACCTTGGCTAGCTTGCTTTGGTATTCCTTGTAATAATTCAACTGTTTGAAGAAATTAAAAAAAAAATGGAAGTTAAAACACAGGAATTATATACATATATATATATATATGTATTATATCTGGAGTTTATAGCAAACTTATATTCAAGATAGCAGCCTTTTCATCATAACCAGAGGCAGCCGAAGCAAACTTTGCTCCAATGAAGAGGCTTTTCCATAATACCTTTGGTCTAGGATATGCAGGTGCATAACTGTTAAACCACGAAGTTTCAGCTGCAAAAGGAAACATTTTAACAACAATGAAAATTATATATAATATATATGATATGAGCAGCATTTACTAAACTATATATCCAAGCACATACATTAAAGGTCCAAGGATGGTGTTATTTCCTTACCAGTAATATCAGTAGCTAATTTCCCACTGCAAAACCTCCCAGTGGATTGATGGTTGACCAAGTCCCTTCCATAAGGAGGGTAGCTGGCCTTGAAATGGGTATGCAGATAGTCATTGTTCCCCACATACATGGCAGAGTAACCCTGGTAAAAAGTGCAAAGTTTATTAGAAACAAGTGCAAAGGAAACACCAAGTAACAATCAAGAATTTCTAAACCCAAAATCAAAGAGTTCCATGTACTTGTATCAAACTGGCCAAGTTCCACCATATCAAGCATGCTTTTGAAAGAGAATATCCAAGGATAAATTTAGTATCCTGTAAAACGCTACTCTAGAAATTAGGAAACTCTGAAGCTTAAGAGTTATCAAGCCCTTGAGATTGCTTCTATTAGGACGATACCAATGGTAAAACTAAAAAAAAAATAAAAATAAAAAACACCATAAATATGTATTGCAAAATCCTCATAATCACAATCAAAACCATATACGATCATAGTAGTCACACCATGATATTCATTTCTTCATAGGCAAAACATTATTGAACAGTTGACAGCATTTCAAATCCGCAAACAACAAATCGACAACTCCTCAAACCAAATAGAGATGCTAGGAGACAGCATTGGTTGTTATGTGAATATACAATATTTGCTAGGCAACAGCATCTTTTTGTCAAGTCCATTTAGTAATGTGGGAAAATTTAAAATTTTTTAGTTCGTTAATTATAATTATTTTGGTAGTCCAAAAGGTTTAAGTCTTCAAATAAAATAACTTCGGCAGTAATGAGAGAAGGATTTACCTGAAATTTGCTTGCGTACGTTTCTGTTCTAATGCAAGTCTTGTCCCTCCAATCACTCCCTGTACAAGGGTGGGATGATACTTCAGTAGTTTAGTAGCTTCAGCAGTCCAAGGACCAATCAATTTGACGGGCCAAACAAAGCATAGCGAAACTGAGGACAGAAAACATGGGATATGTTTTTAACTCACAAACCTCTGGGTTCTTCATTTCCTTCTGCAGCACTTTCTTTGATGATAACATAAAAAAGCGTTGCATATGCAGCAGCAGCAACACTGTACTATAAGCATAAATCAAAGAAAATGAAGGTAATGGAGAAAACAATAATGAAAAATATAGAACAAAACAAAGGGAAGAATACCATACTATTAGCAACATAAAAGGAACAAACATAATAATAACGAAAAGTAAGAAACATAACGCCAAGAAAGAAATATTACCTTGACTGGCAATGAAAATTGCTTCCAAAACACCAAAAGAAGGAAAAGAAAAACCACAAGATGGTTAGGGACACAACATAAAAGAATGACAATGCCAACAGAAAAAGATTCAAAAATAAAATTGGAAGTGATGAAGATTAGCTTTGAATCAATTGATGATGCAATAGGTTTTCATCACAAGGTACCACATTTCAGTTAAAGAAAAAAAAAACACATACATGGAAATGAACCATTACAAATACATGTATACTTGGAAGCAAAGAGTATGGAACATTGAAGAGCACTCGAACTGATGACCGTGAGCCCAACCCCCACATCAAAAGCTCTCGCTCGGACTTGGACTCTTGACGTGCGCCCAATCCACACTTCAAGAACCCAATTCCTTCGCTGTTCCACACTCCTTGGTTATAGTATCCATGTCCTCCCCTTCTAGACAAGCATGTGAAAGTGCATAGACCAGGGGCGCGAACTGATGACCGTGAGCCCGACCCCCACATCACCCGCTGTTGCACTAGGACTGACAACTCTTGACAGTGAGCCCGACCCCCACATCAAGAACTGGAGTCCTTCCCAATCCATACACTTGCACACACTTGCTTAGAAGAAGGGCAAGAGATGTAAGGTTCGAATTACCATTGAACAAACAAACAAACAAGCACAGAACAGACAAAACAAACAAAGAATCAAGAAAAGAAAAAGCATACAGAGAGAACACAACACAACGAAAGCACAACACAACTGTTTTGATGATTTTATTACAAATATGCATGTTAAAAAAAAAAAAAGAAGCGAAATAAAGAAAGAAGGAGAGAGAGGGGGGGAATGTGTGCTTATCTTTTGAACAGGGTAAGGGGCTTGTTCTTTCTTGAAGGCCTCCGCCAATTGCTTGTGGCAAGCTTCTTGCAACCGGGTTCTCTTTCCCGAAGTCCATCGCTGATCTGTTCGGGATGAACCAGTTCGACTGTAAATGAAAACAATTCTTGAATCAAAAAACTCTAAATTTTGAATTTAATCTCACCATCAAGCACCCCTCGACAGAGGCGGCCTCGCTCCTCACCACCAACTCCAATGCCTCCCTCTGCTCCCCCACCAACCCCTTAACGGCACCGTCAACTAGATGCAAGATCAAGGAAAGCCTGTAGTCCCCCATCCAGAGGAGCGTGGGCTTGTACGAGGACCATGAAAACATCATCTTTCCTTTGATGGTGGTGGGCCCTTGTCATGGGTTTGAAGAAAGGCTTTGTGGGTCAAGTTCCTCTAGTTGGTGCTCCAACTTTCAATGTTGAAGGCGATGGTGATTTGTGGTGGTTGGAGCAGATAGTTGTGGGAGTGACTAAAAGTAGTTGTCACTGGCCGGTGCTTCAGTTGTGATGTTGAAAATGAGTGGAAGAAGATGCTGGAAGGATCGAAGAGGTTTCCCCTGTTTATTTACAAAATCGCCACTGTGTTTTTGAGTTGATTTTGGAAAACAACTTTCATCTGTTTTTTGTTTCTTGTTTTTAAAATATAACATCTATTTTTTATTTTTAAAATGAGCGTGAGAAAAACAGCTAGCCAAATATGTTTTTGGTTTTTTTAATTTTTAAAAATTGAAAACTGTTTTTTAAAATAGTTGCCCAACAAGCCCTAAATTGCAGAAAGATTATTAATTGATCTTTCCAATTTGAATTTGTGGGAAATAAAAATAATTTAGCTGAGCATTTTCTTAGCATGCATGCAAATTCATATGACATGAGTACTTTGTGATTCCTCATTTTGACTCTTAATGGCTTTACTTTGCTAAAATTTGAAAAGGGATTATTCCTAATTTTAAGACTATGACATGGTATTTGGATTAACTATACAGGTATTAATTCAATATATTGTTAGATCAATAAGAAGGTGGTGATAAATAAGATATGGTACAAGTATATGTGATAAATAGTGAGAGAATTAGCTACTATTCTAACATAAATTTATGAGACTCTTTTTCTTTACTTATTTACTTTACTTGATTATATGTAGTCTTTGAGCTCTTTCCTCACCTCCCTTATTTCGGGTTTTACGGTGAGTGTGTTATCTATTTTTTAAAAAAAAATCAATTTGAAAACTATATTTAAAATTAACAAAATCAATTTGTTAAATTTCTCTGTCAATTATATAAAAATACTAATGTAATATATATTTCATTGGGAAATTGACCAAAAACAGAAACAAAATTAATTTTCATAAAATTAAAATATTAAAAATGTGAAAATTTGAAACAAAAATATTAATTGCACTAAATATTAGTAAAACTATAAATAAAATGAGATTATATTAGGAAGGCATTTTAGAACAACTAGCGACTCGCCTTTTATTTTTTGAGAATGATTGGTATTAGTACTAAATATTACATATGGCAACTTTACCTCAATAAAATAAATATTTAAATATAATATAACATGTCCAAATATCAAACAAAAAAAAAAGAATAAAAGAATATTAATTTTACACGCTCAAATAATGTATTTTTTAAAGTTATGTAATATGTTTTCTTCAAATGTCATTCTAATCGTACTTGCTGGTAGTCCTACGTGTGCAGTCCTATCAGTACTGCCAAAATAGAGTATGTTCAATCCAATTGGGAGTGCAATCCCAGTGATAACCTGTTACCGAACTTTTCAACTTAATTGCCCTAAAAATATTAAAGTTTAATGGGATTTACACATTTATAGCACTTCATATGTAATTTAAATACCAAAGAGAGAGAGAGACACACACACACGCAGATGTAGAATTGGAAGAAAATAGTGGGATAGGTGGTTACAGTTTTTTTTTTTAACATAATAATTTATATGTGTATGGGTTAAAAAAAAATTATCCAATCTAATTTATAGACACCAAAAAATTGCTACTAAAACAATCCTCCTTTATAACAGTATAGATAGATTATCAATATCAATTATTTTATCATATTTTTCATATTGACTGAATAAATAATTAAATTTTTTAATTATGTAAACATTAATCACTGCTTTTTAAAAATAGTATAAAAATATGGATGAAAAAAACATTTATCCAGCCGATAAGGCCACCGAACACGGGCATCGGCGTTGAGGTGCTGTCAAAGTGTAAATCCCATCAACTCTTTTGCTTTTATTATTATTGGAATGTACTTCCAATTCTATTCCATTGAAGACTTATTTCAGTTTTTGGAACGTACTTCTTTTGACATTGTAGACACCTTGGGAGTTAGTGCATGAATTTGTATGAATAAATGAATATTGGTTAATTTCAATTACTGTTACATTTTTTTTTATATACATTTGGCTGATATAAAGTGAATTTCTATTGTTCACTGTCATGCTTCTTTACTATCTTGTTGGCATAGTCATGCTTGGCAAAGGTGATGTTGCAAGTGGTAGTGGTTTTCTAGTTTTTGGGGTGTGGTAATGTTTTTGCTTTGGTCCCTAGAATTTCTCATGGATCAGAGTTGATGCTTGAAATGTTTGTTGATGCCTACAGAGTCATGCATTTGCTAGTAGATGCTTCAATCAAGAACTCCTGTAGCTTTGCTCCGCAACCTTGTCAAATTTTTGAGTTTGTTTAATTGTTATAATTATACCATTAACTCTAAAGCTGTAGTTCGCTCTCTAGAAAAAGTTGACTATCTATTCTTCACCCTTAATTATGTGTGCGTTTGTAAAGAAATACTAATCAATAGACTGTTCATCCATCACAAACTTGTCAAGTGTGGGCTCCTCAATATTCAGTTCAATAGATTAACATTTCCCTTGGCTTCTTGCAACAGATCAACAATATCGTGCATATGTATATTCTTCAAATATAGCTCCACCTGAGAGTATCTTTCACAGGTCATTCAATACCTCTTGAAATTCTTTGGCTGTAAGCGTTCCTAAATTGTCTTTGTCTGCCTTATAAAGATTGTCGCAATATCTCCTAGAATGCCAAAACCCAAATTCACAATTAACCGGAAGAAAGGCATCATTTGAAATTCAAATAAATGTCAAACTTCATACAATTCATGGATCATCAGTAGGTGTTCTCTTAACTTATAATACATTCGGCTAGGTTGACAAAGCATATATATTGTTGAGCACAAACCTATTAAGCAAGATGCTACTGTAAACAATATGAAAGAGATTTTACCGTTTAATCAAAATCAAATAGATTTGTTGCTCTAATGAAAGACAAAAGAATGAAACTGTACACATAAAAGCCAAATGTAATCTAGTGATGTTCTTTAATTTGGGATATTAGCATATAAGATGATTTCTTTCAACAAATCAAATCTTGTACTGAGCACAAATCAAACTTCTCTAGTGCATATAATATTCAGGAAAAACATTAACGAAAGTTTAAAGACAAAAAAGCATCATCATACACCCCATTCCCATGTAGGTCCCTGTACTAAACCAGCCACGGAGAGTGCCCACTTCACTGTCATGGCACCGTGGAAGTTGGGAACTTTAGAAACACCATCTATTGCCCTTAATACGCCAGAAAAACCTTGCTCAGAGATAAAATTCTAAAAGGGAATAAAGGTTATCTTAAATTCTAAAAGGGAATAAAGGTTGTCTTTACAAATTAACAAAAGTTGTATCCTTTTTAAAGAAAAAATGGAAGGATCATTTTGTTTTTGTTTTAGTTTTTTTTTTTCAATGTCACCACCGTTGGTCCGCAACATAAGGCGAACTAACTAATCTGTTGCCAACACAGTATCATTGCTCAAAAAGAAGGAATAATGCAAAACCTGAAGAAGAGAATAATTAAAAAACAACTTAAAACAAGACTCGAACCTCTGTAAAACCACCCTTTCAATTCTATCACCATCAATGTTATATTTTCTTATGAGAGTGTCACTTTTATTGCCATGGCTTCCGTCTGTGCATCTCGATTGGTTGACGAAATTCTCTGTTCCCATTGAAGAACAACCGCTGCCATTAGTAGGACCTCCTGTGACCGCCACACTCCCTCCGCTTCACTTCCCAGTCCCAGCCACGTAGCCGTAATCAGCTCCCATTTCGTTCCCTTCCTGATGCCTTTCAATTATTCTTCGCGTTCTTCATCATCTTTGGACAATTCTTCTCCTTCCTATTCATATGCTCATTCCAGCTATGTTACATAACAGAAAGGGAAACCGAAAAAAAGAAGAACAATAATAACAAAGGAGAAAATATCAAAAACAAAATCTGGGTTTTAGAGAAAGAACAACAACAATAACAAAGGGAAAATTAAAATATATAAATATATAGGTTTTAGGGAAAGACTAAAAGACTTGTGAAAAACAATTAGAGATGAGGATGCAAGAGTAGCTATGAAGAAGGGTTGCACTTCAGAGTTGCCAAAGTATGTTTAGGAATCAAACGACAGGAAAATAATTAACACAATTTTGATGGGAAGGAAAGAAATCCAATTAAGTAATAAGCAAACATCATTAATGTAGAGAATTTAAATGGTAAGGGATTTGCAGCTTCTCATCGCATTGGATTCCCTTGGAACTGGATAAGGGAAATTCCTTTTGGAATTTTGCATCTGAGTGTGGTGGGTGAAAATGAAGGAATGATGCCTAGCGGTGAGAAATCGAAAATTTGGGATGGAGTTGGAATGGTTTTGAGAACGTGGGTAAAGTTAAGATGATAACCGCAGTGGATGGGTGACATTGCATTTTTTTTTCCCAAATAGAGAAAAGAATTTAAAAAGAAGAATTGCAGCAGAGATAGGAGTGCAGTTAACATATTTAGTTTTTAATGTATTCCGGACGTGAAAAATTAATTCAATTGAGTGAGGAGACACCAAAGACAGGTACCACACCCAATCCCTTTTATATAATGGTATAGATTAAACAAATGCTCAATAAATAGAGAGTGGAAATAGCCAAAATATATTGTTGTAGGTGCTAGAAATATTGTTGTAGGTGCAGAAATGATAAATTGGAAATATGTGCAAAGGAACTGGACAGGCTTTTTTCAGTTTGGAAAAATTAGCGTACGTTTGATTTCAGTTTTCAATTTTTCAGTTTTTCAAATTTTGTGAAGGAAATGCTGAAAATTCTAAAAGCTACAAAATCTAGTTTTCAGTTTCCATTTTCATTTTTCAGTATTTTCTTTACAAAATTCTAAAAACTGAAAAATTGAAAACGAAAATTGAAAGCTAAAATCAAACTGGCCCTTATATTGGCTATTAAGGAGGAAAGGCACTTTCTAGACCATCAATGAAGGATTTTGAGAATAGAAAAGTTTGTATGGTAAGACAGTGATCAATGTTTGTTTGAAAATTTATATGAATAATAATAAATAAGATGAGCACTGTAGAAAGTTTGTACCCTGTGAGTGACTATTTACATCTCACGTATGTAGAAGTTGTATAATTAAGTCTTGGAAAATGCAATAGATTAAATGCAGGAGTTGTATTTCTATAATATCAACGTATTGGAACAAAGCAACACACATAATAAAATAATTATAATTACTGCAATAGCATTAAAGAATAATAATCATAATCATAATCATAATAAAACCACACAAAGAAAATGTCATCCAGTAGGATGTGAACACTTAGTAGAATTATTTAGGCAGAAAAACTTAATCACCAAATAGCAATTAATCGTATGTGCTATTACCCCTCTTTTACATAAATAAATAGATGGTGTCATCCCACCACATTCTTAAACTCATTATTTTGACCCCATATATTTTTTTTCATCTTCATACATTATAATACTAATACATACACTAAACTTTATACCAAATTCCACCATTAGTAACATCTCCTCTTCTTACCTATTTCACCTAATCTGCAAATGTGAAATATGAAACCATTTTCCTTCCTAGAACGTGAAACCCTTATCTTTCTTCCATAACCTCTTCCCATCCTCATTTCCCTCATCACCATCCCCAATCGACCATCCCCTCCTCTGTAATCCACCACCACTGAGCACCCTCCACCTTTTCAGCCACCACCTCGTGCAAGGCCACTGCGGACATCACCGTCGAAGCATGTAACCCAACCATAGAGCATCACTGTCGAAGCTCAACCATTGAGCAGAACACCTCCCATCAAAGTGTGTCTAGAGAAACAACTACGGGCAGTGAAAGCTCCATCATGGATGAAATAAAGACTCGATAGAATGCTGGCCAAAACAAAGGTGAGTCCAAGTGTTTGCTTTCTAATATAATGTTTGCTTGTTGTAATGTTAGTGCTAGTTGTGTTGTTAGTCAATAGGAAATCTTCCTTGAGGTTAGCTGTTCAATTTGTTTTTGTCCTTTGATTAGTGTTTTTCCCAAGATCTGCTATGGATTATGTAACACCCTAATAGAACCCCACTGTGCTTAAGTTCACATTTGGATTCTATTAGTTGTCACTTATGCCTTGCATTTATTTTCTTTTGAAATTAACTTAGAAAAATAGTGGAAGTTTTTTTTTTCTTTAAATAAATTAATTTTTTGAAAACTTAAGCCTGTAACGAGAAGTGAAATACATAGCGCTTTTATAGATAATAATCAAGTTACATTTGCGCACTTAATTAAATAAGCGGAATAAGAGACTAAGTGTAGAACTATTATCACATAAAATGGAATATAATCACTTAATACATAAGTCACAATAGGGCGTATATCATACTGATAAGTTATTACAAATAACAATATAAGTTCTACTATTACTAATTGTTTCTCACAAACTATAGTGTAACTAAAGCTCGGAATGCTCCTACTTGAAAGGTTTGAAATCTTCACGCGCTACCTCCTTCCTCACTCTGACCGTTTGCTTTAGGTGGACACGTCTGTCTCTGGTAACGACAACGGAAAATAAACATAGGAGTGAGAAATACATGATTTCTCAGTAGGAGTTCCTACTTGTACTAAAAGTGTCATCGTTGTCGTTTCAGTCACTTCGGGTTTATTATAAAAAGGTGAACAGGTAAGGATTCAATTATCAAACTTTCACAAATGTGATTAGCCGAAGTGCAGTTACTTTTAAACTAATCTTGAACATTACCAGAAATATCCATTCAGTATTTCATCAAGCATACATATAAGCATATCATGTAAAGCCACTAATAAGCAATAATCATTTAGGAGCTGCATGCATTTCATGATTACTCATCCTCAACATTCACTTGTTTAGTGATCAACATATTTCTTAATTACTCACGGGATGAATGCATCAATGCCTTAGACCACCCTAAAAGGGTAATGAGCTCATACCGTGGCCGTCGCCACAACCTTTTGGTTTTCTTTCCGTTGCCATGATCTCAACGGTTTAGGGGGTTAAGCCGTGAGTTTAGCTCAAGTCCACTTTTTCAGACTATCATTGCTACTTTTTTAGGTTTTACTTTTATTTTCACTGAGTGAAATCATTAATACCTTATTTTGAGGATTAAGCAGTGAGTTGATCTATTTATTATTTCATTTGAAATATGAATGTATGCACATTAATAAATCATGGCACAGTCAATCATTTTATCATTATCATTTCATATCTCATCAATACATTCACATTTCTGTATATCACTTCATGTAACATAGACAATATCATGTAAATCTCATAGTAAACATTCTCATAGATAATTCATATTAAGCAACCTAAGTTATCAAGTTAGGTCTCTAGTGTTCCTAATAGGTTGTGGATATCTTGGTATTATCTTTTTCTCTGAGTCTTTTTTGTACTCTTAGTATTTCCATTAATACATTAATACCCTTTAAGATTTTTTTAGAGGTTCTTTATATATTTTTATTATGACTTTTATATATATCTCCTGAAGATTATTATTCTACTTAAATCCTTAAAATTATCTCTTTACAAGACTTGAATCTTTTATTTAGAGTTCTGACATCTTTTAGAATAAAATTTGTAGCACTAACATCTTAGATTAGTGTAAATCAACTGTAAATTGTGCATAGTAGGATTTCCAGGAAAGAAAGGTGGGTCACAATGGACACGCTTAAATACCAAGTCTTTTCTTAGCCATAACCTTTCCAAATTGCACTCTCACAGTATCACGCTACCTTCAAGACTTTCTCAGCACACTGTCCCGAAAATATAACTCTCATTCTGTATTTTCGTGGTGTAAAACTTTATGCATAGCATACATAAGTGTGTTTGTAGATGTGTTAGTTTTTCCACAAAGTTGAAATCAGTCCATTTGCATTTTTCTAAAGTGAGTTACACCTATTTTACTACTACAAGGTCAGATTAAGAGTTTTAGTCTTAAGCTCTACTTTAAAAATTTATATCTTGGGTTAGGAAACTCCGTTTTAGGTGATTCTTTTTGGAGAGTATTCTACAATGAGTCTAGTTTATAATAAAAATATTTTCATTTCGAGATCCTTCTTACTTTAAGAACACTAATTTTTGAAGTAACTACTGCCAGAAATAACTAGAAATTCCAGCACCTGATATGTTCATGTCTTAAGTTATCTTTATTACTTCAAGTTTCACATACAATCTTTTAAGTTACATTTGAGCTTGATAACATCATAAAAGTACTCATAGCAGAATAGAACAGTTTGTGTTTTCTAAAAATATAATTATTCAAAACTTTTGACAATAACTCAAGTTTGAGGCATTCTATCCATGAGCAAAGTTAGAAGCCAACAATACTTGAACAAATAAAGAAGAAACTCCTACCTCTTGTGTAGGGTCTAAAAAGGGTCCTTCTCTTCTTCCTTAAGCTTTGAACAAGAGTCTTTGGAGTGGATGACCCTCCTTGAATCTTGGCTCTAGAACTTGAGTGCTTAAGAAAATATTTCTCACTAGAGTTAAAGACTGTAACTCTTGTGAGGGCTAGTGAAAGTTTGGACTTAGGATTTAAGTGTTTGGATGAAGTTTAGAGGATCAAGAGAAGTCTTTGAAGAATATAAGAAGAATGATAGAATAACAAAGAAAGAACACTTAGGGAGTTTCTGAATTGAAGAGAGTTTGAGGAGTATTTATAGTGGAAAGATTAGAGAAAAAATAGAAGAAGGAAAGCACTTGGAGCATGATTTATGGAAACATGTTGGCTGAATTTTGGGATGAAAATGCTCCTTGTTTTGGGCAAACATGTTTCCATATTTTATGCAAACATGTTGGATGAAAATGCTCCTTGTTTTGTGCAAAGATGTTAGTGGAGATTTTCTAACCTTTAGTGCATGTATGTGATTCAGAAATGTGTATGATGTATGTGGTTAAATTATTGTGTTATCATCTTAATCCAATGGCTTAGATTCATTCTTGTCTAAAGACAAGTCTAGGGATTTGTGCAAATGGCATTGTAGTAATTTCTTTAACTAAGACAAGGATATTTTTGTAATTAGACAATGATAGTGGTATTCTTGTAATTCCATTCATAGAGTAAGGGTATCTTCGTCATTTAATAAGGCAAGGGTAGTTTGGTAATTTCCTTTACATAGCAAGGGCATTTTCGTAATTTCTACTAAGTGATGGCATTTTCATAATTCTTTGCATTTTTCTCTAGACATACTTAAGTAGTCTATTTGTTGTGTTTTATAACATTTATCCAGATTCTCTTGGTTTTGCTATCGCTAATTAAGATTAATATTTATCTTAGTTATAAATTTGGGGATGTTACAGATTAAGCTTCCTATCTCATTGTTTCAATTTTCCATATTCAATAACACATACTAGTGTTTCATAACTTAAGTTTCTCGAAACCTTGAAAAATAACAAATTCGAGTCAAGGGTGCATTGCCTTGTGAGTTTGTATCCTAGAAGTGTTGGATTTCATGGATGGGTTTTTCATGCTACATTATGGTGTACAAGATAGAGAAATGGCTGTGCTGTTCTTGGGGTTAAGGTGCTCTTGCAATGTTCACTTTGTATAGTTATTGTATGAACTTTATGGCTAATTATATCAAGATTTACATGCATGGTGTGTAATTGATATTTTGATAATATGTCATTTATTTAGTTTACCATTTGAGCTAAAACAATTTTTTCTGTATGGGAATTTCTTGAAGCGAATAATGTTATCTTGGACTTATAGATCATGTGGTGCTAATAAGAATATTCTTCTATGGAACCAAAAATTTTAAGTGTTGATAAACTGATTTATGTCATTTGATGCCTTCATATTTGATGGTGCTTATCTCATTTTTCACTTGATGTTTGTTCATGGAAAGTGCAAATGTTATAACCTTATACAAAATATATTTGAGTAGAACATATTGTGTAAGAAGAAATAGAAGTTAAAATATTCTTGATAATCAAAGTATAATAAAAACTTATTTATGACAACTTGCTATTACAAATTCAATAAGGGTTATATTATGCCTTTTCCTTTTACCGATCCATTCTTTAACATAATGTAAAGTGGTTAAACTATTAGCATACTTGCTTGGCTTCAGATTTTCATTTATTTTGGTATCTTTGCCAAATGGTGTTATATTCTTTTTTGTTTTTGGACAATTAAATTGTGTCATACGTGCAAAGTTTTCTCTTTCATTTTATAGCCTTTTGGCATACTGGAGTATACTGAAACCAAAGATAGCTTGCAAGATTAGGGTCTCTTCAATTAGGATTTGAATATTGTATTTATGTTTGATTGTAACTTGAAGTTACAAGCGTGCTCTGTCACTACTCTTTGTTTGATTTCTTTTCTCTTTCAGAATCAAGAATAGTTGCTTTAAAAGACTTCTTCTACATTCTTTTTGTGTCTAAGTTCAAAAATGGTTGATGTATTTGATTTTTTGGGAATTCTAGAAAAAGAAGCTAAGCTTTTGTTCTATTTACGGTGCGTTTGTTTCAAATTTGTAAAAAATTTATTTTACAAGATAATTTTATATATAACTCAAAAAGTTGAAAATTGGTTTTTCTTCCAGAAGCTACTAATTTTAACTTCTACAAAAAAAATTTGAAAATTGATTTTTTTTATTTTGATTATTTTTTAAAATTTGTCCAAATATACGAAAAGTGATTTTTTTAGGGCAAAAAAGGTGATTATTTGCCAAAATAATCACAAATAAACTCACCCTTATTTTCCATCTACTGAAAGGACATTTATCATTGTTATAATATTTATCATTTTCATTTTCTTTATATTCCATTTGTTTGCCATAAGCATTGGTGGATATAATGAATACCTGCATATAGACTATATAGTTATTGGCAGTGTTGTAGTCATTAAGCATATGTTGGTTCAATAATTCCTCGTCGATTCATGGATGAAAAAGATATACCCCATCTCCCCTTCTTTTTTCCCCCATTTTGGTGGTTCATCTTATAATTTCTTAACAGCGTAATTGTTGATTATTGAGTTGGATTTTGCAGGCTCTAAAATGAAAGAGCTAAGGGTTTGAGCTTCACCCGTTTTGTGGAGTCTGGTGGGGATTTAATAGGTTTTTTATTATTAACTTGAGCGCATGTTTTCAAGCAACTAAGGCTGCCTAGAAAGACAAGCAAGCAAACTTAAACAAGGCCACCAAATATAAAATGAAATCAAACTTAAAAACTAGGAAGATAATGAAACTCCTAAACCAATTGATTATAAGCCCAACAAAAGGAACTTAAATAATGGAAACGGTTGCGAAGATCGTAACACCCCAATATTTAACTCAACACGCCTAGGACGCATTTAAGTTAATTATTAGTTATTACTCTTTTGTTCCAATCTTAACTTAAACCCTTGAAAAATACTTTAGTAAAAATATGGTAATTTTTTTAATGAAATACAAAATGTGAGCCGCGCATACTAACTAATTTGTATTAATCACCTTATATATAAAAATAAAAGATTAACATCAACTCACCGATATATATATATATATATATGAAATACCCCATTATAATAACACCATTATAAATAATTATTGTTCCTCATCGAACACCAAGACATACAGGAATCAAAGTAGCACACCACTAACATAGGTCAAGTTAAATACAATGGTCCAACATAAATATCATGCAAATAAAAGCCGAACAAACTAGTATAAGATTTTTTTTTGCACGTCTCTTACTCGGTGCACCTAGAATGGGTCCTATGAGTTGGCTCATCAAGTGAGGTAAGACGTATCGCAAGTAGAACATGAGCACCCCGGCGTGGACGGGTGGCTCCTCTCACTGGTTGTATGACAATTGTAAACTCCAGAACCCTTTAAAAAGTACTCGAAAAGTACTAAGCTTAAAAGGTTTTGAATGACAACAAAGCCAATTTAGAGAAAATGTTTGAAGAACAACTAATAGCTACCTTGAGTTTCTTGACAAAGTTTAACAGGTAGATCTGATCTATGTTACATGAACTTAAGCAAGATTAATATTTCACTCTGCATGTATAAGCATGTTATATCTCGTGGGAATAGATTAAATTAATCAAAAAGTGAATATGAAGTCGAGTGAAGTAAGTGTATACAGATTAAGGCATAATACGGACTCAATGCAAGAATAATGTTTCACTATGCATGTGCAAGCATGATATATATCTCATGGGAAGATAATAAAATAATCAGAAAGTGAATGTTATTTCAAGCAAAAAACGTATTTATATTCACGGACAAAAGGCATTGAAGCAGACTTGAATCGGGAATAATTTCATTACACATGAGAAATTATGTTTATCTCATGAGAGGAGATCAAGCTTAAAAGGTGAATATTATCTTAAAGATAGAAAGTATAAATGCTGGAGGACTAAAGCTGATCAAGTCAGAAATCAAGAAACCAAGCAAAGGATCTTCAGAAAGTAGCACGAGACATAAGAAAAAACACTCATAATGAAGAAATCAATTCATGTCCAAGAGCTACGTGTTACTCAATCATCAATCACTACAATCGCAGAGAAATTAGCATCAAGCAATTAAGATTGAAGACTGGAAGATCGGAGAAAAATTAACGTGATTGATTACAACGTCAAAAAGCTCACTAAAAAGTGGAGCAAAGAACGCTGAGGAAAAATGGAGGGAATTTCAAAATTCAAAATTCAAATCTCAAATCAGATCTAGTGTTATAACTGGTATGTCATCTCTTCTGCCGAAGTGAGTCAAGATCCTAGGAGGTGGAGTTTAGAAACCTTGGGCCAAAAGTAAAAAGAAAAAAAGAGGACTTCAGAAACCTTTACATTACAATAGCTTCTACAACAATGGGACAGGTTGTCAGCCTACCTCTCTAGACTAATTTTCCAAGGCACATCGAATGAAATACACATGTCACTTGGAGATCAGATCAAAGAGGCAACGGTCATAAAGATAGACTTGTATAAATGGAGATGCCAAGCTTGAAAGCTGATGAGAGAATTAAAAAGCATTAATGCAGAATCTTTGGAAAAATCTCTCCACACTTCCTGTGCTGTTCATCAATTTATGTAATCAATCACGAAGTGTAAAAATATTCTTTCTTGGTTTTAAAATGTATTTGTATTTGTATACTCTTCATGTGAAGAGATAGGAGAAAGAAGTCACTCTAAGTTTTCCAGGTCTGTATTAGCTAGCATCTTTAAGGAAATTTGAGTGTAGGTTAGTTTAAGTAGCAACCCAAACACATAACCTTTGTAACCTTGATCCATTAGTGATCAGTGTGAGACATAGCTTGGAGAGGCTAAGGTAAAACTACTTGCAATGTGTTAGCAAAGGTATTTGCTTATCACGGTTCAGCTTGGAGAAGCTGTTTGAAAGACTACTTACAACGTGGCAGTGGAAGATGTTTGCAGGTCACGGTTCAGTTTGGAGAAGCTGGTATAGAACTACTCGGTTAAGTCATAGTTAGGGCTATCCACTGTGCAAATTCAGCTTGGAAAGGCTAGTACAGAACTACTCGGTTAAGTCGTAGTTGGGGTTGGTCATTGTACAAGTTAGAGCTTGGGAAAGCTATTTTAAAGACTATCTGTTTACTTTCTTAGGTTGAGAAAGATTGTTGTTAGTGAAATCTCAACATGTGTTGAGTACTGGATGTAGGCATGTTGACCGAACCAGTATAAAAACTCTTGTGTTCATTTTTCTCTTCCCTAAACTTTTATTTCTATTGTCGAGCACTTTAGATAATGCACTAATTATTTTAATGAACCAAGAGTGAATTAAACATGCATTAGAAACTTACTTTCTGAGACTACTAACTATCATTATGCTGTACTTCAAGCCTCGGGCTTGATAGATGTACTTATTCAAAATTGTTTCAGGTCAGAAAGAAGATTTTAGAAAGCACGATTCAATCCCCCCTTCTCGTGCACTCTTTTACCAACAACAGTAGTTTCTCCATCGCTATCGTCCTCCCATTCCATATGGGCAGCAGGGGGCAAATTCGCCTGAAGAGTGACGGGAGGGTGCATCCTCTGATAGGTCTGACCACGACCTAGTGGAGTGAGGTGGTGACCTAGGTGTGTAGTAAGGAAAATCCTGATCGGCCAATACAAAAGGGTGAGGGCGAGGGCGAGGAAACTGCCGAGGACGCAGACATGCACTCTTAAAAGCAAGGTCATTCGGAAAATGGGTGGTAGGGGAAAACCATATGCTAGAAATAGGGTACGCAAGAGGACGATCCATAAATACGTACAAGTGAACAGCACAGCGGCCCATAAAATAGTATAATTAGTTAGCCGGGTTGAAGTGCATCTCCCATGAGGGGGCATCAACATAGATTATGAACGTAGCCATCTACCTCTGAAGATGATATGGAAAAAGATAAAGAGGGAGTGAGAATCTTATAAAAGAGTCTCAGTAGGGCCTTCACCTCCTAATATGCGTGTCATCATCATCATCCCCAGGAACCTCGGGTTTCATTATGAAAATGTGGGCATATATAAGGTTCATTTATTAAGTTCCAAATACCATTAGATGAGGCCCGTATCTTTTAGCATAAGTCTTGATGTCATGGATACATCATACTATTTTCATAAATGTATGTCAATGACATATACATTATAACATAAGAATTCACATGTCACGACCCTTCTTAGGCACGTGACCGGCACGTGAGAAACCCCATTCCCATATAAGCCTCATGACCTGTATTGTCTCTGTATGCAAATTTGAATTAAGAAAATGCATAAAATAGGTTTTTTTTTTCACATACAATCACCTGCTCTTGAAAACCATATTTATAAAACCAAAATGTCCTAGCAACTTTCAAAGGCTAATTATCATAATATCACAAAATATGCATAGAGTCCTTTACATATAAAGAGTCAGTGGAAAAATATAGATTATACAGTCTAAATAATATCTGAATATACAAGACCATGCAAAATGTAATCATGCCCTACGGTCCGAGATCCTACCTGCATTACACTAGAGCGTATTTAGAGCAAAATGCCAGACACCTCACGTAATGAGTTCAACAACTGAAATGTAAGACTGTTGGGATGGAGGTGGTGCATAAGTACCCTCAGTAGCTATAGTATTTGTAAAATGTGAAAAGAAATAGAGGGGTGAGTTTTGTATCCAAAACTCAATGAGTGAGTCCCCACTTGGAATCCCTTCATGGGATATCAAAAGAAGATACATAATACCAAAATCATAGCAGCAGTAATAAAGTATAAAAACATTTCATAACTATAATCAAATCACCAAGTCTTGATTTTCTATAATCTGACCTAACAGTACCTTAATAGAGAAACAGAAATCTCTGCTCTAGTTACGTAAAATGTCTATGACATAGCAAAACTCTGAGTATACATATCTAGTCATATTTGGGCATTCCATATCGCCTTCCCCAGTATGACAATTAAATATTTTGTAATCTCTGGCCTAGGGCTACTTGGTACTAAAGTTAACGGATTAACTGTCGTTAACATACATCCTATTTCTCTATAGTTACTGCCAACTCAGCTAAAAAGAAGTTCATTCTCTTCTTTATTATTTCCACAGTCTTCTATCCTAAAGTTCAAAATCTCTCTTTATATAACAATATACAGTATCAGAACATTAGGTTAATCATTAGGTTATTACTTCTTAATCTCATTCTTTTATTAAAATATTTAGCGGAAGATACGGGTAAATTTTTTTTTTTGAAACATAAAACAAAGTGAGAGCCGCGTAAGAACCAATCGTGAACTAATCATACATTGCACTTCATACAAAATAAACACAAGTAAATAAATGTATAACAAGTCAATGGCACACCAAAGGAATATTTTCATTAATATCATAATTAAAGGTACATAAAGTCACACCCTTATAGAATCGGGCTGAGCTTTCGATACAAGGAAAATAACAAGAAAATACAAAAGCAGTAAAATACATGGTATGATAGCAAAATAAAAACCAACTACACTACCCTCCCACTAAAGCTATGAGTGCTAAACTATAATACCTGTAACACCCTAATATTTAACTCAACACGCCTAGGATGCATTTAAGTTAATTATTAGTTATTACTCTTTTGTTCCAATCTTAAACTTAAACCTTGAAAATACTTTAGTAAAAATAGGGTAAATTTTTTTTTCTTTAAATACAAAACGTGAGTCACAAGATACTAACTAATTTGTATCAACCATCTTACTCATAAAAGTAAAAGAATAATATCAGGTCACCAATAATTATGAAATACCTCACTCAATCAATATAATAACACCATTATAAATAATGATCGTTCCTCATCGAACATCTAAAACTTATAGGAAACAAAACAGCACACCACTGTCATAGTCAAAGCAAATACATTAATCCAATAGAAATTATCATACAAATAAAAACTTAACAAACTAGTATAAGACTTTTTTCCCACGTTTCCTACTCGAAGCGCCTAGAATGGATTCTACGAGTCGGTTCATCACGAGGAGCAAGACATCTCACAAGTAGAACACGAATGGCATCAACTTAAATCACGAACGTCGCCATCTACCTCTGAAGACGAGATGGAAAGAAATAAAGAGGGAGTGAGAATCTTATAAAAGAATCTCAGTAGGGTAATCGCCTCCTAACATGTGTGTCATCATCATCGTCCCTAGGAACCTTGGGTTTCATTATGAAAAATGTGGGTATATATAAGATTCATTCATTAAGTTCCAAATACCATTAGCCGAGGCCCGTGTCTTTTAGCATGAATCTTGATGTCATGGATGCATCATACTATTATTATGTATGCATGTCAATGCCATATACATTATAACATAAGAGATTCTATAAATGCATCATACGTAAAGAACATAAATTCCTTTAACATAAATTTTCCTTTATATGCTTTTTAGGTGACTTAAATTTCTCAATCTTTTTCCTTGGGGAAACCACCCTATAATTTCTCTCCTCTTGAGAGTTCTAGGTTATGAGCTCATACCTCACTAGTCGTCACTAGTATACACTTATCCTCTCGATAAGTTAATTCCCGACTCCCAGAGTGCGGGTTAGGGGGTTTAGGAACACCTTTCATAACCATTAATTCCTGGAGTCTAAAGGGTCCTTATTGAATCTCCTCTTATAACCTTTAATTCAGGGAGTCTAGAGGATTACCCCATTGGATCACCTCTCATAACCTTTAATTCGGGGAGTCTAGAGGATCATTTCCATATGTCTTATGTCACCTTTCATCTTAGTATGCTATTCATAGATGCAAGTACGAACATATAATCATAACTTATCCCTTAATATATCATGCTTATAGAACTCTTAAATATGCATCTAAATTAATCAATCATACACATAGCATGCTACAATTCATCAAGTAATTGATCATATAAGTATGCATATATACATTTATATAAGCATTCTAATATCGAATATCTCATGAAAGTGAACATACTTAACATGATATATGCCATATATTAATGATCGCCAATTGCATAAAACAAGTAGTAAGCATCCATAATCATTAATTAGTAATATAACACTAATATCACAAGTCATAAACTAAAACACATGAATATGGCTTCCATAAGATATAGATCTATGCTAATCTTCTTAAGTTATTAATATTTACACTTAAGCCCAAAAGAGGGTCAAAATGGCAATTTCTCAAAGTTACGGGTCAAAACGTAATTTTTCTTTTTAACACATCTCCTCAAGCAAATGATCATCAAAATTTCTCTATACTTTTAAGAGACTCATAACACTTATAATTCACCTAAGTTCATCATAAAAATCATCTTTGGTCATAGAACAAATTTTGCAACACTTTAGGGTCAAAATGCAAAATCACTTATTTTTCACTCATAACAATTACCGAAACTTCTAAAACTTTTTCTAAACATCATAAATGGTATTTTGAATACATGGATACATTTAACATCATTAATAACTCAAATTAAAGTCATTTGGCTGAAATCACATAATTGATAGTTCAAAACACAACTTTCTATATTTTGCAAAATGGCCCAAACTAGAACTTGTAATTATTCTTTTATACATCTAAAATACCAAAAATAATTTTTTACAACAATTATTAATGATTATTATGCCTATGAACAGTACCCTACAGTGATGAATAGTTCGAGACAGTAATGAATAGTACCAGAAAATTATTTTTCTAAATCTTCCTAAAATTATAATTTTGATCCTTTCTAGATACTTTTTTTCCTTGTTACTTGATTTAAGACTTAGGAAACACTTAAAATTATTTTTACCACTTAGCATGACCAAATATTAATACCAAATAGAGAGCAAATCACAAGGTTTAATAATAAATCTTTTTGCTCATGAAAATGCTATTTTTACTATCTTTTAAGTTTCAAGACTTGTAAAACTACTAAAGCACAACTTACTAAAATTCCAAAACACAAAAATAAAATAAAAGTTATCTCAACCTCACCATCATTTCATGGCCGAAAATACATATCCATTAGCATAGCCATGAAATAAAAGTTTTTTATTTAAGATCCAAGGACAATTTTTGAGCTTTAAGATCTTAGGTGATAACCAAAAGTAAACATGCTATGCAACCTCATTTTTTAATCTTTAACATTATAAGGTGATGACTTGAAAATATAAATATAATGTGCAAGGCTTGAATTATAAACATGAGATGCACATTCATTATTAAGTCTTTAAAATTTAGTGATGACTTGAAATAAATATGATATGCAAGACTTGAAAATTAAACATGATAATGCAAATCCATTTCTTTAATCTTCTATATTTAAGGTGATGACTTGAAAATAAACATGATATGCAAGGCATTAAAACATAAACATGAGATGCAAGAGCTTGAAATTTAAACATGAATGCAAGTCCATTTTATATATCTTGCTTACTTAAAGCTCAAAAACTTCACAAGATTAAATTCTTGTCCCTAATAGATCTTAAACATTAGTAAGCATTAGAGTCCTTTATTACCATGGTTCCAAGAACCTTATTTCTTAAATTTATTATCAAGCCATGGTCATCATCAAAATTCAAAGGATTAAAGAAGAAGAACATGAGAAAGAATATGAAATAAAGTCCCTACCAAGTTATTTCTTGATTATTAAAGAAAGCTTGATCTTCTATGATCAACCAAGAACCAAAAATATGGTTCTAATGCTTGTGATATTTCGGCCAAGAAGGTTGGAGTGGAGGATGGATTTTCTTGTGTTCTAGTGCTTGGAAATGGAAAGTTTAAGTGTTTAGGAGTTGGTTTATGATTGAAATATGTATGCTTGAGGTTTAGAGCTTGGTTAAAGGTTGGAAATGAAGTCTCTTAAGTGAGAATGAGGAAGAAAAAGAAAGCTTGAAGTCTTGAGAGAATTAGAGAACTTTGAGTACTATCAAGTAAGAAAATGCTAAGGCCAAGAGTGTTTGTGTGAATATTTTAGCAATGAAAGAGTATGTATTTATAGCCTCATGGAGCTTGTTTGGCCGTGACATATGGGCTGGAAAATGGAGGGTTTATTTCATTTTTTTGTTAAAGAAAACTTTAGAAAAAGAAAGCATATGGTATTGTAATGATTTTGCACATGTATAATGGATGGAAATGCTAAAATATGATGCATGTGGGAGACATCTTGGCTGCTCATATCATGGCTGAAATGGGTGGGTTTTCTTTTGATTAAACATAGCCAAAAACAATGCAAAAGAAAGCTTAAGGTGTGGTGTCTTTGTTGTATATGTTTTTATGTTGGAAAAGCAATAAAATATGGTGCACATGGAGCATTATGGCCGTGGTTTCTGGTCTATTATGATCAGATTTGGTGTTCTTTTACATGTATTAGATGTGTAATTACTTAGGTAAAAGATTTGGAATTGATAGATTAGTAAAAATGGTAAAAGGTTAAGTGTTTAGAACAAATTAAAATGAAGTAAAAGAATTATTATACACTAGTAAATGAAGTTAGTTTCAAATGAGTTAAAAATCAATTTGTAACATAAGTTCTATACTAAATTTTACCTAAACCGTAATTTTTAACTTTGATCTTAGCATCACTAATTTTTATGAGCTCTAGAAATCATGAAAGGAAATTAACTCTCCTGAAACTTTCTTAAACTCTAATAATCCTAGGTAATTATTTTTTAACCTCAAGTTATTATTTTTAACCTTAGGTAATTAATTTTTAACTCAAGGTTAATGAATGAAATCAATTCTGAGTTCAATTAGAGCTTTAACATTTCCTTAATTACATAAGTGAACTTATTTAGCACAACTAGGGGTAAAAAGGTAATTTCACATAAAAACTTTCTAGAATTACCTGAACATTTCTAGATATCAAGTCATACTTGAAATAAACATTTTTGAACTTCTCGGGTGATAACTGGGTTCAAGGATTGCTTAATTTCACACTAAATTACCGCAGGGGTAATTTGGTAATTTTACGTACAGTAAAAATCGGGACTTGAGATTTTAACCGTGACATCAACATAACACAAATAATCCCTTTCAAACATAAAATTAACCCTTTGAGGATAACCGGAATTGGTTATCTTTGATTTTCGGGGCAAAACGACCTCAGGGGCATTTTGGTCATTTGTACACAGAAAAAATCGAGATTTGTGATTTTTCGCACAGATTGCTATTCAAGCCTCATATAATGTTGTTCTAATGTTAAAATCCTTATTAAAGATTTCTCATCCTCAAATCTCGTGTAAAATTTACCTAGGGGCATTTTGGTAATCTTACACAGCATGAAAAATCGGGGCGTTATAATACCCCTATCAAAAGATACTGCAGAAGGGGAAACCCTCATGACGGCTTAAGCACTCGAAAAGCCCTCCAACAAAGTCTACTGGCAGTGAGAACCCTCAAGTGATGGAGGTATGTATCCAGGAAACTACGCGAGCTCCTCGGAGGTGAACAAACGGAACGGGGGGTCGGGAATGGCCTCCATGGCATGGACGCATCTCTAGTTGTCGAGCTTGACGGGGATGAGTCACCGTAGCCTCGCTACGACCACCAATGTCCATCGGGATCGTAGGAGCAGAGCCCTCCGAAAAGATATGCGTCGGGGAGTCCTCGGATGGATCAGTCTCCAATCGCTGCGAGCGAGGAACGTACTCGAGGTAGTCACGTACAGCCGAGGCTAATGAACGAGCACGACGAGTCTGCTCATCACGGGGGTGGGTGTGCTCGAAGATCAGATCATCATTGCCAAAAGGAGCAGTAGGAGTGAAGCGGTAGCTGGACACATGATAAGCAAAAGGACATCCCATATATACAAAAACACATACAGCGCATCGACCCTCGAAGTGATAGGAGCGGTGATCCGGGTCATAATGCACCTCCCAGACTGGCGTATCAATGAATAGTATGAAAGTCGCCATCGAGCTCTGAAGATGTGACAGGAGAGAAAGAAAGAAGAGAAAGGAGTGAGAATCTTACTAAAGAATCTCAGTAGGGATCTCCTATCTAGGGTTACGTCGTTCACATCTCCAAGAACTTTGGGTTTGTTATTAAAAAGTGAGCATGCATATAAATTCATTCGTTAAGTTTATAAAACTAATTTGTCCAAGGTCTGTTCCTTTTAGGATGCATCTTAATGTCATGAATGCAACATATCAAAGCATGAATGCATGGCAATACTTTAAGCAAGTACTTAACAAATCATAACATTAAGAAGCATACAAGTGGCATAAAGGGCATAAATCTTTCATGTAGAACTTTCCTCAACTTTGTGACATAAATCATCATACTATAGCATTATAGGCCACCCCAAAACATCTAGGTTATGAGCTCATAACTTAACTAGTTGTCACTAGTTCTTGCTTATTATCTGAATAAGCGAAACATAATAAAATAATCCCGACTTCTCGAGTACGAGTTAGGGGGCTTAGGGATCACCTCTCTTAGGATATACCCTCTTTGAAACACTTTGCGGGCATCTAGCCACAACAATTTGTCCGCTTTGGTAGGGTGCATCTACTGATACCCTCATGGATTTGTCTTTCCTGGGGGTGCTCGGCCGAACCAGTGTCCCCCAGGGTTTTAATCTCATATGGTACTTCAAGAACATTCTCAAATCTTTTAGGTTTGATGGAAATTCGGCAGCATAACGGCTGTACACTGAATTTCCTTCAAACCAACTTTATGCCACAAGTCTATAACACATACACATTTCTCATTCATCTTTCATACTCATGATAGACTTAACATTTCAACGAAACACCTCATCATAGCCCATATATCATCAAAGTATATGCATCAACACATCATACTTGCATTATCAAACTTAAACATCAAAATCTCTTAATGTCTTATGCTTTGACCTTTAAGGTCTTTTAACTTGAAATCTAAGTTGTCTATCATCATAACTTAAGCTCTCGGGTACCTATAGGCTCATATCTAAGTTTTCCTCACTCAATTCTATGATCATAAATAATTCTAAACCTCAAGAGTGCAGAATCTATAATTTATACTTTACGGGTGCCTGGGAGTCACAACTTTGACCCTTTCTAAGTTCGGTTTGTTCCTAAAGCATCAAGATCAATTCCTAAACTAATTATGAGTAGTTCCTACACATTTAGACTAATTATAAACCATGATTTCTAATTTTAAACCTTGCTGGATAGAATCCAGAAAATTACATTTCTAAGGGATCTAAAAGTTTCAAATTAATTTCTTTCTAGTTACTAATTTATCTTAACTTTCTCAAATGAATTTTAGCATTAATTATACATGATCATACACATATTATCATCATCAAAACAACATTATACAGTGATCATACCAACCAAACAGAACCGAAAACATCTCCATCAAACAATGCATAAAACTTCATTTCTAAAGCACATAAATTGCTAGTTTCTCTTGGAACCTTTTTAAAACTTTCAAAACTCACTTGGAAACAATTTATTTCATCAAAACCATTTTAAAACATGTGAAGGTAGTAGCCATTTTAAATAAATCTCAAGAGTGTTTTAAACATAAAACCTTGCTAAAAACATTTCTTAAAATCATCTGAGCTTAGGAAAATCATGAAACACAAGTTTTAGCACTTGTAACTAGGTGAATCTCATTCTAAGATCCAACATCATCACAAGGCCAAAAATCAAAGAGGAAAAAGGCATATATTTTCAAACTTTGTTGAGACAATAATGGGTAAGTCCATGAGCTCTAAATCTCTTAAGTTATAACATAAACATAAATATGCAATGCACTTTGTTTTAGTCTTGATTAAGAGGTAAGAGCATAACATAAATATGCTATACGAATCCATTATTATCTTTAGAGATTTAGTGAGAACATAAACATAAATATAGAGATGCAAGTTCATTCTTTAGTCTTGAGCATTTAGTGATGACATAAAAGTAAATATGAATGCAAATCCTTTTTATCTTAACTTAGAGCTCATATAAGACTTTTAGAGAGAACCAAAAATCTCAACCCAACACTTATCTCATCAACAAAGTGAGCTCTAGAGTTCTTGAACCAAGTTCTCAAAGGAACTACATGGTCCTTGAACATCATCATCAAGCTCAAAGGAAGTAAACTCAAAAGAAAACAAAACCATAAGAAAATAGGAACCAAGGCTGAAATATAGAGGAAAAGAAAACAAGAACCGAAAGCATACAAGAAAAGAAAAAGAGAATGAAACTATGTCATGTTCTTTATTAAGTACCCAAAACCCCTATCTAGAGAAGATCTCTAGAATGTGTCGGCCAACTTTAAGGTTGACAAGGGTAGGCTTAAGCTTTTTGAAAACCTTAGATTAATTTTTCTTAAGTTGAAAAACCATGTGAGCTGAGTAATATAGATAAAGTTCAAAGAAAGGAAAAACTCAAGCTTTAGAGGTTTCTTTGAGATGAACACAAGGTCACCATCTAGAAACACTCATCATCAAGCTATCATGCTCAAAATGAGGCCTTGAGGCCGAAAATAAAAGAAAAGAAAGAAGCAAGGAAAACTTAAAAAGAAACCAAGAGAAACTTTGAGAAAATCTCATTTTTGAGTAAAAACAAAACTAGAGAGCAACTCCTACCAAGTGTGATGACAAAGGCTTGGTCTTGAGGATGAGAATGGAAAGAAAAACTCGTCCTAATGTGATGGTGAAGCTTCAGCCAAAGAGAGAGGAAAGGAAAGGAGATGTGCCTTGAGGGAGCTTGTGTTTAAGAATGAGTGTTTAGGGTGTTTAGGAGATGATTCAAGGTTGTGGTTTAAGGTTGTGAGGTGATGATGCAAACAGGAGATGAAGAAGATGAAGATGAAAGAAAGTTCTTAAGAACTTTGAGAGGAAATAAAGAACTTGAGAGGAAAAGGAAAGAACTCAAAAGAAAGCTTGAAAACTAAAACTTAGCAAATGATCTAAAGGTTCACACAAGTTCTTCAACACATGTATTTATAGAAAACAAAAATGATGAAGGCTCCTCAAGGGAGAGGGGTGGCCATAGTGTAACACCCTAAATCTTAACCCAAGACTACTAGTATGTACTTAGGTTAATCTTTAGAATATTACCTCTTGGTCTCATCTTTAACTTAGAAAATACTTAGCGGAAATATGGGTAAAATTTTTCTTTTTGGAATTTAAAATCAAAGTGAGAGCCACGCACGAATCTTTAAGAGGAAGCATAGCGAAACATATAAGCAAAGCATAAAGAAGCACATCATATCATGGAGACATTATATATATATATATATATATATATATATATATATATATATATACTGTGCCTACCCAAAGGGCAGGACTATTCAATACATCGGGAAGCGGAATACAACTGAAATGCAATACAAGGAAATCATAGAAAGCAAATACAAGAGAAACAACACCCATACCCATGTGCACCTAGAGTAGACAACCTCATATACAAAAGAAGGTTTGTCCTCAACTATGTGGCGTGTGTGCACTAACTGCTACCCCTCCTACGACTACTCCTGTTGATCCGAGTACTGTGGGGTCGAGTCGATCCACTGACGAATCTCGGCGGGAGTGGTCGAGCGCATCATCGGGGCATGTCCACAACGGCGAGGGCGCATAAATGGCCGACGAGCCAACCTCGGCTGGACCACCGTCTCCTCACTCCCAGCCCTCATCGGTGGGGGAGCGGGACTGGAGCTCCAACTATACATGTGGGATGGCGGGTCCTCGGACGGGTCCGTCTCCGAGTACTTGGGACGCGGCACATACTCAGGGTAGTCACGTACTGCTGATGTCTCGGGCTCCATGCGGAGGATCTGCTCATCGCTTGGTCTCGCTCGCTCAAAAATCCCATTATGACGGTAAGGAGCAGTCGGGGTGAAGCGGTAGCTCGGGACGGGGTGTGCGAAGGGTCGTCCCATGAACATGAATACTCTGACAGTGCAGCGACCCTCAAAATGGTATGACCCGAGTGCCGGGTCATGGTGCAGCTCCCATACCGGGGTGTCGATGAAGAGTACGAACGTCGCCATCTGAAGATATGATGGATGAAAAGAGAGAGGGAATGAGAATCTTTCTAAAAGAATTCTCAGTAGGGTTATCCCTACCTAGGTGTCATCGTCACATCCTCAGGAACCTTGGGTTTATTTCTAAAAAGGTGTGTATGCATATAAATTCCTTTTATGTTATTTTATCCAAGGCCCATCATATTTTACAATGCGTCTTATAGCTAAGCATAAAATAATCTAATGATATGAGTGCATCATAAAGGTAAACCAAACAATAGAATAACTAGGAAACATTATAACATTGGCATAAGTATAGTATATGTGACATTGTTAACTTTAACTTTCATCTCATGGGGCCGCCCTAAAACATCTCTAGGTTATGAGCTCATACCTTAACTAGTCGTCACTAGTTTTTACTTATCCTATGATAAGCGTAACATATACATAATCCCGACTTAAAAGTGCGGGCTAGGGGGCAATTTAAGGATCACCTCTCTTAGGGTCATTTCCTCTTTGAAACGCTCTACTAGCAACTAGTGCATCGTAGTTTTGTCCGCTTTGGCAAGCTCTATGTCAATACCCTCACGGATTTGTTTTCTTGGGGGTGCTTGGCTAAACCGGTGTCACCCAAGAAGGCGTCTCAGTGTTGTGTCACATTTAAATTTTCATAAAGTGTTAATTCATAGATACATCATTATCCATTACATAAATCTCTTTTCATAGCATATACATCATCACATGAAACTTTCTTCATAGTGCATACATAAAACCATAGCATATACATTATCACATAATCACACCTTAGACAATCATTCATACAAACTCCCAAGCTTATTATGTGATAAACTTATAGTATGTTATGCTTTGGTTCCTTTGAGTCTTAAACTTGTAAACTAATCGTTCTAGTGTTATTCTTAACCTCTTACACACCTATAGGTTCTCAACTAATAAGTGTTATTAATTTTTATGCTCAAGGACTTATCCAAACAGCGCTATGCAAATTTGGACAGCTTATATTTGTGTGATTACGGGGTTCTAGAGATTACGGTTTAGACCCTTAAAGTCCTTAACTCACATTCTAAGTTATCGATCATAAAAACCTAGTCTCTTGGGAACCTATGAGGTCCTAACTAAGTATTTCTCACCTCACACTATGGTCAAGAACATCTCTAAACCTCAAGGATGCAGAATTTTAAATCCTAACTTTACGGGTACCTAGAAGTCACAACAATGACCATTTCTAAGTTTAGTTTGCTCCTAAGGCTTCAAGATTAAGTCCTAAACCAATTATGAGTCATTCCTACACATTTAAACTAATTTAAAACCATGAATATTAAATCTAAACCTTGCTGGACAGAATCCAGAAAATTACATAATTAAAGGATCTAGAATTCTCAAATTAATTCTTTTCTAGTTCCTAACTTATCCTATCTTTCACATATGAGTCTTAACATTATTGTTACTCAAACATAGGCACATTATCATCATTGGAATAGCACATACCGTGGCAGCAAAGAGCAAGGAAGAACCGAAAATATACTTCTCCATACAAGGCATAAAACATAATTTCTAAAGCACATAAAATACTAGTTTCTCTTGGAACTCTTTGTAAACTCTCTAAGCTCATTTATAAACAATTTTAACATCTAAAATCACAAGAATATTTAAGAGGGCAGTGACCAATTCATCTTTGTCTCAAGAGGTTCTAAATTCTCAAAACTTGGTTCTATGCATTCCTTAAACTTACTTAAGCTTGGAAAAATTATAAGACATAATCTCAAATACTTGGAAACCTCAAGACCTCTTAGGGCCGAAATATGAACCCAAGAAAAACACATATTGTTAGACCTTTGTTGAGACCACAATGGGCAAGTCTTTGAGCTCTAGGTTCATTTAGGTGATGACATAAAAATAAACATGCTCATGCACTTATTTTAGGTTCCATTAGAAAGTAAAGTGATAGCACAAAGTAAATATGAATGCAACTCATTATTATCTTAGTATTAAGTGAGAACTTGAAATATAAACATGATAATGCATAGCTTGAAATATAAACATGATAATGCAAGTCCATTCATTATCTTGGTATTTAGTGATAGGAAAGAAATAAACATGATATGCAAAGCATAAAGTAAACATGATGCAAGGTTCATTTTATGATTAACTAGAGCTCATTCAAGACTTTAACAAGATAACAACCCAATACAATATCTCAAAGATCTCAACACAAAAACCGAAAGTCATATAAAAGAGAAAGAAAGTGAAACTACATCAAGTTCTTTATTAAATACCCAAAACCCCTATCTAGAGAAAAATCTCTAGAATGTGCCGGCCAACTTTAAGGTTGACAAGGGTAGGCTTGGGCTTTTAGAAATCCTTAGATTAATTTTCTTAAGTTGAAAAACCATGTGAGTTAGATATCATATAGATGAAGTCATAAGAAAAGGAAAACTCAAGCTTTAGAGGTTTCTTTGAGATGAACACAATGTCATCATCTAGAAACTCTCATCATCAAGCTATCATGCTCAAAATCAAGGCCTCATGGCCGAAATGAAAAGAAAGGAAAAACAAAGGAAAGTTTCAAAAAGAATCCAAGAGAAAAACTAGAGAAAAACACTTTCTTGAGCAAAACAAAGTTTGAAAACAAATCCCTACCTTGTGATGAAGGTAAAGCTTGGGCTTGAAGATGGAAATGAGATGAGCAACACCTCCTAGGATGGTGATGATGATTTGGCCTTGGTGAAAGAAAAAGGAAGGAAATGTGTTTCAAGTGAAGTTGTGTTTGAGGTGTGGTGTTTGAGATACTTGATGATGGTTCAAGGCTTTGGGGTGGTGTTTGATGGTTGAGAGGTGATGATGAGATGAAGAGATGAAGAAGATAAAGATGAAAAGAAAGGAAGAACACTCTTGAAATTTTGAGAGAAAAAGAAAGACTAGCAAGACAACTCTAAAACTCTAAACTTAGCAAATGCTTCAAGGTGCAACAAGGCTATCACAAGCATCCTATTTATAGGAAAACAAAACCATGGAGCTCATCAAGGGAGGGTGCTGGCCGTAGCTTTGAAGGACAAAGGGAGAGAAAAATATCTCTTTGATTGTGTCATAGAAGCATGGTTTGAAGTATGGAAGCTATGCTACAAAGTATGGTTTGATGTGAGTTAATTTCCTATCAAATTTTTATGAAATTAGGCTTCTAGAAACAATGCATGGCTGGAACTTTTCCAGCCACAAATAAATGGAGGAAATGAGCTATTTTAATTAGTTATTTCCTTGGAAAATCAAGCTTGATTGAAAGTTATGACAAGGTATAGTGTATGTGATTTGAGATATGGCCTTGGAGTGTTGAAAAATTGAACATGTGATGCATATGGAGGAGGTGAGGCTTCGGCTAGACCTGGAAGCAGAGTGGGCAGGATGATTTGATCATATAATTGGGTGTTAATGGTGGGTTTAGATGTGTATTAGCTTAGGTACAAGGTTAGGAATGATTAAGCTTAAGTTTAGGTAACTAAGAATGTGATTTAGGGAGTTTATGACAAGTTTAGGAGTGCTCATACATCATTAGAGAATTTTAAACTCATTTATGAATAAACAATGTGTAACACAATTCCATGATTTAAGGAATTGGAAAGAGAAAACACTATTCAAGATTCTATGACTAGGTGTCTTGAAATTAAAATATGGTTTTAGGTTGTAATTAAGTACTTTTTGGTTCTAATCAACTTTAATAAATTATTTTGACTCAAGATTAATTAAGGAAATTAATTAACCTTTGATTAGAGCCTAATATTGCTTAGGTCTGCTTAATGACGCGATTAAGCGTAAAAACACGAAACTAGGGGCAAAACCGTAATTTTGCACTAATTTTGCCCAGGACTTCTAAAATTAAAACTGAGGTCATAGAATACATGAAAACGCCTTTTAAAACCATATGGAGAAGTTTCGGGTTCATCCGGCACTTGCAAATGGGTAAAACACCGCATGGGCGTTTTGATCATTTTGACCCGAAAACTCAAAAATGAGATTTTCGATCCCGGGAAGGTACACAAGTTATCTAATCCCCTTCCAACATTGAGTTGGCTCTTCGAGTATTGCCGAACCGGCTTTCCTCGAATTCTGGGCTGAAAATGACCTCAGGGGCATTTTGGTCATTTTCACTCTAACAGAAAAATCAGGGCGTTTCATTACTCCCCTCCTTAAAAAGAATTTCGCCCTCGAAATTCATACCTTAGAAAAGCTCTGGATATTTGGACTTCATCTCTGATTCTAGTTCCCACGTGTATTCTTCCGACTTGTCTCGTCCCACCTTAGAAAATATCTCTTACACAATATCATTCAAAGCATGGATGAAAGCATGGTGCAAAGTATGGGCTAAGTAAGGCTTGTCATGGACTTGAAATCGCCTTTGAATTTCAAAACTTTGAGGCATGGGAGGAGGAGTGGCCGTGAGGCTTCTAGAAGAGAGGGGGGAGAGGTTTCTTTTGTTTAATGATGGTTTAGAGATGTGTTAAGGTATGTATTAGACTAGGTGCAGGATTAGGAATTCCTAAATATGTGTTTAGGTAACTAAGAATGTGATTAGGAATTTTATGACATGATTAAAGAGTGCTCATACACATTTAGGAGGTTTAAAATTCATTTTATGAATAAACAATATAGACACAATTCCATGATTTAAGGAATTGGAGAGAGAAAATACTATTTAAGATTCCATGACTAGAAATCTTGAATTTAAAATGAGATTTGAGTTTAAATTAAGCAATCTTAGGTTCTGATTAGCTATAATAAATTATTTTATCTCTAGATTAATTATGCAAATTAATTAATCTTTGATTAGAGCCTAATATTGCTTAGGTTCAGTTAATCACACGATTAAGCTTAAAAACACTAAACTAGGGATAAAATCGTAATTTTGCACAAAAATTGCTCGGGACCACCAGGACTAAAACTGAGGTCATAAAATACATAAAAACACCTTTTAAAATCATCTGGAGAAGTTTCGGGTCCATCCGGCAGTTGTACCCGTGTCAAACACAAAAGGGGTATTTTGGTCATTTTGATTGAAATATCAGAAAACGAGATTTTCGATCCCAGAAAGATACACAAGTCAAATAATCCCCTTCAAACATTGAGTTAGCCCCTCGAGGATTGCCGGGTCGGCTATCCTTGAGTTTCGGGCCGAAAATGACCTCAGGGGCATTTCGATCATTTTTACTCTAGCAGAAAATTGGGGCGTTGCACATATAATCATAAAATCAGCTCTAAATGATTAAATTTGCAATGCTACTATACAAAAACTCACCCTCAATGATAGATGTCCCATGGTTTTTAAGAAAACACATTTTCTTCTTAAACCACTAGTTAATAACACAATATTTCATAGAAATCTCAATAGTTCACAAAATAAACTCTAAAATCATATATATTTTCATGTCTTAGGTGAAATAAGATATAAAGATTAACATAAAAGTTACAGATGTGAACCCACTCACCTAGAGTGGCAGTAGACACAGGAATAGCACCAACAAAGTTTTGGGAAGTGAGAACAGCACCCGTATCTATTAATGAAACAATAGAATTCTAGATTAACTGCTAAAACCTCTATATAACTCAAATCTAATTCTAATATGTTGAAAGAACTCTACCTCCTTGAGAGGTAGGGAAAACTTCATGGCAACACCCAAAAACAAAGAAAAATGGAAGGAATAGAAGCAAAATCACTAGAACAACATACATTAAAGCCTTAGAAGTGAAAGATTGAAGTTGATTTTAAAGTAAAATGGAAGAGAATGGAGTTTGGGAGTGAATTTGGGGTGGAAAGCTGAGTTCTTCGAGCCTAGGGGGTATTATGAGGTGAATGAAGATTTTGGACCCCGAAATGGGGTTTTTAATGTTCTGTTGACCGCTTGGGCGATCCCCTCTTTAGCTGCCACATTAAAAATAAGGAAATACCCCCCATTTGGATTCAAATAAAATATCAGAAAAATTAAAATCCTAACAAATCAAAATCAAAATTTTGGATTTTAGTTCAAATTGAGGAATTCTTACGATTTTTCAAACTTGGGGGCTATCAACAAAAAGGTTAAAGGCTTGGTAAAATTCATTAAAAATTGTCCTTCAACTTATTTTCTTCTTGGGAACAATTACCGGGACTTTTGGTCCCAAAAATAGGATTTTATCATATAGCCCTCCAAGGACGTGTATGATCTAGACTCAATGAAATTTTGGACCCGAAATAACAGGTAAAGGTGATTGACAACGCTTCCTAGTTTGGAAAATTTTCCAACCTTTTTATTTAACCTAGGATATTACATACTCCCCCCTTTTAAAAGATTTGGTCCCCAAATCTAAAGACGTACCTGAAGGAGGGAAGATATATGGATATTTCATTCTCATGGTATCTTCAGCTTCCTATGTGGCTTCCTCGCCAGTGTGGTTTCTCCAAATTACTTTAACCGAAGGCATTTCCTTCGAATGAAGTTTCTTAACTTTTTTTTGTCTATTATGGCAATTGGCTCCTCCTCATAAGACAAATTCTCATCAATTTGGACCGCCTGTGAGGTATGAGTACATGGGACTGGTTGGAATATACTTTCTGAGCATGCTAACATGAAAAATAGGATGGATGGCTGACAAGCTGGGAGGTAATGCTAATCTGTAAGCTACTGCTCCCACTCTCTCTAAAATCTGAAATGGTCCGACATAATAGGGGCTTAGCTTTCCCCGTTTATCGAACCTTACCACCCCCTTCAGGGGTGACACTCTTAGAAATACGTGATCACCCACATCGAACTCTAGCTCTCGTCATCGGTTGTCAGCATAAGCTTTCTGCCTGGACTGAGCTGCTAATAACCTTTCCTTGATCAACCGAACTTTCTCTAGAGTTTCTTGAACTAAGTCTGGGCCTAGGGTTTTAGCTTTCCTAAGCTCAAACCATCGAATGGGAGATCTATAGCGTCTGCCATACAAAGCTTCAAAAGGTGCCATTTGAATACTCGCCTGATAACTATTATTATAAGCAAACTCTATTAGTGGTAAGTGGTCACACCAACTTCCATCAAAATCTAACACACAGGCTCTGAGTATATCCTCTAAGGTTTGAATAGTTCTGTCTGTCTGAGGGTGGAAGGGTGTAGTCAAGTCCACTCGGGTTCCAAGAGCTTCCTGAAATGCCTTCCAGAATCTCGAAGTGAACTGAGCCTCTCTATCTAATATAATAGACATTGGCACTCTGTGAATTCTAACAATCTCATTTATGTATAAGCGAGCATATTGAACTGCAGTGAAACTGGTCTTTACTGGCAAGAAATGAGCTGATTTGGTCATCCGATCTACAATTTACCTAAATGGAATCAAAGCCGCTAGTGGTTCAAGGTAACCCGAATAGAAAATCCATAGTTATCCTTTCCTATTTCCATTATGGAATATCTATCTACTGGAGCAATCCTTTAAGTCTCCAGTGTTCAGCCTTAACTTGCTGCTGACACACTAAACACCGTGCTACAAAATCACCTATATCTCTTTTCATACCTTCCCATCAGTGCAACTACTATAGATCATGATACATCTTAGCTGATCTAGGGTGCACAGAGTATGCTACACTATGGGACTCTTCCATTATTTGCCTCTTTAGTTCACCCATATCAGGTATACACAGCCTATCTCCAAAACGTAACACACCCTCTGAATCCATTAAAAACACATGATTTTCTCCTTTGTGCACGTCCTCTATGATCTTAACTAATTTGGGATCTTCACTTTGTTGTGCCTTAATCTGCTCCACTAGAGTTGACTGGGCTCTAATGTGAGCTAGAAAGGCTCTTGTGCCATCAAGTCTAAATTGGACTCCTTCTGCCTCTAACCTGTGGATATCTTCTACCAACGGTTGTCTTAAAGGTGCTATATGAGCCAAGCTGCCTGCTGACTTCCTACTCAAAGCATTGGCTACTATATTAGCCTTACCTGGATGATATGAAATCGTACAATCATAATCTTTCAACAATTCCACCCATGTGCATTGTCTGAGATTTAGATCTTTCTGTTGGAAAATATACTTTAAGCTTTTATGATCTGTAAAAATCTCACAAGTTGCTCCATACAAATATTGTCTCCAGATCTTCAAAGCAAAGACTACTGCTGCCATTTCTAAATCATGAGTAGGATAATTTTGTTCGTGCTTCTTGAGTTGCCTGGAACCATAGGCTACAACCTGGCCATGCTGTGTAAAGACACAACCAAGTCCTACTCTAGAAGCATCACAGTATACAGTAAAACCATCCATACCTGAAGATAGTACCAGTACCATGGCGATAGTCAAGCAGGTCTTTAGCTTTTGGAAGCTTTCCTCACTCGCATCTGACCATTGAAACTTAACATTCTTCTAGGTCAATCTAGTCAACGGTGTTGCAATCTTGGAAAAATCCTTGACAAACTGCCTATAATAACCTGCCATCCCCAAAAAGCTGTGAATCTCTGATTCTGTAGTAGGCCTTGGCCACTGCTGAACTGCCTCAACCTTCTTTGAATCTACCTCAATGCCATCCTTGGATACTATATGTCCAAGGAAAGCCACCTGCTCCAACTAGAATTTGCACTTAGAGAACTTAGCATATAGCTGATGTTCCCTCAATGTCGGTAACACAATCCTAAGATGAAGTGTAACATCCCAGACACCCAACAATACAGATATTGTCCGCTTTGGCAGGCTCGATGTCCATACCCTCACAGATATGCTCTTCCCCTCTCTACGGGAAAAATGCGTCTGCATGGGGGAGGTATCCACACCCTTATAAGGCATGCTTCGTTCCCCTCCCTAACCGATGTGGGACTAATTCCACCCCTCCTAGTGGAGGCCCAGCATCCTCGCTGGCTGGCACACCGATCCCAGGATTGGCTTTGATACTATCTGTAACATCTAGACTCCGAGAAGAGTTTCCAGGAGTTGAAGGTGAAGTTGACCACCACCCCAGTGCTAGTTTTACCTGATCCCAATGCGCCTTACGAGGTGTATTGCGACGGTTCAAGGAAAGGTTGAGGATATGTGTTGATGCAGAATAGGCAAGTGGTAGCCTACGTATCTAGACAACTTAAGCCTTATGAAGCAAATTACCCTACCCATAATCTAGAGTTGGTAGCAGTAGTGTTCGCTTTGAAGGTATGGAGGCACCATTTATATAGGGTAAAATTCGAGGTGTTCTCTGATCACAAGAGTCTCAAGTATCTCTTTGATCAGAAGGAGTTGAACATGAGACAAAGAAGGTGGATGAAGTTCTTGAAGGACTACGACTTTGGGTTGAAATATCACCCTAGCAAGGCCAATGTGGTAGCCAACACTTTGAGCCAAAAGTCATTGCACTTATCTCAGATGATGGTTAAGGAGGTGGAACTGATTGAGAAGTTTAGGGACATGGATCTAGGAATGGCTTTGACCACTGAGAGTATGAAGATGTGTCATCTTAGTGTGATGAGCGATTTTAAGGACAGGATTACTCGGGCCCAGCAAGGAGATGAGGAATTTAAGGAAGTCTTGGAAGCAGTAAGAGTTGGAAAGTTAAAGGATTTCACCCAAAGAGCGGATGGGTTATGAAGATTCGAAAGCCGGATTTGTGTGCCGGCTTGTGGTGACCTCTAAACGGAGATTTTGGAAGAGGCTTATAAGAGGCATTTTACCATCCACCCCGGTACAACCAAGATGTATCAAGACTTGAAGATGTTTTGGTGGCCCGAGTTAAAAAAGGATGTAGTTGCTTAGGTAAGTAGGTGCTTAGTTTGTCAAAAGGTGAAGATTGAGCACAAAAAGCCCTCCGGAATATTGCAACCTTTGTGTATCCATGAGTGGAAGTGGGATAACATCTCCATAGACTTCGTGACTGGCCTACCTAAGACCTAAGCTGGCCATGATGCCATATGGGTGGTAGTGGATCGACTGACTAAGTCAGCCTACATTTTACCCATCAAGGTGACCTATTCCTTGGATAAGTTGGCCCAGTTATACATTCAAGAGATTGTAAGGTTACATGGAGTGCCATCAACGATAATCTCGGATCAAGATCCGCGATTTATGTCACATTTTTGGGGAGCCTTTCAAAAGGCGTTCGGTTCAAAGGCTGTGCCTATGCACGGCTTACCACCCTCAAACAGATGGCCAGTCAGAAAGGACTATACAAACCTTGGAAGACATGTTGATGGTGTGTGTTTTGGATAAGAAGGGTGGTTGGGATAGGTACTTGCCATTGATCGAGTTTGCGTATAACAACAGTTATCACGCAAGCATCGGTATGGCACCGTATGAGGCGTTTATGGAAGAAAGAGCCAATCACCTTTGTGTTGGTACGAACCCGGTGAACAAAGCATGTTGGGACCCAAAGTGGTAAGGGAGACGATGGAGCAAATTAAGAGAATTAAGAAGAAAATCCTAACTGCTCAAAGTCGACAGAAAAGCTATGTGGACAAGTAGCAAAAGCCGTTGGAATTTTAAGAAGGAGAACATGTATTCTTTAGGATCACCCCTACAACCAGTATAGGACAAGCCATGAAAGTCAAAAAGTTGAGTCCTAGATTCCTTGACCCCTTTGAAATTATCAATAGAGTAGGACCAATAGCATACGAAATAGCCTTACCACCCAATCTGTCTAACCTCAATGATGTCTTCTATGTCTCAAAACTAAGAAAATACCAATCTAACCCTCGTCATGTGTTAGAGCCGTAACAAGTACAATTAAGGGAGGACTTGACCTCTATCCTACTGCCTACGAGGATTATGGACAAGGGAGTCAAGCAGTTAAGGAACAAGACGGTACCCTTAATGAAAGTAGCATGGGGGCAAGGGAAAGTGAAAGAGTTCATGTGGGAATTAGAATTAGATATGAAGATGAAGTACCCCGAGCTCTTTTCAGGTAACGAATTTCGAGGGTGAAATTCTTTTTAAGGAGGGGAGTAATGTAACACCCTACTTTTTTTGTTTGAGCAAAAATGACCGAAATGCCCCTAAGGTCATTTTTACCCAAAATTCGAGGATGGCTGACCCGACGGTCCTTGAAGGGTCAACTCAATGTTTGAAGGGGGTTAAAAGGTGTTGTGATTGATAGCATGGATGAAAATCTCATTTTTTGAACTTTCGACTCAAAATGACTAAAATACCCCTATGGCGTTTACACGAGTATAAATGCCGTTTGAGCCTAGAATCTTTCCCGGGAGTTTGGAATGCTAATTATATGTGATTAATGATGATTGTTTAAGACTTGGTAGTCCCGGGCAGTTTTTGTGAAAAATTACCATTTTGCCCCTGAAATAGTATATTTCGGGCCTAATGATGTGATTAAGGAAACCTAAGCAATATTAGGCTCTAATCGAAGATTAATTAATTTCGGTGATTAATCTAGAGTCAAAATAATTTATTAAGGTTAGTTAGAACCTAAGATTGCTTAGATAAACTTAAATCTCTTTCTTAAAGTCAAGATTCCATATCATGGAATCTTGAATAGTGTTTTCTCTCTCCAATTCCTTAAATTAAGGAATTATGTTTGTGATTGATTACCTTATAAAATGAGTTTTGATTTCACTAATGAAGTAAGAACACTCCCTAATCATGTCTTGACACCCTTAATTACTTATTACTTTACCTAAATACTTACTTACAAACTCCTAATCAAAAACCTAATCAAAGACACACCTAAACACACTTCTAATCCACATTTACGAGAAACATTTGCCTCCCATGGCTGCACACCATGACCGGCCACTCTTCCCCCAAATTGTCACATGTTGATTCATTCAAACACTCAAAGAACCATGCTTACACCATGCCTTGAGCCATGCCTAGCCATACCTCCAACCTTACCTTTGAATGACACTTTGAGGAGATATTCCCCCCCATTTCCCTTGAAGAATGCCACGTGTAACACCCATACATTCTAAAGACATTACTAGAAATTTAGACAGTCAAATACGGCATTTAACATCATACTAGTTAAGTATAACTAAAGTATTTTGACAAAAGTACTTAACCATAAGGTTTACAATCAAACTGCCATATAACATATACTAAACTTGAACACTATTTATAACTCCAAATGCTCATAGAATCTGAAATAGACTGCTTTCTTCTCAGGCATTACTTGGCTAATCTAAAACCACCAGAAAATAGGGATGAGAATTGAAAATAATTCTCAGTAGGGAATGAATATCTCTAAAGCATTTTGAACTATGGTGGTTCCAGCCGCATCTACACGGAAAATATGCATGGCCACATCTCTTTATAAGAAAATAATCATATATCATAGCATAAATAGAATATACTGGATAAGGCATGTCATGTAAGGCTTATAAACATTATCATCTTTTTGCATTAATCTTTCACTTTCCCCCGTCTACTTGTCCCACACATAGTCGATGGCCTTCTCTTAGGGAATTCCCATTCTCTGGTGTTACTCTTTAACATCGTGACGACAAAGCGAGACGTTTACGCCACACTAACCAAGGTAGGTAACATAAAAGGACCTTTCATCTCTGTCCCTCTGCCTTCTTGTGGTTAGGAGCAAAGTTTTAAATGTCTTCTTTTTCATTATTCTCTTGCATAATTGTATTAATGAGATACAAATTCTTTAAATAATAAATAGAACTCAAGAGCCAAAACATGAATATTTGAATATTATAAATGAGTTATTTAAACTTTAGCTTTGAAATAAATGGAACATAGTACATAATTAAACTAAATAAATAAAGTGTATAGACATTGAAATAATATAAAATTGACAACTCAAAGTAATATAGAAGATAACTAATGTAAATCATAAAAGTTACTCATAACGCCATGTAAAACAAAGTAATTATTCCTTAAAAATATCCTAAACTCTTACAAGATTTTCTCTTTAAAATCTCCTAAACTTTCATGAGATTTTTCTAACAAATCTCCTAAATTTTTATGAGATTTATCTGTAAAGTTTCCTAGACTTTTATGAGATGTCTCTAACAAATCTCCTAAAGTTTTATAAGATTTATTTGTAAAGTCTCTTAAACTTTTATGAGATTTCTTTGGAAAAGCTCCTAAATTGTTATGAGATTTTTCTAACAACTCTCCTAAACTTTTAGGAGATCTATCTAACAAAAACTCTCCTAAACTTTTATATGCATAAAACAAAGATTTTGAAAAGAATTAGGCAATGTAACCATGGTTTTTGATAGAGACTCATTCCCTACCTTAAAATTCTCGTAGAGATGACATTAAAATCTTCACGATCACCATTTCTCCTATTTCCTTCTCTTTCTTCCACTTAATCTCTTTCAAGAATGCTCTAATCTTTCTTTCACGAATGCTCTAAGTTTTACTCTACACTTGGAATGCTCTCCTCTCATATGCTCACCTCCTTATATAGAGATTTTTATCTTGGGCAACAAGGTTGAGACTTGAGCACCAAGTTAAGAAACTTGAGCTCCAAGTTTAGAGACTTGTGCACCAAGTAAGTTTGGCCAATAAGTTTTAAAACTTGATTGCCAAGTTGTATAATACATATATTATTATATTGTTATATATATTACATCAAAGATTATATATATATACAAATTATGACTACACGTGATACATCACGTTATGTGTTATCTATATACACACACACACACACACACACACACACACACACATTGTATTACTTATATCACGTTATACATATATATAAATATATGACATATTCTATATTGCACTATATTATTTTCTAATGCCTTACTTTTTGTGTTGAAATGTTACTATAAAATGTGAGTGATAATTTAATTTATAAATCAATATTTAATTCTTTGATAAATTCATATTAGGCTATCTTGCAATAATCAACTTAAACAACTAATAAGAATGTAGTAAATTACTCAGAAAAATATTTTATGAAAAAGGGGATGTTACACCATGGCCTCTCCTCCCCCCTTCATCCCCTCATATTGCAATTTTTCTATAAATACACATCTTGGGTGAACTTGGTTCTATTTGCTCATTCTCTAAGTATTGTCTTAAGAGTTCATTCAAGTTTTCTCTCTTTTTCCTCAAGAACTCAAGAGTTCTCTTTTTCTTTCATCTCCTTCATCTTCCTAAAAAAATCACCTCCTTATAACATCAAACCATCACACAACCTCCATAGATCTTCATTCAAACACATAAGCTTTCATCCTTACACACTAAGCTCACACAAAAATGTTTCCTTCCTTTTCCTTCCTTCTTGGCCGAATATACATACCATCTTGGAAATGAGTTTTTCTTCTCATTTCCTTACAAGAACAAGCTATTTTCTTCACAACAAGAAACATTACTTGGTAGGGGTTTTGTTCTAAAAGCTTTATCTTTTATTTAATGTTTTGTCATGAACAAGTTTTTCTTAGTCTTTGAACTTCTCTTCTTCCATTCTATTTTTGGCCATGGAGCCTTGTTTTTCTAAAGAAAATTTTGGCTTGATAAGAGTTTAAGATGATAATCATGAGATTATCACTTGTGTAACCTCTAAAGCTTGAAACTTGGCCTTTGGACCAAGAGGTATTTTAGTTTTTCCTTTTCTTTCCTTGTCTTGGGTTCAGTTTTGAAGTGTGGTTTTGGTTGAAAAATAACTCAATGATGAGAGCTCATGATAATGATGTTAATGTATCACTAAGTCATGGTCTCTAGAGTCTCAAAGGTTGCTTTTCCTTCTTGTTTGGCTTCGGCCTTATTTCCATTTCCTTGAGCTTGATGATGAAGTTCACACCATAAGGTCTCCTTGAAACCTTGGTACAAAGAACTCTAAAGCTTGCTTTGTCTTGTTAAGATAAGTTTGGGGTTGAGGCATATGTTCCTTTAAAGTCTTGAATGAGCTCTAGTAAAGATAAAAATGAACTTGCATCCATGTTTAAGTTTATGCTTTGCATATCATGTTTACTTTCCAATGTCATCACTAAAACCTCAAGAATAAAGAAATGAACTTGCACTCTCATGTTTAAATTTCAAGCTTTGCATTTCATGTTTATATTTCATGTTATCACCTAAACTTTAAAGATAAAAATGAATTTGCTACTCATATTTACTTTAAAGTTCTCACTTTACTTTTATAATGAAGAATAAAATGAAGTGCATATCATGTTTATGTTTTTGTCATCACCTAAAGATTTTAGAGCTCAAAGATTTGCCCTTTTTATCTCAAGTTTGGAAAATGGAAGCATTCCATGAATGCAAGATTCCGCCATGTGATGATGATGGACTTTGCATAAGTTTCATTTAGTCACAAAGGCCAACAAACTATGTTTTAAGATTTTCTTAAGCATAGGAAGACTCAAAGAATACTGAGTATGATTTTATGATTTAAGCCTCACTCAAGAAAGATTTAAAATAGCTACTGCCTTAGCATTATATTTTTATGATTTTAATGAAATAAATTGATTTTCAAAGAATATTAGAAGTCCTAAAGTGATTCCAAGAGAAAATAGTAATTTATAAGTATTAAAGATGTGATTTTATGTGTTGTTTGGAATCAAACATTTCGGTTACTTCCTTGCTATGTTGGCTGCTGCATGATGCTGTTTTGATGTGTTAGAATGTGCAAAAATTATGTTTAATTGAAGTAGAAACTAATTTATGAGTGTTAGGAAAAACTAGTATCTAGAAAGGACTAAGAATGTGAGTTTTAGAACCCTTAGAGAACAAGATTATGACTGCTATTTTAGGATGATTAAATCATAAATAAAATTGTTTTAGCATTGTTTAAGAAGTGTAGGATTAATTTCTAAGATTTATAAAAATTAATTTTAGTACCTTAGGGAAAGCCGAAACTTAGAAAGGGTCGAAGACGTAGCTTCTAGAACCCTGTAACTGAAGTTTGTTAATTCTATCCAAACTGTCTAAGGCTTTTTGGTATTGTTCATAAGCATAAAAATTAGTGAGAATTAGTAGTTGTAATCCCTTAGGTGCATAAAAGACTTATATTATATGTTAGGTTAATCGAATTGTAAGTTTAAAATCCGTAAGGATCAAAAGCATTAGATACTGTAAGATAAAGGAGGTAGTGAATGTTAGTATTTCAAATGACTGTATGTTTATTTATGAGTTGCTGAAAGCATAGCATGTGCATTAGCTGAGTCCGATCCCTGATTCTGGCACACTGGATAGGACCGTGTTTACTTTTACAATGGAATTAAGATCTTTATGCGCTGATGTATGTGCTATGAGAAAGCGTTTATATGGCTTTAATAGCTTATCATGCTCATGAGTTGATGTTGAAGTGTATGAATTATGTGTTTACGTGGCATAAAGCAAATTTGGAGAAATTCGGTGTATAGCCATGATGCTACCAATTTTCTGCCAAATTTGTGGACTTAGAAAATTATTTGAAATGCATGTGTTATTACATGGTATGAGATGAGATTTAAAGTGATATAACGATATATGGAAATGATCCCCTAGACTCCCCGAATTAAAGGTTATGAGGGGTGATGCATTAAAAAGGCTTCTGATGACATAAACTATGTGGAAATGACCCTCTAGACTCCCCGAATTAAAGGTTATGAGAGGTGATTCACAAAAGGAAATGACCCTATAGACTTCCCGTATTAAAGGTTATGATAGGTGATCCTTAAGTCCCCTAACCCGAACTCTGGGAGTTGGGATTTATACTTATCTTAGGATAAGCAGAAACTAGTGACGACTAGTTAGGTATAAGCACATAACCTAGACACTCTCAAAAGAGAAGATTTATTAGGGTGGCCCTATGATATAAAGGATGATGAATGCAATGTCACTTAAGCAAAGGAAAGAGAAAGATTTTACAAGAAAGTACATGCCTCTTGATGCCACTTATATGAGTATGTTTCTTATTGACAGGTTCAAGTGATATTTGATGTTTCTGTCATACATTCATACTATGCTATGTTGCATTCATAATATCATGATTCATCCTAAAATAAACGGACCTTGGATAATTATGTTTAAAACCTAACAATGAACCTTATGCATGCTCACCTTTTTAAAAAACCTAAGGTTTCTGAAGACGTAGACGATGACACTAGGATAAGAGGATTTTCCCTACTGAGATTCTTTATTAAGATTCTCACTCCCTTTATCTTTTTCTTCCCATTACGTCTTCAGAGGGCAATGACTTCGTTCGTGATCTTCATTGACACCCCAGTATGGGAGGTGCACTATGACCCAAACCACTGCTCGTATCACTTCGAGGGTCACTGTGCAGTATGCATTTTTGCATACATGGGACGCCCCTTCGCTTACCTGGTTTCTAGCTTTAGTTTCACCCCCACTTCCTGTAACATCCCTAAATTCATAACTAGATAAATTAATTCATGATCAAAATGAAAAAGAGCAAAACCAATATAAATTGAACAAGTTTCATAAATATACTAAATAATATTAGAATAATTAAGTCAGACACAAAGAATTATGAAAATGTCATTACTAAGTAGAAATTATGAAAATACCTTACTATGTGGTAAAAATTATAAAACTACTCTTGACTTGCTAATAAATAAGAAAGATACAAATTATTTTAGAAGAATTCCACTATCATTATCTAATTATAAAAATTATTGTCTTAAATGAAGAAATTAATGCATATGCCATCACTTTAATAAATATAATAAGACTTGTCATAAAATAAGAATGAATCTAAGCCATTGGATTAAAATAAAAATAAAAAGGGGTAAAGTGACATGGGATTTCCATTATGAGAATAAAATATAAAAGATTGTCATGATTTGGTTAAATAATTTTAGTGCTATGTATCTACACCTAACAATAATGATAAAATAATTTTAGTGCTATATATCTACACCTAACAATAATGATAAAATAATTTTAGTGCTATATATCTATACCTAACAATAATGATAAAATGATATATTTTACAATATCATTCACTAAATTATGACAAGACAAAATGTAATGCACCATCATTAGTTATCCACTATATGAGCACTCAAGAAAAATAAAATTTGGAGTACTAAAACCACTCTATTATAGCTCTTAAATTCATGGCCTCTTGGCCTATAAAAGGGAGGGGAGTGTGTGAATTGATTGCTCCTAACATATTCTTGCTAGCCTTCAAGCCTTGGAAATTCTCTAAGTGTTCTTTCTCTCTTATTCCTTCTCTACCATTTCTTCTTATGTTCTTCTCTTTAAAGACTTCTCTTCACTCTTTACATTTCATCCAAACACTTAAATCATAAGCTCAAACTTTCACTAGCCCTTGCAAGAGTTATAATCTTTAACTCTAGTGAGAAATATTTTCTTAAGCACTCAAGTTCTAGAGCCAAGATTCAAGGAGGGTCATCTACTCCAACAACTCTTGCTCAAGCTCAAGAAAGAAGAGGAGGACTCTTTTTAGACCCTACACAAGAGGTAGGAGCTTCATCTTTAATTGTTCAAGCACTGTTGGCTTCTAACCTTGATAGAATGCCTCAAGTTTGAGTTATTGTCAAAAGTTTTGAATGATTATTTGAAAAATATATTTTTAGAAATGTGACATGTTCTATTCTGTTATGAGTACTCTTATGATGTTATCAAACTCAAATATAACTTGAACAGATTGTATGTGAAACCTGATTTAATAAAGGTAACTTAAGACATGAAAATAGTAAGTGCTGGAATTTCTAGTTGTTTCTGGTAGCAGGTACTTCGAAAGCTACTGTTCATAAAATATCAAGCATCTCGAAATTAAAATAATTTTACTATAAACTAGACTCATTATATAACACTCTCCAAAAAGAATCACCCAAAATGGAGTTTTCTAACTCGAGACATAAATTTTTAAAGTAGAGCCTAAGACTGAAACTTTAAATCTGACCTTGTAGTAGTAAAATAGGTGTAACTCATTCTAGAAAAATGCAAATGGACTGATTTCAACTTTGTTGGAAAGTTAACACATATAGGAATACATCCATGTATGTTATGTATAAAGCTTTGTACCACGTAAATACAGAATGAGAAATAAATTTCGGGATAGTGTACTATGAAAGTGCAGTTTGGAAAGCTTCTGGCTAAGGAAAGACTTGGTATTTAAGCGTGTCCATTGTGACCCACCTCTCTTTCCTAGGAACCGTCCTATGCATGGTTTACAGTTGATTTACACTATTCCAAAGATGTGTAAATGCTAAAATTTGATGAGTTAGGAATTTGGAACTACCTTTACTAAGCTGAGATAACAAGTACACAGAGAATTATAAACTTTCTTCTAAAAGATGTCAAAACTATAAATAAAAGAATCAAGTCTTGTAAAGAGAGAATTTTAAGAATTTAAGTAGAATAATAATCTTCAAGAGATATATGAAAGTCATAGTAAAAATATATAAAGAACCTATAATAATATTTTAAAGTGCATTAATGTATTAATAGAATGCTAAGAGTACAAAGAACACTAAGAGAAAAAAGATAATACTAAGACATCCATTATCTCTTAGGAACACTAGGAACTCAACTTGATAACTTTGGTTGCTTAATGTGAATCATTTATGAAAATGTTTACTATGAGATTTACATGATATTATCCATGTTTCATGAAGTGAATTATAGTAATGTGAATGTATGGTGATGAGTTGTGAAATGATGAGGATGAATGATTGATTGCCCGTGATTTATTGTGATTACATGATGATATGCATACATTCATTTTCAAATGAAATAATAAAATTAAAAGCCTGGGAAATTGGCAATAAAAGTCTGGAAAAGTGGACTTGAGCTAGCTCACGCTTAACCGTTGAGATTACGGCAATGGAAAGAAAATAAAAGTAAAGTTTGAAAAAGTAGCAATGAAAGTCTGGAAAAGTGGACTTGAGCTAAACTCACGGCTTAACCCCCTAAACCGTTGAGATCACGGCAACGGAAAGGAAACCAAAAAGGTTGTGGCGGCTGACCCGCGGTATGAGCTCATTACCCTTTAGGGTGGTCTAAGACATTGATGCATTCATCCCGTGAGAGATTGAGAAGTATATTAATGAAAGGAAATGGAATGAAGAAAGATGAAAGTCACTAAACAAGTAAACGTTGAGGAGAAGTAATCATGATATGCGTACGCATTCTAAATTATTATTACCTATTAGTAATTCTATATGATCTGTTTGTATACATGCTTAATGAATTACTGAATGAATATTTCTGCTAATATTCAAGATTAGTTTAACAGAAACTTCACTTCGGCTAATCACGTTTGTGAAAGTTTAGTAATTGAATCCTTACTTGTTCACCTTTTTATAATAAACCCGAAGTGACTGGGACGACAATGATGACACGTTTAGTACAAGTTGGAACTTCTACTGAGAAATCTCGTATTTCTCACTCCTATATTTCTTTTCCGTTGTCGTTACCAGAGACAGATGTGTCCACTTGAAGCAACGGAGCTGTAGCTAAGGAAGGAGGTGACACGTGAAGATTTTATAACTTTCAAGAATTAGTGCTCCGATATTTAGTATGTTAAATTGTGAGAAACAGACTAGTAATGGTAGTATTTGCATTATTATATGTAAAAACTTATCACTATGGTTTATGCCCTATTGTGACTCATGTATTAAGAAATTTTATTTCAGTTCATGTGATGATAGTTCTACACTTAATCTCTTATTCCACTTATGTAATTAAGCGAGTGCGCAATGTAACTCTGATTATTATCTACGTAAGTGCTATGTATTTCACTTCTTGTTATAGGCTTAAGTTTTCAAAAATTAATTTAATATTAAAAAAAAATTATTCACTATCTTTCTAAGTTAATTTCAAAAGAAAATGAATTCAAGACATAAGTGACAGCTAATAGAATCCAAATGTGAACTTAAGCATAGTTGGGTTCTACTAGGGTGTTACACTTCCCCCTATGGTGACGACTTGATCTTTGAGCGCACTCAATCTCGCGATGAGCAGAATCGACGTGCTCGCCCCACCACTTTGGTAGTTCGCGATTACCCTGAGTACATTCCCCATTTGATGTGTTCGGAGACCAACCTGTCTGAGGACTCCCCCACACACATCTACTCAGAGGGATCTACACCTACGGCACCCATGGACGTGGGTAGAGGCAATGAGGACACGATGGCCCAGCCCAGGATAGCCCGATGACTAGAGATGCGTCCACATCACGGAGGCCATGTTCGTCCCTCGTTCCGCTTGCATACACCTGCGGAGCTTGCCCAGTTCATCGGGTATGTGCCCCCTTCATCGAAGGATCAGGATTGCCAATAGATTACGACAGAGGACCCGATGGAGTGATAGAGCTATCATGCGAGGATCCCCTTTTTATGCTGCATCTTTTGTTAGGGGTGACTTTAGTTATGAGCATTCATAGATCTAGTGGAGAGGAGCTGTTGATGGCATCTTGTGTTTTGATATCCCGTGTACTTTTTGCTTTCATATATTGCTAGGAATTCATAATGTCCATAGCGTGTACTAAAAGCTATCTTGGTTATATCCTTATCCTTGATTTTCAACTGATGATATCTAGACCGAAGATTAATCTTGGAGAAACATTGGCCCCCTGAAGCTGATAAAATAAATAATATATACAAGGCAGAGGATACTTATTTTTAATAGTCACCTTATTCAGCTGCCGATAACCTATACACATCTTCATAGATCCATCTTTCTTCTTTACAAATAAAACTGGAGCACCCCAAGGTGAGGTCCTCGGTCGAATGAAACCTTTATCCAACAACTTTTGCAACTGTTTCTTCAACTCTTGTAACACTATTGGGGCCATATGGTATGGGGGTATCGAAATAGGCCTGGCTAGATCTTCTACTGGTACCAACTCCCCCAGAAAATGTACCCTGAGTCCTAGTCATCTTACTAGACTCAAAAGAAACTCTCTTCTCTACTAGTCCTGCCTCCAATCCAATAACAGTGTCTACTAGCTGCGTATAATCCATAGTACCAACATGTGGCTGAAGGCTAAGGAACATATCTTTAGGTAGTCCCTAAATGAACCGCCTAACCTTCTCAGTCTCTGACTACAACATACCTATAGTTGCTTAAGCCAAGTAGGTAAACCTCTCATCATACTCGGCCACTATCATCCCAGGGGTCATACGAAGTCTCAAGAACTCCTCCATAATCTTTGCTCTCCTGCTCTCTGACAAAAATCTATGAAGAAAAGCTGCCCTGAATTCCTCCCAAGAGGGCGGCTCTAAATCGCCACGCCACTAGAGAAACTCATCATACAATGTTCCCGCTAGCTACTCTTTCTGATGAACAATGAATAACTCTGATAATCTTCTCTATCTATCTAAGGAATGCCTGAGGGTCCTTTGTGGTTAGGCATCCGTGGAAAGTGGGTGGATCCATCTTCCGAAAACTCTCTAGGGTCGAATCATTAGGGTTTCTAGCTAGGGGCTGGATTGGGGGTGGCTGTGATCCAGCCTCTGCCTGTCTGGCTAAAACATCAATAAGGGTGGCCAGAGCCTGCTGTAGGGCTCTAAGGCAGCCACTAGGCTGGAGGATCTGCTACTACGGCGGCATCGAGAGGTAGAATGTCGAAGGGGAGGCATATTGGATCCAATGAAAGAGAAGAACACATAGGATAAGGAATACCATTCATATGGCAGACCTAAACTCTATCTCTGGGTCTAGACTCAACTAACCATCCTAAAAGCTGCAAGTAATGCTTCGTTAATGCAAATAGGTGCGCTTCTATTTACATGAACGGGGCACTACCTATGGACACTTGCTCCAGTGATATGCAGGAAAACCTAAGGCTCTGATACCAACTTTATCACAACCCTTCTTGGGCACATGACTGGCACGTGAGAAACTCCATTCCCATGTAAGCCTCATGATCTGTATCGTCTCTACATGCACATTTGAATTAAGAAAATCCATAAAATAGGTTTTTTTTCATATACAATCACCTGCTTTTGAAAATCATATTTATAAAACCAAAATGTCCTAGCAACTTTCAAAGGCTAATCATCATAATATCACAAAATATGCATAGAGTCCTTTACATATAAAGAGTCAATGGAAAAATATAGATTATATAGTCCAAATAATATCCGAATATACAAAACCATGCAAAATGTAATCATACCTTATAGTCCGAGACCCTACCTGCATTACACTAGAGCACGTCTAGAGCAAAATGCCAGACACCTCACCTAATGAGTTAAACAACTAAAATCTAACATTGCTAGGATGAAGGTGGTGCAGAAGTACCCTCAGTAGCTACAGTATCTGTAAAATGTGAAAAGAAATAGACGGGTGAGTTTTGTATCCAAAACTCAATGGGTGAGTCCCCACCTGGAACCCTTTCATGGGACAGCAAGAGAAGATACGCAACACCAAAATCATAACAACAGTAATAAAGTATCAAAACATTTCAGAACTGTAATCAAATCACCAAGTCCTGACTTTCTATAATATGACCTAACAGTACCCTAATAGAGAAATAGAAATCTCTACTCTAGTTATGTACAATGTCTATGACTTGACAAAACTCTGAGTATACATGTCTAGTAATATCTAGGCATTACGTATCACCGTCCCCAGTATGACAATTAAATACTCTGTAATCTCTGGCCCTACGCTATTTGGTACCTCTGCCTGTCTGACTAAAGCATCAGTAAGAATGGCCAGAGCCTGCTCTAGGGCTCTAAGGGGGCCACTAGGACTGGAGGATCTGCTACTACGGTGGCGTTGAGAGGTAGAATGTCAGAGGGGAGGCATACTGGATCCAACTGAAAGAGAAGAACACATAGGATAAGGAATACCGTTCATATGACAGACCTAAACTCTATCTCTGGGTCTAGACTCAACTGACCATCCTAAATGTTGCAAGTAATGCTTCGTTAATACAAATAGGTGCGCTTCTATTTACATGAATGAGGCACTACTTATGGACACTTGCTTCAGTGATATGCAGGAAAACCTATGACTTTGATACCAACTTTGTCATAACCCTTCTTGGGCACGTGACTGGCATGTGAGAAACCCCATTTCCATGTAAGCCTCATGACCTATATCGTCTCTCCATGCACATTTGAATTAAGAAAATCCATAAGATAGGTTTTTTTTTTTTCACATACAATAACTTGCTCTTGAAACCATATTTAATAAACCAAATGTCCTAGCAACTTTCAAAGGCTAATCATCATAATATCACAAAATATGCATAGAGTCTGTAATACCCTAAAAAAAAAAAATTTTGAGAGACCGCCCAGGCAGTCATAAGGAAAATAAGTCGGTGCGGACCTCACTAGAAACTGCCCAGGTGGTCATCAGAGCGTTAAATATCCCCTTTCAAGGTCCAGAATCTTCATTTTACACAAAACACACCTCCAAACTCGAAGAACTCAGTTCTCTTCCCCAAAAATTCACTCCTAACTCCATTTCTTCCATTTTCTCTTAAAACCAACTCCAATACTTCACTTCTAAGGTTTTAAGGTATGTTATTCTGGTGATTTCTCCTCTATTCCCTCCATTTCTCTTGGTTTTTTGGGGGGGGGGGGTTGGCATAAAGTTTTCTTACCTCTCAAGGAGGTAGAATTCTTTCAACATGTTAGGAATATATTTGAGTCATACAGAGGTTTTAGCCATTAATCTAGAATTTTGTTGCTTTATTGATAGATACTAGTGCTGCTCTCATCTCCTACAACTTTGTTGGCGCTATCCTTGTGTCTATTGCCACTCCAAGTGAGTGGGTTCACATCTGTAGCTTCTACTTTAATCAATATATGTATTTTTACATAAAACATGAGAGTATATATGATTTTAGAATTTATTTCATGAACTGCTAAGCTTTCTGTGGAATATTATGTTATGAACTATGGGTTTGATAAAAGAATGTGTTTCTTGAAAACCATGGGACACTTATTATTAATTATGAGTTTTCATGTAGTTGTATTGCAAATTTAATCATTTAGAGCTGGTTTTATGGTTATATGGTTTTGATACTGTATACTATTATATAAAAGAGATTTTGAACCCTAAGATAGAGGACTTTGAAAATGATAGAGAAAAGAATGAGGTTTAGATGAGCTGGCAGTAACTATAGAGAAATAGGCTATATGTTAATGGCAGTTAATCCGTTAACCTTGGTACCAAGTAGCCTGGGTTAGAGATATTCAGAGACTTATTGTCACACTGGAGACGGCGATACTTAATGCCCAGATATGACGAGAGATATTCAGAGACTTATTGGTACATTAGGGATGGCGATACGTAATGCCCAGATGTGACCAGAGATATTCAGAGGCTTATTGTCATACTGGGGACGGCGATACGTAACGCCTAGATATGACTAGACATTATATTTAGAGATTACTATTTCTCTACTAAACTACTGTTAGGTCAAGTTACAAAAGACCAAGATTTGCAACCTTGATTACAATTATGAAATATTTTAATACTAGTACTGCTATTGTTATTATTATGGTGTTGTGTACCTTCTTTGGTGTCCCATGAAGAGGGGTTCCAGATGAGGGCTCACTCACTGAGTTTTGGTTACAAAACTCACCCCTCTGTTCTTTCATATTTTACAGATATTGTAGCTGCTGAGGGTACTTCTATGCCATCTTCCTCCAGCAGCATTAGATTCCAGTTGCTAAGCCCGTTAGGTGAGGTGTTTGATATTTTGCTCTAGATGTGCTCCAGTGTGATGCAGGCAGGACCTCGGACCATAGGGCATGGCCACATTTTACATAGCCTTGTATTTTTATATACTATTTAGACTATATAACTTTTATTTTCCCTAAACACTCTATATGTAAATGGACTGTATGCTTATTCAGCGATATTGTACATTATCTTAGGTAGAAACTAAGACATGTTTTGGATTTCTAAACATGGTTTTATAAGCATATGAATTTATATGGGAAATTAAGAGCTTATTTTATGGATTTTCTTAATTCAAATCTATGTGTAGAGACGATACAGGTCATAAGGCTTACGTGGGAACGGGGTTTCCCACGTGCCGGTCACATGCCCAAGAAGAGTTGTGACAAAGTTGGTATCAGAGCCATAGGTTTCCCTGCATATCACTGGAGCAAGTGTCCATAGGTAGTGCCTCATTTATGTAAATAGAAGCGCGCCTATTTGCATTAATGAAGAATTACTTGCGACCTTTAGGATCATTAGTTGAGCCTAGACTCAGAGATAGAGTTCAGGTTTGTTATATGAATGGTAATCCTTTTCCTATGTGTTCTTCCCTTGCAGTTGGATCCAGTATGCCTCCCCTCCGACATTCTACCTCCCGACGTCATCATAGTAGTAGATCCTCTAGTCTTAATGGCCACCTTAGAGCTCTGGAGCATACTCTGGCCACCCTTACTGATGTTCTAGCCAGACAGGTAGAGGCTGGATCACAGCCACCCCCAGTCTAGCCTCCAACTAGAGACCCGGATGATTCAGCCCTAGAGCATTTTCGGAGGATGGATCCACCCACTTTCTAGGGACGCCTGACCATAGAGGACCCTCAGGCGTTCCTTAGAGAGATAGAGAAGATTATCAGAGTCATTCATTTTTCATCAGAGAGAGCAGCAGAGTTAGTCAGATTTCAGTTAGGAGGTCTAGCAGGGACATGGTATGATGAGTTTCTCCAGGGACGTGGCGATTTAGACCCGCCCTCCTGGGAGGAATTCAAAGCCACTTTTCTTCGTAGATTCTTGTCAGAGAGCCAGAGAGCATAGATGATGGAGGAGTTCTTGAGACTTTGTATGACCCCTGGTATGACAGTGGCCGAGTATGATGAGAGGTTTACCTATTTACCTCAAGCGGCTGCAGGTATGTTGCAGTCAGAGACTGAGAAGGTTAGGCGGTTCGTTCAGGGACTGCCATATGTTCCTTAGTCTTCAGCCACATGTCGGCACTATGGATTATGTGCAGGTAGTAGATACTGCTATTGGATTAGAGGCCGGACTAGTAGAGAGGAGAGCTGCTTCTAAGTCTAGCAAGAGGGCTAGGACTCAGAGTACATTTTCTGGAGGAGCTAGCACTAGTAAAGTACATGCCCAGCAGAGTCAGTAGCGGGCTCAACCGGGTAGGGTTGCTCTTTCATATCCTACCCTGGTATGATCTCTGACTTCCCAGTCGAGGCGGAGGCGATCGAGATTACGGCCAGGCATCAGTCCAGAGTTTACCTGTTTGTCAGACTTGTGGTAGGCGACACTCAGGGCAGTGCCTGATTAGCACACTTGTATGCTATGGTTGTGGCCAGTGGGGTCACAAGAGGGCAGAATGCCCACTTTGGCAGGGGACATCCAGTAAGGGGTCTACTAACTCCACTGCTTCGGTCCAGTCTTTTTAGTCAACAACCCAAGGTGGTTCTGCTAACCCAATAGGCAGGGGTGTTGGAGGCAGAGGCCTTAGGGGTAGAGGCTTCAGTGGTAGAAGTTTAGCTGGCAGAGGTCAGAGTAGCGGGGGACAGCCCCGATTATATGTGTTGACTGAACAGGATACATCGGCTTCTAAAGATGTCGTGGCAGGTATTATCAGGGTCTTTACTTTTGATGCATTTGCTTTGATTGATTCTGGATCTTGTTATTCATATGTATCCTCATTCTTCGCTACCCGATTTGAGAGGCCGGTTTCTAGTTTAGAGAAGCCTTTCTTAGTAGGGGTACCAGTGGGAGGGCCCCTTTTAGTTCAGTCAGTATACAAAGGCTGTGAAATCAAGATTGGTGATATGGAAACTTATGCAGATTTACACCTGTTAGACATGGTAGATTTTAATGTTATTCTAGGTATGGATTAGTTAGCTTCATGTCATGCTACGGTTGATTGCTATACTAAGTCTGTTAAGTTTGGTATTTTCTGGAGTTGAATTTCAAGAGTTTAAGGGTGTTAGTTGCTATGTTCTGACTAGTTTGATTTCATCTATGAGTTCCTTGAAGCTTATGGACAAAGGGGTTTATGGGTTTTTAGCTTCAGCAAGGATGTAGAGGTGCCAGTGCCAACTATAGAATCAGTCCCTGTGGTTTGTGAGTTTCCTGATGTGTTTCCAGAGGACCTGCCAGGGTTACCACCAGAGAGGGAAATAGAGTTTGGAATAGAACTAGAGCTAGGAACCAGGCCTATTTCGATATGCCCATATCGTATGGCCCCGACAGAGCTATAGGAGTTGAAGAAACAGTTGCAAGAGTTGCTGGATAAAGGTTTTATTCGACCGAGTACCTCACCTTGGAGGTGCTCCAATCTTATTTGTAAAGAAGAAAAATGGATCTATGAGGATGTGTATAAATTATTGGCAGCTGAATAAGGTGACCATTAAAAATAAATATCCTTTGCCTCGTATAAATGATTTATTTGATCATCTTTAAGGAGCCCAGTGTTTCTCTAAGATTGATCTTTGACCTGGGTATCATCAATTGAAAATCAAGGATGAGGATATACCCAAGACCACTTTTAGGACACGCTATGGATATTATGAATTCCTAGTGATGTCCTTTGGGTTGACTAATGCCCCTGCAGCTTTTATGGATATGATGAATAGGGTTTTCAGACCGTTCCTAGATCATTTTGTGATTGTCTTTATTGACGATATCTTGGTATACTCCAAGAGTAGAGAGGAGCATGAGCATCACCTCAGGATTATGTTACAGACATTGAGAGAACATAAGCTATATGCTAAATTCTCTAAATGTGAATTCTAGTTGGACCAGGTGGCATTCCTTGGACATATAGTATCCAAGGATGGTATTAAGGTAGATCCAAAGAAAGTCGAGGCAGTTCGACAGTGGCCAAGGCCTGCTACAGTATCAGAAGTTCACAGCTTTTTGGGGAAGGCAGGTTATTAAAGGCAGTTTGTCAAGGATTTTTCCAAGATTGCAGCACCGTTGACTAGATTGACCCAGAAGAATGTTAAGTTTCAGTGGTCAAATGCCTGTGAGGAAAGCTTCCAAAAGCTGAAGACCTACTTGACTACCGCCCCAGTACTGGTACTACCTTCAGGTACGGATGGTTTTACTGTATACTGTGATGCTTCTAGAGTAGGACTTGACTGTGTCCTTATGTAGCATGGCTGAGGTGTAGCCTATGCTTCCAGGCAACTGAAGAATCATGAACAGAATTATCCTACTCATGATTTAGAAATGGCAGCAGTAGTCTTTACTTTGAAGATCTGGAGACATTATTTGTATGGAGCAACTTCTGAGATTTTTACAGATCATAAGAGCTTAAAGTACATCTTCTAGCAGAAAGATCTAAATCTCAGACAACGCAGATGGATGGAATTGTTGAAAGACTATGATTGTACAATCTCTTATCATCTAGGTAAGGCTAATGTAGTAGCTGATGCTTTAAGCAGGAAGTCAGTAGACAGCTTGGCTCATATAGCTCCTTTAAGTCAACCTTTGATAGAAAATATTCATAAGCTAGAGGCAGATTCAGGAGCCTTTCTAGCCCACATTAGAGTCCAGTCAACCCTAGTGGAGCAGATTAAGGCAAAGCAGAAGGAGGACTCCAAGTCGGTTAAGATCATGGAGGATGTAAATAAAGGAGATGGCCATGAGTTTTCTGTGGATACGGAAGGTGTGTTACGCCTTGGAAAGAGATTGTGTGTGCCGGATGTGGATGAATTGAAGAGACAAATAATGGAAGAGTCCCATAGTACAACATATTCTGTGCACCCTGGATCAGCTAAGATGTATCAGGATCTAAGGCAGTTGTACTGGTGGGAAGGTATGAAAAGAGATATAGGTGAATTTGTAGCACGGTGTTTAGTGTGTCAGCAAGTTAAGGCTAAACACCATAGGCCAGCAAGATTACTCCAGCAGATAGAGATTCCAAAATGGAACTGGGAGAGGGTAACTATGGATTTTGTAGTCGGGTTGCCTCAGACTACTAAGGGATTTGATTCCATTTGGGTAATTGTAGATTGGATGACCAAGTTAGCTCATTTCTTGCTAGTAAAGACCAGTTTCACTGCGGCCCAATATGCTCACCTGTATATAAATGAGATTGTCAGACTTCACGGAGTGCCAGTATCTATTATATCATATAGAGGGGCTCAATTCACTTCGAGATTCTAGAAGGTGCTTCAGGAAGCTCTAGGAACCCGAGTGGACTTCTCTACAGTGTTCCACCCTCAGACTGATGGTCAAACAGAGGGAACTATTCAGACCTTAGAGGACATGCTCAGAGCCTGTGTGTTAGACTTTGGTAGGAGTTGGTGTGACCACTTACCACTAATAGAATTTGCTTATAATAACAGTTATCAGGCAAGTATTCAGATGGCATCCTTTGAGGCCTTGTATGGTAGGCACTGCAGATCTCCCATTGGATGGTTTAAGCTTGGGGAAGTCAAAACCTTAGGCCTAGACCTAGTTCAAGAAACTTTAGAGAAAGTTCGGTTGATCAAGGAAAGGTTATTAGCCGCTCAGTCCAGACAGAAAGCTTATGTTGATAATCGGCGACGAGAGTTAGAGTTTATTGTGGGTGATCATGTGTTTCTGCGAGTATCTCCTATGAAGGGAGTGGTGAGGTTCGGTAAATGGGGAAAGCTAAGTCCTCGTTATATTAGGCCATTTGAGATTCTAGAGAGAGTGGGAGCAGTAGCTTATAGATTAGCATTACCTCCCAGCTTATCAGCCATCCATCCTGTTTTTCATGTCAGCATGCTTAGGAAGTATATTCCGGACCAGTCTCATTTACTTACCTCACAGACAGTTCAAATTGATGAGAATTTATCTTTTAAGGAGGAGCCAATTGCCATAGTAGATAGACAAATTAAAAAACTTCGTTCAAAGGAGGTGCCTTCTGTAAAGGTAATTTAGGGGGGGGTTGGCATAAAGTTTTCCTACCTCTCAAGAAGGTAGAATTCTTTCAACATGTTAGGAATATATTTGAGTTATATAGAGGTTTTAGCCGTTAATCTAGATTCTGTTGCTTTATTGATAAATACTGGTGCTGCTCTCACCTCCCATAACTCTGTTGTTGCTATCCTTGTGTCTATTGCCACTCCAGGTGAGTGGGTTCACATCTATAGCTTCTACTTTAATCAATATATGTATTTTTACATAAAACATGAGAGTATATATGATTTTAGAATTTATTTCATGAACTGCTAAGCTTTCTGTGGAATATTATGTTATGAACTATGGGTTTGATAAAAGAATGTTTCTTGAAAACCATGGGACACTTATTATTAATTATGAGTTTTCATATAGTTGTATTGCAAATTTAATCATTTAGAGCTAGTTTTATGGTTATATGGTTTTGATACTGTATACTGTTATATAAAAGAGATTTTGAACCCTAAGATAGAGGACTTTGAAAATGATAGAGAAAAGAATGAGATTTAGATGAGCTGGCAGTAACTATAGAGAAACAGGCTGTATGTTAACGGCAGTTAATCCGTTAACCTTGGTACCAAGTAGCCCGGGCTAGAGATATTCCGAGACTTATTGTCACACTGGGGACGGCGATACGTAATGTCTAGATGTGACGAGAGATATTTAGAGACTTATTGGCACACTAGGGACGATGATACATAATGCCCATATGTGACCAGAGATATTCAGAGGCTTATTGTCATACTAGGGACGGTGATACGTAATGCCCAGATATGACTAGACATTTATATTTAGAGATTACTATTTCTCTACTAAACTACTATTAGGTCAAGTTATAGAAGACCAAGATTTGCATCCTTGATTATAATTATGAAATATTTTGATACTGGTACTGCTATTGTTATTATTATGGTGTTGTGTACCTTCTTTGGTGTCCTATGAAGAAGGGTTCCAGATGAGGGCTCATTGACTGAGTTTTGGTTACAAAACTCAGCCCTATGTTCTTTCATATTTTATAGATACTGTACCTGCTGAGGGTACTTCTACGCCATCTTCCTCCCAGCATCATTAGATTCCAGTTGCTAAGCTCATTAGGTGAGGTGTTTGATATTTTGCTCTAGATGTGCTCCAGTGTGATGCAGGCAGGACCTTGGACCATAGGGCATGACCATATTTTGCATAGTCTTGTATTTTTATATACTATTTGGACTGTATAACTTTTATTTTCCCTAAACACTCTATATGTAAATGGACTGTATGCCTATTCAGCGATATTGTACATTATCTTAGGTAGAAACTGAGACATGTTTTGGATTTCTGAACATGGTTTTATAAGCATATGAATTTATGTAACATCCTAATATTCGACCCAATACTACTAGTATGTATGTAGGCCAAATCTTAGTCATTACCTCTTGTCATAGTCCTAATTACTTTGAAATTAGACTTAAGGAAAATACGAGCCATTTTTTTTTTTGAAATCTTGTTAAAATAGGAGCCGCGCGTATCACAATGTAGACGGTATGAATAAATGCGGAAACAATAACATAGAAGTGGCTCCAATCAACATGACACTATCACATCTGAAATACTTCATGCATATACTATGCCCACCCTAAGGGTAGGACTTTTCAAGTACATAAAGAAATGCGAATACAACTGAAACATGAAAAATACATAGAAATGGGAATCACATAACGTGAAAACATAAAAGGAACACCCATTCCCAAGTGCATCTAAAGTGGATAACCTCGATACAAAAGAAGGTTTATCCAATCTACGTGACGTGCGTGCACTAAGGACTACTCCCAATCCTACATCTAACGCCACGGGTAAGGTGGAAGACAATCGATCCATGGACGAAGCTCGGCTGGGGCTGGCATGCCTAAAAACTGACCTTGCCCTCTGCGTCTAGGACGTGGACCGGGCATCGGGGCTCTCCGAGGCTGAGTCACCGTCTCCTCGCTACCCCTGGGCATACGTGGGGGAGTGGGGGCAGAATCCTCTCCATACAGGTGGGTAGGGGTGTCCTCTGAGGGATCCTCCTCCGAGTGCTAAGTGCGTGGTACATACTCTGGTACCGCTCCCAAACTAGCAGGGGATGTCCGTAAGATCCTCTCCTCAAGCGTACGCGCGCGCTCAAAAATAGTAGCTTCATCGAAAGGAGACGTCGGGGTGAATAGATAGCTATCTACCGGATGAGCAAAGGGCCGCCCAAGAAACATGAACACACGTACAGTGCAGAAGCCCTCAAAATGGTATGACCCAAGCTCGGGGTCATGGTGGATCTCCCAGATGGGTGTGTCAATGTAGAGGACGAACGTCGCCATCCCGATCTGAAGACGTAAAGGAAAGGGAGAGGTAGAGGGAGTGAGATTTCTTGCTAAAGAAACTCAGTAGGGTTTTTCCTTCTACCTAGGTGTCATCTCTTATGTCCTCAGGGACCTTGGTTTCTTATTAAAAATCATGGTCATGCAATGGTTCAATTATGAAGTTCGAAAACGTTAACTTCCAAGGCTCGTTCGTTTTTAATTCTAAAGCCTCCTGGTTACATAATCTATAATTTCTTGAAACTGGAATCATAATTCATAGGTACTATTGACATGGATCATGACACATAAACTCATAAACCATGGTACATAATATTATAGATCAGGGAACATAAAATCATAGATCATGGGGTATAGTACATAGTGCATGGTAACTTAACTTGGTTACTTAGGTGACATTAAAGTCTTATCATTTTCTTCCTGGGGCCACCCTAACTGGTCTCCGTTGGGAGATATAACTAGGTTATGAGCTCATACCTCACTAGTCGTCACTAGCATAAAGACTTATCCCTTTTGATAAGCTAAAGTCCCGACATAAAGTACGGGCTAGGGGGCTAAGATCACCTCATCCTCCATCCCATTTGATGGTTTCAGGGGGTCATTTTCACATAGTTTATGTCACCTTGAGTCTTAGCACGTTATAACGAGATGTCACATAAATCATGCATGTCACATATTTCATATAACTTTAACGTAGGCATCTCTAGGGTTCTTAAGAGAACAATAACACGCAATTCCATCATTACATAGCATCATATAAGTCATGAGATAACACCTAAATTCATCGATCATAGAGGGTACACAAACCATTCCCTTAAAAGCAAAAACTCTTAATCGGTTAACCTCAAACTTCCAAATTATTTTCTTGTACCTCTAAGGGATTGACTAACCTCATTACCACAATTTATTAAGTCCTAGAACCTAATTAATTATGGCTAGACAGCATAGGCAGTAAACATATTTTGATGAATTACGGTGTTCTAGAAGTTGCATTTTAGGTCCTTTCTCATTACCGACTTTTTCTATGATGCAATAATTAATACCTAAACCAATTATGAGTCACTCTTACTCATCTAAACATGTTATAATGTGATTTTCCAAACTCAAACAAGGCTGGAACAGAATGCATATTTTCAGCTCCTAAGGAGTTCTAGAAATCACATTTTCGAACATATAAAGTTACTAAGCATACCTAAGATGCCTAGAGCAATTATCATACAATTGGTAAGGTATTTAAACACATATAGACCACCCAAAACAGAATTTAAGGTGCTGGAAAATAACAAGGCAGAACCGAAAATAATGTCATCATATAATGCATAGAACTTTCATTTTAAAACACATAACTTACTAGTTTCTCTTGGAACCCTTTTAAAACTTATAAAACTCATTAGGAAACATTTTATTTCTTTAGAATCTCCATAAAATACATGAGGGCAGTGACCGTTTCAAAATAATCTCCAAGGGTATTTAAATCACGAAATCATACTTAAGACATTTGTCATAGTCACCTATGCTTAAGAAAAATCCTAAGACATAGATTATGGGCCCTTGTGACTAAATGAAACTCATTCTAGCTTCATTATCACCACATGGCCGAGATGTATATTCCAAGGAATGTCTACATATGTAACTTTTTCTAAGGATGAAGAGGGCAAATCTTTGAGCTCTAGGAGTTTTAGGTGATGACATAACCGTAAACATGATATGCACCCCATTTTAGATTTCTTTAGAAAATAAAGTGAGGGCTCAAGATAAATATGAGATGCAAGTTCACTTCTTTATCTTTGAGTTAAGTGATAACTTGAAAATAAAACATGAAATGCAAGTTCATTTCTTTATCTTGGGGATTTAGTGGTAGCATATAATAAATATGGATGCAACTCCTTTTTTTACATCTTGACTAGAGCTCTTGAAAGATTTTAAAGAGAACAAAGGTTCCAACCCAAACTCATCCTCACAAGAAAAGGAACACTAGTAGCACTAGGTTTTGTAAAATGATACATTTTATCCTCAAATTCCATGAGGTGGCCGAATCCTCTTCATGAAGAAACAACCCATTTTTGAACTCTAGGGGCCAAGATCTTGATGATCCAAACATCAACATCCTAAGCCCTCATCATTGAGTATTTCACTAGACCTTAAACTTCCATCAAAACTAAACTCATGTCAAACATAAAGGAAGAAATCGAAATCTCACTTGGTCTAGAAGCCAAGTCCAAGCTTTAGAGTTTATTCATGTGACTAACCTCAACATGAAACCCTCATCATCAAGCTCTCATTTTTCCAAGTCCCAAAGGCCTTCATGGCTGAAACCTTAAGGAAAAAGAATGGGGTTTCAAAGGTTTAAGAGAAACACAACTCTTTCTTGAATAAAACTTGAAAATGATAAACTTTTCTTTGAAAAAGATCCAAGCTTTAGAGGTTGTCCCTAGGTTATGCACCAACATGGAACCCTCATCATCAAGCCTTTATTTTTCCAAGTACCATAGGCCTTCATGGCCGAAACATTCAAGGAAAAACAAAAGTTCCAAAGAGTTTCATAAGAAACATAACCCATTTTTTACCAAAACTTGAACAAGATGAAACTCTTCTCCAAAAGGAATTTTAAGCTTTAGAGGGTCTCATGCTAGGATGAACACATGGTCATCCCAAGAGAGCACTCATCATCAAGCCCTCATCATTTTGGCCTTGAGGCCGAAAATAAAACAAAAGAGAAGGAAAAAGAATGAAACTTTTCTTTAAGAAAGGTTCAAGCTTTAGAGGTTTCCATGAGAGATCAACACAAGGTCACCTCTAGAAAACACTCATCACCAAGCTATCATATCCAAGGCCTTGAGGCCGAAAATAAGAAGAAAGGAAAGTGAAGAAACCGAAAATGAAACAACAAGAAAGTTCATCCATTCATCATATTCCAACAAGATTCAAACATAAAGAATCAAGAAAACATTTTTAGAAAAGCTCCCTACCTAGTGGTTGAGGTTGAGAGGAGATGAAGAAGTTGAAGGAGATGAACTCTTGAGCTTGAGAGTAAGAGAAAGTTTCAAAGTGCTCTAAAACTCTAAACTTAGTGAATGAACAAAAGGTGCTTCAAGTTCTCTAAGCTATCTATTTATAGAAGAATGAAATGAAGGTGTTTTTGGGGGAGAAAGGCTTCAGCCTTTACAGCCATAAGGAGAGAAGAAATATCTCCTTCAAAGCATGATGACAAGTCTAACTAGGCATGTCCTAAAGCATGGCTAAAAGTAGCTTGTGTAAGTAAGCTTGATTGACAACATAAACTAATATAAATTTTGAATTCTTTTTGAATTTTTGGGGGAGGAGTGGCGCCACTTTTGGGCAGCCATGGGAGAGAAAATATCTCCTCTAAATCATGGTTTAATAGGGTGCTTAGGTGTAGGATTGATTTAGCTTAGGATTAGGGGTTGCTAAGTAAAGGTTTTAGGTAAACTAATTAGGTGATTAGGGTTGTAACACGTTAGATTAGGGGTGGTCTTGTGAGGTTTAATGGAGTCAAGACTTCTATGACTAATGATGTGAGTATGACAATCCTTCTTGGAAATGGGAGCGTGAATAGTGAAAGCACTATTCATATATGCTTTCTTAAAGAAAAAGAACTAGAATTAGGTTTTTTTTAAGTTTTCCTTAAGCAATCTTGGGTTCTAATTATCCTCAAATAATGATTTTAGCTCTAGATTAATCATGGAAATTAATTAATCTTTAATTAGAGCCTGATATTGCTTAGGTTTTGCTAAACACGTCCTTAAGCCCAAAATGCACTAAGCAGGGGCAAAAATCGTAATTTTTACCAAAAGTTGCCCGGAACCTCCGGGACTAAAACAAACATGGTCTATGCTTTAAAAATCATTATTTTGGACCTTCGAACAAGGTTCGGGTCAAAACAGAACTTAAAACTGCCTTAAATTGCTATAGGGGTATTTTGGTCATTTATATGCGGAGACCCTAAAAATAGGATTCCTCTGCTTTATTAAACACTCAGACACATACAATCCCCTTCATATATCATATGAACCTTATGGGGATGGCCGAGGTCGGCCATCCCCGTATTTCGGTAAAAATGACCTCAGGGGCATTTTGGTCATTTGAAAGTTTAGTGGAAATCGGGGCGTTACAATTTATATGGGAAATTAAGAGCTTATTTTACGAATTTTCTCAATTCAAATCTACGTGTAGAGACGATACATGTCATAAGGCTTACGTGGGAACAGGGTTTCCCATATGCCGGTCATGTGCCCAAGAAGGCTCGTGACAGAGTCGTTTACATAATAAAGAGTCAATGGAAAAATATAGATTATACAGTCCAAAAAATATCCGAATATAGAAAACCATGCAAAATGTAATCATGCTCTACAGTCTGAGATCCTACTTGGATTACATTGGAGCACATTTAGAGCAAAATGCTAGACACCTTACCTAATGAGTTCAATAACTGAAATCTAACGTTGCTGGGATGGAGGTGGTGTAGAAGTAGTCTCAATAGCTACAGTATTTGTAAAATGTGAAAAGAAACATAGGGGTGAGTTTTGTATCTAAAACTCAGTGAGTGAGTCCCCACTTGGAACCCCTTCATGGGACACCAAGAGAAGATACACAACACTAGAATCATAGCAACAATAATAAAGTATCAAAACATTTCATAACTATAATCAAATCACCAAGTCCTAACTTTCTATAATCCGGCCTACCAGTACCCTAATAGAGAAATAGAAATCTCTACTCTAGTTATGTATAATGTCTGTGACATAACAAAACTCTAATTATACATGTCTAGTCATATTGTAACACCCTAATATTTAACCTAACACGCCTAGTATGTATTAGAGTTAACTATAAGTCATTACCCTTTTGTTTCCTTCTTTAACTTTACTTTATTTAAAATACTTAGCAGAAAATATGGGTAAATTTTTTTTTGAAATACAAAACAAAATGTGAGCCGTGCACACTAACATAAAGTACATATCAAACCACATCATAAAGGGATAAATACGTTCACATATCCAAGACACAATATTCATGAACATGAAACAAATATATTACATAACATGTTAACGTAGTTTATACATGGTAATACAACATAATAAACCATTAAGTAAGTAGAGTCACACCCAAAAAAAGTGGGCTAAGCTTTCAATACATAAGTAAACAATGGAAAGAAATACATGAAAGCAGAAAATACATGGAACATCAAAACACCAGATACCAACTATAGCTCGGCTCCACTAGTCCTACGAGCGCTCAAACTAAAGTCACCCCTAACAAAAGATACAACATAAAAAGGGGAATCCTCGTGTGATAGCTTTGGCACTCTATTGGGTCCTCTATCGAGATTTGCTGGTGATCCTGATCCTCCGGCGAAGGGGGCACATACCTAATGAACTGGGCAAGCTCTGCAGGTGTATGCAGGCAGAACGAGGGACGAACATGGCCTCCGTGATGTGGACGCATCTCTGGTCATCGTGCTAGCCTAGGCTGGGTCACCGTATCCTCACTACCTCGACCCATGTCCATGGGTGCCGTAGGTACAAAACCCTCTAAATAGATATGTATGGGGGAGTCCTCAGACAAATCGGCCTCCGAACACCTTAAACGGGGAACATACTCAAGGCAATCATGTACTGCCGAGGCGGTGGGGTGAGCACATCGAATTTGCTCATTGTGAAGTCGAGTACGCTCAAAGATCAAGTCGTTGCCATATGGGGAAGTGGGGGTGTACCTAAATCTGGAAACCGAGTAGGCGAAGGGGCATCCCATGTATGCAAAAATGCATACTGCACAGCGACCCTCGAAGTGATATGTGCGGTAGTCCGGGTCGTAGTACACCTCCCACACCGGGGTGTCAATAAAGATCATGAAGGAAGCCATCGCCCTCTAAAGACGTAACGAAAAGAAAGAAAATAAAGGGAGTGAGAATCTTAATAAAGAATCTTAGTAGGGGAAATCCTACTATCCTAGTGTCATCGTCTACGTCCAGGAACCTTGGGTTTATTATAAAAAGGTGAGCATGCATGAAGTTCATTATTAGGATTTAAACATAATTATCCAAGGTTCGTTAATTTTAGAATGAATCTTGATTTCATGAATGCAGCATATCATAGTATGAATGTATGGCAGAAACACTGTGCAAACATTACTTGAACAAGTCATAAAGAGACATACTCATATAAGTGGCATCAAGAGGTATATAACTTTCATGTAAATCCTTTCTCTTTTCCTTTGTTTAAGTAACATCACATTTATCATTCATTACATCATGGGGCCACCCTAATAACTCTTCTCTTTGAGAGTTTCTAGGTTATGGGCTCATACCTAACTAGTCGTCACTAGTTCCAGCTTATCCTAAGATAAGTATAAATCCTAACTCTCGGAGTGCAGGCAAGGGGGCTTAAGGATCGCCTATCATAACCTTTAATTCGAGGAGTCTATAGGGTCATTTCCTTTTGTGAATCACCTCTCCTAACCTTTAATTCAGAGAGGCTAGAGGGTCATTTACACATAGTTTATGTCACTTAAGTCTTTTAGCTGATCACCCCTCATAACCTTTAATTCGGGGAGTCTAGGGGATTATTTCCATATGGCATTATATTACTTTAAACCTCATCTGATGTCACGTAATAACACATGATTCATATATTTCAACATCAATTCAGGAACATGATAAGCTATTAAAGCCATGTAAACATTTTCTCATAGCACATGCATCAGCAGATAAAGATCTCAATTCCTTTGTAAAATAAACATGTTCCTAACTACTATGCTAGAATTAGGGACCAGACTCAGCTAATGCGTATGCTATGCTTAGAAACTCATAAATAAACATACATTCATTTAAAATACTAACTTTCATTACCTCCTCTATCTTACAGTATCTTATGCTTTTGATCCTTATGGGTGTTAAATTTACGGTCTGACTAACTTAACATCTGGAATAAGTCTTTTATGCACATAAGGGATCACAACTAATGATTCTTACTAATTTTTATGCTTATGATCAATACCAAACAGCCTTAGGCAGTTTGAACATAATTAATATCATTCCATTAAAGGGTTCTAGAAACTACGTCTTTGACCTTTTCTAAGTTTCAGCTTTCCCTAAGGCACTAAACTTAATTGTTACTTCCCTTAGGAATTAATTCTACACTTCTAAACAATTCTAAGACAATTTTATTTCTAATTTAATCATCCTAATACAACAGCCATATTTTTGTTTTGTAAGGGTTCTAAAACTCATATTTTTCATCCTTTCTAGTTACTAGTTTTTCCTAACATTCATAAAATAGTTTCTACTTTGGATAAACATAATTTTTACACATTCTAACACATTAAAACAACATCATACAACAGCTAACATTGCAAGGCAGTATCCGAAATGTTTGATTCAAAACAACACATAAAATCACATCTTTAATGCATATAAGTTACTAGTTTCTCTTGGAATCATTTTAGGACTTCTAAAACTCTTTGAAAACCAATTTATTTCATTAAAATCATAAAAATATAATGCTAAAGCAGTAGCTATTTTAAATCTTTCTTGAGTGAGTTTTAAATCATAAAATCATACTTATAGTATTCTTTGAGTTTTCCTATGCTTAAGAAAATCTTAAAACATAGTTTGTTGGCCTTTGTGACTAGATGAAACTTATGCTGAGTCCATCATCATCACATGGCCAAATCTTGCATTCATGGAATACTTCCATTTTCCAAACTTTACTTGAGATAAAAAGGACAAGTCTTTGAGCTCTAGAATCTTTAGGTGATGGCAAAAACATAAACATGCTATGCACTTCATTTTATCCTTCATTATAAAAGTAAAGTTAGGACTTTAAAGTAAACATGAGATGCAAGTTCAGTCTTATCTTTGAAGTTTAGGTGATGACTTGAAATATAAACATGAAATGCAAAGCTTGAAATTTAAACATGAGAATGCAAGTTCATATCTTTATCATTGAGAGTTTAGTGATGACATTGGAAAGTAAACATGATATGCAAAGCATAAACTTAAACATGGATGCAAGTTCTTTTTTATCTTTACTAGAGCCCATTCAAGACTTTAAAGGAACACAAGCCTCAACTCCAAACTTATCTTAACAAGACAAAGTGAGCTTTAGAGTTCTTTGTACCAAGGTTTCAAGGAAACCTTATGGTGTGAACTTCATCATCAAGCTCAAGGAAATGGACCAAGAGAACAAACCAAGCAATAACATTTCTTTGAGAATCGAAATCACAATAACAAAAAGGAAAAGGAAAAATCAAAAGGCTTTTAGACCAAAGACCAAGTTTTTAGCTTTAGAGGTTACACAAGTCACAAGTGACATCCACATGATCATCATCTTGAACCCTCATCATCAAGCCAAAAGTTTCTTTTAGAAACACAAGGCTCCAAGGCCAAGAATGAAAAGAGAGGAGTTTAAACTAAGAGAAACTAAAACTTGTTCATAACCATCGTCAAAGAAAAAGATAAAAACTTTTAAAACAAAAACCCTACCAAGTGGTGCTTCTTTGTTGTGAAGAGAAGAGCTTGTTCTTGTAAGGAAATGAGAAGAAAAATTCTTCTCCAAGGTGATATGTGGGTTAGGCCAAAGAGGAAGGAAAAAGAAGGAAATATTTTTGTGTGAGCTTTGTGTGTAAGGATGAAAGCTTAGGTGTTTGAATGAAGATCTAAGGTGGTTGTGTGGTGGTTTGAGATTACAAGGAGGTGGTTCTTTGAGGAAGATGAAGAAGATGAAGGAGATGAAAGAAAAGAGAACTCTTGAGTTCTTGAGGAAAAAGAGAGAAAGCTTCAATGAACTCTTAAGACAATCTTTAGAGAATGAGCAAATGGAACCAAGTTCTCTTAAGATGTGTATTTATAGAAAATTGAAACATGAAGAGATGAATGGAGGAGGGAGAGGTCGTGGCATTCATGCAGCCATAGGGAGGAAAAATATCTCCTCAAAGCTGTCATTCAAAGGTAAGGTTGGAGGTATGACTAGGTATAGGTCAAGGCATGGCTCAAGGCATGGTTCAAAGCATGGTTCTTTGTATGTAAAATAAATCAACATTGATGGATTTGGGGGAGGAATGGTGCCGGTTTCATGCAGCCAAGGGGGGAAGAATTGTTTAATCTGATTATGGTTTAGAGGTGTGTTTAGGTATATCTTTGATTAGGCTTTTGATTAGGGGTTTGTAAATAAGTGTTTAGGTAAGGTAATGGGTAATTAAGGATGTCAAGACATGATTAGGGGGTGTTCTTGCCTCATTATTGAAATCAAAACTCATTTTATAAGGTAATCAATCACAAACATAATTTCTTAATTTAACGAATTGGAGAGAAAAAACACTATTCAAGATTCTATGACATGGAATCTTGACTTTAAGAAAGAGATTTAGGTTTATCTAAGCATCCTTAGGTTCTAATCAACCTTAATAAATTGTTTTGACTCTAGATTAATTACCAAAATTAATTAATCTTCTGTTAGAGCCTAATATTGTTTAGTTTTCCTTAATTACGTCATTAGGCCCATAATGCACTATTTCGGGGGTAAAATGGTAATTTTGCTCAAATACTACCTGGGACCACCCGGACTTAAACAATTATCATTAATCACCTATAATTAGCATTCCAAACTCCCGGGGAAAGATTTCGGGCTCAAACGATACTTATACACGCATAAAACGCTATAGGAGTATTTTGGTTATTTTGAGCTGAAAGTTCAGAAAATGAGAATTTCATCTTTGTTATCAATTACAAAACTTTTAATCCCCTTCAAACATTGAATTGACCCTTTGAGGACCGTTGGGTCGGCTATCCTTGAATTTCGGGTAAAAATGACCTTAGGGGCATTTTGGTCATTTTTGCTCAAACGGAAAAATCAGGGTATTACACATATCTAGGCGTTACGTATTGTCATCCCCAGTCTGACAATTAAATACTTTGTAATCTCTGGCCTTGGGCTATTTGGTACCAAGGTTAACGGATTAACTGCCTTAACATACAGCCTGTTTCTCTATATTTACAGCCAGCTCAGCTAAAAAAATTTTAATTCTCTTCTCTATCATTTCCAAAGTCTTCTATTCTAGAGTTCAAAATCTCTCTTTATATAACAATATACAGTATCAAAATCATATAATCATAAAATCAACTCTAAATGATTAAATTTGCAATGCAACTATACAAAAACTCATCCTCAATGATAGATGTCCCATGGTTTTTAAGAAAACACATTTTCTTATTAAACCAATAGTTCATAACACAATATTTCATAGAAATCTCAATAGTTCACAAAATAAACTCTAAAATCATATATACTATCATGTTTTAGGTGAAAATAGATATAAAGATTAACATAGAAGTTATAGATATGAACTCATTCACCTGGAGTGGCAGTAGACACAGGAATAGCACCATCAGAGTTCTGGGAAGTGAGAACAGCACCCATATCTATCAATGAAGCAATAGAATTCTAGATTAACTACTAAAAGCTCTATATAACTCAAATCTAATTCTAATATGTTAAAAGAACTATACCTCCTTGAGAGGTATGCAAAACTTCATGCCAACCCCCAAAAACAAAGAAAAATGGAAGGAATAAAAGCAAAATCACTAGAACAACATGCCTTAAAGCCTTTGAAGTGAAAGATTGAAGTTGATTTTAAGAGAAAATGGAAGAGAATGGAGTTTGGGAATGAATTTGGGGTGGAAAGCTAAGTTCTTCGAGCTTGGGGGTATTTTGAGGTGAATGAATATTCTGGACCCTGAAATAGGGATTTTAATCTTCTGTTGATCGCCTGGGCGGTCCCCTCTCCAACTGCCGTATTAAAAACAAGGAAATATCCCCCATTTGTATTCAAATAGAATATCAGAAAAATCAATATCCCAACAAAGAAAAATCTAAATTTTGCATTTTAGTTCAAATTCAGGAATTCTTACGAGTTTTCAAACTTGGGGGCTATCAACGAAATGGTTAAAGGCTTTGTAAAATTCATTAAAAATAGTCCTTTAACTTATTTTCTTCTTGGGAACAATTATCGGGACTTTTGGTCCCAAAAATAGGATTTTATTATATAGCCCTCCAAGGACGTGTAGGGTTTAGACTTAGTGAAATTTTGGACTCGAAATGATAGGTAAGGGTTTAGACTTAGTGACTCACAACCCTTCCTGGTTCGAAAAGTTTTCCAACCTTTTTATTTAACCTAGTATATTACATCACATATAAATGCTCATGACATAAAAGAAAATAAATTCCTCTAACATAACTTTTCCTCAATATGCTTTTAGGTGACTTAAATTTCTCAATCTTTTTCCTTGGGGAGAAGAGGGGTCGCCCTATATTTTCTCTCTTCTTAAGAGTTATAGGTTATGAGCTCATACCTAAACTAGTCGTCACTAGTCTATACTTATCTTGTGATAAGCTAATTCCCGACTCTGAGAGTACGGGTTAGGGGGCTTAGGAACACCTTTCGTTAATTCCTGGAGTCTAAAGGGTCCTTATTGGATCACCTTTCATAACCATTAATTCTTAGTCTAAAGGATCATCTCCATGTGTTTTATGTCACCTTAAATAGTAACATGTTTAATAGAGATACATGCATGGGCTTATGATCATAGATCTCATCACAACTTATCACTTAACATTTTATGCTCATATTCTTCATAAATTTTCTACGTTTATAAGTTTAACGAAAATCCGGCAGCATAACGGCTGCAAATGAAGATTTCCCCAAATATGTTTTTGGTCATATGTTATATTAACATGCATCTTGGTTACCAAATCATAATCATACATGCCACAATTGATCACATAATCATACTTCACTTTCATATATCCATAAGCATGCATTATCATCAATTTACTGAAAAATAACATGCTCCTACCCAGTATGCTGGAATCAAGGACCGGACTCAGCTAATACACATGCTATGCTTAACAATACACACACACACACACACACACACACATATAGGAAGTATATTAAGAATTATCATGAGATACTCATCATACAATTATTCCCAAGTCATCAGAAAATTTCACCATAGTCTTACACGGTTTAAAACTACAACCCGGTTTAACCTAATTACCGAAACTACTCTTTTATACATGTAAGGAATCTACCACAATGATTTACACTAAATTTTAACCTCATAAGCATTTTCAAACAAGGCTGGATAGTTCGAGCAGTGTTTTGAATTAAGCTATTTCGGGGTTTTAGAAGTCGTGTTTTTGACCCTTTCTAATTACCAGTTTTTCTTAAGATCCTAAAATTAATTCCTACCACCACTAGTAGAATTTTTTACACTTAAATTCAATTCCAAATAGAATATTATCTGAATTAATTTTGCCAAAACAGTGGCCAAAATTTTCAACTTATAGAAAACTCAAAACCATGTTTCAGTAATTTCCAGTTTCTAATCTTTTCTAAAAAGGCTTGGAATGACTAATGCATCAACTACTAGTAATTTATACACATTTAATACCTCTCAAACACTTTTTTTTAAACAGATTTGGAAATAACAAGGCAGTAGCAAAATTTTCATTTTCTAAGAGCATCCGAAAATTATATTTTTAACCCATTCTAGTTCGTACCTTTTCCTAGAACACCAAAAATAATTTTTGCAACAAGTATTATAAATTTTTGACATACTAAACCACCTCCAAACAGAATCTCACTGAAATGAGAAAGTCAAATAGTGGCCAAAAACTTGATTCCAAAATCATTAGAAAAACCTATTTCTAGATACTTTCAAGACACTAGTTTTCTTCATTACTTGATTTAAGACTTAAAAAACCTCTTGGAACTATTTTTACCTTTTTGAATGTTCAAATATCAATGCCAAATAGAGAGCAAATTCAAATTTCATTAATAAATTACTTTTCTCATGAAAGTACTTTTTTACTACCCCTTTAGTTTCCAAGACTTGAAAAACTTCTAAGGTATAACTTACAAAAGTTCTAAAGCATAAGTTTTGAGTCATAAAACCAAATAAAACTCATCTCCACTCCATTTTCTTCATGTCATGGCCAAATATATATATACATATTCATGAGTGTATCCATGTTAAAAAAATTTCATTTAAGATCCAAAGACAAATCTTGAGCTTTAAGGTCTTAGATGATAACTTGAAAGTAAACATGCTATGAACTTTGTAACGTCCCAAATTTTTACTGCTATGTAAAATTACCAAAATGTCCCTAGGTAAATTTTGCATGAGAATTGAGGTCGAGCAATCCTTGATAAGGAATTTTAACATTAGGATAACATTATATGAGGCTTGAATAGCAATCTGTGCGAAAATCATAAATCCCGATTTTTCTGTGCGCAAATGACCAAATTGCCCTTGAGGTTGTTTTGCCCCGAAAATCAAAGATAACCAATCCCGGTTATCCTCAAGGGGTTAATTTTATATTTGAAGGGGATTATTTATGTTATGATGATATCATGGTAAAAATCTCAATTCCCGATTTTTACTGTATGTAAAATTATGAAATTACCCCTGCGGTAATTTAGTGTGAAATTAAGCAATCCTTGAACCCAGTTATCACCGAGAAGTTCAAAAAATGTTTATTTCAAGTATGACTTGATATCTAGAAATGTTCAGGTAATTCTAGAAAGCTTTTATGTGAAATTACCTTTTTACCCCTAGTTGTGCTAAATAAGTTCACTTATGTAATTAAGGAAATGTTAAAGCTCTAATTGAACTCAAATTGATTTCATTCATTAACCTTGAGTTAAAAATTAATTACCCAAGGTTAAAAATAATTACTTGAGGTTAAAAAATAATTACCTAGGATAATTAGAGTTTAAGAAATTTTTAGGGAAGTTAATTTCTTTTCTTGATTACTAGAACTCATAAAATCAATAATGTTAAGATTAAGGTAAATATAAGGCATTTTCTTTCTTTGACTTAAGGTTAGAACTTAAGTTACTAATTAATCTTTTACTCAATTGAGATTAACTCCATCTCTAGAGTAAGATTACTCTTTAACCTTGTCTTGTTGAATCTTATACGTTTTATTTTTTTACCATTTATTCAAATTTACAAATTCCTAAACCTATCACCTAATTAACTATACTATCCTATGTGTCCTACCACTTAGAAAATAAATAAACTTGTCCCCCATTACTCTCAACAAAGGCCACGGCTCCATGCCATCCTCATGGCCACATTTTATTTTATTTCAAGGAATAATGAACACACAAACACATCATTACCTTACCATATGCTTTGTTGGAGTTGTCTGGCACATTATTGCTCAAAAATTCTGCCTCCATTACAGCCATAAGGCCACGGTTTTGCAGCTCCAAAACTCTTATATATATGTGTTTTTCTAAAGCCTAATGCACACACAAACACTTATTCTTACTACTTGCATTTTTGGTGGTAGTCTTGCTCACAAAAATTGGCCAAAAATCCTTTATTCTCTCTCTAAACTCAAAGCTCTCATCTTCATCCTCCTCCATCTCCAAGAGACTCTATTCTTGACATTCATCCAAGTTCTCAAGCTCAAACAAACACATATCCACCATAAACCAACTCCTAAGCACTTAAAACTTTCCATTTCTAAGCATTAGAACACAAGAAAAATCCTTCCTCAACATCAACCTTCTTGGCCGAAATATCACAAGCATTAGGATCATGTTTTTTGTTCTTGATTAATCATAGAAGATCAAGCTTTCTTTAAGAAACAAGAAACAACTTGGTAGGGACTTTATTTCATATTCTTTCTCATGGTCTTCTTCTTTAATTCTTTGAATTTTTATGATGACCATGGCTTAATAATAAATTTAAGAAATAAGGTTCTTGGAACGTTGGTAATAAAGGACTCTAATGCTTACTAATGTTTAAGATCTATTAGGGACAAGAATTTAATCTTGTGAAGTTTTTGAGCTTTAAGTGAGCAAGATATAAAATGGACTTGCACTCATGTTTAAATTTCAAGCTCTTGCATCTCATGTTTATGTTTCAATGCCTTGCATATCATATTTATTTTTCAAGCCATCACCTTAAATCTAGAAGATTAAAGAAATGGATTTGCATTATCATGTTTAATTTTCAAGTCTTGCATATCATATTTATTTCAAGTCATCACTAAATTTTAAAGACTTAATAATGAATGTGCATCTCATGTTTATAATTCAAGCCTTGCACATTATATTTTCAAGTCATCACCTTATAATGTTAAAGATTAAAAAATGAGGTTGCATAGCATGTTTACTTTTGGTTATCACCTAAGATCTCAAAGCTCAAAAATTGTCCTTGGATCTTAAATAAAAATTTTATTTCATGGCTATGCTAATGGATATGTATTTTCGGCCATGATATGATGGTGAGGTTGAGATAACTTTTATTTCATTTTATAGTTCAAATCTTGTGTTTTGGAATTTTAGTAAGTGGTGCTTTAGAAGTTTTACAAGTCTTGAAACTTAAAAGATAGTAAAAATAGCATTTTCATGAGCAAAAAGATTTATTATTAAACCTTGTGATTTGCTCTCTATTTGGTACTAATATTTGGTCATGCTAAGTGGTAAAAATAATTTTAAGTGTTTCCTAAGTCTTAAATCAAGTAACAAGGAAAAATAGTATCTAGGAAGGATCAAAATTGTAATTTTAGGAAGATTTAGAAAAATAATTTTCTGGTACTATTCATTACTGTATCGAACTGTTCATCACTGTAGGGTACTGTTCATAGGTATAATAATCATTAATAATTGTTGTAAAAATTATTTTTGGTATCTTAGATATATAAAAGAATAATTACAACTGTTAGTTTGGGCCGTTTTGCAAAATCCAGAAAGTTGTGTTTTGAATTATCAATTATGTAATTTCAGCCAAATGACTTTAATTCGAGTTATTAATGATGTTAAATGTATCCATGTAATCAAAATACCATTTACGATGTTTAGAAAAAGTTTTAGAAGTTTCGGTAATTGTTAAGGGTGAAAAATGAGTGATTTTGCATTTTGACCCCTAAAGTGTGGCAAAAATTTAGTCTATGACCATAGATGGTTTCTATGATGAACTTAAATGAATTCTAGTTGTTATGGGTCTCTTAAAAGTATAGAGAAATTTTTAGAATAATTGGTTTGAGGAAATATGTTAAAAAGAAAAAATTACGTTTTGACCGCAATCTTTGAGAAATTGCAGTTTAGACCCTCTTTTGGGCTTAAGTGTAAATATTGATAACTTGAGGAGGTTAGCATAAATCGATATCTTATGGAAGCCATATTCATGTGTTTTAGTCGAAATTTATATGACTTATGATATTTGTGCTTTGTTACTAATTAAGGATTATGCATGCTTAATTCTTGTTTTATGCAATTGGCGATCATTAATATATGGCATCTATCCTGTTAAGTATGTTCACTTTCATGAGATATTTGATAATAGCATGCTTATATAAATGTATATATGCATACTTATATGATCAATTACTTGATGAATTGTAGCATGCTATGTGTATGATTGATTAATTGAGATGCATATTTAAGAGTTCTATAAGCATGATATATTAAAGGATAAGCTATGATTATATATTCGTGCTTGCATCTATGAATAACATACTAAGATGAAAAGGTGACATAAGACATATGGAAATGATCCTCTAGACTCCCCGAATTAAAGGTTATGAGAGGTGATCCATGTAACACCCTAATAGAACCCCACTGTGCTTAAGTTCACATTTGGATTCTATTAGTTGTCACTTATGCCTTGTATTTATTTTCTTTTGAAATTAACTTAGAAAAATAGTGGAAGTTTTTTTTTCTTTAAATAAATTAATTTTTTGAAAACTTAAGCCTGTAACGAGAAGTGAAATACATAGCGCTTTTATAGATAATAATCAAGTTACATTGCGCACTTAATTAAATAAGCGGAATAAGAGACTAAGTGTAGAACTATTATCACATAAACTGGAATATAATCACTTAATACATAAGTCACAACAGGGCATATATCATACTGATAAGTTATTACAAATAACAATATAAGTTCTACTATTACTAATTGTTTCTCACAAACTATAATGTAACTAAAGCTCGGAATGCTCTTACTTGAAAGGTTTGAAATCTTCACGCGCTACCTCCTTCCTCAGCTCTGACTTTGTTGCTTTAGGTGGACACGTCTGTCTCAGTAACGACAACGGAAAATAAACATAGGAGTGAGAAATACATCATTTCTCAGTAGGAGTTCCTACTTGTACTAAAAGTGTCATCGTTGTCGTCCCAGTCACTTCGGGTTTATTATAAAAAGGTGAATAGGTAAGGATTCAATTATCAAACGTTCACAAACGTGATTAACCGAAGTGCAGTTACTTTTAAACTAATCTTGAACATTAGCAGAAATATCCATTCAGTATTTCATCAAACATACATACAAGCATATCATGAAAAACCACTAATAAGCAATAATCATTTAGGAGCTGCATGCATTTCATGATTACTCATCCTCAACATTCACTTGTTTAGTGATCATCATCTTTCATTTATTTCATCAACATATTTCTTAATTACTCACGGGATGAATGCATCAATGCCTTAGACCACCCTAAAAGGGTAATGAGCTCATACCGTGGCCATCGCCACAACCTTTTAGTTTTCTTTCCGTTGCCATGATCTCAACGGTTTAGGGGGTTAAGTAGTGAGTTTAGCTCAAGTCCACTTTTCCAGACTATCATTGCTACTTTTTCAGGTTTTATTTTTACTCTCACTGAGTAAAATCATCAATACCTTAATCCTCAAAGAGGATTAAGCAGTGAGTTGGTCTATTTATTATTTCATTTGAAACATGAATGTATGCACATTAATAAATCATGGCACAGTCAATCATTTTATCATTATCATTTCATATCTCATCAATACATTCACATTTATGTATATCACTTCATGTAACATAGACAATATCATGCAAATCTCATAGTAAACATTCTCATAGATAATTCATATTAAGCAACCTAAGTTATCAAGTTAGGTCTCTAGTGTTCCTAATAGGTTATGAATATCTTGGTATTATCTTTTTCTCTTAGTCTTCTTTGTACTCTTAGTATTTCCATTAATACATTAATACCCTTTAAGATATTTTTAGAGGTTCTTTATATATTTTTATTATGACTTTTATATATATCTCCTGAAGATTATTATTCTACTTAAATCCTTAAAATTATCTCTTTACAAGACTTGAATCTTTTATTTAGAGTTCTGACATCTTTTAGAATAAAATTTGTAGCACTATCATCTTAGATTAGTGTAAATCAACTGTAAATTGTGCATAGTAAGATTCCCAGGAAAGAGAGGTGGGTCACAATGGACACACTTAAATACCAAGTCTTTCCTTAGCCAACACCTTTCCAAATTGCACTCTCACAGTATCACGCTACCTTCAAGACTTTCTCAGCACACTGTCCCAAAATTATATCTCTCATTCTGTATTTTCGAGGTGTACAAATTTATGCATAGCATACATAAGTGTGTTTGTAGATATGTTAGCTTTTCCACAAAGTTGAAATCAGTCCATTTGAATTTTTCTAGAGTGAGTTACACCTATTTTACTACTACAAGGTCAGATTAAGAGTTTCAGTCTTATGCTCTACTTTAAAAATTTATATCTTGGGCTAGAAAACTCCGTTTTAGGTGATTCTTTTTGGAAAGTGTTCTACAATGAGTCTAGTTTATAATAAAAATATTTTCATTTTGAGATCCTTCATATTTTAGGAACACTAATTTCGAAGTAACTACTGCCAGAAATAACTAGAAATTTCAGCACCTGCCATGTTCATGTCTTAAGTTATCTTTATTAACTCAAGTTTCACATACAATCTTTTAAGTTATATTTGAGTTTGACAACATCATAAAAGTACTCATAGCAGAATAGAACATATTGTGTTTTCTAAAATTATAATTACTCAAAACTTTTGACAATAACTCAAGTTTGAGGCATTCTATCCTTGAGCAAAGTTAGAAGCCAACAATACTTGAACAAATAAAGAAGAAACTCCAACCTCTTGTGTAGGGTCTAAAAAGGGTCATTCTCTTCTTCCTTAAGCTTTAAACAAGAGTCTTTGGAGTGGATGACCCTCCTTGAATCTTGGCTCTAGAACTTGAGTGCTTAAGAAAATATTTCTCACTAGAGTTAAAGATTGTAACTCTTGTGAGGGCTAGTGAAAGTTTGGACTTAGGATTTAAGTGTTTGGATGAAGTTTAGAGGATCAAGAGAAGTCTTTGAAGAACATAAGAAGAATGATAGAATAAGAAAGAAAGAACACTTAGGGAGTTTCTGAATTGAAGAGAGTTTGAGGAGTATTTATAATGGAAAGATTAGAGAAAAAAAAGAAGAAGGAAAGCACTTGGAGCATGATTTATGGAAACATGTTGGCTGAATTTTGGGATGAAAATGCTCCATGTTTTGTGCAAACATGTTTCCATGTTTTATGCAAACATGTTGGATGAAAATGCTCCATGTTTTGTGCAAACATGTTTCCATGTTTTATGCAAACATGTTGGATGAAAATGCTCCATGTTTTGTGCAAACATGTTTAGTGGAGATTTTCTAACCTTTAGTGCATGTATGTGATTCAGAAATGTGTATGATGTATGTGGTTAAATTATTGTGTTACCATCTTAATCCAATGGCTTAGATTCATTCTTGTCTAAAGACAAGTCTAGGGATTTGTGCAAATGGCATTGTAGTAATTTCTTTAACTAAGACAAGGATATTTTTGTAATTAGACAATGATAGTGGTATTCTTGTAATTCCATTCATAGAGTAAGGGTATCTTTGTCATTTAATAAGGCAAGGGTAGTTTGGTAATTTCCTTTACATAGCAAGGACATTTTCATAATTTCCACTAAGTGATGGCATTTTCATAATTCTTTGCATTTTTCTCTAGACATACTTAAGTAGTCTATTTGTTGTGTTTCATAACATTTGTCCAGATTCTCTTGGTTTTTGCTATCACTAATTAATATTTATCTTAGTTATAAATTTGGGGATGTTACTATCCAAGGGGTAATTGTAACATCCCCAAATTTATAACTAAGATAAATATTAATTAGCGATAGCAAAACCAAGAGAATCGGGACAAATGTTATGAAACACAACAAATAGTCTACTTAAGTATGTCTAGAGAAAAATGCAAAGAATTATGAAAATGCCCTTGCTATGTAAAGGAAATTACCAAACTACCCTTGCCTTATTAAATGACAAAGATACCCTTACTCTATTAATGGAATTACAAGAATACCACTATCATTGTCTAATTACAAAAATATCCACTAACATCTTTGCACAAAACATGGAAACATGTTTGCATAAAATATGGAAACATGTTTGCATAAAACATGGAGCATTTTCATCTAACATGTTTGCACAAAACATGGAAACGTGTTTGCACAAAACATGGAAACATGTTTGCACAAAACAAGGAGCATTTTCATCCCAAAATTCAGCCAACATGTTTCCATAAGTCATGCTCCAAGTGCTTTCCTTCTTCTGTTTTTTTCTCTAATCTTTCCACTATAAATACTCCTCAAACTCTCTTCAATTCATAAACTCCCTAAGTGTTCTTTCTTTCTTATTCTATCATTCTTCTTATGTTCTTCAAAGACTTCTCTTGATCCTCTAAACTTCATCCAAACACTTAAATCCTAAGTCCAAACTTTCACTAGCCCTCACAAGAGTTACAGTCTTTAACTCTAGTGAGAAATATTTTCTTAAGCATTCAAGTTCTAGAGCCAAGATTCAAGGAGGGTCATCCACTCCAAAGACTCTTGTTCAAAGCTTAAGGAAGAAGAGAATCACCCTTTTTAGACCCTACACAAGAGGTAGGAGCTTCATCTTTAATTGTTCAAGTATTGTTGGCTTCTAACCTTGATAGAATGTCTCAAGTTTGAGTTATTGTCAAAAGTTTTAAATGATTATTTGAAAAATATATTTTTAGAAATATGACATGTTCTATTTTGTTATGAGTACCCTTATTATGTTATCAAACTCAAATATAACTTGAAAAGATTGTATGTGAAACCTGATTTAATAAAGGTAACTTAAGACATGAAAATGGTAGGTTCTGGAATTTCTAGTTGTTTCTGGCAGCAGGTACTTCGAAAGCTACTGTTCATAAAATATCAAGTATCTTGAAATTAAAATAATTTTACTATAAACTAGACTCATTATAGAACACTCTCCAAAAAGAATCACCCAAAACGGAGTTTTCTACCTCAAGATATAAATTTTTAAAGTAGAGCCTAAGACTGAAACTTTAAATCTGACCTTGTAGTAGTAAAATAGGTGTAACTCACTCTAGAAAAATCCAAATGGACTGATTTCAACTTTGTTGGAGAGCTAACACATATAGGAATACACCCATGTATGTTATGTATAAAGCTTTGTACCACGTAAATACAGAATGAGAAATAAATTTCGGGATAGTGTACTGTAAAAGTGCAGTTTGGAAAGGTTCTGGCTAAGGAAAGACTTGGTATTTAAGCATGTCCATTGTGACCCACCTCTCTTTCCTGGGAACCCTCCTATGCATGGTTTACAATGGATTTACACTATTCCAAAGATGTAAATGCTAAAATTTGATGAGTTAGGAATTTGGAACTACCTTTACTAAGCTGAGATAACAAGTATACAGAGAATTATAAACTTTCTTCTAAAAGATGTCAAAACTATAAATAAAAGAATCAAGTCTTGTAAAAAGAGAATTTTAAGAATTTAAGTAGAATAATAATCTTCAAGAGTTATTCGAAAACCATAATAAGAATATATAAAGAACCTATAATAATATTTTGAAATGCATTAATGTATTAATGGAATTCTAAAAGTACAAAGAACACTAAGAGAAAAAGATAATACTAAGACATCCATTACCTCTTAGGAACACTAGGAACTCAACTTGATAACTTTGGTTGCTTAAAATGAATCATTTATGAAAATGTTTACTATGAGATTTACATGATATTATCCATGTTTCATGAAGTGAATTATAGTAATGTGAATGTATGGTGATGAGTTATGAAATGATGAAGATGAATGATTGATTGCCCATGATTTATTGTGATTACATGATGATATGCATACATTCATTTTCAAAGGAAATAATAAAAGTAAAGTTTGAAAAAGTAGCAATGAAAGTCTGGAAAAGTGGACTTGAGCTAAACTCACGGCTTAACCCCCTAAACCGTTGAGATCACGGCAGAACGGAATGAAAACCAAAAAGGTTATGGCGGCGGCCATGGTATGAGCTCATTACCCTTTTAGGGTGGTCTAAGGCATTGATGCATTCATCCCGTGAGTAATTAAGAAATATGTTGATGAAATAAATGAAAGATGATGATCACTAAACAAGTGAATATTGAGGATGAGTAATCATGAAATGCATGCAGCTCCTAAATGATTACTGCTTATTAGTGGTTTTACATGATATGCTTATATGTATGCTTGATGAAATCTTGAATGAATATTTACGCTAATGTTCAAGATTAGTTTAAAAGTAACTGCACTTGACTAATCACGTTTGTGAAAGTTTGATAATTGAATCCTTATCTGTTCACCTTTTTATAATAAACCCGAAGTGACTGGGGCGACAACGATGACACTTTTAGTACAAGTAGGAACTCCTACTGAGAAATCATGTATTTCTCACTCCTATGTTTATTTTCCGTTGTCGTTACTAGAGACAGACGTGTCCACCTAAAGCAACGAGGCCGTAGCGAGGAAGGAGGTAGCACGTGAAGATTTCAAACCGTTCAAGTAGGAGCATTCCGAGCTTTAGTTACATTATAGTTTGTGAGAAATAATTAGTAATAGTAGAACTTATATTGTTATTTGTAATAACTTATCAGTATGATATATGCCCTGTTGTGACTTATGTATTAAGTGATTATATTCCAGTTTATGTGATAATTGTTCTACACTTAGTCTTTTATTCCGCTTATTTAATTAAGTGCGCAATGTAACTTGATTATTATCTATAAAAGCGCTATGTATTTCACTTGTTCTGAGCTTAAGTTTTCAAAAAATTAATTTATTTAAAGAAAATAAAACTTCCATTATTTTTCTAAGTTAATTTCAAAAGAAAATTAATACAAGGCATAAGTGACAACTAATAGAATCCAAATATGAACTTAAGCACAGTGGGGTTCTATTAGGGTGTTACATTATGGTATCAGGCTTGATTCATCCTATTTAAGCACGAGGAATGGACTAACTATGCTTACATCTATGATATCATGCTATTAATCTTATCTGTATGATGGGATATAGGATTTAGAAATGCATGATCGTCTTGTGATACTGCCGTAGTTGTTACCATGCTTAGCTATAGTATTGAGCCTGATCAACTCGATGATTTGTTGTTTGGTGTGTCTAGGAACTAATGGCGACAAGCAGGCGTGACGCATGGGGCACGCGGTGGAGGTAATCGTGATGAAGCGGCAAATGCACTCCAGGAGATGGCTAGGGCTATGCAAGCACAAGCAACAGTGATGATGGAGCAGATAAATAGGATGTCAGAGGAATCAATTGGGAACCAAGAACATGGAAAATTCTCAGAATTCAAGAGGGTTGGACCTCCAGAATTCAAAGGGACAACTAACCCCGAAATAGCTGACATATGGATTCAAGAGATGGAGAAGGTTTTCTCAGTGGTAGAATGCTCTGATGAACAAAACCTGGCATACTCTACTTATATCTTTGAAAGGGGAGGCAGCGTGGTGGAAGGGTGCAAAGGGCTTGCTTGAAAGTGCTGACATACAGATTACGTGGGAGGTTTTCTATGCTACATTCCATAAGAAATATTTTCCAGATCCGGTTAAGAAGGCAAAGGAAGTAGAATTTACATTCTTTGACACAGGGAAATCGAAGTGTGGCTGAGTACATAGCTAAGTTTGAAGAACTGATCAAACACTCAACTAGCTACCAAAGGGATCCCAACGAGGCTTAGAAATGCATGAAATATGAGAGTGGTTTGAGGCCAGACATTTTGGCATCTATGGCTCCACTGGAGGTCACTGACTATGCATCTTTAGTCGGCCAAAAGCCAAGTGGTGAGAGTTGCAATCGCTTGACTAGTTGCCCACCGAGTTGAAGAGAATAGGAAGAGTGCGCTCAACAAGATCACCGAGGGTTCCCACCCCCTCACAAGAAACCCTTCCAAGGAGGTGGATTTAAAGGGAAACAACCCCAACACCCTATGATGAATCAACCTAAGACACAAGCTGTTAATCGACCTAGGATGGGCTGCGTCCCTGAACCTATGAGTAGACCCCTTGTGCCACTTGTGGAAAGATACATGGAGGGAATGCAGATTTGGTAAGAATGTTTGTTATCGGTGTGGACAGCGGGACACTATTCTAGAGAGTGCCTAAAGTTCAATCAGTCTTCTACACTCAAGCCTAAGGCACAGGGATGCGTGTTTGCTATCATTCTTTGAGATGCCCTCAGAATCCGATGATCTGATTCAAGGTAAGTGTATAATTAATGGAAAATCCTTAATTGTATTGTTTGATTCTGGCGCAACACATTCATTCATTTCATATGATTGTGCTAATAAGTTAAGGTTGTATATATCTGACTTAAAAAAGATCTTAATTGTCTCTACACCCACTATAAATCTTTGTTAGAAGCTGATCAAGCCTGCCTAAATTGTGAATTTGAGGTAGGCGATAGGATTTTTCATCATGATTTAGTTTGTCTACCCTTGTCTAGTTTTGATGTAATCTTGGGCATGGATTGGCTTTCGCCTAACCGTGTGTTACTACATTGTGCAAATAAGTCACTAGTATTACTTGCCAAACCATCTTTACCCAATCCCTCTAAACTTGATAGAAAGATGCGACTATACCTAAACTCCATTATCATGGGGGATAGTAGGAATGAAGAGCGAGGATATGTTTTCCTGATGTCAAGTGAGAGGGAAGTGGAGCAAGCTCTAGAAAAGATTCTTGTAGTAAAGGAATTCTCGGATGTTTTCTGATGACATACCTGAATTTCCTCCAAAAAGGGAGATTGAGTTTTCTATAGATTTGGTGCAGGAGCAGGACCCATATCTATAGCTCCTTATAGGATGCCACCGGTCGAGTTAACGAATTGAAGAAGCAATTAGAGGAGCTACTAGAAAAGAAATTCATTAGGCCTAGAGCTTCACCATGGGGAGCACGAGTGCTATTTGTCAAGAAGAAGGATGGGAGCTTGCCGTTATGTGTGGATTATAGGCAGCTAAACCAAGTGACCATAAAGAATAAATACCCTTTGCCTAGAATAGATGACCTTATGGACCAATTAAGAGGAGCCCAAGTGTTTTCCAAGATAGATCTGCGATCGAGGATACCACCAGATTCGAGTGAAGGAGGAGGACATACCAAAGACAGCCTTTAGGACTAGATATGGACATTATGAGTTTAATGTGATGTCATTTGGGTTAACCAATGCACCGGTAGTGTTTATGGACTACATGAATAGGATATTTAGACCATACTTGGACAAGTTTGTAATAGTGTTCATCGATGACATTCTAGTTTACTCTAGAACTGAAGAAGAGCACGAAGAACACTTACGAGTGGTGTTGGAGGTGTTGAGAAACAAGAAACTTTATGCAAAGTTGTCCAAGTGTGAATTTTGGACGAAGGAAGTTAAGTTCTTAGGTCATGTAGTGTCACATGGGGAATAGCAAGAGACCCAAGTAAGATAGAAGCGGTGCAACAATGGGAAACCCCTACCCTTTGTGAAGGAGATTAGGAGTTTTCTAGGGCTGGCAGGTTACTGTGAAGGTTCATTAGAGGTTTTTCCCAAATTACCTTACCCCTCACCAAGCTAACAAGGAAGAATTCAGCTTTTATATGGAGCCCAGAATGTGAAGAGGGTTTCCAAGAACTAAAAAAGAAGTTGACCACTACCCCTGTCCTAATCCTACCTGACCCAAAACAAAAATTTGAGGTGTATTGTGATGCCTCGGGAAGAGGACTAGGATGTGTTTTGATGCAAAATAGGAATGTAGTAGCCTATGCCTCTAGACAGCTCAAACCCCATGAAGTAAATTACCCAACCCAGGACTTAGAGCTAGCAGCTATTGCCTTTGCCTTAAAAATCTGGAGACATCATCTTTATGGTGTAAGGTTTGAAGTATTTTCTGACCACAAAAGTCTGAAATACCTCTTCAACCAAAAGGAACTCAATATGAGACAAAGGCGTTGGATGGAGTTTCTCAAGGACTATGACTTTGGGTTGAACTACCACCCAGGAAAGGCAAATGTGGTAGCAGACGCTTTGAGTCGTAAGTCCTTGCATGCTGCTTGGCTCATGGTGAAAGAAAATGAGCTGATAGAAGATTTTAGGAACCACAACTTAGGATATAGGGGGACTTCAGAACAAATTCGGTTAAGCCAACTAAGTGTAACCAGTAGCTTTAAGGATCAAATAATTCAAGCCCAAAGGGAAGATGAGGATTTCCTTAGAACCTTAACCCTTGTCGAAGCGGGAAAGTTGAATGAGTTTGTCGGGATAAGGAAGGAGTGTGGAGATACCAAGGGAGAATCTGTGTACACTGCAAAGAAGGATTGAGAGCTAGCATTTTGGAAGAAGCCCACAAGAGTCAATTTAGTGTACACCCGGTATAACCAAGATGTACCATGACCTAAAAAGATGTTACGGTGGCCAAAGATGAAAGCAGATATAGCAAATATAGTGCAAAAATGTTTGGTATGCCAAAAAGTGAAGATAGAGCATCAAAAACCCTTCAGAGTGCTACAACCTCTCGAAATCCCCGAATGGAAGTGGGAAGGAATATCCATGGATTTCGTGATGGGATTGCCAAGAATGCCTACCGGACATGACTCCATATGGGTAATTGTAGATAGATTGACCAAATCTGCTCACTTTTTACCCATTCGAGCAAATTACCCTTTGGAAAAGTTAGCTCAGCTATACATCCAAGAGATAATAAGGCTCCATGGAGTACCCAAAACCATTGTCTCAGATAGGGATCCAAGGTTCACCTTAAGATTTTGGGGAGCTTTGCAAAAGGCATTTGGTTCAAAGTTGTGTCTAAGCACTGCCTATCACCCTCAGACTGATGGACAATCAGAAAGAACAATTCAAACCCTTGAGGATATGCTAAGAGCATGTGTCTTAGACCAGCCAAAAAGTTGGGACAAACAGCTTCCATTGATTGAGTTTGCATATAATAATAGTTACCACACTAGCATTGGGATGGCACCTTATGAGGCTTTGTATGGTAGAAAGTGTCAATCACCACTTTGTTGGTGTGACCCGGGACAACAAAGTATTTTGGGCCCTGATTTGGTAGAAGAGACAACCAAACAAATAAGGAAAATTAGGGAAAGAATCCTCCTTTGCTCGAGTAGGCGGAAGAGCTATCTTTGACAAGAGAAGGAAACCTCTCGAATTTCAAGAAGGAGAACACATATTCTTGCGAATTACTCCTACCACAGGTATAGGTCGTGCAATGAAAGTCAAAAAGCTAAGCCCTAGATTCTTAGGACCCTTCCAAATCCTCAAAAAGGTAGGTCCCTCCGCCTATCAAATTGCATTGCCTCCAAATTTGTCTAACCTACATAATGTTTTTCATGTGTCCTGTAACATCCCCAAATTTATAACTAAGAATCTTAATTATCGATAGCAAAACCAAGAGAATCTAGACAAATGTTATGAAACACAACAAATAGACTACTTAAGTATGTCTAGAGAAAAATGCAAAGAATTACGAAAATGCCATCACTTAGTGGAAATTACGAAAATGCCCTTGCTATGTAAAGGAAATTACCAAACTACCCTTGCCTTATTAAATGACAAAGATACCCTTACTCTATGAATGGAATTACAAGAATATCCACTAACATCTTTGCACAAAACATGGAAACGTGTTTGCATAAAACATGGAAACATGTTTGCATAAAACATGGAGCATTTTCATCCAACATGTTTGCATAAAACATGGAAACGTGTTTGCACAAAACATGGAAACGTGTTTGCACAAAACATGGACACATGTTTGCACAAAACAAGGAGCATTTTCATCCCAAAATTCAGCCAACATGTTTCCATAAATCATGCTCCAAGTGCTTTCCATCTTGTGTTTTTTTCTCTAATCTTTCCACTATAAATACTCCTCAAACTCTCTTCAATTCAGAAACTCCCTAAGTGTTCTTTCTTTCTTATTCTATCATTCTTCTTATGTTCTTCAAAGACTTCTCTTGATCCTCTAAACTTCATCCAAACACTTCAATCCTAAGTCCAAACTTTCACTAGCCCTCACAAGAGTTACAATCTTTAACTCTAGTGAGAAATATTTTCTTAAGCATTCAAGTTCTAGAGCCAAGATTCAAGGAAGGTCATCCACTCCAAAGACTCTTGTTCAAAGCTTAAGGAAGAAGAGAATGACCCTTTTTAGACCCTACACAAGAGGTAGGAGCTTCATCTTTAATTGTTCAAGCATTGTTGGCTTCTAACCTTGATAGAATGCCTCAAGTTTGAGTTATTGTCAAAAGTTTTAAATGATTATCTGAAAAATATATTTTTAGAAATATGACATGTTCTATTTTGTTATGAGTACCTTTATGATGTTATCAAACTCAAATATAACTTGAAAAGATTGTATGTGAAACCTGATTTAATAAAGGTAACTTAAGACATGAAAATGGTAGGTGCTGGAAATTCTAGTTGTTTCTGGCAGCAGGTACTTCGAAGCTACTGTTCATAAAATATTAAGTATCTCGAAATTAAAATAATTTTACTATAAACTAGACTCATTATAGAACACTCTCCAAAAAGAATCACCTAAAACGGAGTTTTCTAGCTCAAGATATAAATTTTTAAAGTAGAGCCTAAGACTGAAACTTTAAATCTGACCTTGTAGTAGTAAAATAGATGTAACTCACTCTAGAAAAATGCAAATGGACTGATTTCAACTTTGTTGGAGAGCTAACACATATAGGAATACACCCATTTATGTTATGTATAAAGCTTTGTACCACGTAAATACAGAATGAGAAATAAATTTCGGGATAGTGTACTGTGAAAGTGCAGTTTGGAAAGGTTACGGCTAAGGAAAGACTTGGTATTTAAGCATGTCCATTGTGACCCACCTCTCTTTCTGGGAACCCTCCTATGCATGGTTTACAGTTGATTTACACTATTCCAAAGATGTAAATGCTAAAATTTGATGAGTTAGGAGTTTGGAACTACCTTTACTAAGCTGAGATAACAAGTATCTGAGAGAATTATAAACTTTCTTCTAAAAGATGTCAAAACTATAAATAAAAGAATCAAGTCTTGTAAAGAGAGAATTGTAAGAATTTAAGTAGAATAATAATCTTCAAGAGTTATATGAAAGTCATAATAAAAATATATAAGGAACCTATAATAATATTTTGAAGTGCATTAATGTATTAATGGAATGCTAAGAGTACAAAGAACACTAAGAGAAAAAGATAATACTAAGACATCCATTACCTCTTACGAACACTAGGAACTCAACTTGATAACTTTGGTTAGTTAATATGAATTATCTATGAAAGTGTTTACTATGAGATTTACATGATATTGTCCATGTTTTATGAAGTGATTTATAGTAATGTGAATGTATGGTGATGAATTATGAAATGATGAGGATGAATGATTGATTGCCCAGGATTTATTGTGATTACATGATAATATGCATACATTCATTTTCCAAAAGAAATCATAAAAGTAAAGTTTGAAAAAGTAGCAATGAAAGTCTGGAAAAGTGGACTTGAGCTAAACTCACGGCTTAACCCCCTAAACCGTTGACATCACGGCAACGGAATGAAAACCAAAAAGGTTATGGCGCGGCCATGGTATGAGCTCATTACCCTTTTAGGGTGGTCTAAGGCATTGATGCATTCATCCCGTGAGTAATTAAGAAATATGTTGATGAAATAAATGAAAGATGATGATCACTAAACAAGTGAATGTTGAGGATGAGTAATCATGAAATGCATGCGACTCCTAAATGATTCTTTGCTTATTAGTGGTTTTACATTATATGCTTATATGTATGCTTGATGAAATCTTGAATGAATATTTACGCTAATGTTCAAGATTAGTTTAAAAGTAGCGCACTTGACTAATCACGTTTGTGAAAGTTTGATAATTGAATCCTTACTGTTCACCTTTTTATAATAAACCGAAGTATTTGGGGCGACAACGATGACACTTTTAGCACAAGTAGGAACTCCTCTTGAGAAATCATGTATTTCTCACTCCTATGTTTATTTTCCGTTGTCGTTACCAGAGGCAGGCGTGTCCACCTAAAGCAACGAGGCCGTAGGCGAGGAAGGAGGTAGCGTGAAGATTTCAAACCGTTCAAGTAGGAGCATTCCGAGCTTTAGTTACATTATAGTTTGTGAGAAACAATTAGTAATAGTAGAACTTATATTGTTATTTGTAATAACTTATCGATTATGATACATGCCTGTTGTGACTTATGTATTAAGTGATTATATTCCAGTTTATGTGATAATTGTTCTACACTTAGTCTTTTATTCCGCTTATTTAATTAAGTGCGCAATGTAACTTGATTATTATCTATAAAAGCGCTATGTATTTCACTTCTAATTCTGAGGCTTAAGTTTTCAAAAAAATTAATTTATTTAAAGAAAAAAAAACTTCCATTATTTTTCTAAGTTAATTTCAAAGAAAATTAATACAAGGCATAAGTGACAACTAATAGAATCCAAATGTGAACTTAAGCACAGTGGGGTTCTATTAGGGTGTTACATTATGGTATCAGGCGATTCATCCTATTTAAGCCTGAGGAATGGGTGACTATGCTTGTCTATGATATCATGCTATTAATCTTATACGTATGATGGGATATAGGATTTAGAAATGCATGATCGTCTTGTGATCTTGCCATTGTTGCTACCATGCTTAGCTATAGTATTGAGCTGATCAACTCGATGGTTGTTGTTTGGTGTGTCTAGGAACTAATGGCGACAAGCAGGCTGTGCATGGGAACGTGATGGAGGTGTCGTGATGGCTGGCGAATGCACTCGAGGAGATGGCTAGGGCTATGCAAGCACAAACAGTGATGATGGAAGCGGATGAATAGGATGTCGGAGGAATCGGTTGGGAACCAAGAACATGGAAAATTCTCGAGAATTCAAGAGAGTGGACCTCCAGGAATTCAAAGGGACAACTAACCCGAAATAGGTGACATATGGATTCAAGAGATGGAGAAGGTTTTCGGTGGTAGAATGCTCACGATGAACAAAAGGTGGCATTCTCTACTTATATCTTTGAAAGGAGAGGTGCCGCGTGGTGGAAGGGTGCAAAGGGCTTGCTTGAAAGTCTTGACATCTGATTACGTGGGATGTTTTCTATGCTACATTCCATAAGAAATATTTTCCAGATCAGGTTAAGAAGGCAAAGGAAGTAGAATTTACATTCTTTGACACAGGGAAATCAGTATGGTGAGTACAGCTAAGTTTGAAGAAGCGATCAAACACTCAACTAGCTACCAAAGTAATCCCAACGAGGCTTGGAAATGCATGAAATATGAGAGTGGTTTGAGGCGGACATTTTGGCATCTGTGGCTCCGGAGGTCTTTGACTATGCATCTTTAGTAAGCAAAAGCCAAGTGGTGAGAGTTGCAATCGCCCGACTAGTTGCCCACCGAGTTGAAGAGAATAGGAAGAGTCGCTCAACAAGGTCATAGGGTTCCCACCCCTTACAAGAAACCCTACCAAGGAGGTGGATTTAAGGAAACAACCCCAACACCCTATGATGAATCAACCTAAGACACAAGTAATTGTCGACCTAGGATGGCTGTTGTCCACTGAACCTATGACTAGACCCCTTGTGCCACTTGTGGAAAGATACATGGAGGGAATGCAGATTTGGTAAGAATGTTTGTTATCGGTGTGGACAGACAGGGACACTATTCTAGAGAGTGCCTAAAGCTCAATCAGTCCTCTACACTTAAGCCTAAGGCACGAGGGGCCAGCGTGTTTGCTATCACTTCTTTGAGATGCCCTCAGAATCCGATGATCTAATTCAAGGTAAGTGTATAATTAATGGAAAACCCTTAATTGTATTGTTTGATTCTGGCGCAACACATTCATTCATTTCATATGATTGTGCTAATAAGTTGAGGTTGTATATATCGACTTAAAAATCATCTTAGTTGTCTCTACACCCACTATAAATCTTTGTTAGAAGCTGATCAAGCCTGCCTAAATTGTGAATTTGAGGTAGCTGATAGGATTTTTCATCATGATTTAGTTTGTCTACCCTTGTCTAGTTTTGATGTAATCTTGGGCATGGATTGGCTTTCGGCTAACCGTGTGTTACTACATTGTGCAAATAAGTCACTAGTATTTCTTCCCAAACCATCTTTACCCAATCCCTCTAAACTTGATAGAAGAATGCGACTATACCTAAACTCCATTATCGTGGGGATAGTAGGAATGAAGAAGCGAGGATATGTTTTCTGATGACAAGTGAGAGGGAAGTGGAGCAAGCTCTAGAAAAGATCCTTGTAGTAAAGGAATTCTCGGATGTTTTCACGATGACATCCACGAATTTCCTCCAAAAAGGGAGATTGAGTTTTCTATAGATTTGGTGCAGGAGCAGGACCCATATCTATAGCTCCTTATAGGATGCCTTGGCGAGTTAGCGAATTGAAGAAGCAATTAGAGGAGCTACTAGAGAAGAAATTCATTAGGCCTAGTGCTTCACCATGGGGAGCTCGGTGCTATTTGTCAAGAAGAAGGATGGGAGCTTGCGGTTATGTGTGGATTATAGGCAGCTAAACCAAGTGACCATAAAGAATAAATACCCTTTGCCTAGAATAGATGACCTCATGGACCAATTAAGAGGAGCCCAAGTGTTTTCCAAGATAGATCTGCGATCAGGATACCACCAGTTGAGTGAAGGAGGAGGACATACCAAAGACTGACCTTTAGGACTAGATATGGACATTATGAGTTTAATGTGATGTCGTTTGGGTTAACCAATGCACCGGCAGTGTTTTATGGACTACATGAATAGGATATTTAGACCATACTTGGACAAGTTTGTAATAGTGTTCATCGATGACATTCTAGTTTACTCTAGAACTGAAGAAGAGCACGAAGAACACTTACAGTGGTGTTGGAGGTGTTGAGGAACAAGAAACTTTATGCAAAGTTGTCCAAGTGTGAATTTTGGACGAAGGAAGTTAAGTTCTTAGGTCATGTAGTGTCACATGGGGAATAGCAGTGACCCAAGTAAGATAGAAGCGGTGCAACAATGGGAAACCCCTACCCTTTGTAAAGGAGATTAGGAGTTTTCTAGGGCTGGCAGGTTACTAGAAGGTTCATTAGAGGTTTTTCCCAAATTACCTTACCCCTCACCAAGCTAACAAGGAATAATTCAGCTTTTATATGGAGCCCAGAATGTGAAGAGAGTTTCCAAGAACTAAAGAAGAAGTTGACTACTACCCCTGTCCTAATCCTACCTGACCCAAAAAAAAATTTGAGGTGTATTGTGATGCCTCGGGAAGAGGACTAGGATGTGTTTTGATGCAAAATAGGAATGTAGTAGCCTATGCCTCTAGACAGCTCAAACCCCATGAAGTTAATTACCCAACCCATGACTTAGAGCTAGCGGCTATTGTCTTTGCCTTAAAAATCTGGAGACATCATCTTTATGGTGTAAAGTTTGAAGTCTTTTCTGACCACAAAAGTCTAAAATACCTCTTCAACCAAAAGGAACTCAATATGAGACAAAGGCGTTGGATGGAGTTTCTCAAGGACTATGACTTTGGGTTGAACTACCACCCAGGAAAGGCAAATGTGGTAGCAGGCAGCTTTGAGTCGTAAGTCCTTGCATGCCGCTTGGCTCATGGTGAAAGAAAATGGTGATAGAAGATTTTAGGAACCTCAACTTAGGATATAGGGGGACTTGAGAACAAATTTGGTTAAGCTTGACTAAGTGTAACCCGGTAGCTTTAAGGATCAAATAATTCAAGCCCAAAGGGAAGATGAGGATTTCCTTAGAACCTTAACCCTTGTCGAAGTAGGAAAGTTGAAAGAGTTTGTCCAGGATAAGGAAGGAGTGTGGAGATACCAAGGGAGAATCTGTATACAGCAAAAGAAGGATTGAATGCTAGCATTTTGGAAGAAGCCCACAAGAGTCAATTTAGTGTACACCCGGTATAACCAAGATGTACCATGACCTAAAAGATGTTACGGTGGCCAAAGATGAAAGCGGATATAGCAAATATAGTGCAAAAATGTTTGGTATGCCAAAAGTGAAGATAGAGCATCAAAAACCCTCAGAGTCTGCAACCTCTCGAAATCCCGAATGGAAGTGGGAAGGAATATCCATGGATTTCGTGATGGGATTGCCAAGAACGCCTACGGACATGACTCCATATGGGTAATTGTGGATAGATTGACCAAATCTGCTCACTTTTTACCCATTCGAGCAAATTACCCTTTGGAAAAGTTAGCTCGGCTATACATCCAAGAGATAACAAGGCTCCATGGAGTGCCCAAAACCATTGTCTCAGATAGGGATCCAAGGTTCACCTCAAGATTTTGGGGAGCTTTGCAAAGGCGTTTGGTTCAAGGTTGTGTCTAAGCACTTGCCTATCACCCTCAAGCGATGGACAATCGGAAAGAACAATTCAAACCCTTGAGGATATGCTAAGAGCATGTGTCTTAGACCAGCCAAAAAGTTGGGACAAACAACTTCCATTGATTGAGTTTGCATATAATAATAGTTACCACACTAGCATTGGGATGGCACCCTATGAGGCTTTGTATGGTAGAAAGTGTCAATCACCACTTTGTTGGTGTGACAGGGAGAGCAAAGTATTTTGGGCCCTGATTTGGTAGAAGAGACAACCAAACAAATAAGGAGAATTAGGAAAGAATCCTCGCTCGAGTAAGCGGAAGAGCTATCTTTGACAAGAGAAGGAAACCTCTCGAATTTCAAGAAGGAGAACACATATTCTTGCGAATTACTCCTACCACAGGTGTAGGTCGTGCAATGAAAGTCAAAAAGCTCAGCCCTAGATTCTTAGGACCCTTCCAAATCCTCAAAAAGGTAGGTCCCTCTGCCTACCAAATTGCATTACCTCCAAATTTGTCTAACCTACACAATGTTTTTCATGTGTCCCAATTCACAAAGTATCAGTCAGACCCCAGTCATGTGTTTGAGCAGAAACTATACAATTAAAAAATGACTTAACTTTTGAATTACCACCGATGAGGATCGTGGATCATGGCATCAAGCGGTGAGAAACAAATCTGTATCTGCAGTCCGAGTAGCACAGGGACAAGATGGAATGGAAGAGCACACATGGGAGCTCGAGGAAGATATCTGAAAGAATTTCGAACCTATTCACAGGTATCAAATTTTGAGGGCAAAATTTTTAATAAGAAGGGGAGAAATGTAACATCCCCAAATTTATAACTAAGAATCTTAATTATCGATAGCAAAACCAAGAGAATCTAGACAAATGTTATGAAACACAACAAATAGACTACTTAAGTATGTCTAGAGAAAAATGCAAAGAATTACGAAAATGCCATCACTTAGTGGAAATTACGAAAATGCCCTTGCTATGTAAAGGAAATTACCAAACTACCCTTGCCTTATTAAATGACAAAGATACCCTTACTCTATGAATGGAATTACAAGAATATCCACTAACATCTTTGCACAAAACATGGAAACGTGTTTGCATAAAACATGGAAACATGTTTGCATAAAACATGGAGCATTTTCATCCAACATGTTTGCACAAAACATGGAAACGTGTTTGCACAAAACATGGAAACATGTTTGCACAAGACAAGGAGCATTTTCATCCCAAAATTCAGCCAACATGTTTCCATAAATCATGCTCCAAGTGCTTTCCATCTTCTGTTTTTTCTCTAATCTTTCCACTATAAATACTCCTCAAACTCTCTTCAATTCAGAAACTCCCTAAGTGTTCTTTCTTTCTTATTCTATCATTCTTCTTATGTTATTCAAAAACTTCTCTTGATCCTCTAAACTTCATCCAAACACTTCAATCCTAAGTCCAAACTTTCACTAGCCCTCACAAGAGTGACAATCTTTAACTCTAGTGAGAAATATTTTCTTAAGCATTCAAGTTCTAGAGCCAAGATTCAAGGAAGGTCATCCACTCCAAAGACTCTTGTTCAAAGCTTAAGGAAGAGAAGGACCCTTTTTAGACCCTACACAAGAGGTAGGAGCTTCATCTTTAATTGTTCAAGCATTGTTGGCTTCTAACCTTGATAGAATGCCTCAAGTTTGAGTTATTGTCAAAAGTTTTAAATGATTATCTGAAAAATATATTTTTAGAAATATGACATGTTCTATTTTGTTATGAGTACCTTTATGATGTTATCAAACTCAAATATAACTTGAAAAGATTGTATGTGAAACCTGATTTAATAAAGGTAACTTAAGACATGAAAATGGTAGGTGCTGGAAATTCTAGTTGTTTCTGGCAGCAGGTACTTCGAAAGCTACTGTTCATAAAATATTAAGTATTTCGAAATTAAAATAATTTTACTATAAACTAGACTCATTATAGAACACTCTCCAAAAAGAATCACCTAAAACGGAGTTTTCTAGCTCAAGATATAAATTTTTAAAGTAGAGCCTAAGACTGAAACTTTAAATCTGACCTTGTAGTAGTAAAATAGATGTAACTCACTCTAGAAAAATGCAAATGGACTGATTTCAACTTTGTTGGAGAGCTAACACATATAGGAATACACCCATTTATGTTATGTATAAAGCTTTGTACCACGTAAATACAGAATGAGAAATAAATTTCAGGATAGTGTACTTGTGAAAGTGCAGTTTGGAAAGGTTCACGGCTAAGGAAAGACTTGGTATTTAAGCATGTCCATTGTGACCCACCTCTCTTTCACAGGAACCCTCCTATGCATGGTTTACAGTTGATTTACACTATTCCAAAGATGTAAATGCTAAAATTTGATGAGTTAGGAGTTTGGAACTACCTTTACTAAGCTGAGATAACAAGTATCTGAGAGAATTATAAACTTTCTTCTAAAAGACGTCAAAACTATAAATAAAAGAATCAAGTCTTGTAAAGAGAGAATTTTAAGAATTTAAGTAGAATAATAATCTTCAAGAGTTATATGAAAGTCATAATAAAAATATATAAGGAACCTATAATAATATTTTGAAGTGCATTAATGTATTAATGGAATGCTAAGAGTACAAAGAACACTAAGAGAAAAAGATAATACTAAGACATCCATTACCTCTTACGAACACTAGGAACTCAACTTGATAACTTTGGTTAGTTAATATGAATTATCTATGAAAGTGTTTACTATGAGATTTACATGATATTGTCCATGTTTTATGAAGTGATTTATAGTAATGTGAATGTATGGTGATGAATTATGAAATGATGAGGATGAATGATTGATTGCCCAGGGTTTATTGTGGTTACATGATAATATGCATACATTCATTTTCCAAAAGAAATCATAAAAGTAAAGTTTGAAAAAGTAGCAATGAAAGTCTGGAAAAGTGGGCTTGAGCTAAACTCACGGCTTAACCCCCTAAACCGTTGAGATCACGGCAGCGGAATGAAAACCAAAAAGGTTATGGCGGTGGCCATGGTATGAGCTCATTACCCTTTTAGGGTGGTCTAAGGCATTGATGCATTCATCCGTGAGTAATTAAGAAATATGTTGATGAAATAAATGAAAGATGATGATCACTAAACAAGTGAATGTTGAGGATGAGTAATCATGAAATGCATGCAGCTCCTAAATGATTCTTGCTTATTAGTGGTTTTACATGATATGCTTATATGTATGCTTGATGAAATCTTGAATGAATATTTACGCTAATGTTCAAGATTAGTTTAAAAGTAGCGCACTTGACTAATCACGTTTGTGAAAGTTTGATAATTGAATCCTTACCTGTTCACCTTTTTATAATAAACCCGAAGTTTGGGCGACAAGCGATGACACTTTTAGCACAAGTAGGAACTCCTCTTGAGAAATCATGTATTTCTCACTCCTATGTTTATTTTCCGTTGTCGTTACGAGAGCAGGCGTGTCCACCTAAAGCAACGAGGCCGTGGCGAGGAAGGAGGTAGCACGTGAAGATTTCAAACCGTTCAAGTAGGAGCATTCCGAGCTTTAGTTACATTATAGTTTGTGAGAAACAATTAGTAATAGTAGAACTTATATTGTTATTTGTAATAACTTATCAGTATGATACATGCCCTGTTGTGACTTATGTATTAAGTGATTATATTCCAGTTTATGTGATAATTGTTCTACACTTAGTCTTTTATTCCGCTTATTTAATTAAGTGCGCAATGTAACTTGATTATTATCTATAAAAGCGCTATGTATTTCACTTCTCAATTCACAGGCTTAAGTTTTCATAAAAAATTAATTTATTTAAAGAAAAAAAAAACTTCCATTATTTTTTCTAAGTTAATTTCAAAAGAAAATTAATACAAGGCATAAGTGACAACTAATAGAATCCAAATGTGAACTTAAGCACAGTGGGGTTCTATTAGGGTGTTACATGTCCCAATTGAGAAAGTATCAGTCAGACCCCAATCATGTGTTTGAGCCAGAAGCTATACAATTAAAAGATGACTTAACTTTTGAATTACCACCGATGAGGATCGTGGATCATGGCATCAAGCAGCTGAGAAACAAATCTGTATCTCTAGTCCGAGTAGCCTGGGGACAAGATGGAATGGAAGAGCAAACATGGGAGCTCGAGGAAGATATGCGAAAAGAATTTCCGAACCTATTCACAGGTATCAAATTTTGAGGGCAAAATTTTTAATAAGGAGGGGAGAAATGTAACATCCCCAAATTTATAACTAAGATAAATATTAATTAGCAATAGCAAAACCAAGAGAATCGGGACAAATGTTATGAAACACAACAAATAGTCTACTTAAGTATGTCTAGAGAAAAATGCAAAGAATTACGAAAATGCCCTTGCTATGTAAAGGAAATTACCAAACTACCCTTGCCTTATTAAATGACAAAGATACCCTTACTCTATGAATGGAATTACAAGAATACCACTATCATTGTCTAATTACAAAAATATCCACTAACATCTTTGCACAAAACATGGAAACATGTTTGCATAAAACATGGAGCATTTTCATCTAACATGTTTGCACAAAACATGGAAACGTGTTTGCACAAAACATGGAAACGTGTTTGCACAAAATATGGAAACGTGTTTGCACAAAACATGGAAACATGTTTGCATAAAACAAGGAGCATTTTCATCCCAAAATTCAGCCAACATGTTTCCATAAATCATGCTCCAAGTGCTTTCCTTCTTCTGTTTTTTTCCTCTAATCTTTCCACTATAAATACTCCTCAAACTCTCTTCAATTCATAAACTCCCTAAGTGTTCTTTCTTTCTTATTCTATCATTCTTCTTATGTTCTTCAAAGACTTCTCTTGATCCTCTAAACTTCATCCAAACACTTAAATCCTAAGTCCAAACTTTCACTAGCCCTCACAAGAGTTACAATCTTTAACTCTAGTGAGAAATATTTTCTTAAGCATTCAAGTTCTAGAGCCAAGATTCAAGGAGGGTCATCCACTCCAAAGATTCTTGTTCAAAGCTTAAGGAAGAAGAGAATGACCCTTTTTAGACCCTACACAAGAGGTAGGAGCTTCATCTTTAATTGTTCAAGTATTGTTGGCTTCTAACCTTGATAGAATGCCTCAAGTTTGAGTTATTGTCAAAAGTTTTAAATGATTATTTGAAAAATATATTTTTAGAAATATGACATGTTCTATTTTGTTATGAGTACCCTTATGATGTTATCAAACTCAAATATAACTTGAAAAGATTGTATGTGAAACCTGATTTAATAAAGGTAACTTAAGACATGAAAATGGTAGGTGCTGGAAATTCTAGTTGTTTCTGGCAGCAGGTACTTCGAAAGCTACTGTTCATAAAATATCAAGTATCTTGAAATTAAAATAATTTTACTATAAACTAGACTCATTATAGAACACTCTCCAAAAAGAATCACCCAAAACGGAGTTTTCTACCTCAAGATATAAATTTTTAAAGTAGAGCCTAAGACTGAAACTTTAAATCTGACCTTGTAGTAGTAAAATAGGTGTAACTCACTCTAGAAAAATGCAAATGGACTGATTTCAACTTTGTTGGAGAGCTAACACATATAGGAATACACCCATGTATGTTATGTATAAAGCTTTGTACCACGTAAATACAGAATGAGAAATAAATTTCGGGATAGTGTACTGTAAAAGTGCAGTTTGGAAAGGTTCTGGCTAAGGAAAGACTTGGTATTTAAGCATGTCCATTGTGACCCACCTCTCTTTCCTGGGAACCCTCCTATGCATGGTTTACAATGGATTTACACTATTCCAAAGATGTAAATGCTAAAATTTGGTGAGTTAGGAATTTGGAACTACCTTTACTAAGCTGAGATAACAAGTATACAGAGAATTATAAACTTTCTTCTAAAAGATGTCAAAACTATAAATAAAAGAATCAAGTCTTGTAAAAGAGAATTTTAAGAATTTAAGTAGAATAATAATCTTCAAGAGTTATACGAAAACCATAATAAGAATATATAAAGAACCTATAATAATATTCTGAAATGCATTAATGTATTAATGGAATTCTAAAAGTACAAAGAACACTAAGAGAAAAAGATAATACTAAGACATCCATTACCTCTTAGGAACACTAGGAACTCAACTTGATAACTTTGGTTGCTTAAAATGAATCATTTATTAAAATGTTTACTATGAGATTTACATGATATTATCCATGTTTCATGAAGTGAATTATAGTAAAGTGAATGTATGGTGATGAGTTATGAAATGATGAAGATGAATGATTGATTGCCCATGATTTATTGTGATTACATGATGATATGCATACATTCATTTTCAAAGGAAATAATAAAAGTAAAGTTTGAAAAAGTAGCAATGAAAGTCTGGAAAAGTGGACTTGAGCTAAACTCACGGCTTAACACCCTAAACCGTTGAGATCACGACAGCGGAATGAAAACCATAAAGGTTATCGCGACGGCCATGGTATGAGCTCATTACCCTTTTAGGGTGGTCTAAGGCATTGATGCATTCATCCGTGAGTAATTAAGAAATATGTTGATGAAATAAATGAAAGATGATGATCACTAAACAAGTGAATATTGAGGATGAGTAATCATGAAATGCATGCAGCTCCTAAATGATTCTTGCTTATTAGTGGTTTTACATGATATGCTTATATGTATGCTTGATGAAATCTTGAATGAATATTTACGCTAATGTTCAAGATTAGTTTAAAAGTAACTGCACTTCGCTAATCACGTTTGTGAAAGTTTGATAATTGAATCCTTACACATTCACCTTTTTATAATAAACCCGAAGTATTTGGGGCGACAACGATGACACTTTTAGTACAAGTAGGAACTCCTCTTGAGAAATCATGTATTTCTCACTCCTATGTTTATTTTCCGTTGTCGTTACAGAGACGAGACATGTCCACCTAAAGCAACGAGGCCGTAGCTGAGGAAGGAGGTAGCACGTGAAGATTTCAAACCGTTCAAGTAGGAGCATTCCGAGCTTTAGTTACATTATAGTTTGTGAGAAACAATTAGTAATAGTAGAACTTATATTGTTATTTGTAATAACTTATCAGTATGATATATGCCCTGTTGTGACTTATGTATTAAGTGATTATATTCCAGTTTATGTGATAATTGTTCTACACTTAGTCTTTTATTCCGCTTATTTAATTAAGTGCGCAATGTAACTTGATTATTATCTATAAAAGCGCTATGTATTTCACTTCGTTCTGAGGCTTAAGTTTTCAAAAAAATTAATTTATTTAAAGAAAAAAAAAACTTCCATTATTTTTCTAAGTTAATTTCAAAAGAAAATTAATACAAGGCATAAGTGACAACTAATAGAATCCAAATGTGAACTTAAGCACAGTGGGGTTCTATTAGGGTGTTACAGTAATCCTCTAGACTCCCCGAATTAAAGGTTATAGGAGGAGATTCAATAAGGACCCTTTAGACTCCAGGAATTAATGGTTATGAAAGGTGTTCCTAAACCTCCTAACCCACACTCTGGGAGTCGGGAATTAACTTATCGAGAGGATAAGTGTATACTAGTGATGACTAGTGAGGTATGAGCTCATAACCTAGAATTATCAAGAGTAGAGAAATTATAGGGTGGTTTCCCTAAGGAAAAAGATTAAGAAATTTAAGTCACCTAAAAGCATATAAAGGAAAAGTTATATCAAGGGAATTTATGTTCTTTATGTCATACTGCATTTATATGTGAACTCTTATGTTATAATGTATATGGCATTGACATGCATTCATGATAATAGTATGATGCATACATGACATCAAGACTCATGTTAAAAGATATGGGCCTCGGCTAATGGTATTTGGAACTTAATAAATAAACCTTATATATGCTCACATTTTCATAATGAAACCCGAGGTTCCTGGGGACGATGATGATGACACTCATATAAGGAGGCGGAGGCCCTACTGAGATTCTTTTATAAGATTTTCACTCCCTCTTTATTTCTTTCCATCTCGTCTTCAGAGGTAGGTGGCGACGTTCATGATTTATGTTGATGCCCCCTCATGGGAAATGCATTTCGACCCGGCTAACCGATCATACTATTTTATGGGTCGTTGTGCCGTTCATTTGTATGTGTTCATGGATCGTCCTTTTGCATACCCTATTTATGGTATGTGGTTTTCTCCTACCGCCCCTTTTTCGGATGACCTTGCTTTCAAGCATGCACAACCGCATCCTCAGCAGTTTTCTCGACCGTTCGTATCGGTGGTTCGAGATTTCCCTGACTATACACCAAGGTCACCACGTCGCTCTACTGGTTCGTGGTTGGACCCATCTGAGGATACACCATCCGGTCACTATTCAGGCTAATTTGCTCCTGCTGCCTCTATGGAACGGGAGTACGATGGCAATGGAGAAGCTACTGTCACGCAACCAGTGAGAGGAGCCACCCCGTCCATGTCGAGGTGCTCATGTTCTACCTATGAGATGTCTTGCCTCTCGTGATGAGCCGAGTAGTAGAATCCATTCTAGGCACTCCGAGTAGGAAACGTGGGAGAAAAATCTTATTCTAGTTTGTTAAGTTTTTATTTGCATGATAATTTTTGTTAGACTAATGTATTTGTCTTGATCTATGTTAGTGATGTGCTGCTTTGTTTCCTATAAGTTTTGGGTATTCAATAAGGAACGATCATTATTTATAATGATGTCGTTATATTAATTGAGTGAGGTATTTCATATTTATCTGTGACTCAATGTTATCTTTTTACTTTTATAGGTAAGGTGGTTGATACAAATTAGTTAGTATACGCGGCTCACGTTTTGTATTTTAAAAAAAAGTTTACCATATTTTTGCTAAAGTATTTTCAATGGTTTAAGTTAAAGACTGGAACAAAAGAGTAATAACTAATAATTAACTTAAATGCGTCCTAGGTGTGTTGAGTTAAATATTAGGGTGTTACAAACTTCATTTTTATCTTCAAGATTTAAGGTGATGGCTCAAAGATAAACATGCTATGCAAATCCATTTCTTTATCTTTAAGATTTAGGTGATAACATAAAAGTAAACATGAATGCAAGTCCATTTTACATCTTGTTCAACTTAAAGCTCAAAACTTTACAAGATTAAGTTCTTGTCCCTCATAGATCCTAAAGATTAGTGAGCTTTGGAGTCCATTAACACCATGGTTCCAAGAGTCTCATTTCTTGGACACATCATCAAGCTCACAAAGAATCAATCTTAAAGAAAAGAATAACAAAAACAAAAATTATATCATTACTCTTTTGACAACAATAATTAAACCATGAGTTTTAGAGATAATTTATGTGATGAATTCACAACCACAACCATGATTCCTCATCATCAAGCCATGGTCATCATCAATCTATGAAAACCAAAAAATTAATGAAAAAACATAAGAAAGAACATGAAATAAAATCCCTACCAAGTTGTTTCTTGTTCCTTAAAGAGAAAGCTTGATTTGCTATGAGCAACAAGAACCAAGAATCTGGTCTTATTGCTATTAATGGTTTCGGCCAAAGGAGGTTGAAATGGAGGAAGGATTTTTCTTGTGTTCTTGTGCTTAGAAATGGAAAGTTTAGGTGTTTAGGAGTTGGTTTATGGTGGATATGTGTTTGTTTAAGCTTGAGAACTTCGATGAATGTCAAGAATGAAGTATCTTGGAGGTGGAGGAGGAAGAAGATGAAGGCTTAGTGTTCTTTGAGAGAATGCAGAATTTTTTTTATCAATAATGAGCAAGACAACTCTGAAAAAGCAAATGGTAAGGTAATGATACATTTGTGTGCATTATTCCTTGAAATAAAAATAAAATATGGCCATGAGGATGGCATGGAGGCAGCGTCATTTGTTTGGGCATAATGGGGGACAAATTCATTTCTTTTCTAAGTGGTAGGACACATAGGATAGTATAATTAATTAGGTGGTAGGTTTAGGAATTGGTAATTGTGTATAAATGGTAAAAATCAATATGTAGGATTCACCAAGACAAGGTAAAAGAGTAATCTTACACTAGAAATGAGGTTAATTTCAATTAAGTTGAAAATTAATTAGTAACATAAGTCCTAATCTTAAGACAAAGAAAGAAAATGCATTAGATCTACCTTAACCTTAACATTATTGATTTTATGAGCTCTTGAAATCAAGAAAGAAAATTAAATTCCCTAAAAAATTCTTAGACTCTAATTACCACAGGTAATTATTTTTAGCCTCAAATAATTACTTTTAACCCAAGGTTAATGAATGAAAACAATTTGAATTGAAATAGAGCCCAATATTGTCTTGATTATTTAAGTAAACTCATTAAGTATTAACTAGGGATAAAAAGATCATTTCATGTAAAAACTTCTCGAAATTACCTGAACATTTCTATATATCAAGTCATACTTGTAATAAATATTTTGAATTTCTCAGGTGATAACTGGTTTCAAGGATTGCTTAATTTTGCACTAAATTACCACAAGGGTAATTTGGTAATTTTACGTACAGTAAAAATCGGGAGTTTAGATTTTTACACGACATCGACATAACACAAATAATCCCCTTTAAACATAAAATTAACCCCTTGAGGATAATCGGGATTGGTTATCTTTGATTTTTGGGTAAAAATAATCTCAGGGGCATTTGGGTCATTTGTACACAGAAAAATCGGGATTTGTGATTTTCGCACACATTGCTATTCAATTCTCATATAATGTTGTCCTAATGTTAAAATTCCTTATTAAGGATTGTTCAGCCTCAATTCTCATGCAAAATTTACCTAGGGACATTTTGGTAATTTTACACAGCTGGAAAAATCGGGGCGTTACAAAGATGATTGGCCACCTTTTTTTTAAAAAATATCTGACTACTATTTTTGAACTAGAATGTGTAACGTCCCAAATTTTTACTGCTATGTAAAATTACTAAAATGCCCCTAGGTAAATTTTGCATGAGAATTGAGGTCAAGCAATCCTTAAGGAATTTTAACATTAGGACAACATTATATGAGGCTTGAATAGCAATCTGTGCGAAAATCAAAAATCCCGATTTTTCTGTGCACAAATGACCAAATTGCCCCTGAGGTTATTTTGCCCCGAAAATCAAAGATAACCAATCCCGGTTATCCTCAAGGGGTTAATTTTATATTTGAAGGGGATTATTTGTGTTGTGATGATATCATGGTAAAAATCTCAATTCCCGATTTTTACTGTATGTAAAATTACGGAATTACCCATGCGGTAATTTAGTGTGAAATTAAGCAATCCTTAAACCCAGTTATCACCGAGAAGTTCAAAAAATGTTTATTTCAAGTATGACTTGATATCTAGAAATGTTCAGGTAATTCTAGAAAGCTTTTATGTGAAATTACCTTTTTACCCCTAGTTGTGCTAAATAAGTTCACTTATGTAATTAAGGAAATGTTAAAGCTCTAATTGAACTCAAATTGATTTCATTCATTAACCTTGAGTTAAAAATTAATTACCCAAGGTTAAAAATAATTACTTGAGGCTAAAAAATAATTACCTAGGATAATTAGAGTTTAAGAAATTTTTAGGGAAGTTAATTTCTTTTCTTGATTACTAGAACTCATAAAATCAATAATGTTAAGATTAAGGTAAATATAAGGCATTTTCTTTCTTTGACTTGAGGTTAGAACTTAAGTTACTAATTAATCTTTTACTCAATTGAGATTAACTCCATCTAGAGTAAGATTACTCTTTAACCTTGTCTTGTTGAATCTTATACATTTTATTTTTACCATTTATTCAAATTTACAAATTCCTAAACCTACCGCCTAATTAACTATACTATCCTATGTGTCCTACCACTTAGAAAATAAATAAATTTGTCCCCCATTATTTTCAACAAAGGCCATGGCTCCATGCCATCCTCATGGCCACATTTTATTTTATTTCAAGGAATAATGCACACACAAACACATCATTACCTTACCATATGCTTTGTTGGAGTTGTCTTGCACATTATTGCTCAAAAATTCTGCCTCCATTACAGCCATAAGGCCACGGTTTTGCAGCTCCAAAACTCCTATATATATATGTGTGTGTGTGTGTGTGTGTGTTTTTCTAAAGCCTAATGCACACACAAACACTTATTCTTACTACTTGCATTTTTTGTGGTAGTCTTGCTCACAAAAATTGGCCAAAAATCCTCTATTCTCTCTCTAAACTCAAAGCTCTCTTCTTCATCCTCCTCCATCTCCAAGAGACTCTATTCTTGACATTCATCCAAGTTCTCAAGCTCAAACAAACACATATCCACCATAAACCAACTCCTAAGCACTTAAACTTTCCATTTCTAAGCATTAGAACACAAGAAAAATCCTTCCTCAACATCAACCTTCTTGGCCAAAATATCACAAGCATTAGGATCATATTTTTGGTTCTTGATTAATTATAGAAGATCAAGCTTTCTTTAAGAAACAAGAAACAACTTGGTAGGGACTTTATTTCATATTCTTTCTCATGTTCTTCTTCTTTAATTCTTTGAATTTTTATGATGACCATGGCTTGATAATAAATTTAAGAAATAAGGTTCTTGGAGCGTTGGTAATAAAGGACTCTAATGCTTACTAATGTTTAAGATCTATTAGGGACAAGAATTTAATCTTGTGAAGTTTTTGAGCTTTAAGTGAGCAAGATATAAAATGGACTTGCACTCATGTTTACATTTCAAGCTCTTGCATCTCATGTTTATGTTTCAATGCCTTGCATATCATATTTATTTTTCAAGCCATCACCTTAAATCTAAAAGATTAAAGAAATGGATTTGCATTATCATGTTTAATTTTCAAGTCTTGCATATCATATTTATTTCAAGTCATCACTAAATTTTAAAGACTTAATAATGAATGTGCATCTCATGTTTATAATTCAAGCCTTGCACATTATATTTATATTTTCAAGTCATCACCTTATAATGTTAAAGATTAAAAAATGAGGTTGCATATCATGTTTACTTTTGGTTATCACCTAAGATCTTAAAGCTCAAAAAAAATTGTCCTTGGATCTTAAATAAAAATTTTATTTCATGGCTATGCTAATGGATATGTATTTTCGGTCATGATATGATGATGAGGTTGAGATAACTTTTATAGTTCAAATCTTGTGTTTTGGAATTTTAGTAAGTTGTGCTTTAGAAGTTTTACAAGTCTTGAAACTTAAAAGATAGTAAAACTAGCATTTTCATGAGCAAAAAGATTTATTATTAAACCTTGTGATTTGCTCTCTATTTGGTATTAATATTTGGTCATGCTAAGTGGTAAAAATAATTTTTAAGTGTTTCTTAAGTCTTAAATCAAGTAACAAGGAAAAATAGTATCTAGAAAGGATCAAAATTGTAATTTTAGGAAGATTTAGAAAAATAATTTTCTGGTACTATTCATTACTGTCTCGAACTGTTCATCAATGTAGGGTACTGTTCATAGGTATAATAATCATTAATAATTGTTGTAAAAATTATTTTTGGTATCTTAGATGTATAAAAGAATAATTACAAGTTCTAGTTTGGGTCATTTTACAAAATATAGAAAGTTGTGTTTTGAACTATCAATTATGTGATTTCAGCCAAATGACTTTAATTCGAGTTATTAATGATGTTAAATGTATCCATGTATTCAAAATACCATTTACAATGTTTAGAAAAAGTTTTAGAAGTTTCGATAATTGTTAAGGGTGAAAAATGAGTGATTTTGCACTTTGACCCCTAAAGTGTGGCAAAATTTAGTCTGACCATAGATGGTTTCTATGATGAACTTAAATGAATTCTAGTTTTTATGGGTCTCTTAAAAGTATAGAGAAATTTTTAGGATCATTGGTTTGAGGAAATATGTTAAAAAGAAAAAATTACGTTTTGACCACAATCTTTGAGAAATTGCAGTTTAGACCCTCTTTTGGGCTTAAGTGTAAATATTGATAACTTGAGGAGTTTAGCATAAATCGATATCTTATGGAAGCCATATTCATGTGTTTTAGTCGAAATTTATATGACTTATGATATTTGTGATTTGTTACTGATTAAGGATTATGCATGCTTAATTCTTGTTTTATGCAATTGGCGATCATTAATATATAGGGCATCTGTCCTGCTAAGTATGTTCACTTTCATGAGATATTTGATAATAGCATGCTTATATAAATATATATATGCATACTTATATGATCAATTACTTGATGAATTGTAGCATGCTATGTGTATGATTGATTAATTGAGATGCATATTTAAGAGTTCTATAAGCATGATATATTAAAGGATAAGCTATGATTATATGTTCGTGCTTGCATCTATGAATAACATACTAAGATGAAAGGTGACATAAGACATATGGAAATGATCCTCTAGACTCCCCGAATTAAAGGTTATGAGAGGTGATCCAATGGGGTAATTCTCTAGACTCCCTGAATTAAAAGTTATAAGAGGAGATTCAATAAGGACCCTTTAGACTCCAGGAATTAATGGTTATGAAAGGTGTTCCTAAAGCCCCTAACCCACACTCTGGGAGTCGGGAATTAACTTATTGAGAGGATAAGTGTATACTAGTGACGACTAGTGAGGTATGAGCTCATAACCTAGAACTCTCAAGAGGAGAGAAATTATAGGGTGGTTTCCCCAAGGAAAAAGATTGAGAAATTTAAGTCACCTAAAAACATATTAAGGAAAAGTTATATCAAGGGAATTTATGTTCTTTATGTCATGATGCATTTATATATGAACTCTTATGTTATAATGTATATAGCATTGACATGCATTCATGATAATAGTATGATGCATACATGACATCAAGACTCATGTTAAAAGATATGGGCCTCGGCTAATGGTATTTGAAACTTAATAAATAAACCTTATATATGCCCATATTTTCATAATGAAACCTGAGGTTCCTGGGGACGATGATGATGACACTCATATTAGGAGGCAGAGGCCTTACTGAGATTCTTTTATAAGATTCTTACTCCCTCTTTATTTCTTTCCATCTCGTCTTCAGAGATTTTAAAATCTAGTTTAGAGTCATGGTATCTTTAGCAACTTCAGGGGTGGTTTCTGGAACCACTTTGGGTTCAAGAACCATTGCCTCATATTCTGGAAAGGCTGCTTTCTTAAGTTCCATTGATTGTTTTATGGCCTTTTTAATGGTAGCACTTGCATCTTTAAGAGCAGTTGTAGATTATGTGGTGGAAGGTGTTTCAGAAAGAGCCTTCGCTTCTAGGGTAGAAATAGAAATAATGAAGGATGTGTACCTAAATTGTTGAGTCATGAACATTGAGGATTGATCCTAGATAACCACAAAGGGTTTAAAGATAGATGCCTATGCTCTTCTTCTACTTGAGCTCTGAATCCCCTTGGCCTGCTGAATTTTCTTGGCTTCTTCAATTTTCCTTTTCTCTTGGAGAATTTTGTTCTCCTTGAGAATCTTTTCAGCTTCTTCTTCATCGTCAATAATTATATGCCTAGCCTGCTCAGCTTCAAGCAGTATATCCTTTAGGATCAAAGCACTTCTTGGAACATCTTTTGGCAATTTCTTGTACTTGTGCTCAATGTCTTGTCTTCTGATAAGTAGCTTGTCAGGCCTTTTTTCGAGTCCTCTACCTTCTAAGGGTTCCACCTTAGTTTCTAAAGTTAGTTATTGATCAATCGCCCTTTTCTTTTTATCTTGCCTCAGTTTTGACCTTATTTTAGTTCTCAGTGGAACTTCAACATATTCAGTTTGTTCTAAGTCTTTAGGCTCACTTTCTAGTAGTATAAGCTTTCTCTTTTTTTTTTTGTCCTTTTCACCCATTTTTCTTGGCTTGTTTAGGCTTTTCATTTTTCTTCTCTTCCTTTTCTTTCTAGCTTGACTTCTTAGAGCTCATCTTCATAGCAGCTCTCTTGGTCCTTTTAGTTGTCTTGAAAGAGTGCAAAGAGAACTCAACGCCCACCATGTACTCATACCATTCTTCAATGAGATGATAACCCATGTATTGAAACATTGTGGTTAAAAGCATCCTATATAGGACTAAAGCAGTCCTCCTCTTCTCCTTGGGAATACATTCAACATATTGTCCATTATCAGTCTTGGCAAATTCACATTCTTCTTTGCCAAAAAACAATACAATATAGCATGCAATATATCCTATGAGTACATAAGTGCTTCCTAGTCTAGGTAGGATAGTGAATTCAACAAAAGTAAACATCTTCTTAGCCCTAGCACTAAGCATTGTAGTGGTAATCTCACTAGGTTTGTGTATGATAGAATCAGTGAGATACCTTGAAACATCACCTTCGTTCATTCCCAAGGAGCGAGTCTACTTGCTGTGGGGCCCTACACACGATCCCTCAAAGGGAGCTTTGATGATCCTTGCTAATCATGAAGGCCCTACATCCATAGCATGGTCTCTGATCATGGTCTTGAAAGGAGTTTCTAAGGCCCCTTCAAGTTGAGAGCAGAAAATGGTCACCATTACAAAAAATACCCTTTTAGAGATTTCTAGGAAATCATCCCATCCTTGGAATGAGAAGACCTTATTCAAGATTGGAACTTCCTCAAGAAGCTCCTTCCTTATCATTTTCCCCGAAGCCACTTTTCTGAGAGAATGTTTTCAGTGTAGAACTCTTGTATAGTCGGGTCATTGCACATGTAAAACCCCACATGTTTGCTAGTGAATTTGAGTTACTTTCCTTCAGCCATGGATTCAGAGTCAAGAGGAAGATTGGACATTGTGTTTTGGTTTGAGAAAGAAGATTAAGGCAGAATAAGGTTGGAAGAAGATAGAGAGAAGATTGACAAACAATAGAGAGCTCTGAGGATGAAGATGAAACAGTTATGGTAACAGTGTTTAATGGTTGAAGATAGGGAATTTAAAAGGGTTGATGTATAAAAAATATTATTGTGTTTGGGAGTTATGAGATTTGCGAGATGAAGGGTTTGGTAACTGACAAGACTAGGAGAGAGAAAATCAAAACAGGGGAATTATCCCACCATAATTATACTTCAAAAACTAAGGTGGCATCTAAACATGGAATAGTTTCTAAATCATTTTCTTTGAACTTGAACTTCTTTCAAAACCTTTAGCCCACTTTTTGAACATCTTTTGATAACAACTATCTTATGAACTTTATTTTCCAAGTGATTTTCCACTTTTTGAACCCCAAATAGTAGAATTTTGACCTATTTTTTGACCTTGCAAACTAATGTGATCATTGAAGATAAATTAGACTCAAGTAAGAAAAGGCAAGGAGGAGATCCTTTGGAAGGTCTTGGTGGACCAATGACTAGATCCAAAACAAAGAGAGTCAAGGATGTACTATTCTTAACTATCCCACATATGATAAAGCGATGTATGCATTAGCAAGGGCATGACAAACATGGCAGCATTACCTTTTACCTAAGGAATTTGTGATTCATAGTGACCATGAGTCCTTGAAGTATCTAAAAGGACAAGGTAAGCTGAATGATAGGCATGCCAAGTGGGCTGAGTACCTTGAGCAATTTCCTTATGTGATCAAGTATAAAAAAGGTAAGGCTAATGTGGTTGTTGATGTGCTTTCAAGAAGGTACGCTCTGATCTTTGCTCTTGAAACTAAACTCATTGGTTTCGAGCATATAAAGGAATTGTATGAACATGATCTAGATTTTTCTCAAATTTATAAGAATTGTGTGGATGTTGCCCAAAATGGATACTTTAGGCATAATGATTATTTGTTTAAAGAAAAAAGGTTATGTGCCTAAAAGTTCCATTAGAGAGTTGCTTGTGAGAGAAGCAATGAAGGGGGTTTAATAGGGCATTTTGGTGTTCAAAAGACTTTAGACATACTGCATGACACATTTATTGGCCATACATGCAACATGATGTGCATAAATTTTGTGAAAAATGTATTGTTTGTAAGAAATCTAAGTCAGATATTGCCTAATGGACTTTATACTCCTTTCCCAATTCTTGATTTTCCTTATATTGATTTATCTATGGACTTTGTTTTAGGACTGCCTCGCACAAAGAATGGCAAGGATTCCATTTTTATGGTAATGGATAGGTTCTCCAAGATGGCTCATTTCATACCTTGCAAGAAAGTAGATGATGCATGTCACGTGGTTGACTTGTTTTTCAAAGAGGCAGTCAAGCTTCATGGCTTACCTAAGAGCATTGTGAGTGATACGGACACCGAGTTCCTAAGTCACTTTTGGAGGACACTATGGGGTAAGTGTAACACCCTAATAGAACCCCACTGTGCTTAAGTTCACATTTGGATTCTATTAGTTGTCACTTTTGCCTTGTATTTATTTTCTTTTGAAATTAACTTAGAAAAATAGTGGAAGTTTTTTTTTTCTTTAAATAAATTAATTTTTTTGAAAACTTAAGCCTGTAACGAGAAGTGAAATACATAGCGCTTTTATAGATAATAATCAAGTTACATTGCGCACTTAATTAAATAAACGAAATAAGAGACTAAGTGTAGAACTATTATCACATAAACTGGAATATAATCACTTAATACATAAGTCACAACAGGGCATATATCATACTGACAAGTTATTACAAATAACAATATAAGTTCTACTATTACTAATTGTTTCTCACAAACTATAATGTAACTAAAGCTCGGAATGCTCCTACTTGAACGGTTTGAAATCTTCACGTGCTACCTCCTTCCTCGCCTACGACCGTTGCTTTAGGTGGACACGTCTGTCTCTGGTAACGACAACGGAAAATAAACATAGGAGTGAGAAATATATGATTTCTCAGTAGGAGTTCCTATTTGTACTAAAAGTGTCATCGTTGTCGTCCCAGTCACTTCGGGTTTATTATAAAAAGGTGAACAGGTAAGGATTCTTCAATTATCAAACTTTCACAAACATGATTAGCCGAAGTGCAGTTACTTTTAAACTAATCTTGAACATTAGCAGAAATATCCATTCAGTATTTCATCAAGCATACATATAAGCATATCATGTAAAACCACTAATAAGCAATAATCATTTAGGAGCTGCATGCATTTCATGATTAATCATCCTCAACATTCACTTGTTTAGTGATCATCATCTTTCATTTATGTCATCAACATATTTCTTAATTACTCACGGGATGAATGCATCAATGCCTTAGACCACCCTAAAAGGGTAATGAGCTCATACCATGGCTGTCGCCATAACCTTTTTGGTTTTCATTCCGTTGTCGTGATCTCAACGGTTTAGGGGGTTAAGCCATGAGTTTAGCTCAAGTCCACTTTTCCAGACTTTCATTGCTACTTTTTCAAACTTTACTTTTATTATTTCTTTTGGAAAATGAATGTATGCATATTATCATGTAATCACAACAAACCCTGGGCAATCAATCATTCATCCTCATCATTTCATAATTCATCACCATACATTCACATTACTATAAATCACTTCATAAAACATGGACAATATCATGTAAATCTCATAGTAAACACTTTCATAGATGATTCATATTAACCAACCAAAGTTATCAAGTTGAGTTCCTAGTGTTCGTAAGAGGTAATGGATGTTTTAGTATTATCTTTTTCTCTTAGTGTTCTTTGTACTCTTAGCATTCCATTAATACATTAATGCACTTCAAAATATTATTATAGGTTCCTTATATATTTTTATTATGACTTTCATATAACTCTTGAAGATTATTATTCTACTTAAATTCTTAAAATTCTCTCTTTACAAGACTTGATTCTTTTATTTATAGTTTTGACATCTTTTAGAAGAAAGTTTATAATTCTCTGTATACTTGTTATCTCAGCTTAGTAAAGGTAGTTCCAAATTCCTAACTCATCAAATTTTAGCATTTACATCTTTGGAATAGTGTAAATCAACTGTAAACCATGCATAGGAGGGTTCCCAGAAAGAGAGGTGGGTCACAATGGACATGCTTAAATACCAAGTCTTTCCTTAGCCAGAACCTTTCCAAACTGCACTTTCACAGTACACTATCCCGAAATTTATTTCTCATTCTGTATTTACGTGGTACAAAGCTTTATACATAACATACATGGTTGTATTCCTATATGTGTTAGCTCTCCAACAAAGTTGAAATCAGTCCATTTGCATTTTTCTAGAGTGAGTTACATCTATTTTACTACTACAAGGTCAGATTTAAAGTTTCAGTCTTAGGCTCTACTTTAAAAATTTATATCTTGAGCTAGAAAACTCCGTTTTGGGTGATTCTTTTGGAGAGTGTTCTATAATGAGTCTAGTTTATAGTAAAATTATTTTAATTTCGAGATACTTGATATTTTATGAACAGTAGCTTTCGAAGTACCTGCTGCCAGAAACAACTAGAAATTCCAGCACCTACCATTTTCATGTCTTAAGTTACCTTTATTAAATCAGGTTTCACATACAATCTTTTCAAGTTATATTTGAGTTTGATAACATCATAAAGGTACTCATAACAAAATAGAACATGTCATATTTCTAAAAATATATTTTTCAAATAATCATTTAAAACTTTTGACAATAACTCAAACTTGAGGCATTCTATCAAGGTTAGAAGCCAACAATGCTTGAACAATTAAAGATGAAGCTCCTACCTCTTGTGTAGGGTCTCAAAAGGGTCCTTCTCTTCTTCCTTAAGCTTTGAACAAGAGTCTTTGGAGTGGATGACCCTCCTTGAATCTTGGCTCTAGAACTTGAATGCTTAAGAAAATATTTCTCACTAGAGTTAAAGAGTGTAACTCTTGTGAGGGCTAGTGAAAGTTTGGACTTAGGATTTAAGTGTTTGGATGAAGTTTAGAGGATCAAGAGAAGTCTTTGAAGAACATAAGAAGAATGATAGAATAAGAAAGAAAGAACACTTAGGGAGTTTTAGAATTGAAGAGAGTTTGAGGAGTATTTATAGTGGAAAGATTAGAGAAAAAACAGAAGAAGGAAAGCATTTGGAGCATGATTTATGGAAACATGTTGGCTGAATTTTGGGATGAAAATGCTCCTTGTTTTGTGCAAACATGTTTCCATGTTTTGTGCAAACACGTTTCCATGTTTTGTGCAAACACGTTTCCATATTTTATGCAAACATGTTTCCATGTTTTATGCAAACACGTTTCCATGTTTTATGCAAACATGTTGGATGAAAATGCTCCATGTTTTATGCAAACATGTTTCCATGTTTTGTGCAAACATGTTTCCATGTTTTGTGCAAACATGTTAGTGGAGATTTTCTAACCTTTAGTGCATGTATGTGATTCAGAAATATGTATGATGTATGTGGTTAAATTATTGTGTTATCATCTTAATCCAATGGCTTAGATTCATTCTTGTCTAAAGACAAGTCTAGGGATTTATGTAAATGGCATTGTAGTAATTTCTTTAACTAAGACAAGGATATTTTTATAATTAGACAATGATAGTGGTATTCTTGTAATTCCATTCATAGAGTAAGGGTATCTTTGTCATTTAATAAGGCAAGGGTAGTTTGGTAATTTCCTTTACATAGCAAGGGCATTTTCATAATTTCCACTATGTGATGGCATTTTCGTAATTATTTGCATTTTTCTCTAGAGATACTTAAGTAGACTATTTGTTGTGTTTCATAACATTTGTCCAGATTCTCTTGGTTTTGCTATCGCTAATTAATATTTATCTTAGTTATGAATTTGGGGATGTTACATTTCTCCCCTTCTTATTAAAAATTTTGCCCTCAAAATTTGATACCTGTGAATAGGTTCGGAAATTATTTTCGTATATCTTCCTCGAGCTCCCATGTGTGCTCTTCCATTCCATCTTGTCCCCAGGCTACTCGGACCAGAGATACAGATTTGTTTCTCAGCTGCTTGATGCCATGATCCACGATCCTCATCGGTGGTAATTCAAAAGTTAAGTCATCTTTTAATTGTATAGTTTCTGGCTCAAACACATGACTGGGGTCTGACTGATACTTTTTCAATTGGGACACATAAAAAACATTGTGTAGGTTAGACAAATTTGGAGGTAATGCAATTTGGTAGGCGGAGGGACCTACCTTTTTGAGGATTTGGAAGGGTCCTAAGAATCTAGGGCTTAGCTTTTTGACTTTCATTGCACGACCTATACCTGTGGTAGGAGTAATTCGCAAGAATATGTGTTCTCCTTCTTGAAATTGAGAGGTTTCCTTCTCTTGTCAAGCATAGCTCTTCCGCCTACCTACGGCGGTGAGGATTCTTTCCCTAATTTTCCTTATTTGTTTGGTTGTCTCTTCTACCAAATCGGGCCCAAAATACTTTGCTCCTGGGTCACACCAACAAAGTGGTGATTGACACTTTCTACCATACAAAGCCTCATAAGGTGCCATCCCAATGCTAGTGTGGTAACTATTATTATATGCAAACTCAATCAATGGAAGCTGTTTGTCCCAACTTTTTGGCTGGTCTAAGACACATGCTCTTAGCATATCCTCAAGGAGTTTGAATTGTTCTTTACGATTGTCCATCAGTTTGAGGGTGATAGGCAGTGCTTAGACATAACCTTGAACCAAACACCTTTTGCAAAGCTCCCTAAAATCTTGAGGTGAACCTTGGATCCCTATCTGAGACAATGGTTTTGGGTACTCCATGGAGCCTTATTATCTCTTGGATGTATAGCTGAGCTAACTTTTCCAAAGGGTAATTTGCTCGAATGGGTAAAAAGTGAGCAGATTTGGTCAATCTATCGACAATTACCCATATGGAGTCATGTCCGGTAGGCGTTCTTGGCAATCCCATCACGAAATCCATGGATATTCCTTCCCACTTCCATTCGGGGATTTCGAGAGGTTGCAACACTCGAGGGTTTTTGATGCTCTATCTTCACTTTTTGGCATACCAAACATTTTTGCACTATATTTGCTATATCTGCTTTCATCTTTGGCCACCAGAACATCTTTTTTAGGTCATGGTACATCTTGGTTATACCGGGGTGTACACTAAATTGACTCTTGTGGGCTTCTTCCAAAATGCTAACTCTCAATCCTTCTTTTGCAGGTACACAGATTCTCCCTTGGTATCTCCACACTTTTTCCTTATCCTGGACAAACTCTTTCAACTTTCCTGCTTTGACAAGGGTTAAGGTTCTAAGGAAATCCTCATCTTCCGTTTGGGCTTGAATTATTTGATCCTTAAAGCTACTGGTTACACTTAGTTGGCTTAACTGAATTTGTTCTGAAGTACCCCTATATCCTAAGTTGAGGTTCCTAAAATCTTATATCAGCTTATTTTCTTTCACCATGAGCCAAGCAGCATGCAAGGACTTACGACTCAAAGCGTCTGCTACCACATTTGCCTTTCCTGGGTGGTAGTTCAACCCAAAGTCATAGTCCTTGAGAAACTCCATCCAACGCCTTTGTCTCATATTGAGTTCCTTTTGGTTGAAGAGGTATCTCAGACTTTTGTGGTCAGAAAAGACTTCAAACCTTACACCATAAAGATGATGTCTCTAGATTTTTAAGGCAAAGACAATAGCTGCTAGCTCTAAGTCATGGGTTGGGTAATTAACTTCATGGGGTTTGAGCTGTCTAGAGGCATAGGCTACTACATTCCTATTTTGCATCAAAACACATCCTAGTCCTCTTAGGGGCATCACAATACACCTCAAATTTTTCTTTTGGGTCGAGGTAGGATTAGGACAGGGGTAGTGGTCAACTTCTTTTTAGTTCTGGAAACTCTCTTCACATTCTGGGCTCCATATAAAAGCTGAATTCTTCCTTGTTAGCTTGGTAAGGGGTAAGGTAATTTGGGAAAAACCTCTAATGAACCTTCGGTAGTAACCGGCTAGCCCTAGAAAACTCCTAATCTCCATCACAGTGGTAGGGGTTTCCCATTGTTGCACCGCTTCTATCTTACTTGGGTCTACTGCTATTCCCCCATGTGACACTACATGACCTAAGAACTTAACTTCCTTCGTCCAAAATTCACACTTGGACAACTTTGCATAAAGTTTCTTGTTCCTCAACACCTTCAACACCACTCGTAAGTGTTCTTCGTGCTCTTCTTCAGTTCTAGAGTAAACTAGAATGTCATCGATGAACACTATTACAAACTTGTCCAAGTATGGTCTAAATATCCTATTCATGTAGTCCATAAACACTACCGGTGCATTGGTTAACCCAAACGACATCACATTAAACTCATAATGTCCATATCTAGTCCTAAAGGCTGTCTTTGGTATGTCCTCCTCCTTCACTCGAATCTGGTGGTATCCTCGATCGCAGATCTATCTTGGAAAACACTTGGGCTCCTCTTAATTGGTCCATGAGGTCATCTATTCTAGGCAAAGGGTATTTATTCTTTATGGTCACTTGGTTTAGCTGCCTATAATCCACACATAACCGCAAGCTCCCATCCTTCTTCTTGACAAATAGCACTGGAGCTCCCCATGGTGAAGCACTAGGCCTAATGAATTTCTTCTCTAGTAGCTCCTCTAATTGCTTCTTCAATTACATTAACTTTCGGCGGTGGCATCCTATAAGGAGCTATAGATATGGGTCCGTTCGGTACCAAATCTATAGAAAACTCAATCTCCCTTTTTGGAGGAAATTCAGGTATGTCATCAGGAAAAACATCTGAGAATTCCTTTACTACAAGGATCTTTTCTAGAGCTTGCTCCACTTCCCTCTCACTTGTCATCAGGAAAACATATCCTCGCTCTTCATTCCTACTATCCCCCATGATAATGGAGTTTAGGTATAATCGTACCTTTCTATCAAGTTTAGAGGGATTGGGTAAAGATGGTTTGGGAAGAAATACTAGTGACTTATTTGCACAATGTAGTAACACACAGTTAGCCGAAAGCCAATCCATGCCCAAGATTACATCAAAACTAGACAAGGGTAGACAAACTAAATCATGATGAAAAATCCTATCAGCTACCTCAAATTCACAATTTAGGCAGGCTTGATCAGTTCTAACAGTATTTATAATGGGTGTAGAGACAACTAAGATGATTTTTAAGTCAGATATATAGAACGTCAACTTAGTAGCACAATCATATGAAATGAATGAATGTGTTGCTTGAGAATCAAACAATACAATTAAGGATTTTCCATTAATTATACACTTACCTTGAATCAGATCATCGGATTCTGAGGGCATCTCAGCAGTGATAGCAAACACGTGTCCCTGTGCCTTAGGCTTGAGTGTAGAGGACTGATTGAACTTTAGGCACTCTCTAGAATAGTGTCCTGCTTGTCCACACCGATAACAAACATTCTTACCAAATCTACATTCCGCTCCATGTATCTTTCCACAAAGAAGTGGCACAAGGGTCTAGTCATAGGTTGAGTGACAGCAGCCATCCTAGGTCGATTAACGGCTTGTGTCTTAGGTTGATTCATCATAGGGTGTTGGGGTTGTTTCCTTTAAATCCACCTCCTTGGTAGGGTTTCTTGTAAGGGTGGGAACCCTCGGTGACCTTGTTGAGCAGACCTCTTCCTATTCTCTTCAACACGGTGGGCAACTAGCTAGCGATTGCAACTCTCGGCCACTTGGCTTTTGCTGACTAAAGATGCATAGTCGGTGACCTCCAGTGGAGCCACAGATGCCAAAATGTCGGCCTCAAACCACTCTCATATTTCATGCATTTCCAAGCCTCGTTGGGATTACTTTGGTAGCTAGTTGAGTGTTTGATCAGTTCTTCAAACTTAGGCGTGTACTCGGCCACACTTGATTTCCTGTGTCAAACCAGCAGAAATTCTACTTCCTTTGCCTTCTTAATCGGATCTGGAAAATATTTCTTATGGAACGTAGCATAGAAAACCTCCGCACGTAATCTGTATGTCGGCACTTTCAAGCAAGCCCTTTGCACCCCTTCCACCACGCGGCAGCCTCTCCTTTCAAAGATATAAGTAGAGAATGCCACCTTTTGTTCATCGAGCATTCTACCACCGAAAACCTTCTCCATCTCTTGAATCCATATGTCGACTATTTCGGGTTAGTTGTCCCTTTGAATTTTGGAGGTCCAGCCCTCTTGAATTCTCGAGAATTTTCCATGTTCTTGGTTCCCAAGCGATTCCTCGACATCCTATTCATCTGCTCCATCATCACTGTTGCTTGTGCTTGCATAGCCCTAGCCATCTCTTGGAGTGCATTTGCCAGTTCATCACGATTACCTCCACCGCGTGCCCCATGCGTCACGTGCTTTCTTCGCCATTAGTTCCTAGACACACCAAACAACAGTCATCGAGTTGATCAGGCTCAATAGTATAGCTAAGCATGGTAGCAACTATGGCAGTATCACAAGAGGATCATGCATTTCTAAATCCTATATCCCATCATACTGAGATAAGACTAATAGCATGATATCATAGACGAGAAGCATAGTCACCCATTCCTCAGGCTTAAATAGGATGAAGCGCTCGATACCATAATGTAACACCCTAATAGAACCCCACTGTGCTTAAGTTCACATTTGGATTCTATTAGTTGTCACTTTTGCCTTGTATTTATTTTCTTTTGAAATTAACTTAGAAAAATAGTGGAAGGGTGATTTTTCCTTTAAATAAATTAATTTTTGAAAACTTAAGTCAGAACGAGAAGTGAAATACATAGCGCTTTTATAGATAATAATCAAGTTACATTGCGCACTTAATTAAATAAACGAAATAAGAGACTAAGTGTAGAACTATTATCACATAAACTGGAATATAATCACTTAATACATAAGTCACAACAGGGCATATATCATCTTGATAAGTTATTACAAATATCAATATAAGTTCTACTATTACTAATTGTTTCTCACAAACTATAATGTAACTAAAGCTCGGAATGCTCCTACTTGAGTGGTTTGAAATCTTCATGCGCTACCTCCTTCCTCGGCTTCTGACTTCGTTGCTTTAGGTGGACACGTCTGTCTCTGGTAACGACAACGGAAAATAAACATAGGAGTGAGAAATATATGATTTCTCAGTAGGAGTTCCTATTTGTACTAAAAGTGTCATCGTTGTCGTCCCAAATCACTTCGGGTTTATTATAAAAAGGTGAGCAGTAGGATTCTTCAATTATCAAACTTTCACAAACATGATTAGCCGAAGTGCAGTTACTTTTAAACTAATCTTGAACATTAGCAGAAATATCCATTCAGTATTTCATCAAGCATACATATAAGCATATCATGTAAAACCACTAATAAGCAATAATCATTTAGGAGCTGCATGCATTTCATGATTAATCATCCTCAACATTCACTTGTTTAGTGATCATCATCTTTCATTTATGTCATCAACATATTTCTTAATTACTCACGGGATGAATGCATCAATGCCTTAGACCACCCTAAAAGGGTAATGAGCTCATACCATGGCCGTCGCCATAACCTTTTTGGTTTTCATTCCGTTGTCGTGATCTCAACGGTTTAGGGGGTTAAGCCATGAGTTTAGCTCAAGTCCACTTTTCCAGACTTTCATTGCTACTTTTTCAAACTTTACTTTTATTATTTCTTTTGGAAAATGAATGTATGCATATTATCATGTAATCACAACAAACCCTGGGCAATCAATCATTCATCCTCATCATTTCATAATTCATCACCATACATTCACATTACTATAAATCACTTCATAAAACATGGACAATATCATGTAAATCTCATAGTAAACACTTTCATAGATGATTCATATTAACCAACCAAAGTTATCAAGTTGAGTTCCTAGTGTTCGTAAGAGGTAATGGATGTTTTAGTATTATCTTTTTCTCTTAGTGTTCTTTGTACTCTTAGCATTCCATTAATACATTAATGCACTTCAAAATATTATTATAGGTTCCTTATATATTTTTATTATGACTTTCATATAACTCTTGAAGATTATTATTCTACTTAAATTCTTAAAATTCTCTCTTTACAAGACTTGATTCTTTTATTTATAGTTTTGACATCTTTTAGAAGAAAGTTTATAATTCTCTGTATACTTGTTATCTCAGCTTAGTAAAGGTAGTTCCAAATTCCTAACTCATCAAATTTTAGCATTTACATCTTTGGAATAGTGTAAATCAACTGTAAACCATGCATAGGAGGGTTCCCGGAAAGAGAGGTGGGTCACAATGGACATGCTTAAATACCAAGTCTTTCCTTAGCCAGAACCTTTCCAAACTGCACTTTCACAGTACACTATCCCGAAATTTATTTCTCATTCTGTATTTACGTGGTACAAAGCTTTATACATAACATACATGGTTGTATTCCTATATGTGTTAGCTCTCCAACAAAGTTGAAATCAGTCCATTTGCATTTTTCTAGAGTGAGTTACATCTATTTTACTACTACAAGGTCAGATTTAAAGTTTCAGTCTTAGGCTCTACTTTAAAAATTTATATCTTGAGCTAGAAAACTCCGTTTTGGGTGATTCTTTTTGGAGAATGTTCTATAATGAGTCTAGTTTATAGTAAAATTATTTTAATTTCGAGATACTTGATATTTTATGAACAGTAGCTTTCGAAGTACCTGCTGCCAGAAACAACTAGAAATTCCAGCACCTACCATTTTCATGTCTTAAGTTACCTTTATTAAATCAGGTTTCACATACAATCTTTTCAAGTTATATTTGAGTTTGATAACATCATAAAGGTACTCATAACAAAATAGAACATGTCATATTTCTAAAAATATATTTTTCAAATAATCATTTAAAACTTTTGACAATAACTCAAACTTGAGGCATTCTATCAAGGTTAGAAGCCAACAATGCTTGAACAATTAAAGATGAAGCTCCTACCTCTTGTGTAGGGTCTAAAAAGGGTCCTTCTCTTCTTCCTTAAGCTTTGAACAAGAGTCTTTGGAGTGGATGACCCTCCTTGAATCTTGGCTCTAGAACTTGAATGCTTAAGAAAATATTTCTCACTAGAGTTAAAGAGTGTAACTCTTGTGAGGGCTAGTGAAAGTTTGGACTTAGGATTTAAGTGTTTGGATGAAGTTTAGAGGATCAAGAGAAGTCTTTGAAGAACATAAGAAGAATGATAGAATAAGAAAGAAAGAACACTTAGGGAGTTTTTGAATTGAAGAGAGTTTGAGGAGTATTTATAGTGGAAAGATTAGAGAAAAAACAGAAGAAGGAAAGCATTTGGAGCATGATTTATGGAAACATGTTGGCTGAATTTTGGGATGAAAATGCTCCTTGTTTTGTGCAAACATGTTTCCATGTTTTGTGCAAACACATTTCCATATTTTATGCAAACATGTTTCCATGTTTTATGCAAACACGTTTCCATATTTTATGCAAACATGTTGGATGAAAATGCTCCATGTTTTATGCAAACATGTTTCCATGTTTTGTGCAAACATGTTTCCATGTTTTGTGCAAACATGTTTCCATGTTTTGTGCAAACATGTTTCCATGTTTTGTGCAAACATGTTAGTGGAGATTTTCTAACCTTTAGTGCATGTATGTGATTCAGAAATATGTATGATGTAGGTGGTTAAATTATTGTGTTATCATCTTAATCCAATGGCTTAGATTCATTCTTGTCTAAAGACAAGTCTAGGGATTTATGTAAATGGCATTGTAGTAATTTCTTTAACTAAGACAAGGATATTTTTATAATTAGACAATGATAGTGGTATTCTTGTAATTCCATTCATAGAGTAAGGGTATCTTTGTCATTTAATAAGGCAAGGGTAGTTTGGTAATTTCCTTTACATAGCAAGGGCATTTTCGTAATTTCCACTAAGTGATGGCATTTTCGTAATTATTTGCATTTTTCTCTAGAGATACTTAAGTAGACTATTTGTTGTGTTTCATAACATTTGTCCAGATTCTCTTGGTTTTGCTATCGCTAATTAATATTTATCTTAATTATGAATTTGGGGATGTTACAGTAAGATTGGTACGAAATTGCTTTTCTCAACTACTTGCCACCAACAAACTGATAGGTAAACTGAGGTAGTTAAATATGACTCTTTCTACTCTCCTTAGGGCTGTTAAAAAAGAAGAATATTAAGTCATGGGAAGAGTGTTTGCTCATGTTGACTTTGCATATAATAGGGTTGTACATAACACTACTAATTGTTCTCCTTTTGAGATAGTGTGTGGATTTAATCCCTTGGCTCCTCTTGATTTACTGCCTAGGCCTAACATTTCTATTTTTAAGCATAGAGATGCACAGGCTAAGGCTAACTTTGTAATGAAGCTGCATGAGTAAGTCAAAGCCCAAATTGAAAAAAAAATGGACAATTATGCAAATCAAGCCAATAAGGGAAGAAAGAAGGTTCTATTTGAACCCGGTGATTGGGTTAAGGTACACATGAGAAAGGAAAGATTTCCATCTCAAAGGAAATCTAAGCTCTAACCTAGGGGTGATGGACCCTTCCAAGTCTTGGAGAGAAGAAATGACAATACCTTCAAGATTGACTTACCTGGTGAGTATGGGGTAAGTGCTACTTTCAATGTTGCTGACTTGTCCTTATTTGATGTAGGTAATGAGGAGCTAAATTCGAGGAATCAATCTCTTAAAGAAGGAGGGGATGATGTGATCAATGGAAGATATATTAGACTCATGCAAGAAAAGACAAGGAGGAGATCCTTTTGAAGGACTTGGTGGACCGATGGCTAGATCCAAGACAGAGAGCTAAGGAAGCTTTGGGCCAAATGATTTCAAGTTTGTTTGAGGCAAATCCCATTCAACGAGATAAAGATCCAAGACTAGTCCATTGTGTCCACATGGCTGATCAAGCTTAATTTGGGCTTGTTAATTTTTAAGCTAGTAATAATGTAACTGGGCTTGTTAATTTTGTATAGCTCATTACTTGTTAATTTCACATTTTTTTTAAGTGTAGGTTTTATCTTTAGGCTAAGTATTAAAGCCCACATACTGAACTTTACTTTAGTTTATAAACCTTGTAAACACCTTTGGAAGGGGACTTTTTGCTAATGAAATCATAAAGCTTTTGGTGAGAATTCTTTCTATGGTTCTTGCTTGGAACCCTAGGGCTTATCAAGAGTTTCTAATAGCTCTTGTGGAGATCCCCCTTGGCTTATTAGTCATCCTTGATTGTAGCACCCTCCAACCATTTTCATTCCCCATCTCTTCCATCTCTTTTTTTTTTTTTTTGTGATTACTGCTTCTCCTTGTTTCAATTCTGACCAAGTTAGAATAGAATTCATATCACAAACTAGTCTCTGAACTTAATTTGGAAAACTTATTTGAGAAGCCTCAATTTAAAGTCTAAGGGACTCCAAAAGTGCAATGTATCCATGAAATATAAGTTTTTCAAAAAAATTTGTGTTCAAAAGCCATTTTAGACAGCAAAAATAATCCCCAATGTATTCACAAACTTTAGCTCAACATCCCCTTTTCTGGACATGATATTTAATAAAGTGATGTTTTATATTGTAACACTCTAACTTTTAACCTAATACGCTCGAGTTGCATTCCGGTTAACTATTAGTTGTTATGTCTTTGTTTTAGAAGTTAACTAACTCTTCTTTAAAATATGAATAATAATTAAAAAAATGACTAATTAATTTTTTTTTTGAACTTTAAAAACAAATGCAAGCCATGTGTGTATGTAGATATCAATCAATACATGCATAATAGTAGTAATCACATAAACCTCATTATAATATATATACATGCCATAGCATAAGATGACATATACCTAACTAACATATCATATCCATAACATAGTAGTGACGTCTTGTGTACATAAAAGACATTCAAAGATAATAAGTTCACCAATAGGGGTTCGCATATAGTAGATCAAAAGCTAAGTATGTTTACAACAAAACTAAACTAGTTCCCAATGCGTAGCTGCCGAAGGACTAGGCTAAGCACAGGTGTATGGGATGTGGTAACCGTAAAGTTAATGCCCAAAAGAAAGCTATCTCCATGCTTCCGCTACGTCCTTTTGATCTGGTTCATAGCGTAGTTCCCATGCCTGTATCTTAGGCAAAGTCACGAACAATGCCATTATCCTCATCTGGAGACGACACAGAATAAAAGAGAGGGATGAGAAACTTATTCAAGATTCTCAGTAGGGCTACCCGACTCCAACACAAGTGTCATCATCATTGTCCCCAGCCACTTCGGTTTTCATTTTGAAAGGAGTGTGTATGCATAAGGTTCAATTTTAATCTTTCTCAAAGTCCTTTTATCCAAAGTAGGTATCTTTTAACATGGATCTTAATGTCATGAATGCAACATATATCTCATGTATGCATGACAATACCTTAGGAGCTTCAGTAACGTATAAGTCTAAAACACAACATAATGCTAGACATATAAGCAGGAGGAAAGCTAGAGGACTAATGTCACTTAGCACATATCACATGATTAAATGCACTGATGGGAGAATGATGTAACCTTTGCGTCACTTTCTCATAACTGAAACTCTTAAGTTCTTTTCATAATGTCCACCCTCTTTCATGAACACCATAAATCAACCATCTCACCTTCCCGGCGATTTTAACATAAGCATCAAAACTCCACCTCACCGATCGCCTAGGATGAGCTCAACTAACTAGCCGTCGCTAGATTTAATATGAGATAATAGAGGGGGACCATTTCTTTGGATTACCTCTCATAACCATTAATTCCTGGAGTCTAGAGGATCATTGCCACGTATCTTTATATCACATTAAATCTTAGCATGTTAATTAGAGACGCAAAACATGAGCATATAATTTTGATAGAGAAATATCTTTCATAACCATTAATTCCTGGAGTTTAGAGGATCATTTCCATGTGTTTTGCATCACCTTTAATATAATCACATATCAGATAAAGATGCATGCATGAGCATAGCATTTTAAATATCACTATGACTTAGCACATAGCATTTCATACTCATAAATCTTGTAAATCTTCCTAGGTTAACAAATTTGACAGAAATCCAGCAACATAATGGCTGCGAATGGAGTTTCCCCAAATTTGCTACCTGCCAACTGTAACATCCCCAAATTTATAACTAAGATAAATATTAATCTTAATTATCGATAGCAAAACCAAGAGAATCTGGACAAATGTTATGAAACACAACAAATAGACTACTTAAGTATGTCTAGAGAAAAATGCAAAGAATTACGAAAATGTCATCACTTAGTGGAAATTACGAAAATGCCCTTGCTATGTAAAGGAAATTACCAAACTACCCTTGCCTTATTAAATGACAAAGATACCCTTACTCTATGAATGGAATTACAAGAATACCACTATCATTGTCTAATTACAAAAATATCCTTGTCTTAGTTAAAGAAATTACTACAATGCCATTTGCACAAATCCCTAGACTTGTCTTTAGACAAGAATGAATCTAAGCCATTGGATTAAGATGATAACACAACCACATACCTCATACACATTTCTGAATCACATACATGCACTAAAGGTTAGAAAATCTCCACTAACATCTTTGCACAAAACATGGAGCATTTTCATCCAACATGTTTGCATAAAACATGGAAACATGTTTGCACAAAACAAGGAGCATTTTCATCCCAAAATTCAGCCAACATGTTTCCATAAATCATGCTCCAAGTGCTTTCCTTCTTCTGTTTTTTTCTCTAATCTTTCCACTATAAATACTCCTCAAACTCCAATTCATAAACTCCCTAAGTGTTCTTTCTTTCTTATTCTATCATTCTTCTTAGACTTCTCTTGATCCTCTAAACTTCATCCAAACACTTAAATCCTAAGTCCAAACTTTCACTAGCCCTCACAAGAGTTACAATCTTTAACTCTAGTGAGAAATATTTTCTTAAGCACTCAAGTTCTAGAGCCAAGATTCAAGGAGGGTCATCCACTCCAAGGACTCTTGTTCAAGCTTAAGGAAGAAGAGAAGGACCCTTTTTTAGACCCTACACAAGAGGTAGGAGCCCTCACTTTGGTTGTGTAAGCCATGATGACATCTAACCTTGCTCATGGTTAGGATGCCATCAAGCTTATGTTTGTTGATAAAAATGTTTCAAGGGGATATTGTATAAATATTTTGTGAAACCCCTTGTTCCATTCTGCTTCCAAAGTGATATTATGTTGCTTTCATGCTCAAATGATGCTTGAAATATGTTGTGTGATCCTTGTGTTAAAATAAGTGACATAAAACATGAAAATGGTAAGTGCTGGATTTTTGACTATTTCTTGCAGTAGGTGTTCCGAAATTTAATACTCATAAAATATGAAGTATCTTGAAATAAAAATACTTTTAGCATAAACTAGACGCATCATAAAACACTCTCCAAAAAGAATCACCCAAAACGGAGTTTTCTAGCTCAAGATATAAATTTTTAAAGTAAAGCCTAAGACTGAAACTTTAAATCTGACCTTGTAGTAGTAAAATAGGTGTAACTCACTCTAGAAAAATGCAAATGGACTGATTTCAACTTTGTTGGAGAGCTAACACATATAGGAATACACCCATGTATGTTATGTATAAAACTTTGTACCACGTCAATACATAATGAGAAATAAATTTCGGGATAGTGTACTGTGAAAGTGCAGTTTGGAAAGGTTCTGGCTAAGGAAAGACTTGGTATTTAAGCGTGTCCATTGTGACCCACCTCTCTTTCCTGGGAACCCTCCTATGCATGGTTTACAATTGATTTACACTATTCCAAAGATGTAAATGCTAAAATTTGATGAGTTAGGAATTTGGAACTACCTTTACTAAGCTGAGATAACAAGTATACAGAGAATTATAAACTTTCTTCTAAAAGATGTCAAAACTATAAATAAAAATCAAGTCTTGTAAAAAGAGAATTTTAAGAATTTAAGTAGAATAATAATCTTCAAGAGTTATATGAAAACCATAATAAAAATATATAAAGAACCTATAATAATATTTTCAAGTGCATTAATGTATTAATGGAATTCTAAGAGTACAAAGAACACTAAGAGAAAAAGATAATACTAAGACATCCATTACCTCTTAGGAACACTAGGAACTCAACTTGATAACTTTGGCTGCTTAAAATGAATCATTTATGAAAATGTTTACTATGAGATTTACATGATATTATCCATGTTTCATGAAGTGAATTATAGTAAAGTGAATGTATGGTGATGAGTTATGAAATGATGAAGATGCATGATTGATTGCCCATGATTTATTGTGATTACATGATGATATGCATATATTCATTTTCAAAGGAAATAATAAAAGTAAAGTTTGAAAAAGTAGCAATGAAAGTCTGGAAAAGTGGACTTGAGCTAAACTCACGGCTTAACCCCCTAAACCGTTGAGATCACGGCAACGGAAAGGAAACCAAAAAGGTTGTGGCGACGGCCACGGTATGAGCTCATTACCCTTTTAGGGTGGTCTAAGGCATTGATGCATTCATCCCGTGAGTAATTAAGAAATATGTTGATCACTAAACAAGTGAATGTTGAGGATGAGTAATCATGAAATGCATGCAGCTCCTAAATGATTATTGCTTATTAGTGGTTTTACATGATATGCTTATATGTATGCTTGATGAAATACTGAATGGATATTTCTGCTAATGTTCAAGATTAGTTTAAAAGTAACTGCACTTCGGCTAATCACGTTTGTGAAAGTTTGATAATTGAATCCTTATCTATTCACCTTTTTATAATAAACCCGAAGTGACTGGGATGACAACGATGACACTTTTAGTACAAGTAGGAACTCATACTGAGAAATCATGTATTTCTCACTCCTATGTTTATTTTCCGTTGTCGTTACCAGAGACAGACGTGTCCACCTAAAGCAACGAAGTTGTAGCTGAGGAAGGAGGTAGCACGTGAAGATTTCAAACCATTCAAGTAGGAGCATTCCAAGCTTTAGTTACATTATAGTTTGTGAGAAACAATTAGTAATAGCAGAACTTATATTGTTATTTGTAATAACTTATCAGTATGATATATGCCCTGTTGTGACTTATGTATTAAGTGATTATATTCCAGTTTATGTGATAATAGTTCTACACTTAGTCTCTTATTCCGCTTATTTAATTAAGTGCGCAATGTAACTTGATTATTATCTATAAAAGCGCTATGTATTTCAGTTCTCGTTACAGGCTTAAGTTTTCAAAAAATTAATTTATTTAAAGAAAAAAAAACTTCCACTATTTTTCTAAGTTAATTTCAAAAGAAAATAAATACAAGGCAAAAGTGACAACTAATAGAATCCAAATGTGAACTTAAGCACAGTGGGGTTCTATTAGGGTGTTACACCAACAACTCATCAATCATATATCTCAGTATCTCATTCATAGTAATAGCATGCCATAATTAATCACAATAATCATGACTCAAGTTCATATATCCATATGCACACATCATTAATCCTTTTATAAAGGGGTAAACATGCTCTTACCCAGTATGCCGAAGTAAAGGATCAGACTCAGTTAATGCATATGTTGTGCTTAACAGGTCATATATTCAACACACTAGGGGTCATCAATCACATAGTCCAAACCCATTCATACTTGGTCATTACCTCATGTTATTTCACGTAGAAAAAATCTCATTTTCGTATTCCAGGTTTTGGTAACCGATTACATGAGATGGTAATCAATTACACAGTTCAAAATTTTAAAACATATATGAGCAAGCTGCTGGTAATTGATTACATAGGCAATGTAATTGATTACCAAAGCCAAAAATATTCATTCTGGGCTCAAAGAACATCCTGGTAATTGATTACATGAGATGGTAATCAATTACCAAAAGCTTCAAAAGTTGAACAGACCCAGTTTTGACACTTTCCAAGTTGTTTCTTTGTCCTAGAATAATTTCAAAACACCTTTCTTGATTTCATTTGAAATCATACTCAAATATCAACACCAAAAGGAGATTAAAACTCCAAGTTTCAATAATAAATATTTTTCTCATAGAAATACTCTTTTACTACTCTTTGAGTTTTCAAGACTTGCAAAACTTTTAAGACATAACTCACAAAAGTTTTAAGACACAAGATTTGAGCCATAAAATCAAATAAAACTCATCTCAAACCCATTAGCTTGTCATGGCCAACGTATATATATACATGAGTATAACCATGATTTAAAATTTTTGTTTCAGATCCAAGGATAAGTCTTGAGCTTTAAGATATTAGGTGATGACTTAAAGATAAACATGCTATGCATCTTATTTTATCTTCAAGAGTTAAGGTGCTGGCTCAAAAAAATAAATATGCTATGCAAGTCCATTATTATCTTGAAGATTAAGGTGATAGCATAAAAGTAAATATGCTATGCAAATCCATTTTTTATCTTTAAGGTTAAGGTGATGACATTAAAAGCAAACATGTTATGCACTTCATTTTTATCTTCAAGCTTTAAGGTGATGACTCAAAATATAAACATGCTATGCCCCATTCTTATCTTTAATATTTAGGTGATAGCATAAAAGTAAACATGAATGCAAGCCCATTTTACACCTTGTTCATTAAAGCTCAAAACTTTACAAGATTAGGTTCTTGTCCCTAATAGATCTTAAATATTAGTGAGCTTTAGAGTCCTTTAACAACATGGTTCCAAGAACCTTATTTTTTGGACTCACCTTCAAGCTCAAGAAAAAGAGCCAGCCAACAACATCTCATCTTTCAAGCTCCATGAAAATCAAAAAGGAAGGAAGGAAAAAGAACTAAACTTTAGGATCTAGAGGTCATAAATATGGTGATATCAAAACCACTATCAAGAGCTCTCATCGTTAAGCCATATTTCCTACCCTTCTTTTACAACCAAAACCAAACATGAGAAGAACAAAGAGGTCCCAAACTAAAAATAACCTTCAAGGTGAACACAAAAAAATTGAAAATGGGAGGAAAGCCAAAGGATCAAACTCTAGTTCTAGAGGTCCAACACATGGTGGTTTTCACAACCACCACAAGAATCCATCACCATCAACAAAACTCAAGAAGTTCAAACCAAAAATAAGAAGGAAATAAACAAGAAGTCCCAACCAAAAATGGAGAGGAAGAACACAACACAAAGAAATCATGATCTTAACCATTCTTTCATTCATCAAAATCGAAAATAAAACAAAGAAAAGAACAAGAAGCTCAAAACCAAAACCCTACCAAAGATGTCTTCTTGAAGAAAAGGAGAAAGCTTGGTCTCTTGTGAGGAAAATGGGAAGAAAAATCTTCTCTTGATGTGGATTATAGTTTCAGCCAAGAGGGAAGAGATGAGGGGCTAGATTTTTCTTGTATTGTTGACTTAGGAATGGAAAGGTTTAGTGTATAGGAGGTGGTTTGTGGTGGTGTGGTGGCTTCAGGTGGTTTGAGGCTTGAGAGGAGGTGGAGGGTGGTGGTCTCTTTCAAGTGGAGGAGAGGAAAAATGAGAGCTTTGTTGAGAGAGCAAGAGAACTTTTTTGACACAAGTGGTTTGCCAAAAAAAATGAATGGTAAGGAATGAGATTTTTGGGAGGCAAATGAAATAAATATGATGGCTTTTTTTTTGGGGGGGGGGGAGGTAGTTGCAGCCATTAGGGCGGTTTGGGAGGGAAAAATTCATCTTTCATGTGTGTTAGGGTGTGGATTAGAGATAGGTTTAGTTAGGCAAATGGTTAGGGATTGGTAATTAAGTGTTTGGAGTTGTAAGCATATGTTTAAGGCTTTCAAGAAATGATTAGGAGTTTTCATACACACTTAGTTTGAATTAAATTTGTTTAGTTTGAAATTCAAACTCCAACATGTTTCCTGTAACACGCTAATAGAACCCCACTGTGCTTAAGTTCACATTTGGATTCTATTAGTTGTTACTTATGCCTTGCATTTATTTTCTTTTAAAATAAACTTAGAAAATTAGTGGAAGTTTTTTTTTTCTTTAAATAAATTAATTTTTTGAAAACTTAAGCCTGTAACGAGAAGTGAAATACATAGCGCTTTTATAGATAATAATCAAGTTACATTTCGCACTTAATTAAATAAGCGGAATAAGAGACTAAGTGTAGAACTATTATCACATAAACTGGAATATAATCACTTAATACATAAGTCACAACAAGGCATATATCATACTGATAAGTTATTACAAATAACAATATAAGTTCTACTATTACTAATTGTTTCTCACAAACTATAATGTAACTAAAGCTCGGAATGCTCCTACTTGAAAGGTTTGAAATCTTCACGCGCTACCTCCTTCCTCAGCTACAGCTTCGTTGCTTTAGGTGGACACGTCTATCTCTGGTAACGACAACGGAAAATAAACATAGGAGTGAGAAATACATGATTTCTCAGTAGGAGTTCCTACTTGTACTAAAAGTGTCATCGTTGTCGTCCCAGTCACTTCGGGTTTATTATAAAAAGGTGAACAGGTAAGGATTCAATTATCAAACTTTCACAAACGTGATTAGCCGAAGTGCAGTTACTTTTAAACTAATCTTGAACATTAGTAGAAATATCCATTGAGTATTTCATCAAGTGTAACATCCCCAAATTTATAACTAAGATAAATATTAATCTTAATTATCGATAGCAAAACCAAGAGAATCTGGACAAATGTTATGAAACATAACAAATAGACTACTTAAGTATGTCTAGAGAAAAATGCAAAGAATTACGAAAATGCCATCACTTAGTGGAAATTACGAAAATGCCCTTGCTATGTAAAGGAAATTACCAAACTACCCTTGCCTTATTAAATGACAAAGATACCCTTACTCTATGAATGGAATTACAAGAATATCCACTAACATCTTTGCACAAAACATGGAAACGTGTTTGCATAAAACATGGAAACATGTTTGCATAAAACATGGAGCATTTTCATCCAACATGTTTGCATAAAACATGGAAACGTGTTTGCACAAAACATGGAAACGTGTTTGCACAAAACATGGAAACGTGTTTGCACAAAACAAGGAGCATTTTCATCCCAAAATTCAGCCAACATGTTTCCATAAATCATGCTCCAAGTGCTTTCCTTCTTTTGTTTTTTTTCTCTAATCTTTCCACTATAAATACTCCTCAAACTCTCTTCAATTCAGAAACTCCCTAAGTGTTCTTTCTTTCTTATTCTATCATTCTTCTTATGTTCTTCAAAAACTTCTCTTGATCCTCTAAACTTTATCCAAACACTTCAATCCTAAGTCCAAACTTTCACTAGCCCTCACAAGTGTTACAATCTTTAACTCTAGTGAGAAATATTTTCTTAAGCATTCAAGTTCTAGAGCCAAGATTCAAGGAGGGTCATCCACTCCAAAGACTCTTGTTCGAAGCTTAAGGAAGAAGAGAAGGACCCTTTTTAGACCCTACACAAGAGGTAGGAGCTTCATCTTTAATTGTTCAAGCATTGTTGGCTTCTAACCTTGATAGAATGCCTCAAGTTTGAGTTATTGTCAAAAGTTTTAAATGATTATTTGAAAAATATATTTTTAGAAATATGACATGTTCTATTTTGTTATGAGTACCTTTATGATGTTATCAAACTCAAATATAACTTGAAAAGATTGTATGTGAAACCTGATTTAATAAAGGTAACTTAAGACATGAAAATGGTAGGTGCTGGAAATTCTAGTTGTTTCTGGCAGCAGATACTTCGAAAGCTACTGTTCATAAAATATTAAGTATCTCGAAATTAAAATAATTTTACTATAAACTAGACTCATTATAGAACACTCTCCAAAAAGAATCACCTAAAATAGAGTTTTCTAGCTCAAGATATAAATTTTTAAAGTAGAGCCTAAGACTGAAACTTTAAATCTGACCTTGTAGTAGTAAAATAAATGTAACTTACTCTAGAAAAATGCAAATGGACTGATTTCAACTTTGTTGGAGAGCTAACACATATAGGAATACACCCATGTATGTTATGTATAAAGCTTTGTACCACGTAAATACAGAATGAGAAATAAATTTCGGGATAGTGTACTGTGAAAGTGCAGTTTGGAAAGGTTCTGGCTAAGGAAAGACTTGGTATTTAAGCATGTCCATTGTGACCCACCTCTCTTTCCTGGGAACCCTCCTATGCATGGTTTACAGTTGATTTACACTATTCCAAAGATGTAAATGCTAAAATTTGATGAGTTAGGAATTTGGAACTACCTTTACTAAGCTGAGATAACAAGTATCTGAGAGAATTATAAACTTTCTTCTAAAAGATGTCAAAACTATAAATAAAAGAATCAAGTCTTGTAAAGAGAGAATTTTAAGAATTTAAGTAGAATAATAATCTTTAAGAGTTATATGAAAGTCATAATAAAAATATATAAGGAACCTATAATAATATTTTGAAGTGCGTTAATGTGTTAATGGAATGCTAAGAGTACAAAGAACACTAAGAGAAAAAGATAATACTAAGACATCCATTACCTCTTATGAACACTAGGAACTCAACTTGATAACTTTGGTTAGTTAATATGAATTATCTATGAAAGTGTTTACTATGAGATTTACATGATATTGTCCATGTTTTATGAAGTGATTTATAGTAATGTGAATGTATGGTGATGAATTATGAAATGATAAGGATGAATGATTGATTGCCCATGGTTTATTGTGATTACATGATAATATGCATACATTCATTTTCCAAAAGAAATAATAAAAGTAAAGTTTGAAAAAGTAGCAATGAAAGTCTGGAAAAGTGGACTTGAGCTAAACTCACGGCTTAACCCCCTAAACCGTTGAGATCACTGCAACGGAATGAAAAACAAGAAGGTTATGGCGGCGGCCATGGTATGAGCTCATTACCCTTTTAGGGTGGTCTAAGGCATTGATGCATTCATCCCGTGAGTAATTAAGAAATATGTTGATGAAATAAATGAAAGATGATGATCACTAAACAAGTGAATGTTGAGGATGAATAACCATGAAATGCATGCAGCTCCTAAATGATTATTGCTTATTAGTGGTTTTTCATGATATGCTTATATGTATGCTTGATGAAATCTTGAATGGATATTTACGCTAATGTTCAAGATTAGTTTAAAAGTAAGCGCACTTGACTAATCACGTTTGTGAAAGTTTGATAATTGAATCCTTATCATTCACCTTTTTATAATAAACCCGAAGTGACTGGACGACAACGATGACACTTTTAGTACAAGTAGGAACTCCTCTTGAGAAATCATGTATTTCTCACTCCTATGTTTATTTTCCGTTGTCGTTACGAGAGGCAGACGTGTCCACCTAAAGCAACGAGGCCGTAGCTGAGGAAGGAGGTAGCACGTGAAGATTTCAAACCGTTCAAGTAGGAGCATTCCGAGCTTTAGTTACATTATAGTTTGTGAGAAACAATTAGTAATAGTAGAACTTATATTGTTATTTGTAATAACTTATCAGTATGATATATGCCCTGTTGTGACTTATGTATTAAGTGATTATATTCCAGTTTATGTGATAATTGTTCTACACTTAGTCTTTTATTCCGCTTATTTAATTAAGTGCTTAATGTAACTTGATTATTATCTATAAAAGCGCTATGTATTTCACTTCTCGTTACAGGCCTAAGTTTTTTAAAAAAATTAATTTATAAAAAAAAAACACTTCCATTATTTTTCTAAGTTAATTTCAAAAGAAAATTAATACAAGGCATAAGTGACAACTAATAGAATCCAAATGTGAACTTAAGCACAGTGGGGTTCTATTAGGGTGTTACATTATGGTATCAGCGAAGTTCATCCTATTTAAGCCTGAGGAATGGACTGACTATGCTTCTGTCTATGATATCATGCTATTAATCTTATCTGTATGATGGGATATAGGATTTAGAAATGCATGATCGTCTTGTGATACTGCCATAGTTGCTACCATGCTTAGCTATAGTATTGAGCCTGATCAACTCGATGACCGTTGTTTGGTGTATCTAGGAACTAATGGCAGCAAACAGACGTACGCATGGGGCACGCGGTGGAGGTAATCGTGATGAACTGGAAAATGCACTCCAGGAGATGGCTAGGGCTATGCAAGCACAAGCAACAGTGATGATGGAGCAGATGAATAGGATGTCAGAGGAATCAGTTGGGAACCAAGAACATGGAAAATTCTCATAATTCAAGAGGGCTGGACCTCCAGAATTCAAAGGGACAACTAACCCCGAAATAGCTGACATATGGATTCAAGAGATGGAGAAGGTTTTCTCAGTGGAAGAATGCTCTGATGAACAAAAGGTGGCATTCTCTACTTATATGCTGAAAGGAGAGGCTGCCGCGTGGTGGAAGGGTGCAAAGGGCTTGCTTGAAAGTCTTTGACATACAGATTACGTGGGAGATTTTCTATGCTACATTCCATAAGAAATATTTTCCAGATCCGGTTAAGAAGGCAAAGGAAGTAGAATTTACATTCTTTGACACAGGAAATCGAAGTGTGGTGAGTACAGCTAAGTTTGAAGAACTGATTAAACACTCAACTAGCTACCAAAGTAATCCCAACGAGGCTTGGAAATGCATGAAATATGAGAGTGGTTTGAGGCCAGACATTTTGGCATCTGTGGCTCCATTGGAGGTCACTGACTATGCATCTTTAGTCGGAAAAGCCAAGTGGTGAGAGTTGCAATCGCCAACTAGTTACCCACCGAGTTGAAGAGAATAGGAAGAGTGCGCTCCAACAAGGTCACCGAGGGTTCCCACCCCTTACAAGAAACCTTACCAAGGAGGTGGATTTAAAGGAAACAACCCCAACACCCTATGATGAATCAACCTAAGACACAAGTTGTTAATCGACCTAGGATGGTTGCTGTCCCTGAACCTATGACTAGACCCCCTTGTGCCACTTGTGGAAAGATACATGGAGGGGAATGCAGATTTGGTAAGAATGTTTGTTATCGGTGTGGACAGACAGGACACTATTCTAGAGAGTGCCTAAAGATCAATCAGTCCTCTACACTTAAGCCTAAGGCACAGGGACTGCGTGTTTGCTATCACTTCTTTGAGATGCCCTCAGAATCCGATGATCTGATTCAAGGTAAGTGTATAATTAATGGAAAACCCTTAATTGTATTGTTTGATTCTGGCGCAACACATTCATTCATTTCATATGATTGTGCTAATAAGTTGAGGTTGTATATATCTGACTTAAAAATCATCTTAGTTGTCTCTACACCCACTATAAATACTGTTAGAACTGATCAAAGCTGCCTAAATTGTGAATTTGAGGTAGGCGATAGAATTTTTCATCATGATTTAGTTTGTCTACCCTTGTCTGGTTTTGATGTAATCTTGGGCATGGATTGGACCGTGTGTTACTACATTGTGCAAATAAGTCACTAGTATTTCTTCCCAAACCATCTTTACCCAATCCCTCTAAACTTGATAGAAAGGCACGACTATACCTAAACTCCATTATCGTGGGGGATAGTAGGAATGAAGAGCGAGGATATGTTTTCCTGATGACAAGTGAGAGGGAAGTGGAGCAAGCTCTAGAAAAGATCCTTGTAGTAAAGGAATTCTCAGATGTTTTTCCTGATGACATACCTGAATTTCCTCCAAAAAGGGAGATTGAGTTTTCTATAGATTTGGTACCGGGAACGGGACCCATATCTATAGCTCCTTATAGGATGCCACTGGCCGAGTTAATGGAATTGAAGAAGCAATTAGAGGAGCTACTAGAGAAGAAATTCATTAGGCCTAGTGCTTCACCATGGGGAGCTCCGGTGCTATTTGTCAAGAAGAAGGATGGGAGCTTGCGGTTATGTGTGGATTATAGGCAGCTAAACCAAGTGACCATAAAAAATAAATACCCTTTGCCTAGAATAGATGACCTCATGGACCAATTAAGAGGAGCCCAAGTGTTTTCCAAGATAGATCTGCGATCCGGATACCACCAGATTCGAGTGAAGGAGGAGGACATACCAAAGACAGCCTTTAGGACTAGATATGGACATTATGAGTTTAATGTGATGTCGTTTGGGTTAACCAATGCACCGGCAGTGTTTATGGACTACATGAATAGGATATTTAGACCATACTTGGACAAGTTTGTAATAGTGTTCATCGATGACATTCTAGTTTACTCTAGAACTGAAGAAGAGCACGAAGAGCACTTACGAGTGGTGTTGGAGGTGTTGAGGAACAAGAAACTTTATGCAAAGTTGTCCAAGTGTGAATTTTGGGTGAAGGAAGTTAAGTTCTTAGGTCATGTAGTGTCACATGGGGAATAGCAAGAGACCCAAGTAAGATAGAAGCGGTGCAACAATGGGAAACCCCTACCACTTTGTAAAGGAGATTAGGAGTTTTCTAGGGCTAGCCGATTACTACCGAAGGTTCATTAGAGGTTTTTCCCAAATTGCCTTACCCTCACCAAGCTAACAAGGAAGAATTCAGCTTTTATATGGAGCCCAGAATGTGAAGAGAGTTTCCAAGAACTAAAAAGAAGTTGACCACTACCCTGTCCTAATCCTACTGACCCAAAAGAAAAATTTGAGGTGTATTGTGATGCCTCGGGAAGAGGACTAGGATGTGTTTTGATGCAAAATAGGAATGTAGTAGCCTATGCCTCTAGACAGCTCAAACCCCATGAAGTAAATTACCCAACCCATGACTTAGAGCTAGCAGCTATTGTCTTTGCCTTAAAAATCTGGAGACATCATCTTTATGGTGTAAGGTTTGAAGTATTTTCTGACCACAAAAGTCTGAAATACCTCTTCAACAAAAAGGAACTCAATATGAGACAAAGGCGTTGGATGGAGTTTCTCAAGGACTATGACTTTGGGTTGAACTACCACCCAGGAAAGGCAAATGTGGTAGCAGACGCTTTGAGTCGTAAGTCCTTGCATGCTGCTTGGCTCATGGTGAAAGAAAATGAGCTGATAGAAGATTTTAGGAACCTCAACTTAGGATATAGCGGGACTTCAGAACAAATTCGGTTAAGCCAACTAAGTGTAACCAAAGTAGCTTTAAGGATCAAATAATTCAAGCCCAAAGGGAAGATGAGGATTTCCTTAGAACCTTAACCCTTGTCGAAGCAGGAAAGTTGAAAGAGTTTGTCCAGGATAAGGAAGGAGTGTGGAGATACCAAGGGAGAATCTGTGTACCTATAAAAGAAGGATTGAGAGCTAGCATTTTGGAAGAAGCCCACAAGAGTCAATTTAGTGTACACCTGGTATAACCAAGATGTACCATGACCTAAAAAGATGTTCAGTGGCCAAAGATGAAAGCGGATATAGCAAATATAGTGCAAAAATGTTTGGTATGCCAAAAAGTGAAGATAGAGCATCAAAAACCCTCCGGAGTGCTGCAACCTCTCGAAATCCCCGAATGGAAGTGGGAAGGAATATCCATGGATTTCGTGATGGGATTGCCAAGAACGCCTACCGGACATGACTCCATATGGGTAATTGTAGATAGATTGACCAAATCTGCTCACTTTTTACCCATTCGAGCAAATTACCCTTTGGAAAAGTTAGCTCACTATACATCCAAGAGATAATAAGGCTCCATGGAGTACCCAAAACCATTGTCTCAGATAGGGATCCAAGGTTCACCTCAAGATTTTGGGGAGCTTTGCAAAGGCATTTGGTTCAAAGTTGTGTCTAAGCCTTGCCTATCACCCTCGGTCGATGGACAATCAGAAAGAACAATTCAAACCCTTGAGGATATGCTAAGAGCATGTGTCTTAGACCAGCCAAAAAGTTGGGACAAACAGCTTCCATTGATTGAGTTTGCATATAATAATAGTTACCACACTAGCATTGGGATGGCACCTTATGAGGCTTTGTATGGTAGAAAGTGTCAATCACCACTTTGTTGGTGTGACCAGGAGAGCAAAGTATTTTGGGCCCTGATTTGGTAGAAGAGACAACCAAACAAATAAGGAAAATTAGGGAAAGAATCCTCACTGCTCAGAGTAGGCAGAAGAGCTATCTTTGACAAGAGAAGGAAACCTCTCGAATTTCAAGAAGGAGAACACATATTCTTGCGAATTACTCCTACCACAGGTATAGGTCGTGCAATGAAAGTGAAAAAGCTAAGCCCTAGATTCTTAGGACCCTTCCAAATCCTCAAAAAGGTAGGTCCCTCCGCCTACCAAATTGCATTACCTCCAAATTTGTCTAACCTACACAATGTTTTTCATGTGTCCCAATTGAGAAAGTATCAGTCAGACCCCGGTCATGTGTTTGAGTCAGAAACTATACAATTAAAAGATGACTTAACTTTTGAATTACCACCGATGAGGATCGTGGATCATGGCATCAAGCGGTGAGAAACAAATCTGTATCTCTCGGTCCGAGTAGCTTGGGACAAGATGGAATGGAAGAGCACACATGGGAGCTCGAGGAAGATATGCGAAAAGAATTTTCGAACCTATTCACAGGTATCAAATTTTGAGGGCAAAATTTTTAATAAGAAGGGGAGAAATGTAACATCCCCAAATTTATAACTAAGATAAATATTAATCTTAATTATCGATAGCAAAACCAAGAGAATCTGGACAAATGTTATGAAACATAACAAATAGACTACTTAAGTATGTCTAGAGAAAAATGCAAAGAATTACGAAAATGCCATCACTTAGTGGAAATTACGAAAATGCCCTTGCTATGTAAAGGAAATTACCAAACTACCCTTGCCTTATTAAATGACAAAGATACCCTTACTCTATGAATGGAATTACAAGAATATCCACTAACATCTTTGCACAAAACATGGAAACGTGTTTGCATAAAACATGGAAACATGTTTGCATAAAACATGGAAACATGTTTGCATAAAACATGGAGCATTTTCATCCAACATGTTTGCATAAAACATGGAAACGTGTTTGCACAAAACATGGAAGCGTGTTTGCACAAAACATGGAAACGTGTTTGCACAAAACATGGAAACGTGTTTGCACAAAACAAGGAGCATTTTCATCCCAAAATTCAGCCAACATGTTTCCATAAATCATGCTCCAAGTGCTTTCCTTCTTTTGTTTTTTTTCTCTAATCTTTCCACTATAAATACTCCTCAAACTCTCTTCAATTCAGAAACTCCCTAAGTGTTCTTTCTTTCTTATTCTATCATTCTTCTTATGTTCTTCAAAAACTTCTCTTGATCCTCTAAACTTTATCCAAACACTTCAATCCTAAGTCCAAACTTTCACTAGCCCTCACAAGTGTTACAATCTTTAACTCTAGTGAGAAATATTTTCTTAAGCATTCAAGTTCTAGAGCCAAGATTCAAGGAGGGTCATCCACTCCAAAGACTCTTGTTCGAAGCTTAAGGAAGAAGAGAAGGACCCTTTTTAGACCCTACACAAGAGGTAGGAGCTTCATCTTTAATTGTTCAAGCATTGTTGGCTTCTAACCTTGATAGAATGCCTCAAGTTTGAGATATTGTCAAAAGTTTTAAATGATTATTTGAAAAATATATTTTTAGAAATATGACATGTTCTATTTTGTTATGAGTACCTTTATGATGTTATCAAACTCAAATATAACTTGAAAAGATTGTATGTGAAACCTGATTTAATAAAGGTAACTTAAGACATGAAAATGGTAGGTGCTGGAAATTCTAGTTGTTTCTGGCAGCAGATACTTGAAAGCTACTGTTCATAAAATATTAAGTATCTCGAAATTAAAATAATTTTACTATAAACTAGACTCATTATAGAACACTCTCCAAAAAGAATCACCTAAAATAGAGCTTTCTAGCTCAAGATATAAATTTTTAAAGTAGAGCCTAAGACTGAAACTTTAAATCTGACCTTGTAGTAGTAAAATAGATGTAACTTACTCTAGAAAAATGCAAATGGACTGATTTCAACTTTGTTGGAGAGCTAACACATATAGGAATACACCCATGTATGTTATGTATAAAGCTTTGTACCACGTAAATACAGAATGAGAAATAAATTTCGGGATAGTGTACTGTGAAAGTGCAGTTTGGAAAGGTTCTGGCTAAGGAAAGACTTGGTATTTAAGCATGTCCATTGTGACCCACCTCTCTTTCCTGGGAACCCTCCTATGCATGGTTTACAGTTGATTTACACTATTCCAAAGATGTAAATGCTAAAATTTGATGAGTTAGGAATTTGGAACTACCTTTACTAAGCTGAGATAACAAGTATACAGAGAATTATAAACTTTCTTCTAAAAGATGTCAAAACTATAAATAAAAGAATCAAGTCTTGTAAAGAGAGAATTTTAAGAATTTAAGTAGAATAATAATCTTTAAGAGTTATATGAAAGTCATAATAAAAATATATAAGGAACCTATAATAATATTTTGAAGTGCGTTAATGTGTTAATGGAATGCTAAGAGTACAAAGAACACTAAGAGAAAAAGATAATACTAAGACATCCATTACCTCTTATGAACACTAGGAACTCAACTTGATAACTTTGGTTAGTTAATATGAATTATCTATGAAAGTGTTTACTATGAGATTTACATGATATTGTCCATGTTTTATGAAGTGATTTATAGTAATGTGAATGTATGGTGATGAATTATGAAATGATAAGGATGAATGATTGATTGCCCATGGTTTATTGTGATTACATGATAATATGCATACATTCATTTTCCAAAAGAAATAATAAAAGTAAAGTTTGAAAAAGTAGCAATGAAAGTCTGGAAAAGTGGACTTGAGCTAAACTCACGGCTTAACCCCCTAAACCGTTGAGATCACGGCAACGGAATGAAAACCAAAAAGGTTATGGCGACGGCCATGGTATGAGCTCATTACCCTTTTAGGGTGGTCTAAGGCATTGATGCATTCATCCCGTGAGTAATTAAGAAATATGTTGATGAAATAAATGAAAGATGATGATCACTAAACAAGTGAATGTTGAGGATGAATAACCATGAAATGCATGCAGCTCCTAAATGATTATTGCTTATTAGTGGTTTTTCATGATATGCTTATATGTATGCTTGATGAAATACTGAATGGATATTTCTGCTAATGTTCAAGATTAGTTTAAAAGTAACTGCACTTCGGCTAATCACGTTTGTGAAAGTTTGATAATTGAATCCTTATCTGTTCACCTTTTTATAATAAACCCGAAGTGACTGGGACGACAACGATGACACTTTTAGTACAAGTAGGAACTCCTACTGAGAAATCATGTATTTCTCACTCCTATGTTTATTTTCCGTTGTCGTTACGAGAGACAGGCGTGTCCACCTAAAGCAACGAGGCCGTGGCGAGGAAGGAGGTAGCACGTGAAGATTTCAAACCGTTCAAGTAGGAGCATTCCGAGCTTTAGTTACATTATAGTTTGTGAGAAACAATTAGTAATAGTAGAACTTATATTGTTATTTGTAATAACTTATCAGTATGATATATGCCCTGTTGTGACTTATGTATTAAGTGATTATATTCCAGTTTATGTGATAATTGTTCTACACTTAGTCTTTTATTCCGCTTATTTAATTAAGTGCAATGTAACTTGATTATTATCTATAAAAAGCGCTATGTATTTCACTTCTCGAATTCTGGGCTTAAGTTTTCAAAAAATTAATTTATTTAAAGAAAAAAACACTTCCATTATTTTTCTAAGTTAATTTCAAAAGAAAATTAATACAAGGCATAAGTGACAACTAATAGAATCCAAATGTGAACTTAAGCACAAGTGGGGTTCTATTAGGTGTTACATTATGGTATCGAGCTTGATTCATCCTATTTAAGCCTGAGGAATGGACTGACTATGCTTCGTCTATGATATCATGCTATTAATCTTATCTCAGATGATGGGATATAGGATTTAGAAATGCATGATCGTCTTGTGATATCGCCATAGTTGCTACCATGCTTAGCTATAGTATTGAGCACGATCAACTCGATGACCGTTGTTTGGTGTATCTAGGAACTAATGGCAGCAAACAGACGTACGCATGGGGCACGCGGTGGAGGTAATCGTGATGAACTGGAAAATGCACTCCAGGAGATGGCTAGGGCTATGCAAGCACAAGCAACAGTGGTGATGGAGCGGATGAATAGGATGTCGGAGGAATGGGTTGGGAACCAAGAACATGGAAAATTCTCGAATTCAAGAGGGTTGGACCTCCGAGAATTCAAAGGGACAACTAACCGAAATAGGCGACATATGGATTCAAGAGATGGAGAAGGTTTTCTCGGTGGAAGAATGCTCGATGAACAAAAGGTGGCATTCTCTACTTATATGTCGAAAGGAGAGGCTGCCGCGTGGTGGAAGGGTGCAAAGGGCTTGCTTGAAAGTGCTGACATACAGATTACGTGGGAGATTTTCTATGCTACATTCCATAAGAAATATTTTCCAGATCCGGTTAAGAAGGCAAAGGAAGTAGAATTTACAAGGTCTTGACCTGTGGAAATCGAAGTGTGGTGAGTACACAATAAGTTTGAAGAACTGATTAAACACTCAACTAGCTACCAAAGTAATCCCAACGAGGCTTGGAAATGCATGAAATATGAGAGTGGTTTGAGGCCAGACATTTTGGCATCTGTGGCTCCACTGGAGGTCACTGACTATGCATCTTTAGTCAGCAAAAGCCAAGTGGCTGAGAGTTGCAATCGCCAACTAGTTACCCACCGAGTTGAAGAGAATAGGAAGAGGTCTGCTCAACAAGGTCACCGAGGGTTCCCACCCCCTTACAAGAAACCTTACCAAGGAGGTGGATTTAAAGGGAAACAACCCCAACACCCTATGATGAATCAACCTAAGACACAAGCTGTTAATCGACCTAGGATGGCTGCTGTCCCTGAACCTATGACTAGACCCTCTTGTGCCACTTGTGGAAAGATACATGGAGGGGAATGCAGATTTGGTAAGAATGTTTGTTATCGGTGTGGACAGACAGGACACTATTCTAGAGAGTGCCTAAAGATCAATCAGTCCTCTACACTTAAGCCTAAGGCCTGGGGGACGCGTGTTTGCTATCACTGCTTGAGATGCCCTCGAAATCCATGATCTGATTCAAGGTAAGTGTATAATTAATGGAAAACCCTTAATTGTATTGTTTGATTCTGGCGCAACACATTCATTCATTTCATATGATTGTGCTAATAAGTTGAGGTTGTATATATCTGACTTAAAAATCATCTTAGTTGTCTCTACACCCACTATAAATATTGTTAGAACTGATCAAGCCTGCCTAAATTGTGAATTTGAGGTAGCTGATAGAATTTTTCATCATGATTTAGTTTGTCTACCCTTGTCTAGTTTTGATGTAATCTTGGGCATGGATTGGCTTTCGGCTAACCGTGTGTTACTACATTGTGCAAATAAGTCACTAGTATTTCTTCCCAAACCATCTTTACCCAATCCCTCTAAACTTGATAGAAAGGCACGACTATACCTAAACTCCATTATCGTGGGGGATAGTAGGAATGAAGAGCGAGGATATGTTTTCCTGATGACAAGTGAGAGGGAAGTGGAGCAAGCTCTAGAAAAGATCCTTGTAGTAAAGGAATTCTCCGGATGTTTTCACGATGACATACACAATTTCCTCCAAAAAGGGAGATTGAGTTTTCTATAGATTTGGTGCAGGAGCGGGACCCATATCTATAGCTCCTTATAGGATGCCACCGGCCGAGTTAATGAGAATTGAAGAAGCAATTAGAGGAGCTACTAGAGAAGAAATTCATTAGGCCTAGTGCTTCACCATGGGGAGCTCCAGTGCTATTTGTCAAGAAGAAGGATGGGAGCTTGCGGTTATGTGTGGATTATAGGCAACTAAACCAAGTGACCATAAAAAATAAATACCCTTTGCCTAGAATAGATGACCTTATGGACCAATTAAGAGGAGCCCAAGTGTTTTCCAAGATAGATCTGCGATCAGGGATACCACCAGATTCGAGTGAAGGAGGAGGACATACCAAAGACAGCCTTTAGGACTAGATATGGACATTATGAGTTTAATGTGATGTCGTTTGGGTTAACCAATGCACCGGCAGTGTTTATGGACTACATGAATAGGATATTTAGACCATACTTGGACAAGTTTGTAATAGTGTTCATCGATGACATTCTAGTTTACTCTAGAACTGAAGAAGAGCACGAAGAACACTTACGAGTGGTGTTGGAGGTGTTGAGGAACAAGAAACTTTATGCAAAGTTGTCCAAGTGTGAATTTTGGACGAAGGAAGTTAAGTTCTTAGGTCATGTAGTGTCACATGGGGGAATAGCAGTAGACCCAAGTAAGATAGAAGCGGTGCAACAATGGGAAACCCCTACCACTGTAAAGGAGATTAGGAGTTTTCTAGGGCTAGCCGATTACTACCGAAGGTTCATTAGAGGTTTTTCCCAAATTGCCTTACCCCTCACCAAGCTAACAAGGAAGAATTCAGCTTTTATATGGAGCCCAGAATGTGAAGAGAGTTTCCAAGAACTAAAAAAGAAGTTGACCACTACCCCTGTCCCTAATCCTACGACCCAAAAGAAAAATTTGAGGTGTATTGTGATGCCTCGGGAAGAGGACTAGGATGTGTTTTGATGCAAAATAGGAATGTAGTAGCCTATGCCTCTAGACAGCTCAAACCCCATGAAGTAAATTACCCAACCCATGACTTAGAGCTAGCAGCTATTGTCTTTGCCTTTAAAAATCTGGAGACATCATCTTTATGGTGTAAGGTTTGAAGTATTTTCTGACCACAAAAGTCTGAAATACCTCTTCAACCAAAAGGAACTCAATATGAGACAAAGGCGTTGGATGGAGTTTCTCAAGGACTATGACTTTGGGTTGAACTACCACCCAGGAAAGGCAAATGTGGTAGCAGACGCTTTGAGTCGTAAGTCCTTGCATCTTTGCTTGGCTCATGGTGAAAGAAAATGAGCTGATAGAAGATTTTAGGAACCTCAACTTAGGATATAGGGGGACTTCAGAACAAATTCGGTTAAGCCAACTAAGTGTAACCAGTAGCTTTAAGGATCAAATAATTCAAGCCCAAAGGGAAGATGAGGATTTCCTTAGAACCTTAACCCTTGTCGAAGCAGGAAAGTTGAAAGAGTTTGTCCAGGATAAGGAAGGAGTGTGGAGATACCAAGGGAGAATCTGTGTACCTATAAAAGAAGGATTGAGAGCTAGCATTTTGGAAGAAGCCCACAAGAGTCAATTTAGTGTACACCCCGGTATAACCAAGATGTACCATGACCTAAAAAGATGTTACGGTGGCCAAAGATGAAAGCGAGATATAGCAAATATAGTGCAAAAATGTTTGGTATGCCAAAAAGTGAAGATAGAGCATCAAAAACCCTCCGAGTGTGCAACCTCTCGAAATCCCGAATGGAAGTGGGAAGGAATATCCATGGATTTCGTGATGGGATTTCCAAGAACGCCTGACGGACATGTCTCCATATGGGTAATTGTGGATAGATTGACCAAAACTGCTCACTTTTTACCCATTCGAGCAAATTACCCTTTGGAAAAGTTAGCTCGACTATACATCCAAGAGATAATAAGGCTCCATGGAGTACCCAAAACCATTGTCTCAGATAGGGATCCAAGGTTCACCTCAAGATTTTGGGGAGCTTTGCAAAAGGCATTTGGTTCAAAGTTGTGTCTAAGCCTTTGCCTATCACCCTCGGTGATGGACAATCGGAAAGAACAATTCAAACCCTTGAGGATATGCTAAGAGCATGTGTCTTAGACCAGCCAAAAAGTTGGGACAAACAGCTTCCATTGATTGAGTTTGCATATAATAATAGTTACCACACTAGCATTGGGATGGCACCTTATGAGGCTTTGTATGGTAGAAAGTGTCAATCACCACTTTGTTGGTGTGACAGGGAGAAACAAAGTATTTTGGGCCACTGATTTGGTAGAAGAGACAACCAAACAAATAAGGAAAATTAGGGAAAGAATCCTCACTGCTCGAGTAGGCGTAAGAGCTATCTGACAAGAGAAGGAAACCTCTCGAATTTCAAGAAGGAGAACACATATTCTTGCGAATTACTCCTACCACAGGTATAGGTCGTGCAATGAAAGTGAAAAAGCTAAGCCCTAGATTCTTAGGACCCTTCCAAATCCTCAAAAGGTAGGTCCCTCCGCCTACCAAATTGCATTACCTCCAAATTTGTCTAACCTACACAATGTTTTTCATGTGTCCCAATTGAGAAAGTATCAGTCAGACCCCAGTCATGTGTTTGAGTCAGAAACTATACAATTAAAAGATGACTTAACTTTTGAATTACCACCGATGAGGATCGTGGATCATGGCATCAAGCAGCTGAGAAACAAATCTGTATCTCTGGTCCGAGTAGCCTGGGGACAAGATGGAATGGAAGAGCACACATGGGAGCTTGAGGAAGATATGCGAAAAGAATTTCCGAACCTATTCACAGGTATCAAATTTTGAGGGCAAAATTTTTAATAAGAAGGGGAGAAATGTAACATCCCCAAATTTATAACTAAGATAAATATTAATCTTAATTATCGATAGCAAAACCAAGAGAATCTGGACAAATGTTATGAAACATAACAAATAGACTACTTAAGTATGTCTAGAGAAAAATGCAAAGAATTACGAAAATGCCATCACTTAGTGGAAATTACGAAAATGCCCTTGCTATGTAAAGGAAATTACCAAACTACCCTTGCCTTATTAAATGACAAAGATACCCTTACTCTATGAATGGAATTACAAGAATATCCACTAACATCTTTACAAAAATATCCTTGTCTTAGTTAAAGAAATTACTACAATGCCATTTGCACAAATCCCTAGACTTGTCTTTAGACAAGAATGAATCTAAGCCATTGGATTAAGATGATAACACAATAATTTAACCACATACATCATACACATTTCTGAATCACATACATGCACTAAAGGTTAGAAAATCTCCACTAACATGTTTGCATAAAACATGGAGCATTTTCATCCAACATGTTTGCATAAAACATGGAAACGTGTTTGCACAAAACATGGAAACGTGTTTGCACAAAACATGGAAACGTGTTTGCACAAAACAAGGAGCATTTTCATCCCAAAATTCAGCCAACATGTTTCCATAAATCATGCTCCAAGTGCTTTCCTTCTTTTGTTTTTTCTCTAATCTTTCCACTATAAATACTCCTCAAACTCTCTTCAATTCAGAAACTCCCTAAGTGTTCTTTCTTTCTTATTCTATCATTCTTCTTATGTTCTTCAAACACTTCTCTTGATCCTCTAAACTTTATCCAAACACTTCAATCCTAAGTCCAAACTTTCACTAGCCCTCACAAGAGTTACAATCTTTAACTCTAGTGAGAAATATTTTCTTAAGCATTCAAGTTCTAGAGCCAAGATTCAAGGAGGGTCATCCACTCCAAAGACTCTTGTTCGAAGCTTAAGGAAGAAGAGAAGGACCCTTTTTAGACCCTACACAAGAGGTAGGAGCTTCATCTTTAATTGTTCAAGCATTGTTGGCTTCTAACCTTGCTCATGGTTAGAATGCCTCAAGTTTGAGTTATTGATAAAAAGTTTTAAATGATTATTGTAAAATATATTTTTAGAAATATGACATGTTCTATTTTGTTAAAGTGAGTACCTTTATGATGTTATCAAACTCAAATATAACTTGAAATATGTTGTATGTGATCCTTGTGTTAAAATAAGTAACATAAGACATGAAAATGGTAGGTGCTGGAAATTCTAGTTGTTTCTGGCAGCAGGTGTTCGAAAGCTACTGTTCATAAAATATTAAGTATCTCGAAATTAAAATAATTTTACTATAAACTAGACTCATTATAGAACACTCTCCAAAAAGAATCACCTAAAATAGAGTTTTCTAGCTCAAGATATAAATTTTTAAAGTAGAGCCTAAGACTGAAACTTTAAATCTGACCTTGTAGTAGTAAAATAGATGTAACTCACTCTAGAAAAATGCAAATGGACTGATTTCAACTTTGTTGGAGAGCTAACACATATAGGAATACACCCATGTATGTTATGTATAAAGCTTTGTACCATGTAAATACAGAATGAGAAATAAATTTCCGGATAGTGTCTTTGTGAAAGTGCAGTTTGGAAAGGTTCTGGCTAAGGAAAGACTTGGTATTTAAGCATGTCCATTGTGAGCCACCTCTCTTTCCTGGGAACCTTCCTATGCATGGTTTACAGTTGATTTACACTATTCCAAAGATGTAAATGCTAAAATTTGATGAGTTAGGAATTTGGAACTACCTTTACTAAGCTGAGATAACAAGTATACAGAGAATTATAAACTTTCTTCTAAAAGATGTCAAAACTATAAATAAAAGAATCAAGTCTTGTAAAGAGAGAATTTTAAGAATTTAAGTAGAATAATAATCTTTAAGAGTTATATGAAAGTCATAATAAAAATATATAAGGAACCTATAATAATATTTTGAAGTGCATTAATGTATTAATGGAATGCTAAGAGTACAAAGAACACTAAGAGAAAAAGATAATACTAAGACATCCATTACCTCTTATGAACACTAGGAACTCAACTTGATAACTTTGGTTAGTTAATATGAATTATCTATGAAAGTGTTTACTATGAGATTTACATGATATTGTCCATGTTTTATGAAGTGATTTATAGTAATGTGAATGTATGGTGATGAATTATGAAATGATAAGGATGAATGATTGATTGCCCATGGTTTATTGTGATTACATGATAATATGCATACATTCATTTTCCAAAGGAAATAATAAAAGTAAAGTTTGAAAAAGTAGCAATGAAAGTCTGGAAAAGTGGACTTGAGCTAAACTCACGGCTTAACCCCCTAAACCGTTGAGATCACAACAACGGAATGAAAACCAAAAAGGTTATGGCGACGGCCATGGTATGAGCTCATTACCCTTTTAGGGTGGTCTAAGGCATTGATGCATTCATCCGTGAGTAATTAAGAAATATGTTGATGAAATAAATGAAAGATGATGATCACTAAACAAGTGAATGTTGAGGATGAATAACCATGAAATGCATGCAGCTCCTAAATGATTATTGCTTATTAGTGGTTTTTCATGATATGCTTATATGTATGCTTGATGAAATCTTGAATGGATATTTCTGCTAATGTTCAAGATTAGTTTAAAAGTAACTGCACTTCGGCTAATCACGTTTGTGAAAGTTTGATAATTGAATCCTTATCTATTCACCTTTTTATAATAAACCCGAAGTGACTGGGACGACAACGATGACACTTTTAGTACAAGTAGGAACTCCTACTGAGAAATCATGTATTTCTCACTCCTATGTTTATTTTCCGTTGTCGTTACCAGAGACAGACGTGTCCACCTAAAGCAACGAGGCCGTGGTGAGGAAGGAGGTAGCACGTGAAGATTTCAAATCGTTCAAGTAGGAGCATTCCGAGCTTTAGTTACATTATAGTTTGTGAGAAACAATTAGTAATAGTAGAACTTATATTGTTATTTGTAATAACTTATCAGTATGATATATGCCCTGTTGTGACTTATGTATTAAGTGATTATATTCCAGTTTATGTGATAATTGTTCTACACTTAGTCTTTTATTCCGCTTATTTAATTAAGTGCACAATGTAACTTGATTATTATCTATAAAAGCGCTATGTATTTCACTTCTCATTCTGAGGCTTAAGTTTTCAAAAAATTAATTTATTTAAAGAAAAAAAACACTTCCATTATTTTTCTAAGTTAATTTCAAAAGAAAATTAATACAAGGCATAAGTGACAACTAATAGAATCCAAATGTGAACTTAAGCACAGTGGGGTTCTATTAGGGTGTTACAAGCTTTAGTTACATTATAGTTTGTGAGAAACAATTAGTAATAGTAGAACTTATATTGTTATTTGTAATAACTTATCAGTATGATATATGCCCTATTGTGACTTATGTATTAAGTGATTATATTCCAATTTATGTGATAATAGTTCTACACTTAGTCTCTTATTCCGCTTATTTAATTAAGTGCGCAATGTAACTTGATTATTATATATAAAAGCGCTATGTATTTCACTTCTCGTTACAGGCTTAAGTTTTCAAAAAATTAATTTATTTAAAGAAAAAAAACTTCCACTATTTTTCTAAGTTAATTTCAAAAGAAAATAAATGCAAGGCATAAGTGACAACTAATAGAATCCAAATTTGAACTTAAGTATAGTGGGGTTCTATTAGGGTGTTACAAAATGATTATTGCTTATTAGTGGTTTTTCATGATATGCTTATATGTATGCTTGATGAAATACTGAATGGATATTTCTGCTAATGTTCAAGATTAGTTTAAAAGTAACTACACTTCGGCTAATCACGTTTGTGAAAGTTTGATAATTGAATCCTTACCTGTTCACCTTTTTATAATAAATCCGAAGTGACTGGGACGACAACGATGACAGTTTTAGTACAAGTAGGAACTTCTACTGAGAAATCATGTATTTCTCACTCCTATGTTTATTTTTCGTTGTCGTTACCAGAGACAGACGTGTCCACCTAAAGCAACGAAGCTGTAGCTGAGGAAGGAGGTAGCGCGTGAAGATTTTAAACCTTTCAAGTAGGAGCATTCCGAGCTTTAGTTACATTATAGTTTGTGAGAAACAATTAGTAATAGTAGAACTTATATTGTTATTTGTAATAAATTATTAGTATGATATATGCCCTGTTGTGACTTATGTATTAAGTGATTATATTCCAGTATATGTGATAATAGTTCTACACTTAGTCTCTTATTCCGCTTATTTAATTAAGTGCGCAATGTAACTTGATTATTATCTATAAAAGTGCTATGTATTTCACTTCTCGTTACAGGCTTAAGTTTTCAAAAAATTAATTTATTTAAAGAAAAAAAAACTTCCACTATTTTTCTAAGTTAATTTCAAAAGAAAATAAATACAAGGCATAAGTGACAACTAATAGAATCCAAATGTGAACTTAAGCACAGTGGGGTTCTATTAGGGTGTTACAAGCTTTAGTTACATTATAGTTTGTGAGAAACAATTAGTAATAGTAGAACTTATATTGTTATTTGTAATAACTTATCAGTATGATATATGCCCTATTGTGACTTATGTATTAAGTGATTATATTCCAATTTATGTGATAATAGTTCTACACTTAGTCTCTTATTCCGCTTATTTAATTAAGTGCGCAATGTAACTTGATTATTATATATAAAAGCGCTATGTATTTCACTTCTCGTTACAGGCTTAAGTTTTCAAAAAATTAATTTATTTAAAGAAAAAAAACTTCCACTATTTTTCTAAGTTAATTTCAAAAGAAAATAAATGCAAGGCATAAGTGACAACTAATAGAATCCAAATTTGAACTTAAGTATAGTGGGGTTCTATTAGGGTGTTACAAATAGTAACTTGCAGGTCCCACAAGCCCGCCAGGACAACCGAAACCCTAGAATTAGGGCTCGGAGATGCCCGAAATTGAGAAATTATAGGATTAAGATTAGAAATTGATAGGAATAAACATTTTATATCTAGAATTAATTTTCGGGCATTGTTTGATTACCCGGGTACACTGTTTTACCCGTTCGGTAAAATTTCGGTGGGCGGTTTTTACATCGAAAAATGCTACTTATTCACCAAGTTATGGACAACCAATTATCTCGAGCCAATTGAATGGCCAAGATTCATCCCTTGGCTTCCAAAACTAATCCTAGCCATTCATCATATTTTCTTTTTGAGGAACTAGACTTTTATTACATCATAATTACACAACCTAATTTAATTTCATTAAAAGGCCACAAATCTTCTCCACCAAGATTGCATTTCTCGGCCAGTAAAGGGGTTAGACCAGAAACCTCCATTTTCATTTCCTTGAGAGCTCAAGCTTGCTTTCAAAGCCCATAAACACTAGCCTAGAGTTGTTGAAAAATCCAAGTTCCTTCACAAAACTTGTTCTAGACCTCAAACTCTACAAATCTAACCGATTGAAATTTCAATTCCTCACCTTGATACCTCATAGCTCACTGATTAGGGAAGGTTTTAGAGCTGTTTTGGTGGCTTCACAGTGAGCAAGATCACTCTTGAAACATCCTTGAAGCCAAGACCCTTAAAGCCACTCAAGTAGGGTTTTCTTTGGCCTTTTTCCTTCAAAATTATTTCTGATAATTACTGATGAGTATTGGTCCGAAATTTCTGGTTATATTTGATGATAATATGTTGATATTGATGTATTAATTTTGGTGGAGTGTTTGGATGTTGTGAAAAATGATTTTTGTCAAAAGAGAATTTGACACATGCTGCTGGATTTTCGGATTTCAACAGAACAGAATTTGTTCACGAATTTTCTGGCTCATTTCTAGTCATTTTTATTAGCTATAAAAATTATATATTGAAGCTAACATCATAAGGAAACTCTGATAATTTTCGTGGTTCATGATAAGGAGCTTTACTGCCGGAGAAAAATCATAAACCAAGACTTTAACTATGCTGCCTGGATTGTGTGGGAACTGAAGCTCTAATTTTGTATAATTTTGTTACTATAGCAAAAGATTGAATTATCACCTGAAAGTTTTACAGCTTGTTAATAACATCTTGAAGTGTAATTGTGATTTTTATTTTGAGTTGATTCCATCATTTGCTAAATTTAAAAATTATGGGAACCCTGTTTTGAGCTGTGAAAAAGTGGTTCCTGACCACTAAACTTGTATAATTTAGTTAACATGGTTAGGGAACTCCAATTGATATGAAAATTTTACAGGGTATTTTAGACATATGAAGGTATCACAAGTAATTTTTGTGGCTCTTGAATTGGTTATTTGGTAGAGAAATTAAATGTTGTCATTGGAATGATAAATCTGCCAAGGTGCTAAAAGATGAGAATGTCTTAAACTAATGATAAAATGACATTTAGTCCAAGTAGATGTTATGAATGCATGCTAGCTACTTTAAGGAATTTTTTATGAGACATGATTAGAATCATATTGGGAATAATGCCTATATGTGTCCTATGCATGCATTCATAGGTAGTAAAGTGAATGATGCATTTAATTAAGTTGTATAGCCATAAGTAAAGACATATGATCCTTTCGACTTATCGAGGGCAAATGGAGTGACATATGATCCTTTCGACTTTGTTGATGGCAAATAGAGTGATATATGATCCTTTCGACTTTGTCGATGGCAATAGAGTGATATATGATCCTTTCGACTTTGTTGAAGGCAAATAGAGTGGGATGTGATCCTTTTGACTGTGTCAAGGGCAAATAGAGTGGGTTGTGATCCTTTTGATTGTGTGAAAGGAAAATAGAGTGAGATATGATCCTTTTGACTTGTCAAGGGAAAATAAAGAGATATAAGATTCTCTTCGATTTATTAGGGGCAATTACAAATAAGTTTACTACATATAGCATATGCAAGATCATGTTATATTTAAAACTTTGACTATAATGATTTACTATGTGTTCGAGCTTTATTATATATATGCATTAAGTGATTGATCATTAAAAGCTACCCACTTCGGAAGTACGATTTGGAACTCTAAAATTAAACTATTGTTATTAAATGCATGATCACTTTTTCTTAATAAACCGAAGTGGCTGGGACGGTGACGATGACATTATGATTTTGTAATTAGGGAGTTGCCCTACTGAGAATTTTATAATTCTCACCCCTATGTTTGTGTGTTCCCGTGTCGTCTCCAAGTTGAACCAGAGAACTATGGGATGCTACACTGAAAGAGGTCAGATTGGCAGTAGTTAGGTGTTTGAGATTGTATCAGATGTACTTAGATGTATATATAGATGTGTAAACTTAACAGAGAACATATGTGTATTAGAGCTTCCCTATGTAATCGACTTTATATTAAATAAATGTTTTGTATCTTGCTATATATGTTGATCGAATTACGCTAGTTAGTACACGAACCCATCGAATTTTCTATAGTTATTTAAGAAAGGTCCGCTAATTAAAAAGTAACAACTCTCGAGTACGATGTCATGACTTAAGGATAATGTTGTACTTGGGAGGGGTGTTACAATAGGAGCGGTGATCTGGGTCATAATGCACCTCCCAAACTGGCGTATCAACAAATATCACAAATGATGCCATCAATCTCTAAAGACGTGACAGAAAAGAAGGAAAGAAAGAAAGGGAGTGAGAATCTTACTGAAGAATCTCAGTAGGGAACCTCCTATCTAAGTGACATCGTCAATATCCTCAGGAACCTTGGGTTTATTGTAAAAAGGTGAACATGCATATAGTTCATTATTAGGTTTCTAAACATAATTATCCAAGGTTCATTCATTTTAGAATGAATCTTAATGTCATGTATGCAATAGCAAAGCATGAATGCATGATAATACATTATGCAAGTCATTAATAGAATATGACATCAAGAAATATCAATAAACATATAAGTGGCATAAAGTGGCATATATAATCTTTCATGTGAAACTTTTCTCTTTTCTCAACTGTGTGACATTAAAACATCATACTTAGCATCATGGGGCCACCCTAAAACATCTCTAGGTTATGAGCCCTTATCTTAACTAGTCGTCACTAGTTCTTACTTATCCTATGATAAGTGTAAACATTCCTGACTTCTAGAGTATGGGCTAGAGGGCTTAAGGATCACCTATCATAACCTTTAAGTCGGGGAGTCTATAGGAATATTTCCTTCTTTGAAATGCTCTACTGACATCTAGTGCACAGTGAATTATCCGCTTTGGCAAGCTTAATGTTAATACCTTCATGGATTTGCCTCTTCCCCACCAGAGCAGGAGAAATGCGTCTCAGTGCTATGTCACGTTTAAAAATCTCATTTTCATTTCCTGGGGGTGCTCAGCTAAACCGGTGTCACCTAGGACGTATCTCATATATTTTAAAAAATTTCTAAGTCCCCAAATTTGACAAAAATTTGGCAGCATAATAGCTGTATATCGAATTTCCTTAAATTTGCTTTATGCCACATAAACTTATAAAGCATGTACTTTCTCATTCAATTCCATATAACCAAGTAAATCACAAAAGTCATATAAACATATTCATCATAGCACATACATCAACATAGCTTAACTTGAATAAATAAACTCATTATATCATTAGTCCTATGGCGTTTCAAGCCCTTTTAAACCTTACGAGTCTTAAACTTAATATCTGATTAATCTAATATCCGTTCTTAACCTTTTATGCACCTAGGGGATCATTACCAATAATTTTTAGTAATCAACATCAAATAACATAGTGCAGAATCTATATATCATAGTTATGAGTGTTTAGGAGTCACAACATTGACCCTTTCTAAGTTTTGTCTTCACCTAAGGTACTAAAATCAATTCCTAAACCAATTATGAGGGATTCCTGCACATATACAATAATTATAAACCATTTTCACTATGTTCAACCATGCTGGGACAGAATCTATAATTTTGTTTCAAAGGGTTTTAAAACTCACATTTCTAATCCTTTCTAGTTACTTGTTATTCCTAACACTCACCCAATAATTTTTCCTTCACTCAAACATAATTTTTACACATTCTAACTTATAGAAACAGCATCAAATAGTGGCCATAATCCCAGGGCAGTGGCCGAAACATATACTTCATAAAATTACATAAAATCACATTTCATGTGCACACAAGTTACTAGTTTTCTCTTGGAATCAATTTAAGACCTCAAACTCTTTTAGAAACTAATTTATTTCATAAAAATCATGAAAATAAAGGCCAAGGCAGTAGCTATTTTAAACCATCCTCAAAAGAGTTTTTAAACCATAAAATCATACTCAAAGTATTCTTTAAGCCTTTCTATGCTTAAGAAAAATCCTAAGACATAGTTTGTTGGCCCTTGTGACTAGATGAAACTTATGCTAAATTCATCCTCATCACATGGCCGAAAATAGCATTTATGAAAAGATCTCATTTTCCAAACTTCACTTGAGATAAAATAGACAAGCCTTTGAGCTCTAGGATCTTTAGGTGAGGACATAAACTTAAAGATGATATGCACTTTATTTTATTCTTCATTACAAAGTAAAGTGAGAGCATAAAAGTAAATATGAGATGCAAGCTTGTTATTATCTTTAAGGTTTAAGTGATGACTTGAAACATAAACATGAAATGAAAAGCTTGAAATTTAAACATGAGAATGCAAGTTCATTTCTTTATTCTTGAGATTTTAGTGATGACAAGAAAAAGTAAACATGATATGCAAGGCATAAACTTAAACATGGATGCAAGTTCGTATTAGTCTTTACTAGAGCTCATACAAGACTTTAAAGGAATAATAACGTCAACCCAACACATATCTTAGCAAGATGAAGTGAGCTTTAGAGTTCTTTGTACCAAGGTTTCAAAGAAATCTTATGGTTTGAACATCATCATCAAGCTCAAGGAAATAAGCTAAGAGATAAAAAAATATACTACAACATCTTCTTGGAAACAAAGATATATTTTCTTAAGTAAACATTTATGTGAGCTACCTATCATTGTCATCAACTTTGTAAAAGAAAAGGAAATGAGAACAGAAACTAGAAAGGAAAAAGGAAAGAAAAACCGAAACCTTAGGTAAAGAAAGAAAGGAAAAACCAAAATGCTTCAAGATCAAAAACAAGTTTCAAGCTTTAGAGGTTTCTCAAATGAAAATCACAAGACCATTATCTTGAAACCTCATCATCAAGCTTAAGATTTTCCTTTCAAAAATCAAGTCTCATGACTAAAATAAAAAGAGAAAAAAGGAGTTTGGACCAAGAGAAAGCTAAAGTATATCAAAACATCAACATAAAAAGGAAAAGCTTTGAAAACAAAACCCCTACCAAGTGTGAAGATGAAAACTTGGTTCTTTGAAGTGAGGTTGAGAAGAAAAATTCCTCTTGAGATGGTGATGATGCTTCGGCCAAGACAAGGAAAAAGGAAAGGAAAGGTGTTTTGTGTGAGCTTGTGTTTGGGAAAGGATGCTATGGTGTTTGGATGGTGGTTAAAGGTGGTTGTGTGGTGGTTTGAGGTTGCAATATGGTGGCTCAAGGAGGAGGATGGAGAAGATGAAGATGAAGAGAGCTTCTTTGAAGTTGAGAGAAAAAGAGAGAATTGAAAGAATGTTTTGGAACTTACACTTAGCAAATGATCTAAAGGTTCTTACAAGTTCATTTGCATGTGTATTTATAGAAAAACAAAACAATGAAGAATGAATGGAGGGGGGTGCTGGCTGTGTACTCCAAGGAGGGAGGAGGAAAAATATCTCATTCAAATTGGTCATTCAAGGCATGGTTTGAAGTATGGTGGGTATGGCTCAAAGTATGGTTCAAGGTAAGGTTTAGGTATAGTGCAAGCATGGCCTTGGTGTGCAAAACAAATTCAACATGTGGGAAATGAGGAGGAGGAGGTTCGGCTATGTGCAGCCCATGGGGGAGGAGATTTGTTCATTTAATTGTGGTTTAGTGATGTATTTAGGTGTTTCTTTGATTAAGCTTTTGATTAGGAATTTGTAAGAAAGTGTTTAGGTGAGGTAATTATGTAATTAGGAATATTAAGACATGATTAGGGGCGGTCTTGCTTCATTAGCTAAATAAAAACTCATTTTATGATGCAAACAATTATAGACACAATTCCTTAATTTAAGGAATTGGAGAGAGAAAATACTATTTAAGATTCCATGACAAAGAATCTTGATTTTTAGAAAAGATTAAGATGTAACTAAGCAATCTTAGGTTCTAATTAACTTTAATAAATTATTTTGACTCTAGATTAATTATGGAAATTAATTAATCTTTGATTAGAGCCTAATATTGCTTAGGTTTGGTTAATCACATCATTAAGCTCAAAAATGCTATTCTAGGGCCAAAATCGTAATTTCACACAAACACTGCCCGAGACCACACGGATCAAAACAAATATAATCAAGCACATATAATTAACATTCTAAACTCCCGGGAGAGATTACGGGCTCAAACTACACCAATACCCGCTTAAAACGCTATAGGGTTATTTTGGTCATTTTGAGCTAAAAGTTCGGAAAATGAGATTTTCACCTCTACAGTCAATCAAAACATATATAATCCCCTTCAAACATTGAGTTAACCCTTCGAGGACTGTCGGATTGGCCATCCTCAAATTTCCATGTAGGAATGACCTCAGGGGCGTTTTGGTCATTTTCGCTCAATATAGAAAAAATCGGGGCATTATAAAGAAGATTCAAAGGATGAACTGAGGAAGAAGATGGAGATGGGATCTCTTATCTCCATGCTTGTGAGAAACATGTCCAAAGTCTGGAAGGGCGGAATCAAGAAGTGGAAACACTTCAGTATTAGAAAGGCTAGAAAAAGCAAGGGAAAACTGGAAAACATGAGCTATTATAAATATGGTGAGGAAGGACACTTCAAAACTAATTATCCCAAGCTCAAGAGTCCACAAAAGAAGTTCATTCCTAAGAGAAAAGGAATGCTGGCCACTTGGAGTGACTTAGAAAATGAAAAAGGAAGGATTAGAAAGCCAAAAAGAACTTGAAGATGTGGCAAATCAATGTTTCATGATGGACTACACTTCAAAAGGAGAAATAAAGGTAAAACAACCCTCTGAGTCTGGTCTCTCTTATGATGAACTAGTAGCTTTATATGATGAGTTGCTTGAAAACTCTCAGACCCTATCTTCTCTCTATCTCAACTTCAAAAATAATCATCAGAAAACAGTTTTAGAGTTTGAGAAAGTTAAAATAGATTTTGAGAACCTAAGGCTTGAGAAATAAGAGATGCAAGGAGAAAGTTTCTAAATATAAAACTCAAGTCCTTGGAAAACAAAGTTTCTGACAAAAATCAGAAAGCTCAAAAAGTAATTTCTGAACTAGATTAAACTTTGAAGCTTCTCAAATTTGATTTAAAAATAATGGTTAATGGCTCCAAGAATCTTGATATAATGCTTGGAGGTCAAACACCATATTTTCAGAAAACAAGATTGGGGTATGAGAATGAAATGGATGAGAAAGGTAAAACAAGCTCATTTAAAATAACAAGAATAAAATATCCTATAATTTTTGTCACAATAATGGTATTCACCTGACAAGTGTTTTATGAGAAGAAAAGCTATAAAAAAAGTTGGAAAACCTCCACACAAAAAAACTCCCAAAAGGACCCAAGAAAATATGGGTACCTAAAATAAAAATCGTATTTGTTGCAGGTGTGTCTGAGAATGCATGTTGAAAAGGACACAAAGTAGTACATGGGTAGTGGCTGCTCCATACACATGTTAGGAAGAAAAAATTGGTTTAGAAACCTAAAGCCAAAGAACTCAAGTTTTGTAAAATTTGCTGATGAAGGAAAAGCCAAATTTATTGGTATTGGAAGTGTTAGTAAGGATGAATCTCATCAAATTTCTGATGTTTTGTTAGTTGATGGTCAAGCTCATAATTTATTGAGCATCAGCCAATTTTGTGATCAAGGCTTTAATGTCTGATTTAATGCCAAGGCATGCCATGTAGTGAATCCTACTTCTGGATAAGTCATTTTATCTGGCAAGAGACATGATAACACATATGTGTTATTCTTGGATGACCTTCTAGATCAAGATATAAAATTTCTCGCATCCTTGATGGATGGTAAGTGGCTGTGGCATAAGAAGCTAGGACATACTCATATGAATCTTATTTCTGAGTTATCTCAAAAAGAGCTTATTAAAGGCCTGCTTAAGATCAATTATGACAAGGACTTCACTTGTGTTTTTGTGAGAAAGGCAAGCAAATCAAATCCTCTTTACACAATAAAAATGTAGTGTCAATTACTAGGCCACTAGATCTTTTAAACATGGATATTTTCAGACTAACCAAGACTGCAAGTTGCCAAAAGAAGATATTGTCTTATCATAGTAAATGACTATTCTAAATTAAAATGGGTTATTTTCTTAGATTCTATGGCATATAGTGAGTAACAGTAGCAAAAAAAATGAAAATATGATAGTAGTTGAGCTTATATTCTTTTTCTCTTTAAAAAAAAATAAACAAAAGATCAAGCATTGCACTCTAGAGGTCATAAGCATGATGGTTTTACAACCATCACCAAAAACCATCATCATCAAGCCGTAGCATTGATCATAACAAAACCAAAAGAAAAGAGTAGAGAAGAAAGGAAGACATAAAAACAAATCCCTACTAAAAGATGCTTCTTGCCTGAAGGAATAAAATGATTGCTCTTTCCAAGGAAAAGAAAAGAAAATCTTCTCTTAGATGGAAAAAAGCTTTTGACCAAGTGAGGAAGAAATAGAAGGAGGGAATTTTGTGGTGGTTTTGTGTATGAGGGTGAAAGCTTGGTGTTTAGGGTATGATCTTGATGAAAACTTTTGTGTATAAGGGTGAAAGCTTGGCGTTTAGGGTATGATCTCGATGAAAAGTCAAGTTCTATGAGTTCAAAATTCATATTTAGGAGTTGGAACTATGATCAAGATACAATCAGACTATAAAGGAAAGATAACAAAAATAAACAAAAAAGTGAGATTAAAAGAACATAAGAAGATGATGGATAAGTTAGAGGATGGAAGGTGCCACAATCAGGGGATTGATAAGCCTTGTTGAACATCGCCACAAGAGTATGCTCTCTTGGTAAGAACAGAGGTTTTGACTCACTCAAGAACCAAGAAAAGAATACTCTCATAGAGTTTCTCAAGCTGAAATCTTATATTTTCATCTCCCCAAAACATAAGTGCATACAAACTTAAATAGACATGTCATCTAAACTCAAGCTTAAGCCATCTTGGGCTATGTAGCTAACTAAGCCCATAACATGGGTTTATTTCTTAAAAATACTAAATAAGCAAACTAAAATAAACTTCTGATGGACCATAAAACATGTGACCCCTATTCTATTTGAAATGGGTTATATTCTAGTTTGTATTCCTTTAGTTGAACACAATTAACAATGCTTTCAACTTCAAAATCTTCTAAGTCTGGAATAGTTCAAACATGGCAGCCATGATTATCTCCAAAGCTTCTCTTGACCTTCTCTCCCTGGCCCTAGTCATGTAACCTTGAAGTCTTTCCATTACCTCCAACCGTAGGTCGATTCCTTGGTCTTCATCACTCCCTCCTTCTTCAAAAGAATTTGACCTTAAATTGGAGTCTTCAGCACCTACATCAAAAGGAGATAAGTCACGAACATTGAAAGTAGCGCTAACTACATACTTACTTGGTAAGCCCACTTTGTATGCATTGTCTTTCCAAAATTTTAAAGAGTCTATCTCCCCTTTGTTGCAACTTAGATTTCCTTTTAGTAGGAAACCTTTCTTTTTGAAAAAGAACCTAAACCATATCTCCAGGTTAAAATTCTACCTTTTTTCTTCCTCTATTTGCATATTTGGCATATTGCTCAACTTTTTTCTCAGCCTATGCTTCACTTTTTCATCTAATTGATTGACAAATTCAACTTTGGCTTTACCATCCTTATGCACTAATGATGAATTGTTAGGTAAAGGTAGTAAATCAAGAGGAGTTAGGGATAAAGTCTATAAAAAACCTCAAATGTTTAATGCAACATGGTATAATGGAAAGTTTTATTATATGCAAACTCAATATGTGTCAAGCATTCCTCTCAAGACTTAAGATTTTTTTTAATCATTGCTTTAACAATAGTTAAGGTTTGGTTTACTACCTCAGTTTGCCCATCAGTTTGTGGGTGGCAAATGGTGGAGAAAAGAAGCTTGGTCCCAAGTTTATGCCATAGAGCTGTCCAAAAGTCACTAAAAAATTTTGAGTCTCTATCTAAAACTATGCTCCTTGACAGTCCAAGGAATCTCACAATCTCTTTAAAGAACAAATTAGCAACATGAGTAGTTCATCCACCTTTCTTCAAGAAATAAAATGAAACATTTTAGAAGACCTATCAATAGCCATAAAAATGGAATCCTTACAGGTCTTTGTTCTTGGCAAGCCTACAATAAAGTCCATAGAAACATCAACCCAAGGGTAATCTAGAATGCATAATGCAGTGTAAAGTCCATGAAGATTTACCTTGGATTTGGCTTTCTTGCACACAACACAACGTTAACAAAATTGGTGCACCTGATGCTTCATATTAGGACAAAAGCAATGTATGTTCATGCAAAACATTCAAAGTTTTAAAAGTACACCAAAGTGACCCCATTAGTCAACCCTCATGGACCTATTTCACAAGCAAGTCATGAATGGAACTTTTGGGTACACACAATCTATTTTCTTTAAACAAAATACCTTTCATGCTTGTAAAATCCTTTATGTGCACCTTGTTCGCACAATGCATACAAATGAGAAAAATCTTCATCATGCACATAAAGTTCCTTTACAAGCTCAAATCCTAGCAATTTGACATCAAACATAGAAAGTAAATTATTCCTTCTAGATAAGGCATCAGCCACAACATTTGATTTGCCTTTCTTGTGCTTCATGACATACGAAAACTATTCTAAGAACTCAACCTATTTAGTATGTCTCTTATTCAATTTTCCCTTGAGGTATTTTAATGATTCATGATTCATGGTCTCTTTTGGAAAAAGGTAATGCTGCCAAGTTTGAATTGCCCTAATCAAAGCATATAGTTTCTTATCATTCATAGGATACTTCAAACAAGCATCATTGAGCTTTTCACTAAAGTAAGCTATACAGGTTGTCCTTCTTGCATTAGAACAACCCATATCCATACATTAGATGCATCATCACACTTGAACTCAAAAGATTTTGAAAAATTAGGAGGTGACAATATGGGTGCCTGCATAAGCTTATCCTTCAAAGAGTCAAATGCATCTTGTTGTTCCTTTCCCCATTTGAATCCCATATTTTTCTTGACAATCTCATTCAATGGAAAGCTATGGTACTGAAATCTTTTACAAACCTCTTATAAAATCTTGCTAACCCATGGAAACTCCTCACTTCACTTACTGTTTTTTTGGATAGGCCAATCTCGGATTGCTTTTACTTTTACCTCATTTACATGTACACCTTCAAACTTGATCACAAAACCAAGAAAAACTACATGATCTTTATAAAATGTATATTCTCATTGTTAACATACAATTGCTCATGCCTTAAGACTTCTAAAACACACCTCAAATGCATCACATGCTCATCAAAATATTTTGTGTAAATCAAGATGTCATAAAAATAAACAAGACATTTTCCCAAAAGATTCCAAAGCACATGATTCATCAAACGCATGAAAGTGCTAGGTGCATTTGTCAATCCAAATGGCATAATCAATCATTCATAAAGACCATATTTAGTCTTAAAGGCAGTTTTCCATTAATCACCCTCTCTTATCTTGATTTGATGACATCCACTTTTAAGATCAATTTTTGAAAAACAAGAAGCACCAAACAATTCATCAAGGAAGTCATCTAAATGAGCAATGGGATGTCTATACTTTACAGTGATATTGTTGATGGCATGATAATCAATGCACATCCTCTAGCTCCTATCCTTTTTTGGCACAAGAATGACCATCATAGTGCATGGACTAACGATTTCCTTCACCCATCCTTTCTCCATCAAACCTTCAACCTATTTTTGGATTTCTTGAGTCTTTTGCAAGTTGCTCCTGTATGCTAGCCTATTTAGCAATGTTGCCCCTGGAAAATGAGGTCAATTTTATGCTTAATCCCTCTAAGAGGAGGTAGGCTATGAGGTACATCAGTAGTAGATACATCAACAAATTCCTGTAGAAGAGAAGAAATAGCTCTAGGCAAAGAGTTAATCAATAATGAATCAATCAAGTTATTACCCACATGTTCCTTGCATAAAACCAAGTACATGGGCTGAGAGGCCGATAAAGCTTCCCTCACTTCGTTTTCTCTCATAAAAAATTTTTTTCTCTTTTCTTCACACTCATTTTTGTAACGTCTCGATTTTTTTTTCTCTGCTTAGCAAAAATGACCAAAATACCCCTAGGTCATTTTTGTGCAAAAATTGAGGCCGGCCAACCCTAGCCACCCTCAAAAGGTTATTTCTATATTAGGAATGGACTACATGAGGACTAGATAGTCATCTGCGATTCGCCCATGTAAAAATGACCAAAATGCCCCTGAGGTCATTTTTGCTCTGAATTCGAGGACGACCGATCCATGCCATCCTCGAAGGGTTGATATGATGATTGAAAGGGATTAGATGCCATTGAAAACAATAATAGAGATAAAAATCTCACTTTCCGAACTTCCGGCACAAAATGACGAAAATGCCCTTGCGGCATTTTTGCACAAGATTTAGTGCCGTTTGAGCTGGAAAGGTTTCCCGGGAGTTGGAAATGTTGTTTTTATGTGATGCGTGATATTTAGTTGAGCCCGGGTGGTCCTGGAGAGTTTTGATGGAAAATGATCGTTTTACCCTTAGATTAGTGCATAATGAGCTTAATCAAACGATTAAGGAAACCTAATCAATATTAGGCTCTAATTAAAGATAATTTAATTTTAATAAGTAATCTTGGGTCAAAATAATTAATTAAGGTTGATTAGGGCCAAAAAGTAATTAAGGAAATTCAAATTTCAAACTTAATCATAAAGCATCTAAGACTTTATGTCATGTCAAGGTTGAATAGTAATTTCTCTCTCATGTTCCATAAAATTTGGAACCTTGTTGGAGTTTGAATTTCAAACTAAACATGTTTAATTCAAACTAAGTAAGAATGACAACAGTCTAATCATGTCTTGCATTGCTAAGCACTTGGTTACTAACCTAAGCACCTAATTACCAATTCCTAAACTTGTGCTTAACCAAACTTACCTCTAATTCACCTCCTAACTACACTTAGAATGAAAAATCTTCCCCCCTCCCCCCCCCCCAAAAAAAAGCCTCCTAAGGCCACCGGCCACTCCCCCCAAATACACCCTCATAATTTTAAATTTCAACCCATGATATATATAGCAAAATGTAAAGAAACCCTACACTTTATCACTAGCTTTTTTTTGTTTAAGTCTTGTGACAAAAAAAGCTCTCTTGTTTTCTCTTAACTCAAAGTTCTCCTGTACCACCAAGAAACTCCTCCCACCACCACAAACCACCTTGAACCACCACACCACCATCTCAAACCACCTCCAAAATACACAACCTTTCCACCTCCAAGCTCAAACTCTCAAGAAAACTCATCCTTTCCTTTTCTTCCCTCTTGGCCAAAAACACAAAGCCACCTAGAGAAGATTTTATCTTCTCATTTTAACTCCAAGAACCAAGCTTTCTTTCTTCTTGCAAAGACAACATCTTTGGTAAGGTTTTGTTTGAACTTCCTTTCTCTTTTTGTTGAATGTATTTTCGGTTTTGGCTTGATCTAAGAGGACAATGTTTTACTCTTTTATGTTCACCTCATTTTCGATTTTTCAATGGTAGTGAGGTTCATGTCTTGGCTCTTTTGTAAGTCTTGGTGTTGTGTTGAGTTTCTAATGCCTTTCTTGTTGTATTTTTGGACTTGATGTAGGATGAATGAACAAGTTCCTTGTGTTTTCCTTCCTTTATTTTTTCGGTTTGGATCTTTTCCCTTTGGTGGATGCTTTCGGTTTTGACTTTCTTTTTCTCCTATGTTTTGAATTTGGATGAAGGAAAAGTGGCGGATCCATGGCTTGATGATGAGAACATTTGTTGATGGTCTTGGTACTACCAAGTTTATGGTCTCTAAAGCCCAAAAGAATGGCCCTTTTCCTCTCTATTTTTTTTGGTTTGGTATTTTGTTTTTTCTTTCATTTGAGTTTTGGTTTTCATGATGGAAAGATAACAAAGACCATAGCTTGATGATGAGAGCCTTTGATGGTGGTCTAGACACCATCAAGACTATGGCCTCTAAAGCTCAAAGGTTGATTCTTTACTTCCTTATATTTTGTAACACCCTAATAGAACCCCACCGTGCTTAAGTTCACATTTGGATTCTATTAGTTGTCACTTATGCCTTGCATTTATTTTCTTTTGAAATTAACTTAGAAAAATAGTGGAAGTTTTTTTTTAAAATAAATTAATTTTTTGAAAACTTAAGCCTATAACGAGAAGTGAAATACATAGCGCTTTTATAGATAATAATCAAGTTACATTGCGCACTTAATTAAATAAGCGGAATAAGAGACTAACTGCAGAACTATTATCACATAAACTAGAATATAATCACTTAATACATAAGTCACAACAGGGCATATATTATACTGATAAGTTATTACAAATAACAATATAAGTTCTACTATTACTAATTGTTTCTCACAAACTATAATGTAACTAAAGCTCGGAATGCTCCTACTTGAAAGGTTTGAAATCTTCACGCGCTACCTCCTTCCTCAGCTACAGCTTCGTTGCTTTAGGTGGACACGTCTGTCTCTGGTAACGACAACAGAAAATAAACATAGGAGTGAGAAATACATGATTTCTCAGTAGGAGTTCCTACTTATACTAAAAGTGTCATCGTTGTCATCCCAGTCACTTCGGGTTTATTATAAAAAGGTGAACAGGTAAGGATTCAATTATCAAACTTTCACAAACGTGATTAGCCGAAGTGCAGTTACTTTTAAACTAATCTTGAACATTAGCAGAAATATCCATTCAGTATTTCATCAAGCATACATATAAGCATATCATGTAAAACCACTAATAAGCAATAATCATTTAGAAGCTGCATGCATTTCATGATTACTCATCCTCAACATTCACTTGTTTAGTGATCATCATCTTTCATTTATTTCATCAACATATTTCTTAATTACTCACGGGATGAATGCATCAATGCTTTAGACCACCTTAAAAGGGCAATGAGCTCATACCATGGCCGTCGCCACAACCTTTTGGTTTTCTTTCCGTTGCCATGATCTCAACGGTTTAGGGGGGTTAAGCCGTGAGTTTAGCTCAAGTCCACTTTTCCAGACTATCATTGCTACTTTTTCAGGTTTTACTTTTATTCTCACTGAGTGAAATCATCAATACCTTAATCCTCAAAGAGGAGGATTAAGCAGTGAGTTGGTCTATTTATTATTTCATTTGAAACATGAATGTATGCACATTAATAAATCATGGCATAGTCAATCATTTTATCATTATCATTTCATATCTCATCAATACATTCACATTTTTGTATATCACTTCATGTAACATAGACAATATCATGTAAATCTCATAGTAAACATTCTCATAGATAATTCATATTAAGCAACCTAAGTTATCAAGTTAGGTCTCTAGTGTTCCTAATAGGTTATGAATATCTTGGTATTATCTTTTTCTCTTAGTCTTCTTTGTACTCTTAGTATTTCCATTAATACATTAATACCCTTTAAGATATTTTTTAGAGGTTCTTTATATATTTTTATTATGACTTTTATATATATCTCCTGAAGATTATTATTCTACTTAAATTCTTAAAATTATCTCTTTACAAGACTTGAATCTTTTATTTAGAGTTCTGACATCTTTTAGAATAAAATTTGTAGCACTAACATCTTAGATTAGTGTAAATCAACTGTAAATTGTGCATAGTAGGATTCCCAGGAAAGAGAGGTGGGTCACAATGGACACGCTTAAATACCAAGTCTTTCCTTAGCCATAACCTTTCCAAATTGCACTCTCACAGTATCACGTTATCTTCAAGACTTTCTCAGCACACTGTCCCGAAAATATATCTCTCATTCTATATTTTTGTAGTGTAAAACTTTATGCATAGCATACATAAGTGTATTTGTAGATGTGTTAGCGTTTCCACAAAGTTGAAATCAGTCCATTTGCAATTTTCTAGAGTGAGTTACACCTATTTTACTACTACAAGGTCAGATTAAGAGTTTCAGTCTTAGGCTCTACTTTAAAAATTTATATCTTGGGCTGGGAAACTCCGTTTTAAGTGATTCTTTTTAGAGAGTGTTCTACAATGAGTCTAGTTTATAATAAAAGTATTTTCATTTCGAGATCCGAACACTAATTTTTGAAGTAACTACTGCCAGAAATAACTAGAAATTCCAACACCTGCCATGTTCATGTCTTAAGTTATCTTTATTAACTCAAGTTTCACATACAATCTTTTAAGTTATATTTGAGTTTGATAACATCATAAAAGTACTCATAGCAGAATAGAACATGTTGTGTTTTCTAAAAATATAATTATTCAAAACTTTTGACAATAACTCAAGTTTGAGGCATTCTATCCATGAGCAAAGTTAGAAGCCAACAATACTTGAACAAATAAAGAAGAAACTCCTACGTCTTGTGTAGGGTTTAAAAAGGGTCCTTCTCTTCTTCCTTAAGCTTTGAACAAGAGTCTTTGGAGTGGATGATCCTCCTTGAATCTTGGCTCTAGAACTTGAGTGCTTAAGAAAATATTTCTCACTAGAGTTAAAGATTGTAACTCTTGTGAGGGCTAGTGAAAATTTGGACTTAGGATTTAAGTGTTTGGATGATGTTTAGAGGATCAAGAGAAGTCTTTAAAGAACATAAGAAGAATGATAGAATAAGAAAGAAAGAACACTTAGGGAGTTTCTAAATTGAAGAGAGTTTGAGGAGTATTTATAGTGGAAAGATTAGAGAAAAAATAGAAGAAGGAAAGCACTTGGAGCATGATTTATGGAAACATGTTGGCTGAATTTTGGGATGAAAATGCTCCTTGTTTTGTGCAAACATGTTTCCATGTTTTATGCAAACATGTTGGATGAAAATGCTCCATGTTTTGTGCAAAGATGTTAGTGGAGATTTTCTAACCTTTAGTGCATGTATGTGATTCAGAAATGTGTATGATGTATGTGGTTAAATTATTGTATTATCATCTTAATCCAATGGCTTAGATTCATTCTTGTCTAAAGACAAGTCTAGGGATTTGTGCAAATGGCATTGTAGTAATTTCTTTAACTAAGACAAGGATATTTTTGTAATTAGACAATGATAGTGGTATTCTTGTAATTCCATTCATAGAGTAAGGGTATCTTCATCATTTAATAAGGCAAGGGTAGTTTGGTAATTTCCTTTACATAGCAAGGGCATTTTCATAATTTCCACTAAGAGATGACATTTTCGTAATTCTTTGCATTTTTCTCTAGACATACTTAAGTAGTCTATTTGTTGTGTTTCATAACATTTGTCAAGATTCTCTTGGTTTTGCTATCGCTAATTAAGATTAATATTTATCTTAGTTATAAATTTGGGGATGTTACATATTTCAGTTTTGAGGAAGAATATGGATATAAAGTGTTGGTTGTTTTCTTCTCTTTATTATTTATTTTGAGCTTGACGGTGAGTCCAAGGAACAAGGTTCTTGGAACCATGGTATGCATGGACTCTAAAGCTCACAAATGTTTAAGATCTACTAGGAGCAAGAAATTAACCTTGTATGGTTTTTGAGCTTTAAGAGAACAAGATGTAAAATAAGCTTGCATTCATATTTACTTTCATGCTATCACCTAAATCTCAAGACAAGAATGAGTTTGCATAGCATGTTTATATTTTGAGCCATCACCTTAAAGCTTGAAGATAAAAATGTAGTGCATATCATGTTTACTTCAATGTCATCACCTTAACCTTGAAGATTAAAAAACAAGTTGCATAGCATGTTTACTTTTATGGCATCACCCTAATCGTAAAGATAAAAATAAATTTGCATAGCATATTTATTTTGAGCTATCACCATTAAGTCTTGAAGATAAAAATTCAATGCATAGCATGTTTATTTCAAGTTGTCACCTAAAGGATCTTAAAGCTCAAAAACTTGTCCTTGGAACTTAAATAGAAATTTAAATCATGGTTGCCGTCAATGCATATGCATTTCGGCCTTGACACCATAATGAGGTTTGAGTTGAGTTTTATTTGGTTTTATGACTCAAACCTTGTGTCTTTAAATTTCTAAAGGCTACACTTTGATAGTTTTGACATAAAGCAAAGTAAAAATGGTTTTCTCGTGAGTAAAAGGGTTATTTTGAAATCTTGAACAATGGTCCCTGTTTGAGACTAGTTTTGAGTATTCAAAGAGGTAAAAATTGATTTAAAAGGGTCTTGGGTCTTGAATCAAGAAATAAGGAAAAACTAGTATCATGGAAGTGTTGGAAAATATGATTTTCAAATGATTTTGGAACCAAGTTTTCAGCCACTATTTTGTTTATCTAAAATCTGTATGGTTCTGTTTGGATGAGGTTTAATGTGCAAAAATTGTTATTTCTTGTGACAAAAATTGTTTTTTGGCATCCTAGAATAAACTAGTAGCAAGAACGGGTCAAAGAAACCATTTTCAGGTAATTTAAAGAAATGGATTTTGGGATACTGCCCTCTTTTAATTCAATTTTTGTAAAACACTGGGTTAAATGATTTAAATGTGTTGTGATCACTAAAAATTGATGAGAGGAGTCAATCCTTATTTTGAGAAAAAAAAAAACTAGAAACTAGAAAGGAACGAAAATGTGTTTTCGAGACTTCAAGAAAAATTGAGATTTTGTACCCACTGCCTTAGTAAACTTATTTTGATGGAAAATTCCATTTGAAAACTGATTTTATGTGTAAAAATTTCCATTAGTGATGTTAAGAAGTAATTTTGACTTGATAGGAAAAAAAAAATCAAAAATCAAAAGGGGCCGAAAACGCGATTTCTAGAACATCAAAACAGAATTATTTTAATACACTTTCTTGCTGTCCAACACCCTTTGGAAATGTTTTTGGGGTTAAATAATATTAGAAAACTTAGGGATGAGTCCCTTAGATGCCTAGGAAATTATTTTTGGAAGCTAGGTCTAAATAGGTCGTAAGTTTTAACACGTAGAGGACTAGGTCGCATTTACGATGAATTGAGAATGCTTTCATATAAAAGTGCTTGATGATGATGTTTGATGCCCTGCCTATGTATACATGTATCTTGTATTGATAAGCATAACATGTGCACTAGCTGAGACCGGTCCATGATTTCGGCATACTGGGGAGGAGCATATTTAGCTTCTAATGGATTTGATGAATGATATATGCTGATGGACGTTTCCAGGTATGAGGTGATTATGTGACTTGTATGGCATGCTATGGTTATGTTTGAATCATTGAGATGCATGAATTGTATGAATATATGGCATAAAGCAAATTTGGGGAAATTCGATTTCTAGCCGTTATGCTGTCGGATTTCCGCCAGATTTGTGAACTTAGAAAATTGATGAGATTCTCAAGCATGATATGTTGTGTATATTGATTATGATCATGGATTATGATTGCATCTCTAAATAACATGTTACTACACTTTTAAGGTGACCTAAGATGTATGGAGATGATTCTCTACACTCCTCGAATTAAAGGTTATAAGAAGTGATCCTTAAGCCCCCTAACCCATACTTTGGGAGTCGGGAACTAGACTTATCACAGGATAAGTAGCTTATCATAGGGTAAGCAGGAACTAGTGACCACTAATTTAAAGTATGAGCTCATAACCTAGAAACTCTCAAAAGGAGAGAGTATTAGGGTGGCCCAATGGCAGAAAGATTAATGAACTTAAAAGTCACCTTAATTGTGAAGAAGAAAGGATTCATGTTATTCATGTGATTACATTTTCATATGCCATGCTTATTCAATATTATTCTATATTTGGTAGCATTTGGTGTGAACATGTACTCATGATATAATGCAATGCATTCATAACATCAAGAATCATATTAAAAGATACGAACCTTGGATAATGAACCTTGAACTTAATAAAATGATTTGTATGCTCACTATTTTCATAATGAAACCCAAGGTTCCTGAGGACGTAGATGATGACCCTCGGATAGGAGGATTCCCTACTGAGATTCTTTCTCACTCCCTCTATCTTTCTTTCCATCCTGTCTTCAGAGGTCGATGACATCATTCGTGATCTTCATTGACACTCCAGTGTAGAAGGTGCACTACGACCCGAACTACTACCCATATCACTTCGAGGGTCGTTGTGCAGTATGTATTTTTGCATACATTGGACACCCCTTCACTTACTCGGTTTACAGCTTCAGGTTCACCCCTACTTCCCCCTATGGTGATGACTTGATCTTTGAGCACACTCAACCTCGCGATGAGCAGACTCGATGTGCTCGCCCTACCACTTCGATAGTTTGCGATTATCCCAAGTATGTCCCCCATTCGAGTCGTTTAGAGACCGACTCGTTAGAGGATTCCCCCACACACATATACTCGGAGGGTTCTACGCCTACGACAACCATGGATGTGGATAGAGGTAGTGACGACACGGTGACCACCAGAGATGCACTCACGTTCTGCCTGCATACACCTACAGAGCTTGCCCAGTTCATCGGGTATGTGCCCCCTAAGCAGGGGGATCAAGATTGCCAGTAGATTTCGAGGAAGGACCCGATAGAGTGCCAGAGCTATCACAGAAGGATTCCCCTTTTTTATGCTGCATCTTTTGTTAGGGGTGACTTTAGTTATGAGCGCTCATAGGACTTGGAGGGGGGCTGTAGTTGACATCTGGTGTTTTGATATTCCATGTACTTTATGCTTTCATGTATTTCTTTCCACTGTTTATTTATGTACTGAAAGTTCAGCCCACTTTGTATGGGTGTGATTCTGCTTATTTATATTTCCTAGTGTTTTACTATATATGAACCATGTTATGATGTAAGGTTTGACATACGTATCTCATGTTTATGAATGACGTATTTATCCCTTTATCATGTGGAGTAATGTTTGCTTTATGATTAGCTCGCGCGGCTCATGTTTTGTTTTATGTTTCAAAAAAAATTTACCCATATAAGTATTTTGATAAAGTAAAGCGAAAGAATGAAACAGAAGGGAAATAACTAATAGTTAACCTTAATACATCCTAGGCGTGTTAAAAGTTAAATATTAGGGTGTTACAATTTTCATGTAGTTTAAGTGTCCTCACTCCTCCCTCTTTCTTTTTGAGCTTTGCCTTGAAACTCATTATTTGTTATCACTCACTGAGTCACTCTCAGCATTTTTATTCTGGACATTTCTCATTTCTTCTCCCTTGCTTTCTTCTCAATTACATAACAACCTGATCAACAAAAACTTGACTAGGAGTCATAGGCACTAAAGTGATTTTGTTGCTCTTATGTACAAATGAAAACATATTTGTGTGACCATCATGATGGGTCTTCTTATCAAATTGCCACAGTCTTTCCAAGAGTATGTGTCCTGCCTCCATAGGAACTACATCACATAGCACCTCATGTTCATACTTGCCGATTGTTAGAACTTGCTTCTTCACCACCATTTCTCCTTTATCACTAAGCTATTGAAGCTTACATTGCTTGGGATGAGGAGTAGTAGCAAGATTCAATTTCTCCACAATTCTTGTGCTAGCAACATTAGCACAACTCCCTCCATCAATAACCAAAGAACAAATTTTTCCCATCACTAATCACCTTGAGTGAAAAATGTTTTCTCTTTGTGAGCCATCATTTTCCTTCACTAAGCTTCCCCTGAGTAGGTCACCTTCTTGAAAGTAGATTTTAGTTTCATTTCACTTGCTGGTGATGATGATGAGTAGGATGAACTCTCACTTGCAACTTCACCATTCTCTTGTAAGATCACAGTCTTCTTGTTTGGACATTGAGAAGTAGTATGTCCTTGTCCAAGACACATGAAATACTTAATCTTACTTTGCTTAGGAGAAGAATTAGAAGCATTAGTAGGATTAAAAACAGACTTAGAGGGTGATTTACCAGCTTGAGTAGCCTCCTTGGATGAGGATCCCACCTTCTTCACACCTTCCTTCCATCCTTTAAAATTGTAGTAGGTGCTGATTCTCTTGAATGTCCTTTTTCATTTGAGTTGTGCCTCCACTTTGATGGCTTGGTGAACCAAATCTTCAACCTCCACATAATGATGAAGCTCTACAATGTCATAGATATCATGGTTCAAACCATTCAAAAAACATGCAAGAGTTGCTTCCTTATCCTCATTCACATTTGCTCTCACCATAGCAACTTCCATCTCTTTATAATACTCATCAACACTTCTTGTTCTTTACTTCAAGCTTTGAAGCTTAGCATGAAGATCTCTAGTACAGTATGCAGGAAGAAATCTCCTTCTCATCAACCTCTTTATTTCCTCCTATGTGACTATTGGTTGTTCAACAAACCACTTTTTCTCCTTTTGGAGTTGATCCTACCATACCAAAGCATATTTATGAAACTCTAAAGAAGCCACCTTAACTTTTTTTTTTTCTTTACTGTAGTTGTTGCACGTAAACACCTATTCATTCTTTAACTCCCACTCCAAGTAAGCCTCAACATCATTTCTCCCATGAAAAGTGGGAACTTTTATTATTACCACACTGATTCTCCTATTTCCTCTCTCCTTTCTAATTTCATGTTATCTTCTTCTGTCATCTCTTTAATGATACCTTCTTTCTCTCCTTCCATTAAATTCTTCCTCATCATAAGAAGATGCACCATGGCTGGTGCCCCCATAGATAGATCTTTCACATTTTTTTCAATTTTTTTTTATAGATAGAAGATGAAGAACACAAATGCAACAAGCACAAAAAACCTTTCGGCTGCTGATGATTAATTTAAATGATCAAGATATTACAAAAATGTAGATATAACATCAAAACAAGTCCAGTAACAAGAATTGAAATGAAATTCAATGAAATCAAAAGTATGTGGCACTTGAATCATCCTGCAAACCCAGGAATTTAAATAGTTTAATTCCAACACCAACAAACTCTAAGATACCAATTGATGAAAACTCAAGTTCTATGAGTTTAAAATTTGGATCTAGGAGTTGGAAATAGGATCAAAATAGAATCAGATTCTAAAGGAAAAATAACAAAGATAAACAAAAAAGTGATAAAAGTGAAATTACAAGAACATAAAGAAGATGGATAAGATAAAGGTTGGAGGGCACCACCATCAAGGGATTGATAAGCCTTGGTTGAAGATTGCCACAAGAGTATGTTTCTTGATGAGATCAAAGGTTTTGACTCACTCAAGAACCCAGAGAAGAACACTCTCATAGAGTTTCTCCAGCTAAAATCTTGTATTTTCATCTCCCCAAAATAGAAGTGCTTACAAACTTAAAATAGACATGTCATCTAAGTTTATGCTTAAGCCATCTTGGCCTGTGCAGCTAACTGAGCCCATAATGGGTTTATTTCTTAAAAATACTAAATAAGCAAACTAAAATAAACTTCTAATGGACCATAAAACATGTGGCCCTTATTCAGTTTGAAATGGGTTACATTCTAGTCCTTATTTTTTCAGTTGAACACAATTGACAATGCTTGCAACTTCCAAATCTTCTAAGTCTGGAATAGGCCTCTTTTCAAACATGGTAGCTATCATTCTCTCCAAACCTTCTCAACTTAGTTCTAGTCAAGTAAACTTGAAGTTCTTCCATTGCCTCCAAGCTTAGGTTGGTTCCTTGGTCTTCATCAAATCTATGGTTGTAGTGTGTTGCTCTAAGGTTTGGAGTTTTAGTGGAGAGCAACAATGGAGTTTATTGATGAAGGAGAAGAAAAGTTTGAGATGGAGAGAATTAGAGGATTTTTTACACAACTTGGAGCTTGATTTGTGACAAAAAAAAAGTGATGGGAAAGAATGAGAGACTATGTGTGCGTATGTTTGAAAAAAAATCAAAATAAGAAAGTGAGAGAAGGGTGTTTTTGCCATGGCCAAAATGGGGTAGATAGGGATATTTTTTTGTGTTTTGTTAATGTGGGGTTTAGGGTTAGGTATAGGTTTAATTAGGGGAATGGTTAGGAATTGGTAATTATGTGTTTAGGGCACTTAAGCTAAGGTTAGAGGGGTGTCTTGCACATTTAATTAGAATAAACTCAATCAATTCAAAATTCAAATGCAACATGGTCCCTAATCTTAAGGGAAAGTAGGAGAGATATATTAGCTTTTGTCCTACTTTTACTTTTGTCTCATGAACCTCTTTCTGTCTCTTTCTTATTAATCTTTAATTAAGAATGAGATTAATCTTCTCTAACTAATCTTATGCCTCAATTAACTCAAAATCATTATTTTGACTCAAAATTAATTAGTAAAAATAATTAATCTTTAATTCAAGTATAATATTATCTTTATGCCCTTAATTACTTTGATTAAGCTTAATTAACACTAATTATGGGCAAAATGATAATTTTATACAAATACTCCTAGGGACTCACCCCAAACATCATATATCCCTTTAAATTAATATATCTAACTCCAGGGTGATGGCCAGGTCCGATCATCATTTAATCCCGCGTTAAATTACGTTAAGGGCATTTTGGTAATTTTGTGCGAGGGAAAAATCAGGAATTGTGATTTTCACCCCAATTGCTATTTAAAACACATAATCACCTTCAAACATTAAACTAACCCTTTGAGGATGAACAAGATTGGCCATCCTCGATTCCCATACAAAATGACCTCAGTGGTATTTTGGTCATTTTTCACTGAAAAAAGTGGGCGTTACAAGTTACAGAACCAATGTGTTTGGGTATGAGTATACTTAGCTTGCACACACACATATAAATTTTAATATATATATATATATATAAAGAGCAAGAAACGACATAATATATATTTTAGAAAAATATACAAACTAACCCTTGCCATGTCTTTATTAGTGAGTGACTCCTTATTGCAACCACGAGTACCCTCAGTTGCATTCATGTTCCGTGGGGCTCAACTACTTAATGAGGACATGGAAGGAAGCGGGTCCAAGGAATGTAGCAAGGATGAATTACAAAAGCCTTGGAGGTCTCATGACAAGGGCGAGATCTAATAAGGCTAAAGAGGCTGTATATAAACTTGTGGCAACTTATTTGAAGCATGCCTAAGTCTTGAAGAATTGTAGCCCAAGATGGTGAATTGCTTAATGCAAATTGAAGGAATAGAGGCTTGAGGGCTGTATTCAATTTGAGCCCAATTTCTCCATCTAATTACTTGACTCCAAATTTGTAAAATGGAGCATGAAGGTTGTGTCTATGTTTGGGCCAATCTGCACCTTTTTTTTCTCTTTTTTTTTTTGAATTTAAGCTTGTAATAAGGCCCATTTAGCCAATCTTAGTCTTTTTTAGTACATGTTAAAATGGGATGAACTTTCTTATTTTTATTGTTTTAGTTTACTAATAGTGGTGGGCTAAATTAGTAAACTGATTTGGGCCTTATTGTAATGGACTTGAGTTGGGTCAGGTCTGAGCAAACTTGGAAGCTGTTGCCAATTATAAAAGGCAAACCCTAACTTTTGGAAAAGAAAATTCATAATATATTTGCTTTAAGTGTGAGAATTGCTCTCTCTTGGTTCTTCATAGAATCTCTGAACTTATTAAGGGTGCTCATCCTTGTGACATTCCTAGGCTTATCGATCTCTTAATTGTGGTGCTTGTTCTTTCTATTCTATTCTTGTTAGGATTCACGTTTAATTCTTTCACTCAGAAACATCTATTAACCCTCGTCCATATCTCAAGATATATAAATCAGATTTCAGTGATTCTTGAGCCTAAATTGTGTTTCAGAATGTGAGTTTTCGTCTTGTTTTTTAATCATCCAATTCCAAGACCTGTAGCGTGAGATACAGGGTTGTGTTAACTTCACGGTGAATTTGCGTTTCCCAACCTTGGTAGATCCTTCTTGTGTGATTCATGGAGTTTGAATCATATCACATGGTATCAGAGAACAGCTCTAGGGAAAGAATTGAGGTTGCCTTGCTTGGAAACCTTGGTAACATCCTTCTTGTTGTTGTCTGCCCTTGCTATTACTTGTGTTCATTACCTTGGCTAAATAGTTCATACTCTAGAACACTTAAACAAATTCAATTTAAGGTGAGACTTTGGCTGCTATATGCAGAGGATTGTTGCTGAATTAGTGTAGGCCTTAATTTGCATCAAAATAGCTTATTGTGGCCTAAGGTGTTACACACTTCCCTCACCAATTTAGGGGCTGCTCTTGTGCTATCTTTTGGTACTAAACATAAATTTTGCAAGTATAATTTGTGGCGTTGTGGCTGCCTCAAGAAAACCGAGGCAACACGCAATTTTGGGATTCTAGTTGCACACTTTGATCATATTTGGGATTGTCCTTATATCCTTCCTGCCCTTATAATTGAACCTAATTAAACCTTTGTGATGAGTTGTTCTTGCATAAATTCTATTTGATTCAACTAAGAACTCAAAGAGAATACTTGAGTGGAAAAAGGCAAGAGAGATTCATTATAGAAAAAAAGCCATAACATGAGTGCATACACTTGAGTGCTTAGTGCAATCAAGGAAGGGAGTGTGGTGAGGAAAATTATTTGTTACGACTAATCTCATTTTCTTTTCTTAAGCATGTAAGCTGAAGAACACAATCCTCCCCCCACGAGAACAGGTCTGTCACCATTCCAAATGCAAACTTTGACAAAACATTTTGAAAGGCTAATGAAATGAGACAACAAACTAAGCAAGTGTTGGACAAGCTAGACCAAGTTAAGCACAATAAGGACAATAGGAGAAGAAGAAGAGATAATGAAGGTGACCAGTGGCAAAATAGGCTTGAACGAGTTAAGCTTAACATTCCACTATTTAAAGGCAAAGGGGACCCAGAGGCATATTTGTAGTAGGAGCTGAAAATTGAGCATGTGTTCTCTTTTAATGACTATATTGAGCAAAAGGTTAAGCTAGTAGCAGTTGAATTTTCTAACTATGCACTTATTTGGTGGAACAAGTATCAAAGGGAAAGGTTGAGAAATGAAGAACCATTGGTAGACACTTGGACATAAATGAGAAGAATCATGAGGAAGAGATCTATGCAAGCCAGTTACAGTAGGGACTTGAAGCTAAAACTTCAAAAATTAACCCAAGGCTACAAGAGTGTTGAAGAGTACTACAAGGAGATGGAGCTGTCTTTGATTAGAGCCAATGTGAATGAAGATAGGGAGGCTATTATGGCATGCTTTCTGAATTAGCTGAATAATGACAGTAGAGATGTGGTTGAGTTACAAAATTATGTGGAGTTGGAAGACTTGGTACATCAAGCTACTAAAGTGGAGCAGCAACTTAAGAGAAAAAGTACCATGAGAAGGAGTTCTTCTAATTTCAATTCTTCAAATTGGAAGGAAAGAAATAAGAAGGGGGGAGGTACTTCTTCCAACAATACCATGATTGCACCTCAAAGGACTCAATTCAAGTCCGATGAGACCTCTAAAAAAACAAGGATTAGTGAGGTTAAATCCTTCAAGTGTTTGGGGAGAGGTCACATAGCTTCGGAGTGTCCAACCAAGAAGACTATATTGCATAAGGAAGATGGGGAAATCACTAGTGAGTCCTCCTCAAAATCTGCACCACAAAGTGAGGAAGAGTATGATGAGGAAATTGTACCTGAAAGAGATTTATTCATGGTGAGGAGGTTGTTGGGCAGCCAAGCAAAGGAGTTGGATGAAAGCCAAAGGGAAAATATTTTTTGCATAAGGTGTATTATCCAAGGGAAGGTTTGTTCTTTAATTATTGATGGAGGGAGTTGCACTAATGTTGCTAGTGCAAGGATGGTCTCAAAATTGAATTTGGAGGCTAAGCCACACCAATGGCCATATAAGCTTCAAAGGCTTAGTGAGGATGGTGAAATGACTGTAAGTAAGCAAGTGGAGGTGGAATTCTCCAAAGGAAAGTATGATGACGCAGTTTTGTGTGATGTGGTGCCCATGGAGGCTTGCCATTTACTTCTTGGTAGACCTTGGGAGTATGATAAGAAAGCTTTGCATGATGGGTACACAAATAAATTTTCATTTGTACATAAAGAGTGCAAGACTATTCTTGCCCCTTTCTCTCCAAGAAAGGTTGGTGATGATCAATCCAAAATGAGAGATAAAAGAAAATAGGAAAGAAAAGAAAAAGAAAGTGAAAAGAAAAAGGAAAAAGGAAGTGAAAAGAAAAGGAAAAAGAGAGTGGAAAAATAGAGGGAAAATTGCAAAATCTATATATTAAAGAAAATTATGTGAAAAAGGCTATGCTTATGAAAAAGCCAATGCTTTTACTTTTGAGTAAGGAACGTAAATCAATTGGAGCAAGTGCTATTGACTCTTTTTCTTGTGAAGTTTCTTCTTTATTGCAATAATTTGAAGATGTCTTTCCTAAGGAGTTACCTCATGGTCTACCCCCTTTGCGAGGCATAAAACATCAAATTGATCTCATTCTAGGAGCCTTATTGCCTAATAGGCTAGCCTATCAGAGTAATCCTCAAGAGACCAAGGAGATCCAAAAGCAAGTTGAAGATTTGATGCAAAAAGGGTGGGTGCAAGAAAGTTTAAGTCCATGTACAATTCCAGTCATTCTAATGCCTAAGAAAGATGAAACTTGGAGGATGTGCATTGTTTGTAGAGCCATCAATAACATCATAGTAAGTATAGACGTCCCATTCCTAGATTACATGATTTGTTGGATGAATTGCATGGTGCTTGTGTGTTTTCTAAAATTGATCTTAAAGGTGGATATCATCAAATCAGGATAAGAGAGGGTGATGAATGGAAAACTGCCGTCATGACAAAATATGGTCTTTATGAATGGTTAGTTATGCCATTTGGATTGACAAATGCACTTATCACTTTCATGCATTTAATAATAATGTGCTTAGGAATTTTTTGGGAAAATTTGTTGTTTATTTTGATGACATCTTGATTTACAACAAATCTTTTGATGAGCATGTGATGCATTTGATGTATGTGTTGGAAGCTTAGGCATGAGAAATTGTATACCAACTTGGAAAAATGTGTTTTCTGTACAGATCTTGTAGTTTTTCTTGGTTTTGTTGTTAGCTCACAAGGAGTAGATGTTGATCAAGAGAAGGTAAAAGCTATTCAAGAGTGGACAACTGCTAAGAATGTTAGTGAGGTAAGGAGCTTTCATGGCTTAGTTAGTTTCTATAAGAGGTTTGTTAAAGATTTTAGTACATTGGCTGCACCTTTTGTAACATCCCCAAATTTATAACTAAGAATCTTAATTATCGATAGCAAAACCAAGAGAATCTGGACAAATGTTATGAAACACAACAAATAGACTACTTAAGTATGTCTAGAGAAAAATGCAAAGAATTACGAAAATGCCATCACTTAGTGGAAATTACGAAAATGCCCTTGCTAGGTAAAGGAAATTACCAAACTACCATTGCCTTATTAAATGACAAAGATACCCTTACTCTATGAATGGAATTACAAGAATATCCACTAACATCTTTGCACAAAACATGGAAACGTGTTTGCATAAAACATGGAAACATGTTTGCATAAAACATGGAGCATTTTCATCCAACATGTTTGCACAAAACATGGAAACGTGTTTGCACAAAACATGGAAACGTGTTTGCACAAAACAAGAGCATTTTCATCCCAAAATTCAGCCAACATGTTTCCATAAATCATGCTCCAAGTGCTTTCCATCTTCTGTTTTTTCTCTAATCTTTCCACTATAAATACTCCTCAAACTCTCTTCAATTCAGAAACTCCCTAAGTGTTCTTTCTTTCTTATTCTATCATTCTTCTTATGTTCTTCAAAAACTTCTCTTGATCCTCTAAACTTCATCCAAACACTTCAATCCTAAGTCCAAACTTTCACTAGCCCTCACAAGAGTTACAATCTTTAACTCTAGTGAGAAATATTTTCTTAAGCATTCAAGTTCTAGAGCCAAGATTCAAGGAGGGTCATCCACTCCAAAGACTCTTGTTCGAAGCTTAAGGAAGAAGAGAAGGACCCTTTTTTAGACCCTACACAAGAGGTAGGAGCTTCATCTTTAATTGTTCAAGCATTGTTGGCTTCTAACCTTGATAGAATGCCTCAAGTTTGAGTTATTGTCAAAAGTTTTAAATGATTATTTGAAAAATATATTTTTAGAAATATGACATATTCTATTTTGTTATGAGTACCTTTATGATGTTATCAAACTCAAATATAACTTGAAAAGATTGTATGTGAAACCTGATTTAATAAAGGTAACTTAAGACATGAAAATGGTAGGTGCTGGAAATTCTAGTTGTTTCTGGCAGCAGGTACTTCGAAAGCTACAGTTCATAAAATATTAAGTATCTCGAAATTAAAATAATTTTACTATAAACTAGACTCATTATAGAACACTCTTCAAAAAGAATCACCTAAAACGGAGTTTTCTAGCTCAAGATATAAATTTTTAAAGTAGAGCCTAAGACTGAAACTTTTAAATCTGACCTTGTAGTAGTAAAATAGATGTAACTCACTCTAGAAAAATGTAAATGGACTGATTTCAACTTTGTTGGAGAGCTAACACATATAGGAATACACCCATGTATGTTATGTATAAAGCTTTGTACCACGTAAATACAGAATGAGAAATAAATTTCGGGATAGTGTACTGTGAAAGTGCAGTTTGGAAAGGTTACGGCTAGGAAAGACTTGGTATTTAAGCATGTCCATTGTGACCCACCTCTCTTTCTGGGAACCCTCCTATGCATGGTTTACAGTTGATTTACACTATTCCAAAGATGTAAATGCTAAAATTTGATGAGTTAGGAATTTGGAACTACCTTTACTAACAAGTATCTGACAAATTATAAACTTTCTTCTAAAAGATGTCAAAACTATAAATAAAACAATCAAGTCTTGTAAAGAGAGAATTTTAAGAATTTAAGTACAATAATAATCTTCAAGAGTTATATGAAAGTCATAATAAAAATATATAAGGAACCTATAATAATATTTTGAAGTGCATTAATGTATTAATGGAATGCTAAGAGTACAAAGAACACTAAGAGAAAAAGATATAATACTAAGACATCCATTACCTCTTCTGAACACTAGGAACTCAACTTGATAACTTTGGTTAGTTAATATGAATTATCTATGAAAGTGTTTACTATGAGATTTACATGATATTGTCCATGTTTTATGAAGTGATTTATAGTAATGTGAATGTATGGTGATGAATTATGAAATGATGAGGATGAATGATTGATTGCCCAAGGTTTATTGTGATTACATGATAATATGCATACATTCATTTTCCAAAAGAAATAATAAAAGTAAAGTTTGAAAAAGTAGCAATGAAAATGTCTGGAAAAGTGGACTTGAGCTAAACTCACGGCTTAACCCTAAACCGTTGAGATCCGCGACAGCGGAATGAAAACCAAAAAAGGTTATGGCGGCTGCCATGGTATGAGCTCATTACCCTTTTAGGGTGGTCTAAGGCATTGATGCATTCATCCAGTGAATAATTAAGAAATATGTTGATGAAATAAATGAAAGATGATGATCACTAAACAAGTGAATGTTGAGGATGAGTAATCATGAAATGCATGCGACTCTAAATGATTCTTGCTTATTAGTGGTTTTACATGATATGCTTATATGTATGCTTGATGAAATCTTGAATGAATATTTACGCTTTAATGTTCAAGATTAGTTTAAAGTAAGCGCACTTGACTAATCACGTTTGTGAAAGTTTGATAATTGAATCCTTTTTGTTCACCTTTTATAATAAACCGAAGTGGTGGGACGACATGATGACACTTTTAGTACAAGTAGGAACTCCTACTGAGAAATCATGTATTTCTCACTCCTATGTTTATTTTCCATTGTCGTTACCAGAGACAAATGTATCCACCTAAAGCAACGAGGCCGTGGTGAGGAAGGAGGTAACGCACGTGAAGATTTCAAACCGTTCAAGTAGGAGCATTCGAGGCTTTAGTTACATTATAGTTTGTGAGAAACAATTAGTAATAGTAGAACTTATATTGTTATTTGTAATAACTTATCAGTATGATATATGCCCTGTTGTGACTTATGTATGAAGTGATTATATTCCAGTTTATGTGATAATTGTTCTACACTTAGTCTTTTATTCCGCTTATTTAATTAAGTGCGCAATGTAACTTGATTATTATCTATAAAAGCGCTATGTATTTCACTTCTCGTTACAGGCTTAAGTTTTCAAAAAAATTAATTTATTGAAAAAAAAAAACTTCCATTATTTTTCTAAGTTAATTTCAAAAGAAAATTAATACAAGGCATAAGTGACAACTAATAGAATCCAAATGTGAACTTAAGCACAGTGGGGTTCTATTAGGGTGTTACACCTTTCAATGAAGTAGTTAAAAGGCATATGGGATTTAAATAGGGGTGAAAAATAAGAGCAAGCCTTTGCTGACCTCAAAGATAAATTAACTCATGCACCTATTCGAGCATTGCCTAATTTTGCTAAATCTTTTGAGATTCAATGCAATGCATCTGGCATGGGAATAGAGGCTGTTTTGATGCAAGAAGGACATCCAATTGCTTATTTTAGTGAAAAATTAAATGGTGTTGTTCATAACTATGATAAAGAGATGTATGCATTAGTAAGGGCATTACAAACATGGCAACATTGAATTTCTAATTCATAGTGACCATGAGTCCTTGAAGTATCTAAAAAGACAATGCAAGCTAAATAAGAGGCATGCCAAGTGGGTTGCGTTCCTTGAGCAATTTCCCTATGTGATTAAGCATAAGAAAAGTAAGGCTAATGTGGTTGTTGATGCACTTTCAAGAACATATTCTCCATTCTTTACTCTTGAAACTAAATTCATTGGTTTTGAGCATATAAAGGAATTGTATGCATGATCTAGATTTTTCTCAGATTTATAAGAATTATGTGCATACTGCCCAAAATGGATACTTTAGGCATAAGGATTATTTGTTTAAAGAGAAAAGATTATGTATGCCTAAAAGTTCCATTAGAGAGTTGCTTGTGAGAGAGGCACACGAGGGATTTAATAGGGCATTTTGGTGTCCAAAAGACTTTAGACATGCTGCATGAACAATTTCATTGGCCACACATGAAACATGATGTGCATAAATTTTGTGAAAGATGTATTGTTTGTAAAAAGTATAAGTCAAAGGTATTGCCTCATGGACTCTAGATTCCTTGGCCAATTCCTGATTTTCTTTGATTGATATATCTATGGACTTCATTTTAGGACTGCCTCAGGCAAAGAATGGCAAGGATTCCATTTTTGTGGTGGTGAATAAGTTCTCCAAGATGACTCATTTCATACCTTGCAAAAAGGTGGATGATGCTTGTCATGTAGCTGACTTGTTTTTCAAAGAGGTAGTGAGGCTTTATGGATTGCCTAGGAGCATTGTGAGTGATAGGGTTACCAAGTTCCTAAGTCACTTTCGGAGGACACTATGGGGTAAGATTGGTATTAAATTGCTTTTCTCAACTACTTGTCACCCCAAACTAATGGGCAAATTGAAGTAGTCAGTCAAACTCTTTCTACTCTCCTTAGGGTTGTTATAAAGAAGAATATTAAGTCATTGGAAAAGTGTTTGCCTCTTGTAGAGTTTGCATATAATATGGCAGTCCATAGCACTACTAAATGCTCTCCTTTCGAGATAGTGTATGGATTTAACCCCTTGACTCCTCTTGATTTACTACCTACGCCTAACATTTCTACTTTAAGCATAAAGATGCAAAGGCCAAGGCTGACTTTGTAAAGAAGCTACATGAGCAAGTGAAAGCTCAAATTGAGAAGAAAATGGAAAGTTATGCAAAGTAAGCCAATAAGGGTAGAAAGAAGGTTGTTTTTGAACCCAGTGATTGGATTTGGGCACACATGAGAAAGGAGAGATTTCCGTCTCAAATGAAATCCAAACTCCAACCTAGAGGAGATGGTCCATTCCAAGTCCTTGCAAAGATTAATGACGATGCTTCTAAGATAGACCTCCCAAGTGAGTATGGTTTTAGTGCTACTTTTAATGTCTCTGATTTATTTCCTTTTGATGTAGGTGATTCAATTCCCAATTTGAGGACAAATTCTCTTAAAGAAGGAGGGAATGATGAGGACATGGAAGGAAGCAAGTCCAAGGAATGTAGCAAGGATGAATTACAAGGCCTTGGAGGTCCCATGACAAGGGCAAGATCTAAGAAGGCTAAAGAGGTTCTAAATAAACTTGTGGCAACTTTATTTGAAGCATGCATAAGTCTTGAAGAATTGCAGCCCAAGATGGTGAATTGCTTAATACAAATTGAAGGAATAGAGGCTTGAGGGCTGTGTTTAATTTGAGCCCAATTTCTCCATCTAATTACTTCAATCCAAATTGGTAAAATGGAGCATGAAGGCTGTGTATAAGTTTAGGCCAATTTGCACCTTTATTTTTTATTTTTTGAATTTGAGCTTGTAATGAGGCCCATTTAGCTAGTCTTAGTTTTTTTCTTTTTAGTACATGTTAAAATGGGCCGAACATTTTTATTTTTATTGTTTTAGTTTACTAATAGTGGTGGGCTGAATTAGTAAACTGATTTTGGGCTTTGTTATAATGGATTTGAGTTGGATTAGGTCTAAGCAAACTTGGAAGATGTTGTCCATTATAAAAGGCAAACCCTAACTTTTGGAAAAGAAAATTCAAAATATATTTGCTTTAAGTGTGAAACTTGCTCTCTCTTGGTTCTTCATAGAATTTTTGAACTTATCAAGGGTGCTCATCCTTGTGGCATTCTTAGGCTTATCAATCTCTTGATTGTAGCGCCTCATTCTTTCAATTCTATTCTTGTTAAGATTCACGTTTAATTCTTTTAATAAAAAATGTCCATTAACCCTCGACCATATCTTAAGATATACAAATCAGATTTCAGTCATTCTTGAGCCTATATTATGTTTCAGAACGCAAGTTTTCTTCTTGTTTTTGAATCGTCCAATTTTGAGACCTGTAGCATGAGATACAAGGTTGTGTTAACTGCATGGTGAATTTGCATTTCTCAACCTTGGTAGATCCTTCATGGAGTTTGAATCATATCATGTTTGGAGTTTGAATCATATCACTACTTCACTACTAGGAAGATAGTCATGAGGGTCAAAGATTGCTTCAAATCTTCTTTTGTGTCACCATCAAGAGGAGCAATTTTGCTTAAGCAGGCTTTCCTTTACTTCCTCTCCTGATTCACTTTCTCTCCACCAATGCTTTCCATACTTCATTTGGCTCTTCTATGCATTTGATGGGATGATTCTTTATCACACGATAATCCTCCTTTGCTTTTGCCACTTTAATTTCAGCATCAAGTTCTTTCATAGTCTTAATGCAAGCAGCAACCATTTTCCTAATTCTCTATACAACGATCCATTTATCTTTAAATTAATTACTAAACAACATAAAAAGTCATAATAATCAATTTAAAGGAACATTTTACAAAGCAAGCAATTATTGTGTCTTTGTATGTTCTATTCAGAAACTCTTGAACAAAAGTATCATCATCTTCTTTGTGGACATTGAGCATATCCTGTACAAAAAATGGAATAAGGCATAAGGACCACCCATAAGTGTAACATCCCTTGCTGCTTTATGGATTGACAACTGTCCCCACAAACCAACACGATTCTTTTCAGCATGCTTTGTCCTCACTCACATGCTTCCTAGGAAAACTTCCCAGGAGGTCACCCATCCCAAAATTACCTCAAGTCAAGCACGCTTAACTGTGGAGTTCTTTCAGTTTAGGCTACCGAAAACAAGATGCTCTGATACCATTTGTAACATCCCCTGCTGCTTTATGGATTGACGACTGTCCCCACAAACCAACACGGGTCTTTTCAGCATGCTTTGTCCTCACTCGTACGCTTCCTGGGAAAACTTCCCAGGAGGTCACCCATCCCAAAATTACCCCAGGTCAAGCACGCTTAACTATGGAGTTCTTTCTGTTTGGGCTACCGAAAAGAAGATGCATCTTGTTTTCGGTAGCCTAAACTGAAAGAACTCCACAGTTAAGCGTGCTTGACTTGGGGTAATTTTGGGATGGGTGACCTGCTGGGAAGTTTTCCTAGGAAGCGTGTGAGTGAGGACAAAGCATGCTGAAAAGAATCGTGTTGGTTTGTGGGGACAGTTGTCAATCCATAAAGCAGCAGGGGATGTTACAAATGGTATCAGAGCCTGCACCTTTCCCAGTACGGTGTGGTTCGGGGACGAACTAGGTGGAAGCTGGTGGGCATGTAATGCCCGGGGACGAGGACGAGGAGTGATCGCCGGTGCAAAGAGGGCACGGACAAGGAGCGGCTCCTTGCAAGGTCCTCTAAGCGGAGGGGTACATGAATGAACCGATTACATACCCGAATAAGAGGGATCCTAAGACTGTATAGGTATGGGACTATACAGTTGAGGAGGGCTTATATGAATTGATTTGCACTACCTATACCAACAAGATGCATCTTCTTTTCGGTAGCCTAAACTGAAAGAACTCCACAATTAAGCGTGCTTGACTTGGGGTAATTTTGGGATGGGTGACCTCCTGGAAAGTTTTCCTAGGAAGCATGTGAGTGAGGACAAAGCATGCTGAAAAGAATCGTGTTGGTTTGTGGGGACAGTTGTCAATCCATAAAGCAGCAAGGGATGTTACAATAAGCATTTCACTTGTTAAATACAAAACAATGACGTAATTAATCTAAACACTTTAAAACCAATGTACCTTCTTGCTATGTCTTTCCTCACTAAAGCACCATTTGGCTGGCCTTTTTATCCCAGTATTTGATCAATAGAGGTTTATCACTGGAAATTGGGGGGCCCAAATTGGCAGTGCATATACCAAATTTGTGTAACTTTCACAGAATGTAAGCTACATAGTATAGGCCGCAACACTTAAAATATGTAATTTTGTTCCACATGTACTATATCAAAATTAGTAACCATAAATAATTAATAATTAATTGCATTCCATTAAAAAGTACACAATCCTTCTATGCCCCTCAATTGGCTTTGGTTTTTTTTTTCGTATGCTTGAATGCACTTAACCAGCCAATCTAATGCATATTCACCCCAATTGTATTGTTAGGGGTTGTTAACATCAATAACAGCACCCAACAGCCTCAAACTGGGTGCTTGCTACAAAGTAGGATGTAACATCCCCAAATTTATAACTAAGATAAATATTAATTAGCGATAGCAAAAACCAAGAGAATCTGGACAAATGTTATGAAACACAACAAATAGACTACTTAAGTATGTCTAGAGAAAAATGCAAAGAATTACGAAAATGCCATCACTTAGTGGAAATTATGAAAATGCCCTTGCTATGTAAAGGAAATTACCAAACTACCCTTGCCTTATTAAATGACGAAGATACCCTTACTCTATGAATGGAATTACAAGAATACCACTATCATTGTCTAATTACAAAAATATCCTTGTCTTAGTTAAAGAAATTACTACAATGCCATTTGCACAAATCCTTAGACTTGTCTTTAGACAAGAATGAATCTAAGCCATTGGATTAAGATGATAACACAATAATTTAACCACATACATCATACACATTTCTGAATCACATACATGTACTAAAGGTTAGAAAATCTCCACTAACATCTTTGCACAAAACATAGAGCATTTTCATCCAACATGTTTGCATAAAACATGGAAACATGTTTGCACAAAACATGGAGCATTTTCATCCAACATGTTTGCACAAAACATGGAAACATGTTTGCACAAAACAAGGAGCATTTTCATCCCAAAATTCAGCCAACATGTTTCCATAAATCATGCTCCAAGTGCTTTTCTTCTTTTGTTTTTTTCTCTAATCTTTCCACTATAAATACTCCTCAAACTCTCTTCAATTCAGAGACTCCCTAAGTGTTCTTTCTTTCTTATTCTATCATTCTTCTTATGTTCTTCAAAGACTTCTCTTGATCCTCTAAACTTCATCCAAACACTTAAATCCTAAGTCCAAACTTTCACTAGCCCTCACAAGAGTTACAATCTTTAACTCTAGTGAGAAATATTTTCTTAAGCACTCAAGTTCTAGAGCCAAGATTCAAGGAGGGTCATCCACTCCAAAGACTCTTGTTCAAAGCTTAAGGAAGAAGAGAATGACCCTTTTTAGACCCTACACAAGAGGTAGGAGTTTCTTTTTTATTTGTTCAAGTATTGTTGGCTTCTAACTTTGCTCATGGATAGAATGCCTCAAACTTGAGTTATTGTCAAAAGTTTTGAGTAATTATATTTTTAGAAAATACAACATGTTCTATTCTGCTATGAGTACTTTTATGATGTTATCAATCTCAAATCTAACTTAAAAGATTGTATGTGAAACTTGAGTTAATAAAGATAACTTAAGACATGAACATGGCAGGTGCTGGAATTTCTAGTTATTTCTGGCAGTAGTTACTTCGAAAATTAGTGTTCATAAAATATGAAGGATCTCGAAATGAAAATATTTTTATTATAAACTAGACTCATTGTAGAACACTCTCCAAAAAGAATCACCTAAAATGGAGTTTCCTAGCCCAAGATATAAATTTTTAAAGTAGAGCATAAGACTGAAACTCTTAATCTGACCTTGTAGTAGTAAAATAGGTGTAACTCACTCTAGAAAAATGCAAATGGACTTATTTCAACTTTGAGGAAAAGCTAACACATCTACAAACACAATTATGTATGCTATGCATAAATTTGTACACCACGAAAATACAGAATGAGAGATATAATTTCGGGATAGTGTGCTGAGAAAGTCGTGAAGGTAGCGTGATACTGTGAGAGTGCAATTTGGAAAGGTTCTGGCTAAGGAAAGACTTGGTATTTAAGCGTGTCCATTGTGACCCACCTCTCTTTCCTGGGAATCCTACTATGCACAATTTACAGTTGATTTACACTAATCTAAGATGATAATGCTACAAATTTTATTCTAAAAGATGTCAGAACTCTAAATAAAAGATTCAAGTCTTGTAAAGAGATAATTTTAAGGATTTAAGTAGAATAATAATCTTCAGGAGATATATATAAAAGTCATAATAAAAATATATAAAGAACCTCTAAAAATATCTTAAAGGGTATTAATGTATTAATGGAAATACTAAGAGTACAAAGAAGACTAAGAGAAAAAGATAATACCAAGATATTCATAACCTATTAGGAACACTAGAGACCTAACTTGATAACTTAGGTTGCTTAATATGAATTATCTATGAGAATGTTTACTATGAGATTTACATGATATTGTCTATGTTACATGAAGTGATATACAGAAATGTGAATGTATTGATGAGATATGAAATGATAATGATAAAATGATTGACTGTGCCATGATTTATTAATGTGCATACATTCATGTTTCAAATGAAATAATAAATAGACCAACTCACTGCTTAATCCTCTTTGAGGATTAAGGTATTGATGATTTCACTCAGTGAGAATAAAAGTAAAACCTGAAAAAGTAGCAATGATAGTCTGGAAAAGTGGACTTGAGCTAAACTCACGGCTTAACCCCCTAAACCGTTGAGATCATGGCAATGGAAAGAAAACTAAAAGGTTGTGGCGATGGCCACGATATGAGCTCATTACCCTTTTAGGGTGGTCTAAGGCATTAATGCATTCATCCCGTGAGTAATTAAGAAATATGTTGATGAAATAAATGAAAGATGATGATCACTAAACAAGTGAATGTTGAGGATGAGTAATCATGAAATGCATGCAGCTCCTAAATGATTATTGCTTATTAGTGGTTTTACATGATATGCTTATATGTATGCTTGATGAAATACTGAATGAATATTTCTGCTAATGTTCAAGATTAGTTTAAAAGTAACTGCACTTCGGCTAATCACGTTTGTGAAAGTTTGATAATTGAATCCTTACCTGTTCACCTTTTTATAATAAACCCGAAGTGACTGGGACGACAACGATGACACTTTTAGTACAAGTAGGAACTCCTATTGAGAAATCATGTATTTCTCACTCCTATGTTTATTTTCCATTGTCGTTACTGTGAGACAGACGTGTCCACCTAAAGCAACGAAGCTGTAGCTGAGGAAGGAGGTAGCACATGAAGATTTCAAACCTTTCAAGTAGGAGCATTCCGAGCTTTAGTTACATTATAGTTTGTGAGAAACAATTAGTAATAGTAGAACTTATATTGTTATTTGTAATAACTTATCAGTATGATATATGCCCTGTTGTGACTTATGTATTAAGTGATTATATTCCAGTTTATGTGATAATAGTTCTACACTTAGTCTCTTATTCCGCTTATTTAATTAAGTGTGCAATGTAACTTGATTATTATCTATAAAAGCGCTATGTATTTCACTTCTCGTTACAAGCTTAAGTTTTCAAAAAATTAATTTATTTAAAGAAAAAGAATTCCACTATTTTTCTAAGTTAATTTCAAAAGAAAATAAATACAAGGCATAAGTGACAACTAATAGAATCCAAATGTGAACTTAAGCACAGTGGGGTTCTATTAGGGTGTTACATAGGACACAAGAAAGTTGACAGGACGAAAAGAATGAAGACTCATTTGAATCTTTCCTCCATCATGACTTCTATCACAATTTCCTCTAACTCCCAATTATCAAGTTTCTTGGACTCATTGATGAAATTGTTTTGATCCTTATTTACATCCAAAGGAATCGGCTAGCCTATTGCAACAAAAATAGATGATTATGGGTTATTGCTGGCATTTTAACTTAAAATAACAATGGGTTAGTTTAGTTTACTCAATAGTATAAAGGCCAAGCATCATTCCTATGAACTCAGGTGTAATCTTTATTACATGGCTCTTAGCTTAGATTCACCTTTCTTTGATGTCAAAGTCCTTTGTAGGTTGAAAATAGCATGATAGGGGAGGTTGAATTGTGCTATAACTTCTTTTGACTTTCTGAAAAACTTAAACAAAGTCTATTAAGTTTATTTACACTTGAAGGCAATGGAATTTTTGTTAGTAATATCCACAAAGTAACTTTCTGAACTAAGTAAAAACTCAAAAATCGTTCAAAATCATTTTAAAAAATATATAATAGTAAATCTCAAATGAAAAATATACAAGAGATAAGAAGGTGTAGAGAGATAGTACACAGCGATTTCTATACTTGTTCAGCCAACCCTACCTACATCAAGTTCTCAATAACATATTAAGTTTCAATAAATCCCTTTCTCAACATAGAGAAAGAATGATAGTCTTTGTATAGCCTCCTCAAGCTATTTCCTCGTAACCAGTAGTTCCAATATATTGTCAGTTCCATGTAGTCTTTGACTAGCCTCTCCAAGCTAACCTCACAATGATCACTAATGGATTAGGGTACAATGATTTGGTTTAAGTTTGGTTCTTTCCAGCAAATGAACACTCAAGTTTTTCTAAGAATGAAATAGTGTGTGACTTGAAAACTTAAGTGACCTCTTTTTAACAATTCTTCCTAAAAGGAAGATGTTGTATAATGAGAACTTAGAAAGAAATTTTTTATATAAGCTGAAACTGATTACAAGATGTAATATGCTTTACATAACAGGGAGAGGGTGTAACGCCCTAACTTTTTCCTGCTTAGCAAAAATGATCAAAATACCCCTAAGTTATTTTTGCATGAAAATCGAGATTGGCTGACCCCAGCCACCCCCAAGGGACATCTTAATATTAGGATAAGATTATGTGAGGATTAGATAGCAATCTATGTGAAAATCGCAATATGCGATTTTTCCCTTGTACAAATGACCAAAATGCCCCTAAGGTCATTTTTGCCCGGAATTTGAGGACGATTGACCTAGACTATCCTTCAAGGGTTAGAAGGGTTAGATGCATTAGAGGTAATGATAGGAGTGAAAGTCTCAACTTCGGTCTTTCCCATGCACGAGATGACCAAAATGCCCTTGTGGTGAATCAATGCGAAATTAAGTGCTGACTGTACTCGGTCATTTCTCGGGGGTTAGAAATGTTAGTTATAAGGGATAATCAATGTTTGGAAAAGTCTGGGTGGTCCTAGGGGAGTTTAGGTGTAAAATTACCATTTTGCCCTTAGTTAGTGTGAAACAAGTTTAATTGAGTAATTAAAGAAATATAGATAATATTAGGCTCTAATTAAAGATAATTTAATTTTAATTACTAATCTTGGTCAAAATAATTAATTGAGGTTAATTAAGGCCTAAGATTGCTTAGCGAAAGTCAAAACCTACTCTTAATCAAAGGATTCATAGGACATAAAGAAAGTAAAAAAGGTGAATAGTGTTTTCTCTCTCCAATTTCCTAAAATTAGGAAACTTGTTGGTTTTTAATTTCAAATTTAATCATGTTTATTTCAACTAAGGGTGTAAGACCACTCCTTAATCTTGTCTTGAAAAACCTTAATCACCACCTTACAACTCCTAACACTTAATTATCAGTCCCTAAAACCTTTGCCTAATTAAATCTACATCTAATACACACCCTAACGCACATGAAATGAAAAATTCTTCCCCCCAAAACAGTCCTAAAGGCTGCGGACTTCACCCACCAATACAGTCTCATAATCTAGTTTGTACAACACATATATATACTCATACACAAAGAGAACTCACACTTTTTATCATTTGCTTTTTTGTTGAAAGCTTTGTTATGAAAAAAGCTCTCTTTTCCTCTCAACTCAAGCTCTCATTTTCTCCCCTTCCATCTTTAAAAAACCCTCATTCTCTGCCTCCTCTCAACCTCAAACCACTACACCACCACCATAAACCACCTCTAAGATACATAACCATTTCATTCTAAGACATAAAGATCTAAAGAAAAACACTTCATCCCTTTTTTTCTCACCTTGGCCGAATCCTCTTGGCCCTCCAAAGAGAATATTTTTCTTCTCTTCCTTTTAGAAGAACAAGAGCTTCTCATCTCGCAAGAAAGAAAATATCTTTGGCAAGGATTTTACTTTGAGATCTTTCTCTTTTTCTCTTCTTTATTTTCGGTTTTGACAATAGATGGATGGTTCTGTTCTTGCTCTTTTTCTTCCTCTCCATTTCGATTTTCATATGAGAAAAATGGTTCAAGTTGTCCTCCTTGTCTTCTTTATTTTTGGTTTTGGACTTTGCTTTTCTTTCGCTTTTTGCTTTTGATGTTGTTGGAATAGTTAACAAACCATGGCTTGATGACGACGGATCTTCATGGAGGTTTTGATACCGCCATTTTTTATGACCTCTAAAGCCTAAGGTTTTGGTCCTCTATTTTTCAGTTTTCAAAGAACATGAGGAATGAAATATTTGTTGGTTTTCCCCTGGTTATCTTTCTCTTGGATGTCCAAGACCATGGCTTAATGATGATGGATCTTGATGGTGGTTGTGAAACCATCATGTAATAGGCCTCTAAAGCCCAAGGTTTGGTTCTTTCTTTTTGGTTTTCAAAGGGCATGGAAAATGGAATACTTTGTTGTTTTCTTTCTTGGTAGCCTTTATTTCATGTTCAAGGCCAAAGCTTGATGATGATGGATCTTGATGGTGGTTGTGAAACCACCATGTGTTGGACCTCTAGAGCTTAAGTCTCGGTTTTGGTTCCAAGGGAATAAAAGAAGTAATATGCTTGTTGGTTTCTTTGATGAATTTCCTTGAGCTTGATGATGAGTCCAAGGAAATGAGGTTCTTGAAACCATGGTGATTAGGAACTCTAAAGCTCACTATGTTTAAGATTGATTGGGGTCAAGAACCTAATCTTGAGAAGTCTTGAGCTTTGAGTTAATAAGAGACAAAATGGACCTGCATTCATGTTTAAGTTTCAATGCCTTGCATATCATGTTTAAGTTTCAATGCCTTGCATATCATGTTTATTTTCAAGTCATCACCCTTAAGTCTTGAAGATTAAAGAAAATGGACTTGCATTCCCATGTTTAAATTTCAAATCTTGCATTCCATGTTTATATTTCAAGTTATCACCTAAACCTTAAAGACTAAAAATGAACTTACATATCATATTTATATTTTCAAGTCATCACCTTATAATGTTAAAGATTAAAAATGAGATTGTATAGCATGTTTACATTTCTAGCCATCACCAAAATCTCTAAAGCTCAAGACTTGCAGTTGGATCTTAAATGAAAATTTCAAATCATAGCCACATTCTTGTACATACATTCGGCCATGACATGATGTTTGAAATGGATTTTATTTGATTTTAAGGTTCAAACTTGTGTCCCTATGGTGTAAAAGAAATTTTTGAAAGCCTTGGGAACTTAGGAGAAAGTAGAAACATGATTTTTATGTATAAAAGTCCCACTAATGAGATTTTAAATTTTGTTGCTGTTTTAGAAGATATTATTTGAGTTTTCTAAGAGACAAAATAGTTTCAAGTGTTTTTCCAATATATTAGAATAATTTTTTTTGAGAAAAACTAGCAATTAGAAAAGATTTAAGATTTGATTTCTAGGGTTTCTGAAGACATAAATTATGGCTACTTTTTTTACCTCCTCATTTCTGAAGGTGCTGTTTGGAGGAGTTTTAATGTGAAAAAATTGATATTAATTGTTGTAAAAATTATTTTTAGCATTCTAGGAAAAAATAGTACCTAGATGGATCAAAGATGCAATTTTCTAATGCCTTTAGGAAATGAAATTTTAGCCACTGCCTTGGTCTTATAAATTCTTTAAAGTGTTGGTTGGAAGTGTTTAAATGTGTAAAAATTCATATTATTGGTGGTAAAAATTATTTCTAGAATTATGGGAAAGACTATATTAACTAGAAAGAATCAAAAGTGTGATTTTTCAGGCCTCTAGGAATAAAAACTTTGAGCAACTATTGCCTTGACATGATTAATTCAGTGAAAATTCTGTTAATGATGGTTTATAAGTGCAAAAATTACTACCAATAGTGGTAAGAATTATTTTTAGCTTCTTAGGAAAAACATAAAATTAGAATAGGTAAAAAACGTAGCTTCTAGAACTTTGAAACTATTGGCAACTTAAGGATAATAAACGTGAATGGTATCTGTGAGGATCTTTAGTACATTATATGTATACACATTTTGTGAGTATAGCATATGCATTAGCTGAGTCCGGTCCTCAATTCCGGCATACTAGGTAGGAGCATGTTTACTTGTTAATAAAACGATGATGATGCGTGCTTATGGATATATGAAATTCAGGCATGTTTATGTGATTAATTGTGGCATGTTGTGATTCTGACTGGATGACTAAGATGCATGCATATTTGATATGATATATGACCAAAAATAGATTTGGGGGAAACTCCATTTGTAGCCTTTATGCTACCGGATTTATGCTAAATTAGTAAACTTAGAAAAATTATGAAGGTTATGAATATGAAATGTTAAATGATAAGTTGGGATGATATCTATGTGCATGTATGCATCTCTAATTAAAGATTAAAGGTGACATAAGACAAATGGAAATGATCCTCTACACTCTAGGAATTAATGGTTAGGAGAAGTGATCCAACAAGGACCCTTTAGACTCCAGAAATTAATGGTTATGAAATGTGTTCCTATGCCTCCTATCCCACACTCTGAGAGTCGAAAATTTGCTTATCATAGGATAAGTGTAGACTAGTGATAACTAGTTTAGGTATGAGCTCATAACCTAAAACTCTCAAGAGGAGAGAGAGTATTAAGGTGGCCCTCATAGAAGAAAGAATAATAAATTTAAGTCACCTAAAAGAGTAAAAAGGATAAATCATCATGTTATTTGTGCTATGCTCCTTTAACATAATTATTGTGATATGTTGCACATGATATTTGTAACACCCTAATAGAACCCCACTATGCTTAAGTTCACATTTGGATTCTATTAGTTGTCACTTATGCCTTGCATTTATTTTCTTTTGAAATTAACTTAGAAAAATAGTTGAAGTTTTTTTTTTAAATAAATTAATTTTTTTGAAAACTTAAGCCTGTAACAAGAAGTGAAATACATAGCGCTTTTATAGATAATAATCAAGTTACATTGCGCACTTAATTAAATAAGCGGAATAAGAGACTAAGGGTAGAACTATTATCACATAAACTGGAATATAATCACTTAATACATAAGTCACAACAGGGCATATATCATACTGATAAGTTATTACAAATAACAATATAAGTTCTACTATTACTAATTGTTTCTCACAAACTATAATGTAACTAAAGCTCGGAATGCTCCTACTTGAAAGGTTTGAAATCTTCATATGCTACCTCCTTCCTCATTTCTGACTTCGTTGCTTTAGGTGGACACGTCTGTCTCTGGTAACGGTAACGACAACGGAAAATAAACATAGGAGTGAGAAATACATGATTTCTCAGTAGGAGTTCCTACTTGTACTAAAAGTGTCATCGTTATCATCCCAGTCACTTCGGGTTTATTATAAAAAGGTGAACAGGTAAGGATTCAATTATCAAACTTTCACAAACATGATTAGTCAAGTGCAGATTACTTTTAAACTAATCTTGAACATTAGCAGAAATATCCATTCAGTATTTCATCAAGCATACATATAAGCATATCATGTAAAACCACTAATAAGCAATAATCATTTAGGAGCTGCATGCATTTCATGATTACTCATCCTCAACATTCACTTCTTTAATGATCATCATCTTTCATTTATTTCATCAACATATTTCTTAATTACTCACGGGATGAATGCATCAATGCCTTCGACCACCCTAAAAGGGTAATGAGCTCATACCATGGCCGTCGCCACAACCTTTTGGTTTTCTTTCCGTTGCCATGATCTCAATGGTTTAGGGGGTTAAGCCGTGAGTTTAGCTCAAGTCCACTTTTCCAGACTATCATTGCTACTTTTTCAGGTTTTTCTTTTATTCTCACTGAGTGAAATCATCAATACCTTAATCCTCAAATACAATTAAGCAGTAGGTTGGTCTACTTATTATTTCATTTGAAACATGAATGTATGCACATTAATAAATCATGGCACAGTAAATCATTTTATCATTATCATTTCATATCTCATCAATACATTCACATTTCTGTATATCACTTCATGTAACATAGACAATATCATGTAAATCTCATAGTAAACATTCTCATAGATAATTCATATTAAGCAACCAAAGTTATCAAGTTAGGTCTCTAGTGTTCCTAATAGGTTATGGATATCTTGGTATTATCTTTTTCTCTTAGTATTTCCATTAATACATTAATACCCTTTAAGATATTTTTAGAGGTTCTTTATATATTTTTATTATGACTTTTATATATATCTCCTGAAGATTATTATTCTACTTAAATCCCTAAAATTATCTCTTTACAAGACTTGAATCTTTTATTTAGAGTTCTGACATCTTTTAGAATAAAATTTGTAGCATTATCATCTTAGATTAGTGTAAATCAACTGTAAATTGTGCATAGTAGGATTCCCAGGAAAGAGAGGTGGGTCACAATGAACACGCTTAAATACCAAGTCTTTCCTTAGCCAGAACCTTTCCAAATTGCACTCTCACAGTATCACGCTACTTTCAAGACTTTCTCAGCACACTGTCCCGAAAATATATCTCTCATTCTGTATTTTCGTGGTGTAAAAATTTATGCATAGCATACATAAGTATGTTTGTAGATGTGTTAGCTTTTCGACAAAGTTGAAATCAGTCCATTTGCATTTTTCTAGAGTGAGTTACACCTATTTTACTACTACAAGGTCAGATTAAGAATTTCAGTCTTAGGCTCTACTTTAAAAATTTATATCTTGGGCTGGGAAACTCCGTTTTAGGTGATTCTTTTTGGAGAGTGTTCTACAATGAGTCTAGTTTATAATAAAAATATTTACATTTCGAGATGCTTCATATTTTATGAACACTAATTTTCGAAGTAACTACTGCCAGAAATAACTAGAAATTCCAGCACCTGCCATGTTCATGTCTTAAGTTATCTTTATTAACTCAAGTTTCACATACAATCTTTTAAGTTATATTTGAGTTTGATAACATCATAAAAGTACTCATAGCAGAATAGAACATGTTGTGTTTTCTAAAAATATAATTATTCAAAACTTTTGACAATAACTCAAGTTTGAGGCATTCTATCCATGAGCAAAGTTAGAAGCCAACAATACTTGAACAAATAAAGAAGAAACTCCTACCTCTTGTGTAGGGTCTAAAACGGGTCCTTCTCTTCTTCCTTAAGCTTTGAACAAGAGTCTTTGGAGTGGATGACCCTCCTTGAATCTTGGCTCTAGAACTTGAGTGCTTAAGAAAATATTTCTCACTAGAGTTAAAGATTGTAACTCTTGTGAGGGCTAGTGAAAGTTTGGACTTAGGATTTAAGTGTTTGGATGAAGTTTAGAGGATCAAGAGAAGTCTTTGAAGAACATAAGAAGAATGATAGAATAAGAAAGAAAGAACACTTAGGGAGTTTCTGAATTGAAGAGAGTTTGAGGAGTATTTATAGTGGAAAGATTAGAGAAAAAACAGAAGAAGGAAAGCACTTGGAGCATGATTTATGGAAACATGTTGGCTGAATTTTGGAATGAAAATGCTCCTTGTTTTGTGCAAACATGTTTCCATGTTTTGTGCAAACATGTTCCATGTTTTGTGCAAACATGTTTCCATGTTTTGTGCAAACATGTTGGATGAAAATGCTCTATGTTTTGTGCAAAGATGTTAGTGGAGATTTTCTAACCTTTAGTGCATGTATGTGATTCAGAAATGTGTATGATGTATGTGGTTAAATTATTGTGTTATGATCTTAATCCAATGGCTTAGATTCATTCTTGTCTAAAGACAAGTCTAGGGATTTGTGCAAATGGCATTGTAGTAATTTCTTTAACTAAGACAAGGATATTTTTGTAATTAGACAATGATAGTGGTATTCTTGTAATTCCATTCACAGAGTAAGGGTATTTTTGTCATTTAATAAGGCAAGGGTAGTTTGGTAATTTCCTTTACATAGCAAGGGCATTTTCATAATTTCCACTAAGTGATGGCATTTTTGTAATTCTTTGCATTTTTCTCTAGACATACTTAAGTAGTCTATTTGTTGTGTTTCATAACATTTGTCCAGATTCTCTTGGTTTTTGCTATCGCTAATTAATATTTATCTTAGTTATAAATTTGAGGATGTTACAATATTCACATGCATTCATGATATAATATGATGCATCCTTGACATTAAGATTCATGCTAAAAGATACGGACCTTGGCTACTGGTATTTGGAACTTAATAAACGAACTGTATACATGCTCACTATTTTCATAATGAAACCTAAGGTTCCTAAGGATGTAGATGATGACACATGTTAAGGGGAAAAAGCCCTACTGAGATTCTTGTATAGGTTTCTCATCCCCTATTTCTTTCTTTCCATCACATCTTCAGAGGTTGATGGCGTCCTTCATGATATTCATTGGCGCTCCCATCTAGGGGATGCACTTCATTGCCACTTACCAGACTTATCACTTCATGGGTCTATGTGTCGTCTGTTTGTTCATATTTTTGGAGCACCCCTTTGCACACCCAATTACTAGGTTCTCTCCTGCTGCCTCGTTTGCTTATGACCTTATTTTTTAGCACGCTCATCTACGCGGGGAGTAGATCTGTCTACCCATCTTGCTACCTCGGCTGTTCGTAACTACCCCGTGTACATTTCCCGATCACCCCCTCACCAGACCGAGCCTATGACAGACCCATTTGAGGATTCTCCCTCCCAAAATTTCTTAGGTGATTCTGCACCTGTAGTCCCTATGTAGATTGGGGGCAATAGTGAGGGTGAGGCCATAGTGACTTGGCCTTTGTAAGGATTTAGAGGAGCTACCTAAGCATGTTGTAGGGCACATGTCCATCCCAGGCCTACTCCTATCGGCACCACTCGCATGCTTGGCTTCATTTCCCTATCCCAATAGTGTTAGTAGGAGTTGGCAATAGACCCCGAGGGTGCTAGTGCACATGTCATGTATATGATAGCCTTCTTTTTCTTTATGATTTAGAGGTTATCTACTTAGGCGCACCTCATTAGGAGTAGGGGAGAAGAGGTCATGGCTAGTATGTATTTAGTTTTTCCTTATGTTTCCTTCATATTGACTATGGATGACTATACTATCCCAACCTTTATTGGTGGGTATGATGCTACTTACTATGTATGATTATTTTGATGTGTGAGGTGGAATGATGATATTAATGCTACATAAACCTAGGTTGTTTTAATTATGCTCATGGTGTTGTGATATTTCTATCTTGTGTATGTATATGACAGGTTCTATTTACTTTCCACTTGTATGCAAGACGAACAATGCAAATCATATTAGTATGCGTGCCTCATATTTTCGTTGTAAGATAATAAAAACAAAAACAATGTTACCCATATTTTCAGTAAGAATTTTAAAAGTTAAGAATTGGACAAAAGAGTAATAACTAATAATTAACTTAAATACATCATAGGTGTGTTGGGTCAATATTAGGGTGTTACATTTTGGTATTAGAGCAGTTCGGTTCTCACGGAGCTGAGGATTGGACTGACTATGCTTCTTAAGCATGATGTGATAGTTATGTCATGTGTAGTTGCCTTATTGATAGGACAAGCTATAGGGTAAAGATGCATGACTGCTATATGTGCGTAGGTACCATGATAACTAGCTCACTTTACATGAAGTATTGAGCCTGATCATGAGGTGTTTGTTGTTCTATGTGCTCAGGGATAGATGGTATGACCACGACAAAATAGGACTCTAGGCAGAGGTAAGCAGGGTAACAAAATTGCTGAAGCTCTCAAGGAAACGGCAAAGGTCATGTAGATTATGTTCGAGTAGATGGACCATCAAGGCGATGCCGGTCGTGGCCCTACTGCTGTTGAGGGTCTCAAGCATGCCCATTTTTGGAGTTCTGTAAAGTGAACCTGCCATCATTTTCGAGGAAGTCTAAACCCGAACCATGCAGAAGAGTGGATTAAAAACATGGAGAAGATCTTTTTGGTAATCACCCGCACGCATAAGGTGACTTTTACTGCCTACATGCTGGAGGTAGATGCAGAGTTCTAGTAGACTAGCACCTAAGGGCTATTGGAGGCATGTGGCACCTTGATCAATTGGGAGCTGTTCAAGACCTACTTATATGAAAAGTACTTTTTAGAATCTGTGAGGAATGCTAGGGATATAGAATTCATGCAGCTGACCCAAGGCAAGATGAGTGTTGCACAATATACTACAAAGTTCGAGGAGTTGATCAAGTTCTCAAGGGTTTTTCAAGGGAACCCTGATGAAATATGGAAATGTGTCAAGTACAAAGCCGGGATAAAGGTAGAGCTCAACGTCATCGTTGCACACATGGAGATTAGGGACTTTCCTACCCTAGTCAACAAGTGTTGCATTCTTGAGGAAGGCCACAAGAAGTTAAGCATATCGAGGACGGAGAATTCCACCAGGGGGCTAACGCCGCAAGCTTCATTATTCAAGCCGCAACCTAGACCGCAGTTCAAGCCGTAACCCAGGCCCCAATTTAGGCCACAAGGCCCTAAGAACAACTTCCATCGAGGGGGGAGGGGGAGTGGTCCCAAGGGCAAGGCACCCCAAAGGGCCCCGGCTACACGTCTTAGGCCTATATCTGCTGCATTATGTCCAAAATATGGGAAGTTGCATGAAGATCAACCTTGCTTGGTGTAACACCCTAATAGAACCCCACTGTGCTTAAGTTCACATTTGGATTCTATTAGTTGTCACTTATGCCTTGTATTAATTTTCTTTTGAAATTAACTTAGAAAAATAATGGAAGTTTTTTTTTTCTTATAAATTAATTTTTTTTGAAAACTTAAGCCTGTAACGAGAAGTGAAATACATAGCGATTTTATAGATAATAATCAAGTTACATTAAGCACTTAATTAAATAAGCGGAATAAAAGACTAAGTGTAGAACAATTATCACATAAACTAGAATATAATCACTTAATACATAAGTCACAACAGGGCATATATCATACTGATAAGTTATTACAAATAACAATATAAGTTCTACTATTACTAATTGTTTCTCACAAACTATAATGTAACTAAAGCTCGGAATGTCTTTACTTGAACGGTTTGAAATCTTCACGTGCTACCTCCTTCCTCACGGCCTCGTTGTTTTAGGTGGACACGTCTGCCTCTCACAGTAACGACAACGGAAAATAAACATAGGAGTGAGAAATACATGATTTCTAAGAGGAGTTCCTACTTGTACTAAAAGTGTCATCGTTGTCGTCCCCACTACCGGGTTTATTATAAAAAGGTGAACAGTAAGGATTCAATTATCAAACTTTCACAAACGTGATTAGCCAAGTTACTTTTAAACTAATCTTGAATATTAGCAGAAATATTCATTCAAAGATTTCATCAAGCATACATATAAGCATATCATGTAAAACCACTAGTAAGCAAGGTAATCATTTAGGAGCTGCATGCATTTCATGATTACTCATCCTCAACATTCACTTGTTTAGTGATCATCATCTTTCATTTATTTCATCAACATATTTCTTAATTACTCAATGGATGAATGCATCAATGCCTTAGACCACCCTAAAAGGGTAATGAGCTCATGGCCGCCGCCATAACCTTTTTAGTTTTCATTCTGCCGTGATCTCAACGGGTTTAGGGGTTACGTGAGTTTAGCTCAAGTCCATTTTTCAGGACTTTCATTTGCTACTTTTTCAAACTTTACTTTTATTATTTCTTTTGGAAAATGAATGTATGCATATTATCATGTAATCACAATAAACCACGGGCAATCAATCATTCATCCTCATCATTTCATAATTCATCACCATACATTCACATTACTATAAATCACTTCATAAAACATGGACAATATCATGTAAATCTCATAGTAAACACTTTCATTAGATAATTCATATTAACTAACCAAAGTTATCAAGTTGAGTTCTAAAGTGTTAGTAAGAGGAATGGATGTCTTAGTATTATCTTTTTCTCTTAGTGTTCTTTGTACTCTTAGAATTCCATTAATACATTAATGCATTTCAAAATATTATTATAGGTTCTTTATATATTCTTATTATGGTTTCAGATAAGTCTTGAAGATTATTATTCTACTTAAATTGTTAAAATTCTCTCTTTACAAGACTTGATTCTTTTATTTATAGTTTTGACATCTTTTAGATGAAAGTTTATAATTCTTCAGATACTTGTTATCTCAGCTTAGTAAAGGTAGTTCCAAATTCCTAACTCATCAAATTTTAGCATTTTCATATTTGGAATAGTGTAAATCAACTGTAAACCATGCATAGGAGGGTTCCCAGGAAAGAGAGGTGGGTCACAATGGACATGCTTAAATACCAAGTCTTTCCTTAGCCGTAACCTTTCCAAACTGCACTTTCACAGTACACTATCCCGAAATTTATTTCTCATTCTGTATTTACGTGGTACAAAGCTTTATACATAACATACATGGGTGTATTCCTATATGTGTTAGCTCTTCAACAAAGTTGAAATCAGTCCATTTGCATTTTTCTAGAGTGAGTTACACCTATTTTACTACTACAAGGTCAGATTTAAAGTTTCAGTCTTAGGCTCCACTTTAAAATTTTATATCTTGAGCTAGAAAACCTGCTTTGGGTGATTCTTTGGAGAGTGTTCTATAATGAGTCTAGTTTATAGTAAAATTATTTCAATTTCGAGATACTTGATATTTTCTGAATAGTAGCTTTCAAAGTACCTGCTGCCAGAAACAACTAGAAATTCCAGCACCTACCATTTTCATGTCTTATGTTACCTTTATTAAATCAGGTTTCACATACAATCTTTTCAAGTTATATTTGAGTTTGATAACATCATAAGGGTACTCATAACAAAATAGAACATGTCATATTTCTAAAAATATATTTTTCAAATAATCATTTAAAACTTTTGACAATAACTCAAACTTGAGGCATTCTATCAAGGTTAGAAGCCAACAATACTTGAACAATTAAAGATGAAGCTCCTACCTCTTGTGTAGGGTCTAAAAAGGGTCCTTCTCTTCTTCCTTAAGCTTCGAACAAGAGTCTTTGGAGTGGATGACCCTCCTTGAATCTTGGCTCTAGAACTTGAATGCTTAAGAAAATATTTCTCACTAGAGTTAAAGATTGTAACTCTTGTGAGGGCTAGTGAAAGTTTGGACTTAGGATTGAAGTGTTTGGATGAAGTTTAGAGGATCAAGAGAAGTTTTTAAAGAACATAAGAAGAATGATAGAATAAGAAAGAAAGAACACTTAGGGAGTTTCTGAATTGAAGAGAGTTTGAGGAGTATTTATAGTGGAAAGATTAGAGAAAAACAAGAAGGAAAGCACTTGGAGCATGATTTATGGAAACATGTTGGCTGAATTTTGGGATGAAAATGCTCCTTGTTTTGTGCAAACATGTTTCCATGTTTTGGGCAAACACGTTTCCATGTTTTGTGCAAACACGTTTCCATGTTTTGTGCAAACATGTTGGATGAAAATGCTCCATGTTTTATGCAAACATGTTTCCATGTTTTATGCAAACATGTTTCCATGTTTTGTGCAAAGATGTTAGTGGATATTTTTGTAATTAGAAAATGATAGTGGTATTCTTGTAATTCCATTCATAGAGTAAGGATATCTTTGTCATTTAATAAGGCAAGGGTAGTTTGGTAATTTCCTTTGCATAGCAAGGGCATTTTCGTAATTCTTTGCATTTTTCTCTAGACATACTTAAGTAGTCTATTTGTTGTGTTTCATAACATTTGTCCAGATTCTCTTGGTTTTGCTATCGATAATTAAGATTCTTAGTTATAAATTTGGGGATGTTACATTTTCCTCATGTAACTCCCGGGGACGAGGACGAGGAGTGATCGCCGGTGCAAAGAGGGCACGGACAAGGAGCGGCTCCTCTCAAGGTCCTCTAAGCGGAGGGGTACATGAATGAACCGACACACAGAATGAGAGGGATCCCAGACTGTATAGGTATGGGACTATTACTGAGGAGGAGGCTTATATGAATTGATTTGTACTACCTATACCAACAAGATGCATCTTCTTTTGTAGCCCAAATCGAAAGAACTCCACGGTTAAGCGTGCTTGACCTGGGGAGTAATTTTGGGATGGGTGACCTCTGGGAAGTTTTCCTAGAAGCGTGTAGAGTAAGGACAAAGCATCTTTGAAAAAGACCCTGTTGGTTTGTGACACAATCCATAAGCGGCGGGGATGTTACAAATGGTATCGAGCTTGCACCTCCCCAAGATTTGTGGTTCGGGATCTAACCACGGAGTTGGTGGGCATGTAACGCTTGTGGACCCAGGACGAGGCGAGTGATCACCTGGTGCAAAGAGGGCACTGGACAAGAGGCAAGCTCCTGTGCAAGGTCCTCTAAGCGGAGGGTACATGAATGAATTACACCGAATGAGAGGATCCCGAGACTCAGTATAGGTATGGGACTATCAGGTTGAGGAGGGCTTATATGAATTGATTTGTACTACCTATACCAACAAGATGCCATCTTCTTTTCGGTAGCCCAAGCTGAAAAGAACTCCACGATTAAGCGTGCTTGACTGCAATTTTGGGATGGGTGACCTCCTGGGAAGTTTTCCTAGGAAGCGTGTGAGTGAGGACAAAGCATGCTGAAAAGACCCGTGTTGGTTTGTGGGGACAGTCGTCAATCCATAAAGCAGCAGGGGATGTTACACTTGGCGAGACAAGGAGTCTGCTACAAGTGCGGGAAAACTAGTCAGTACATTAGGGAGTGCATGGAGAAGAACCCAACAATCCCTAACCCCTGACCACAACATTAAGGGAGGGCCTTTACCCTCAATTCAGAAGACTCAGTAAAATGCAAAAGCCTTATAGAAGGTAAGTGTGAAATGAACAATAGGACCTTAATTGTACTGTATGACTCTAGCGTAACCTACTCATTCATATCACATGATAGTGTCAAGTCCCTGCATTTTCATGTCACAGAACTTCCTTTCGATCTTACTGTTTCCACCCCTACTAGTAAACCTGTTAGGACCTAGAAATGTTGTTTAGACTATCATTTTACTGCTGAAGGTAGACCTTTCATTCTGGATTTGGTTTGTTTACCTATGCATGGTCTAGACATGATTCTCGGCATGGATTGACTTTATGCTAACCATTTATTGTTGAACTGTTATACCAAGTCTGTCATCTTTTTTTCCCCACCCCTAGTGAGCCTAGTAAATCTTTAAGGCTTTATTTAAATGTCATAGAAGTCAACTATTATGGGGAATGTAACACCCTAAAAGAACCCAACTACGCTTAAGCTCAAATTTGGATTCTATTAGATGTCACTTATGCCTTGCATTCATTTTCATTTGAAATTAACTTTTAAATTACTTTTTGAAAACTTAAGCCTATCGCGAGAATTGAGATACATAACACTTACATAGATGTACTCAAAATTACTTTGCGTGCTTACTTAATTCAATAAAGCGAAATAAAGGACTACATGTAAAATTACCATTACATAAACTATCTAACTACTTAATACATAAGCTATACCAGGACATATACCATAGTGATAAGTTATTAATAACAATTTAAATTATACTGCTACAAGTATATTCTTCGCATCCATAACATAACTAAACTGGAAGTGCTATTTCTTGAAAAGTCTAAAATCTTCACATGCTAGCTCCTCCCTCAACTACAACTCCGTTACTTTAAGTGGACATATCTGTCTCTGGTAACGATAACAAAAAGGAAACATAGGAGTAAGAAACACAAGATTTCTCAGTAGGGGTTCCTACTTGTACTGAAAGTGTCATCGTTGTCATCCTAGTCACTTCGGGTTTATTATAAAAGGTAGACATATAAATAGTTCAATCACTAATTTCACAAACGTAATTAGCCGAAGTGAAGTTGCTTCTTTTAAACTACTCTTGAACATTAGCAGAAATATCCATTTAGTACTTCATCAAGCATACATATAAGCATATCATATAAAGTCACTAATGGGAAATAATAATTTGGGAGATGCATGCATTTCATGATTCACTTATTTTGTGATCACCATCTTTCTTTTACTCCATTAACATATTTCTTAATTACTCACGGGATGAATGCATCAATGTCTTAGACCACCTTAAAGGGTAATGAGCTTATACCGTGGCCGTCACCACAACCTTTTGGTTTTCTTTCTGTTGCCGTGATCTCAACGGTTTAGGGGGTTAAGCCTTGAGCTTAGCTCAAGTCCACTTTTCCAGAATATCATTGCTACTTTTGTATCTTTACTTTTATTTTCTTTCCATTGCCGTAATCTCAATGGTTAAGCCATGAGTTTCTCCCATTATTATTTAACTCTCACTAAGTGCACAACACCAATGTCTTCATACCCGTTTAAGGGCATAAGCAGTGAGCCAAATCATTTATTAATTTATTCTTACTGAGTGCACAACACCAATGTCTTATTCCCTTTGAGGGGTTAAGCAGTGAGCTTATCCATTTATTACTTCATTTGAAACATGAATGTATGCACATCATCATGCAAACATAAATAAATCATGGCACAATCAATCATTTTATCATCAGCATTTCATATCTCATCACTATACATTCACATTACTATATATCACTTCATGTAACATAGACAATATCTCCTATACAACCATATATCAAACAGTAGGCATTTCATGCTAAGCCTCATGACAGAACATATCATGTAAATCACATAGTAAAGCAGATAACCTCATATAAGATCTCATATAGATTTCTCATAGATGATTCATATTAAGCAACCCAAGTTATCAAGTTGAGTCCTTGGTGTTCCTAAGGAGTCATGGATGTCTTGGTATTTATACATTGTGAATGTCTTTCTTTGCAATTTTACAAATTCTAACCAAATCTCTTTTGCTTTTAGTCTTCTTTGTTCTCTTAGCATTTCATTAATGCGTCAATGCACTTTAAAATATTATTAGAGGTTCCTTATATATTTTTAAGCCCCTTTATGACTTTTACATATATATTTTTCCTCTTGAAGATTATTATTCTACTTAAACCCTTAAAATTCTCTCTTTACAAGACTTGAATATTTTATTTATAGTTTTGGCACCTTTTAGAATAAATTTTGTAATTCTCTGTATACTTGTTATCTCAGTCTCTTAAAAGTAGTTCCAAATTCCTAACTCATCAAGCTTTCCATTAAGGGTAATTTCATTAAAAACACATCTACAATTATGGTATAGTACCCTTGCAAAGTTACCTACTTCTAGACTCTCTCAGCACATTATCCTGAAGCTTTATTTCTTATTCTATTTTTACGTGGTGAAAAATGTAACACCCTAATAGAACCCCATTGTGCTTAAGTTCACATTTGGATTCTATTAGTTGTCACTTATGCCTTGCATTTATTTTCTTTTGAAATTAACTTAGAAAAATAGTGGAAGTTTTTTTTTTCTTTAAATAAATTAATTTTTTGAAAACTTAAGCCTGAACGAGAAGTGAAATACATAGCGCTTTTATAGATAATAATCAAGTTACATTGCGCACTTAATTAAATAAGCGGAATAAGAGACTAAGTGTAGAACTATTATCACATAAACTGGAATATAATCACTTAATACATAAGTCACAACAGGGCATATATCATACTGATAAGTTATTACAAATAACAATATAAGTTCTACTATTACTAATTGTTTCTCACAAACTATAATGTAACTAAAGCTCAGAATGCTCCTACCTCTTGTGTAGGGTCTAAAAAGGGTCCTTCTCTTCTTCCTTAAGCTTTGAACAAGAGTCTTTGGAGTGGATGACCCTCCTTGAATCTTGGCTCTAGAACTTGAGTGCTTAAGAAAATATTTCTCACTAGAGTTAAAGATTGTAACTCTTGTGAGGGCTAGTGAAAGTTTGGACTTAGGATTTAAGTGTTTGGATGAAGTTTAGAGGATCAAGAGAAATCTTTGAAGAACATAAGAAGAATGATAGAATAAGAAAGAAAGAACACTTACGGAGTTTCTGAATGGAAGAGAGTTTGAGGAGTATTTATAGTGGAAAGATTAGAGAAAAAATAGAAGAAGGAGAGCACTTGGAGCATGATTTATGGAAACATGTTGGCTGAATTTTGGGATGAAAATGCTCCTTGTTTTGTGCAAACATGTTTCCATGTTTTATGTAACATCCCCTACTGTTTTATGGATTGACGACTGTCCCCACAAACCAACACGGGTCTTTTCAGCATGCTTTGTCCTCACTCACACGCTTCCTAGGAAAACTTCCCAGGAGGTCACCCATCCCAAAATTACCCTAAGTCAAGCACGCTTAACTATGGAGTTCTTTCAGTTTGGGCTACCGAAAAGAAGATGCATCTTGTTGGTATAGGTAGTGCAAATCAATTCATAAGAGCCCTCCTCAACTGTATAGTCCCATACCTATACAATCTTAGGATCCCTCTTATTCGGGTGTGTAATCGGTTCATTCATGTACCCCTCCGCTTAGAGGACCTTGCGAGGAGCCGCTCCTTGTCCGTGCCCTCTTTGCACCGGGCGATCACTCCTCGTCCTCGTCCTGGGCGTTACATGTCCACCAGCTTCCGCTTGGTTCGTCCCCGAACCACACCGTACTGGGAGAGGTGCAGGCTCTGATACCATTTGTAACATCCCCTGCTGTTTATGGATTGACGACTGTCCCCACAAACCAACACGAGTCTTTTCAGCATGCTTTGTCCTCACTCGCACGCTTCCTGGGAAGTTAACATCCTATTTGCTTTATGGATTGATTTGTCCCCACAAACCAACACGAGTCTTTTCAGCATGCTTTGTCCTCACTGACGCTTCTGGGAAAACTTCCCAGAAGCGTCTGAGTGAGGACAAAGCATCCAAAAGACTCGTGTTGGTTTGTGGGGACAGTCGTCAATCCATAAAGCAGTAGGGGATGTTACAAATGGTATCAGAGCCTGCACCTCTTCCAGTACGGTGTGGTTCGGGGACGAACCAAGCGGAAGCTGGTGGACATGTAACACCCGGGGATGAGGACGAGGAGTGATCGCCGGTGCAAAGAGGGCACGGACAAGGAGCGGCTCCTCGCAAGGTCCTCTAAGCGGAGGGGTACATGAATGAACTGATTACACACCCGAATGAGAGGGATCCTAAGACTGTATAGGTATGGGACTATACAGTTGAGGAGGGCTTATATGAATTGATTCGTACTACCTATATCAACAAGATGCATCTTCTTTTCGGTAGCCCAAACTGAAAGAACTCCACAGTTAAGCGTGCTTGACCTGGGGTAATTTAACGATGGGTGACCTCCTGGGAAGTTTTCCCAGGAAGCGTGCGAGTGAGGACAAAGCATGCTGAAAAGACTCGTGTTGGTTTGTGGGGACAGTCGTCAATCCATAAAGCAGCAGGGGATGTTACATTTTATGCAAACATGTTAGATGAAAATGCTCCATGTTTTGTGCAAAGATGTTAGTGGAGATTTTCTAACCTTTAGTGCATGTATGTTGTAACACCCAAATAGAACCCCACCGTGCTTAAGTTCACATTTGGATTCTATTAGTTGTCACTTATGCCTTGCATTTATTTTCTTTTGAAATTAACTTAGAAAAATAGTGGAAGTTTTTTTTTCTTTAAATAAATTAATTTTTTGAAAACTTAAGCCTGAACGAGAAGTGAAATACATAGCGCTTTTATAGATAATAATCAAGTTACATTGCGCACTTAATTAAATAAGCGGAATAAGAGACTAAGTGTAGAACTATTATCACATAAACTGGAATATAATCACTTAATACATAAGTCACAACAGGGCATATATCATACTGATAAGTTATTACAAATAACAATATAAGTTCTACTATTACTAATTGTTTCTCACAAACTATAATGTAACTAAAGCTCAGAATGCTCCTACCTCTTGTGTAGGGTCTAAAAAGGGTCCTTCTCTTCTTCCTTAAGCTTTGAACAAGAGTCTTTGGAGTGGATGACCCTCCTTGAATCTTGGCTCTAGAACTTGAGTGCTTAAGAAAATATTTCTCACTAGAGTTAAAGATTGTAACTCTTGTGAGGGCTAGTGAAAGTTTGGACTTAGGATTTAAGTGTTTGGATGAAGTTTAGAGGATCAAGAGAAATCTTTGAAGAACATAAGAAGAATGATAGAATAAGAAAGAAAGAACACTTACGGAGTTTCTGAATGGAAGAGAGTTTGAGGAGTATTTATAGTGGAAAGATTAGAGAAAAAATAGAAGAAGGAGAGCACTTGGAGCATGATTTATGGAAACATGTTGGCTGAATTTTGGGATGAAAATGCTCCTTGTTTTGTGAAAACATGTTTCCATGTTTTATGTAACATCCCCTACTGTTTTATGGATTGACGACTGTCCCCACAAACCAACACGGGTCTTTTCAGCATGCTTTGTCCTCACTCACACGCTTCCTAGGAAAACTTCCCAGGAGGTCACCCATCCCAAAATTACCCTAAGTCAAGCACGCTTAACTATGGAGTTCTTTCAGTTTGGGCTACCGAAAAGAAGATGCATCTTGTTGGTATAGGTAGTGCAAATCAATTCATAAGAGCCCTCCTCAACTGTATAGTCCCATACCTATACAATCTTAGGATCCCTCTTATTCGGGTGTGTAATCGGTTCATTCATGTACCCCTCCGCTTAGAGGACCTTGCGAGGAGCCGCTCCTTGTCCGTGCCCTCTTTGCACCGGCGATCACTCCTCGTCCTCGTCCCCGGGCGTTACATGTCCACCAGCTTCCGCTTGGTTCGTCCCCGAACCACACCGTACTGGGAGAGGTGCAGGCTCTGATACCATTTGTAACATCCCCTGCTGTTTATGGATTGACGACTGTCCCCACAAACCAACACGAGTCTTTTCAGCATGCTTTGTCCTCACTCGCACGCTTCCTGGGAAGTTAACATCCCCTGCTGCTTTATGGATTGACGACTGTCCCCACAAACCAACACGAGTCTTTTCAGCATGCTTTGTCCTCACTCGCACGCTTCCTGGGAAAACTTCGAGAAATAACTAGAAATTCCAGCACCTGCCATGTTCATGTCTTAAGTTATCTTTATTAACTCAAGTTTCACATACAATCTTTTTAAGTTATATTTGAGTTTGATAACATCATAAAAGTACTCATAGCATAATAGAACATGTTGTGTTTTCTAAAAATATAATTATTCAAAACTTTTGACAATAACTCAAGTTTGAGGCATTCTATCCATGAGCAAAGTTAGAAGCCAACAATACTTGAACAAATAAAGAAGAAACTCCTACCTCTTGTGTAGGGTCTAAAATGGGTCCTTCTCTTCTTTTTTAAGCTTTGAACAAGAGTCTTTGGAGTGGATGACCCTCCTTGAATCTTGGCTCTAGAACTTGAGTGCTTAAGAAAATATTTCTCACTAGAGTTAAAGATTGTAACTCTTGTGAGGGCTAGTGAAAGTTTGGACTTAGGATTTAAGTGTTTGGATGAAGTTTAGAGGATCAAGAGAAGTCTTTGAAGAACATAAGAAGAATGATAGAATAAGAAAGAAAGAACACATAGGGAGTTTCTGAATTGAAGAGAGTTTGAGGAGTATTTATAGTGGAAAGATTAGAGAAAAAACAGAAGAAGGAAAGCACTTGGAGCATGATTTATGGAAACATGTTGGCTGAATTTTGGGATGAAAATGCCCCTTGTTTTGTGCAAAGATGTTAGTGGAGATTTTCTAACCTTTAGTACATGTATGTGATTTAGAAATGTGTATGATGTATGTGGTTAAATTATTGTGTTATCATCTTAATCCAATGGCTTAGATTCATTCTTGTTTAAAGACAAGTCTAGGGATTTGTGCAAATGGCATTGTAGTAATTTCTTTAACTAAGACAAGGATATTTTTGTAATTAGACAATGATAGTGGTATTCTTGTAATTCCATTCATAGAGTAAGGGTATCTTCGTCATTTAATAAGGCAAGGGTAGTTTGGTAATTTCTTTTACATAGCAAGGGCATTTTCATAATTTGCACTAAGTGATGGCATATTTCATAATTCTTTGCATTTTTCTCTAGACATACTTAAGTAGTCTATTTGTTGTGTTTCATAACATTTGTCCAGATTCTCTTAGTTTTTCTATCTCTAATTAAGATTAATATTTATCTTAGTTATAAATTTGGGGATGTTACATTTCTCCCCTTATTAAAAATTTTGCCCTCAAAATTTGATACCTGTGAATAGGTTCGGAAATTCTTTTCACATATCTTCCTCGAGCTCCTATGTGTGCTCTTCCATTCCATCTTGTCCCCAGGCTACTCGGACCAGAGATACAGATTTGTTTCTCAGCTGCTTGATGCCATGATCCACGATCCTCATCGGTGGTAATTCAAAAGTTAAGTCATCTTTTAATTGTATAGTTTCGGGCTCAAACACATGACTGGGGTCTGACTGATACTTTCTCAATTGGGACACATGAAAACATTGTGTAGGTTAGACAAATTTGGAGCTAATGCAATTTGGTAGGCGGAGGGACCTACCTTTTTGAGGATTTGGAAGGGACCTAAGAATCTAGGGCTTAGCTTTTTGACTTTCATTGCATGACCTATACCTGTGGTAGGAGTAATTCGCAAGAATATATGTTCTCCTTCTTGAAATTCGAGAGGTTTCCTTCTCTTGTCAGCATAGCTCTTCTGCCTACTCTGAGCACTGAGGATTCTTTCCCTAATTCTCCTTATTTGTTTGGTTGTCTCTTCTACCAAATCAGGGCCCAAAATACTTTGCTCTCCCGGGTCACACCAACAAAGTGGTGATTGACACTTTCTACCATACAAAGCCTCATAGGGTGCTATCCCAATACTAGTGTGGTAACTATTATTATATGCAAACTCAATCTATGGAAGCTGTTTGTCCCAACTTTTTGGCTGGTCTAAGACACATGCTCTTAGCATATTCTCAAGGGTTTAATTGTTCTTTCTGATTGTCCATCAGTTTGAGGGTGATAGGCAGTGCTTAGACACAACCTTGAACCAAACGCCTTTTGCAAAGCTCCCCAAAATCTTGAGGTGAACCTTGGATCCCTATCTGAGACAATGGTTTTGGGTACTCCATGGAGCCTTATTATCTCTTGGATGTATAGCTGAACTAACTTTTCCAAAGGGTAATTTGCTCGAATGGGTAAAAAGTGAGCAGATTTGGTCAATCTATCCACAATTACCCATATGGAGTCATGTCCGGTAGGCGTTCTTGGCAATCCCATCACGAAATCCATGGATATTCTTTCCCACTTTCATTCGGGGATTTCAAGAGGTTGCAGCACTCCGGAGGGTTTTTGATGCTCTATCTTCACTTTTTGGCATACCAAACATTTTTGCACTATATTTGCTATATCTGCTCTCATCTTTGGCCACAAGAACATCTTTTTTAGGTCATGGTACATCTTGGTTATACTCGGGTGTACACTAAATTGACTCTTGTGGGCTTCTTCCAAAATGCTAGCTCTCAGTCCTTCTTTTGCAGGTACACAGATTCTCCCTTGGTATCTCCACACTCCTTCCTTATCCTGGACAAACTCTTTCAACTTTCCTGCTTCGACAAGGGTTAAGGTTCTGAGGAAATCCTCATCTTCCCTTTGGGCTTGAATTATTTGATCCTTAAAGCTACTGGTTACACTTAGTTGGCTTAACCGACTTTGTTCTGAAGTCCCCCTATATCTTAAGTTGAGGTTCCTAAAATCTTCTATCAGCTCATTTTCTTTCATCATGAGCCAAGCGGCATGCAAGGACTTACGACTCAAAGCGTCTGCTACCACATTTGCCTTTCCTGGGTGGTAGTTCAACCCAAAGTCATAGTCCTTGAGAAACTCCATCCAACGCCTTTGTCTCATATTGAGTTCCTTTTGGTTGAAGAGGTATTTTAGACTTTTGTGGTCAGAAAAGACTTCAAACCTTACACCATAAAGATGATGTCTCCAGATTTTTAAGGCAAAGACAATAGCCGCTAGCTCTAAGTCATGAGTTGGGTTATTAACTTCATGGGTTTTGAGCTGTCTAGAGGCATAGGCTACTACATTCCTATTTTGCATCAAAACACATCCTAGCCCTCTTCCCGAGGCATCACAATACACCTCAAATTTTTCTTTTGGGTCAGGTAGGAATAGGACAGGGGTAGTGGTCAACTTCTTCTTTAGTTCTTGGAAACTCTCTTCACATTTTGGGCTCCAAATAAAAGCTGAATTCTTCCTTGTTAGCTTGGTGAGGGGTAAGGTAATTTGGGAAAAACCTCTAATGAACCTTCGGTAGTAACCGACTAGCCCTAGAAAACTCCTAATCTCCTTCACAGTGGTAGGGTTTTCCCATTGTTGCACCGCTTCTATCTTACTTGGGTCTACTGCTATTCCCCCATGTGACACTACATGACCTAAGAACTTAATTTCCTTCATCCAAAATTCACACTTGGACAACTTTGCATAAAGTTTCTTGTTCCTCAACACCTCCAACACCACTCGTAAGTGTTCTTCGTGCTCTTCTTCAGTTCTAGAGTAAACTAGAATGTCATCGATGAACACTATTACAAACTTGTCCAAGTATGGTCTAAATATCCTATTCATGTAGTCCATAAACACTGCCGGTGCATTGGTTAACCCAAACGACATCACATTAAACTCATAATGTCCATATCTAGTCCTAAAGGCTGTCTTTGGTATGTCCTCCTCCTTCACTCGAATCTGGTGGTATCCTGATCACAGATCTATCTTGGAAAACACTTGGGCTCCTCTTAATTGGTCCATGAGGTCATCTATTCTAGGCAAAGGGTATTTATTTTTTATAGTCACTTTGTTTAGCTGCCTATAATCCACACATAATCGCATACTCCCATCCTTCTTCTTGACAAACAGCACTGGGGCTCCCCATGGTGAAGCACTGGGCCCAATGAATTTCTTCTGTAGGAGTTCCTCTAATTGCTTCTTCAACTCTGTTAGGTCGGCCAATGGCATCCTATAAGGAGCTATAGATATGGGTCCTGTTCCCGGTACCACATCTATAGAAAACTCAATCTCCCTTTTTGGAGGAAATTCAGGTATGTCATCAGGAAAAACATCTGAGAATTCCTTTACTACAAGGATCTTTTCTAGAGCTTGCTCCACTTCTTTCTCACTTGTCATTAGGAAGACATATCGCTTTTCATTCCTACTATCCCCCATGATAATGGAGTTTAGGTATAGTCGGACCTTTCTATCAAGTTTAGAGGGATTGGGTAAAGATGGTTTGGAAAGAAATACTAATGACTTATTTGCACAATGTAGTAACACACGGTTAGCCGAAAGCCAATCCATGCCCAAGATTACATCAAAACCAGACAAGGGTAGACAAACTAAATCATGATGAAAAATCCTATCAGCTACCTCAAATTCACAATTTAGGCAGGCTTGATCAGTTCTAACAGTATTTATAGTGGGTGTAGAGACAACTAAGATGATTTTTAAGTCAGATATATACAACCTCAACTTATTAGCACAATCATATGAAATGAATGAATGTGTTGCGCCAGAATCAAACAATACAATTAAGGGTTTTCCATTAATTATACACTTACTTTGAATCAAATCATCGGATTCTGAGGGCATCTCAGCAGTGATAGCAAACACGCGTCCCTGTGCCTTAGGCTTGAGTGTAGAGGACTGATTGAACTTTAGGCACTCTCTAGAATAGTGTCCTGCCTGTCCACACCGATAACAAACATTTTTACCAAATCTGCATTCCCCTCCATGTATCTTTCCACAAGTGGCACAAGGGGGTCTAGTCATAGGTTCAAGGACAGCAGCCATCCCAGGTCGATTAACAGCTTGTGTCCTAGGTTGATTCATCATAGGGTGTTGGGGTTGTTTCCCTTTAAATCCACCTCCTTGGTAGGGTTTCTTGTGAGGGGGTGGGAACCCTCGGTGACCTTGTTGAGCAGACCTCTTCCTATTCTCTTCAACTCGGTGGGCAACTAGCTGGCTATTGCAACTCTCAGCCACTTGGCTTTTGCTGACTAAAGATGCATAGTCAGTGACCTCCAGTGGAGCCACAGATGCCAAAATGTCTGGCCTCAAACCACTCTCATATTTCATGCATTTCCAAGCCTCGTTGGGATCCCTTTGGTAGCTAGTTGAGTGTTTGATAAGTTCTTCAAACTTCGATTTCCCTGTGTCAGCAATAGAAATTCTACTTCCTTTGCCTTCTTAACCGGATCTGGAAAATATTTCTTATGGAACGTAGCATAGAAAACCTCCCACGTAATCTGTATCTCAGCACTTTCGAGCAAGCCCTTTGCACCCTTCCACCACGCGGCAGCCTCTCATTTAAACATATAAGTAGAGAATGCCACCTTTTGTTCATCAGAGCATTCTACCACTGAGAAAACCTTCTCCATCTCTTGAATCCATATGTCAGCTATTTCGGGGTTAGTTGTCCCTTTGAATTCTGGAGGTCCAGCCCTCTTGAATTGTGAGAATTTTCCATGTTCTTGGTTCCCAACTAATTCCTCTGACCTCCTATTCATCTGCTCCATCATCACTGTTGCTTGTGCTTGCATAGCCCTAGCCATCTCCTGGAGTGCATTTGCCAGTTCATCACGATTACCTCCACCGCGTGCCCCATGCGTACATCTGTTTGCTGCCATTAGTTCCTAGACACACCAAACAACAGTCATCGAGTTGATCAGACTCAATACTATAGCTAAGCATGGTAGCAACTATGGCAGTATCACAAGACGATCATGCATTTCTAAATCCTATATCCCATCGTACAGATAAGATTAATAGCATGATATCATAGACAGAAGCATAGTCAGTCCATTCCTCAGGCTTAAATAGGATGAACTGCTCTGATACCATAATGTAACACCCTAATAGAACCCCACCGTGCTTAAGTTCACATTTGGATTCTATTAGTTGTCACTTATGCCTTGCATTTATTTTCTTTTGAAATTAACTTAGAAAAACAGTGGAAGTTTTTTTTTTCTTTAAATAAATTAATTTTTTTGAAAACTTAAGCCTGTAACGAGAAGTGAAATACATAGCACTTTTATAGATAATAATCAAGTTACATTGCGCACTTAATTAAATAAGCGGAATAAGAGACTAAGTGTAGAACTATTATCACATAAACTGAAATATAATCACTTAATACATAAGTCACAACAGGGCATATATCATACTGATAAGTTATTACAAATAACAATATAAGTTCTACTATTACTAATTGTTTCTCACAAACTATAATGTAACTAAATCTCGGAATGCTCCTACTTGAAAGGTTTGAAATCTTCACCCGCTACCTCCTTCCTCAGCTATAGCTTCGTTGCTTTAGGTGGACACGTCTGTCTCTAGTAACGACAACGGAAAATAAACATAGGAGTGAGAAATACATGATTTCTCAGTAGGAGTTCCTACTTGTACTAAAAGTGTCATCGTTGTCGTCCCAGTCACTTCGGGTTTATAATAAAAAGGTGAACAGGTAAGGATTCAATTATCAAACTTTCACAAACGTGATTAGCCGAAGTGCAGTTACTTTTAAACTAATCTTGAACATTAGCAAAAATATCCATTCAGCATTGCATCAAGCATACATATAAGCATATCATGCAAAACCACTAATAAGCAATAATCATTTAGGAGCTGCATGCATTTTATGATTACTCATCCTCAACATTCACTTGTTTAGTGATCAACATATTTCTTAATTACTCACGGGATGAATGCATCAATGCCTTAGACCACCCTAAAAGGGTAATGAGCTCATACCGTGGCCGTCGCCACAACCTTTTGGTTTTCTTTTCGTTGCCATGATCTCAACGGTTTAGGGGGTTAAGCCGTGAGTTTAGCTCAAGTCCACTTTTCCAGACTATCATTGCTACTTTTCAGGTTTTACTTTTATTCTCACTGAATGAAATCATCAATACCTTAATCCTCTTTGAGGATTAAGCAGTGAGTTGGTCTATTTATTATTTCATTTGAAATATGAATGTATGCACATTAATAAATTATGGCATAGTCAATCATTTTATCATTATAATTTCATATCTCATCAATACATTCACATTTCTATATATCACTTCATGTCACATAGACAATATCATGTAAATCTCATAGTAAACATTCTGATAGATAATTCACATTAAGCAACCTAAGTTATCAAGTTAGGTCTCTAGTGTTCCTAATAGGTTATGGATATCTTGGTATTATCTTTTTCTCTTAGTCTTCTTTGTACTCTTAGTATTTCCATTAATACATTAATACCCTTTAAGATATTTTTAGAGGTTCTTTATATATTTTTATTATGACTTTTATATATATCTCCTGAAGATTATTATTCTACTTAAATTCTTAAAATTATCTCTTTACAAGACTTTAATCTTTTATTTAAAGTTCTGACATCTTTTATAATAAAATTTGTAGCACTAACATCTTAGATTAGTGTAAATCAACTGTAAATTGTGCATAGTAGGATTCCCAGGAAAGAGAGGTGGGTCACAATGGACACGCTTAAATACCAAGTCTTTCCTTAGCCAGAACCTTTCCAAATTGCACTCTCACAGTATCACGCTACCTTCAAGACTTTCTCAGCACACTGTCCCAAAAATATATCTCTCATTCTGTATTTTCATGGTGTAAAACTTTATGCATAGCATACATAAGTGTGTTTGTAGATGTGTTAGCTTTTCCAGAAAGTTGAAATCAGCCCATTTGCATTTTTCTAGAGTGAGTTACACCTATTTTACTACTACAAGGTCAGATTAAGAGTTTCAGTCTTAGGCTCTACTTTAAAAATTTATATCTTGGGCTAGGAAACTTTGTTTTAGGTGATTCTTTTTGGAGAGTGTTCTACAATGAGTCTAGTTTATAATAAAAATATTTTCATTTCAAGATCCTTCATATTTTATGAACACTAATTTTCGAAGTAACTACTGCCAGAAATAACTAGAAATTCCAGCACCTGCCATGTTCATGTCTTAAGTTATCTTTATTAACTCAAGTTTCACATACTTTTTAAGTTATATTTGAGTTTGATAACATCATAAAAGTACTCATAGCATAATAGAACATGTTGTGTTTTCTAAAAATATAATTATTCAAAACTTTTGACAATAACTCAAGTTTGAGGCATTCTATCCATGAGCAAAGTTAGAAGCCAACAATACTTGAACAAATAAAGAAGAAACTCCCACCTCTTGTGTAGGGTCTAAAACGGGTCCTTCTCTTCTTCTTTAAGCTTTGAACAAGAGTCTTTGGAGTGGATGACCCTCCTTGAATCTTGGCTCTAGAACTTGAGTGCTTAAGAAAATATTTCTCACTAGAGTTAAAGATTGTAACTCTTGTGAGGGCTAGTGAAAGTTTGGACTTAGGATTTAAGTGTTTGGATGAAGTTTAGAGGATCAAGAGAAGTCTTTGAAGAACATAAGAAGAATGATAGAATAAGAAAGAAAGAACACTTAGGGAGTTTCTGAATTGAAGAGAGTTTGAGGAGTATTTATAGTGGAAAGATTAGAGAAAAAACAGAAGAAGGAAAGCACTTGGAGCATGATTTATGGAAACATGTTGGCTGAATTTTGGGATGAAAATGCTCCTTGTTTTGTGCAAAGATGTTAGTGGAGATTTTCTAACCTTGAGTACATGTATGTGATTCAGAAATGTGTATGATGTATGTGGTTAAATTATTGTGTTATCATCTTAATCCAATGGCTTAGATTCATTCTTGTCTAAAGACAAGTCTAGGGATTTGTGCAAATGGCATTGTAGTAATTTCTTTAACTAAGACAAGGATATTTTTGTAATTAGACAATGATAGTGGTATTCTTGTAATTCCATTCATAGAGTAAGGGTATCTTTGTCATTTAATAAGGCAAGGGTAGTTTGGTAATTTTCTTTACATAGCAAGGGCATTTTCATAATTTCCACTAAGTGATGGCATTTTCGTAATTCTTTGCATTTTTCTTTAGACATACTTAAGTAGTCTATTTGTTGTGTTTCATAACATTTGTCCAGATTCTCTTGGTTTTTCTATCGCTAATTAAGATTAATATTTATCTTAGTTATAAATTTGGGGATGTTACATATGTGATTCAGAAATGTGTATGATGTATGTGGTTAAATTATTGTGTTATCATCTTAATCCAATGGCTTAGATTCATTCTTGCCTAAAGACAAGTCTAGGGATTTGTACAAATGGCATTATAGTAATTTCTTTAACTAAGACAAGGATATTTTTGTAATTAGACAATGATAGTGGTATTCTTGTAATTCCATTCATAGAGTAAGGGTATCTTCATCATTTAATAAGGCAAGGGTAGTTTGGTAATTTCCTTTACATAGCAAGGGCATTTTCATAATTTCCACTAAGTGATGGCATTTTCATAATTCTTTGTATTTTTCTCTAGACATACTTAAGTAGTCTATTTGTTGTGTTTCATAACATTTGTCCAGATTCTCTTGGTTTTGCTATCGCTAATTAAGATGACCTCTAGAATTCAAAGGGACAACTAACCCCGAAATAGCTGACAGATGGATTCAAGAGATGGAGAAGGTTTTCTCAGTGGTAGAATGCTCTGATGAACAAAAGGTGGCATTCTCTACTTATATGCTGAAAGGAGAGGCTGCCGCGTGGTGGAAGGGTGCAAGGGGCTTGATCGGAAGTACTGACATACAGATTACGTGGGAGGTTTTCTATGCTACATTCCATAAGAAATATTTTCCAGATCCGGTTAAGAAGGCAAAGGAAGTAGAATTTACATTCTTTGACACAGGGGAAATCGAAGTGTGGTGAGTACAGCTAAGTTTGAAGAACTGATCAAACACTCAACTAGCTACCAAAGGGATCCCAACGAGGCTTGGAAATGCATGAAATATGAGAGTGGTTTGAGGCTAGACATTTTGGCATCTATGGCTCCACTGGAGGTCACTGACTATGCATCTTTAGTCAGCAAAAGCCAAGTGGCTGAGAGTTGCAATCGCCAGCTAGTTGCCCACCAAGTTGAAGAGAATCGGAAGAGGTCTGCTCAACAAGGTCACCGAGGGTTCCCACCCCCTCACAAGAAACCCTACCAAGGAGGTGGATTTAAAGGGAAACAACCCCAACACCCTATGATGAATCAACCTAGGACACAAGCTGTTAATCGACCTGGGATGGCTGCTGTCCTTGAACCTATGACTAGACCCCCTTGTGCCACTTGTGGAAAGATACATTGAGGGGAATGCAGATTTGGTAAAAATATTTGTTATCGGTGTGGACAGGCAGGACACTATTCTAGAGAGTGCCTAAAGTTCAATCAGTCCTCTACACTCAAGCCTAAGGCATAGGGACGCGTGTTTGCTATCACTGCTGAGATGCCCTCAGAATCCGATGATTTGATTCAAAGTAAGAGTATAATTAATGGAAAACCCTTAATTATATTATTTGATTCTGGCGCAACACATTCATTCATTTCATATGATTGTGCTAATAAGTTGAGGTTGTATATATCTGACTTAAAAATCATCTTAGTTGTCTCTACACCCACTATAAATCTTGTTAGAGCCAGTCAAGCCTGCCTAAATTGTGAATTTGTGGTAGCTGATAGGATTTTTCATCATGATTTAGTTTGTCTACCCTTGTCTGCTTTTGATGTAATCTTGGGCATGGATTGGCTTTCGGCTAACCGTGTGTTACTACATTGTGCAAATAAGTCACTAGTATTTCTTCCCAAACCATCTTTACCCAATCCCTCTAAACTTGATAGAAAGGTACGACTATACCTAAACTCCATTATCATGGGGGATAGTAGGAATGAAAAGTGAGGATATGTCTTCCTAATGACAAGTGAGAAAGAAGTGGAGCAAGCTCTAGAAAATATCCTTGTAGTAAAGGAATTCTCAGATGTTTTTCCTGAGGACATACTGAATTTCCTCCAAAAAGGGGATTGAGTTTTCTATAGATTTGGTACCGGGAACAGGACCCATATCTATAGCTCCTTATAGGATGCCATTGGCCGAGTTAACAGAGTTGAAGAAGCAATTAGAGGAACTACTACATAAGAAATTCATTAGGCCCAGTGCTTCACCATGGGGAGCCCCAGTGCTGTTTGTCAAGAAGAAGGATGGGAGTATGCGATTATGTGTGGATTATAGGCAGCTAAACAAAGTGACTATAAAAAATAAATACCCTTTGCCTAGAATAGATGACCTCATGGACCAATTAAGAGGAGCCCAAATGTGTTCCAAGATAGATTTGCGATCAGGATACCACCAGATTCGAGTGAAGGATGAGGACATACCAAAGACAGCCTTTAGGACTAGATATGGACATTATGAGTTTAATGTGATGTCGTTTGGGTTAACCAATGCACCGGCAGTGTTTATGGACTACATGAATAGGATATTTAGACCATACTTGGACAAGTTTGTAATAGTGTTCATCGATGACATTCTAGTTTACTCTAGAACTGAAGAAGAGCACGAAGAACACTTACGAGTGGTGTTGGAGGTGTTGAGGAACAAGAAACTTTATGCAAAGTTGTCCAAGTGTGAATTTTGGATGAAGGAAGTTAAGTTCTTAGGTCATGTAGTGTCACATGGGGGAATAGCAGTAGACCCAAGTAAGATAGAAGCGGTGCAATAATGGGAAACTCCTACCACTGTGAAGGAGATTAGGAGTTTTCTAGGGCTAGCCGGTTACTACCGAAGGTTCATTAGAGGTTTTTCCCAAATTACCTTACCCCTCACCAAGCTAACAAGGAAGAATTCAACTTTTATATAGAGCCCAGAATGTGAAGAGAGTTTCCAAGAACTAAAGAAGAAGTTGACCACTACCCCTGTCCTAATCCTACCTGACCCTACCTGACCCAAAAGAAAAATTTGAGGTGTATTGTGATGCCTCGGGAAGAGGACTAGGATGTGTTTTGATGCAAAATAGGAATGTAGTAGCCTATGCCTCTAGACAGCTCAAAACCCATGAAGTTAATTACCCAACCATAAATTAGAGCTAGCGGCTATTGTCTTTGCCTTAAAAATCTGGAGACATCATCTTTATGGTGTAAGGTTTGAAGTCTTTTCTAACCACAAAAGTCTGAAATACCTCTTCAAGCAAAAGGAACTCAATATGAGACAAAGGCGTTGGATGGAGTTTCTCAAGGACTATGACTTTGGGTTGAACTACCACCCAGGAAAGGCAAATGTGGTAGCAGACGCTTTGAGTCGTAAGTCCTTGCATGCCGCTTGGCTCATGGTGAAAGAAAATGAGCTGATAGAAGATTTTAGGAACCTCAACTTAGGATATAGGGGGACTTCAGAACAAATTCGGTTAAGCCAACTAAATGTAACCAATAGCTTTAAGGATCAAATAATTCAAGCCCAAAGGGAAGATGAGGATTTCCTTAGAACCTTAACCCTTGTCGAAGCAGGAAAGTTGAAAGAGTTTGTCCAGGATAAGGAAGGAGTGTGGAGATACCAAGGGAGAATCTGTGTACCTGCAAAAGAAGGACTGAGAGCTAGCATTTTGGAAGAAGCCCACAAGAGTCAATTTAGTGTACACCCCGGTATAACCAAGATGTACCATGACCTAAAAAAGATGTTCTGGTGGCCAAAGATGAAAGCAGATATAGCAAATATAGTGCAAAAATGTTTGGTATGCCAAAAAGTTAAGATAGAGCATCAAAAACCCTCCGGAGTGCTGCAACCTCTCGAAATCCCCGAATGGAAGTGGGAAGGAATATCCATGGATTTCGTGATGGGATTTCCAAGAACGCCTACCGGACATGACTCCATATGGGTAATTGTGGATACATTGACCAAATCTGCTCACTTTTTACCCATTCGAGCAAATTATCCTCTGGAAAAGTTAGCTCAGCTATACATCCAAGAGATAATAAGGCTCCATGGAGTACCCAAAACCATTGTCTCAGATAGGGATCCAAGGTTCACCTCAAGATTTTGGGGAGCTTTGCAAAAGGCATTTGGTTCAAGGTTGTGTCTAAGCACTGCCTATCACCATCAAACTGATGGACAATCAGAAAGTACAATTCAAACCCTTGAGGATATGCTAAGAGCATGTGTCTTAGACCAGCCAAAAAGTTGGGACAAATAGCTTCCATTGATTGAGTTTGCATATAATAATAGTTACCACACTAGCATTGGGATGGCACCCTATGAGGCTTTGTATGGTAGAAAGTGTCAATCACCACTTTGTTGGTGTGACCCGGGAGAGCAAAGTATTTTGGGCCCTGATTTGGTAGAAGAGACAACCAAACAAATAAGGAGAATTAGGGAAAGAATCCTCCTTTGCTCGAGTAGGCGTAAGAGCTATCTTTGACAAGAGAATGAAACCTCTCAAATTTCAAGAAGGATAACACATATTCTTGCGAATTACTCCTACCACAGGTATAGGTCGTGCAATGAAAGTCAAAAAGCTAAGCCCTAGATTCTTAGGACCCTTCCAAATCCTCAAAAAGGTAGGTCCCTCTGCCTACCAAATTGGATTACCTCCAAATTTGTCTAACCTACACAATGTTTTTCATGTGTCCCAATTGAGAAAGTATCAGTCAGACCCCAGTCATGTGTTTGAGCCAGAAACTATACAATTAAAAGATGACTTAACTTTTGAATTACCACCGATGAGGATCGTGGATCATGGCATCAAGCAGCTGAGAAATAAATCTGTATCTCTGGTCCGAGTAGCCTGGGGACAAGATGGAATGGAAGAGCACACATGGGAGCTCGAGGAAGATATGCGAAAAGAATTTCCGAACCTATTCACAGGTATCAAATTTTGAGGGAAAAATTTTTAATAAGAAGGGGAGAAATGTAATATCCTCAAATTTATAACTAAGATAAATATTAATCTTAGTTATAAATTTGGGGATGTTACAAAAAACTTTATGCATATCATACACGGGGCATTTCTAGATGTATTAGCTTTCCAATAGAGTTGAAATCAGTCCATTTTCATTTTTCTAGGGTGAGCTACACCTATTTTACTACTGCAGGGTCAAATTTAGAGTTCTAGTTTTAGGCTCTACTTTAAAAATTCATATCTTGGGCTAGAAAACTCCATTTTAGATTATTCTTTTTGAAGAGTGTTCTTTGTTAAGTATAATTTATAGAAAAAAATAGTTTTATTCCCAAAAGCTTATTATTCTATGAGTTTTATGTTTCGAAGTAACTACTACAAAAAACAGACAAAAATCCAACACCTATTATTTTCATGTTTGATGTTATTCCACCAACACAAGGATCGTCTACCATGTTTTCAAGCCATATATGAGCATGAAAACATCATAAAAACATTTATAATAGAGAAGTTCCTGTAGTGATTCATAAAAATGTATTTCACAAACAACCATTCAAAACACTTCACAATAACACAAGTTTGAGGCATTCTAACCATGGACAAGGTTAGAAACCAACAATGCTTGAACAAATAAAGAAGAAACTCTTACCTCTTGTGTAGGGTGTAAAAAGAGTCCTTCTCTTCTTTCTTGAGCTTGAGTAAGAGTCCTTGGAGTGGATGCCTCTCCTTGAGTCCTAGCTCGAGAGATTGAGTGCTTAGGAAAATATTTCTCACTAGAGTTAAAGATTGTAACTTTGTGAGGGCTAGTGAAAGTTTGGACTTAGGATATAAGTGTTTAGATGAAGTTTAGACGGTGAAGAGAAGTCTTTGAAGAAGAGAATATAAGAAGAAATGGTAAAGAAAGAATAAGAGAGAAAGAACACGTAGGGAGTTTCTAAGGCTTGGAGACTAGCAAGAGTGTATTATGAGCAATGAGTTCACACACTTCCCTCCCTTTTATAGGCTATTGAGGCCATGAGTTAAAGAGTATAATTTGTTGTTCTTGGATGCTCATGTGGTTTAATAATTTCGTTGGAAGTAATGACTAGTGTAGGCCAATTTTAGTGGGAATCAAGAGCTTTTGCACAAATTCATTCATTAAATCAAGTTGTCCCCTATCATGATAGTGTTAATTTTAGGCTCATACATAGATGAAAGGATCCAAGTGTTAAGTTCTTTCATGCATACATTCTAATATGGAGTTTCATTGAGTCTTGCCTTGTTTAAACTTGTCATGCATGGTATGATATGTATGTGTATTATGTTTTGTCTTATCGTAATTTATGATATCAGAAGATATTTTAGTTTGACCAAATTATGGCAAAGCTATTATATCTTATTCTTAAAGTTGGGATCCTAAGTTAATTTTTGTAACATAATCATCCATTACCTCTATCATCTATGATTACATTATTTGGATCATTTACTTTGTCAGTGCATTAATGTTACTGGTAAATCAATTATCTGTAGAAACTTATATTGATAACTTATTATTTCATACTAGAGATTTGCAACTTGACCTTTTGATTCTTTCTAGCATTAATCCAATGGCTTAGATTCATTCTTGTTTTTAGGCAAGCCTAGAGATTGGTATAATGGCATTGTTGTTATTATTTAAAGTAGTGGTATTATTATAATTATTTAAAGTAGTGGCATTGTAGTAATTTCTTAACCCAAGACAAGGGTATTTTTGTAATTGGATAATGATAGTGGCATTCTTCTAATTCCAATTATAGAATAGGGGTATATTTGTCATTTACTAATAAGGCAAGGGTAGTTTAGTAATTTCCTTTACATAGTAAGGGTATTTTCAAAATTCTACTAAGTAATGGCATTTTTGTAATTCTTTGCATCTTTTTCTAGACACACTTGATTATTCTAACATTATTTGTTATTTTTCATGACATTTGTCTAATTTCTATTAGTTTTACTCATTAATTAGGATTAATCTTTCAAATAAATTTCTTACTATTTATTTGATTAATGCAATTTACTAATATTAGTTAGGGAATTTGATCTTGTAAATAAGTTGTCCTTGTCCAATATGCTTAGTTTAGGGTTTCTGTCTTAAGAGTACTTATCATTGGTTATTCTTGTGTGCCTATGCTAATATCATTAATCAATAATAACTCACCAATGTTGACTATTCCCACTATGGGGCCAAGATCAACCGCCTAGTCAGTAAATCAATTGCTCGGGCTCATCAAGTCAATTAGCCTAGATGAAATTTGGGATGTTACATTACTTGCCCCCTTTTTAAAAAATTTTGCCCTCAAAATTTGCTACTCTTGAGCATGTACGAGAGTTGTTTCACACGTATCTCAAGTCAGGTCATCAGATTTTGAGACTATGTCTATGGAGACTGCATATACTTGTCCTTATGCCTTGTTCTTGGGTATATTTGATTTGTTGAGACTTGGGCAGCTTTTGATGCAATGTCCCAGCTGCCCACACCTAAAGCAGACACCTTGGCCAATTCTACATTCTCCATCGCGATTCATTCCACACTTTGGATAGGTTAGTTTAGCGACAGGCTGACAAGGCTATTTTGTAACACCCTAATAGAACCCTGTAACATCCCATGCTGCTTTATGGATTGACGACTGTCCCCACAAACCAACACGGATCTTTTCAGCATGCTTTGTCCTCACTCGCACGCTTCCTGGGAAAACTTCCCAGGAGGTCACCCATCCCAAAATTACCCCAGGTCAAGCACACTTAACTATGGAGTTCTTTCAGTTTAGGCTACCGAAAAGAAGATGCATCTTGTTGGTATAGGTAGTGCGAATCAATTCATATAAGCCCTCCTCAACTGTATAGTCCCATACCTATACAGTCTCAGGATCCCTCTCATTCGGGTGTGTAATCGGTTCATTCATGTACCCCTCTGCTTAGAGGACCTTGCGAGGAGCCGCTCCTTGTCCGTGCCCTCTTTGCACCGGCGATCACTCCTCGTCCTCGTCCCCGGGCGTTACATGCCCACCCGACTTCCTGGTTCGTCCCCGAACCACACCGTACTGGGAGAGGTGCAAGCTCTGATACCATTTGTAACATCCCATGCTGCTTTATGGATTGACGACTGTCCCCACAAACCAACACAGATCTTTTCAGCATGCTTTGTCCTCACTTGCACGCTTCCTGGGAAAACTTCCCAGGAGGTCACCCATCCCAAAATTACCCCAGGTCAAGCACACTTAACTATGGAGTTCTTTCAGTTTAGGCTACCGAAAAGAAGATGCATCTTGTTGGTATAGATAGTGCGAATCAATTCATATAAGCCCTCCTCAACTGTATAGTCCCATACCTATACAGTCTCAGGATCCCTCTCATTCGGGTGTGTAATCGGTTCATTCATGTACCCCTCCGCTTAGAGGACCTTGCGAGGAGCCGCTCCTTGTCCGTGCCCTCTTTGCACCGGCGATCACTCCTCGTCCTCGTCCCCGGGCGTTACATGATACAAGATGCATCTTCTTTTCGGTAGCCTAAACTGAAAGAACTCCACAGTTAAGCGTGCTTGACCTGGGGTAATTTTGGGATGGGTGACCTCCTGGGAAGTCTTCCTAGGAAGCGTGTGAGTGAGGACAAAGCATGCTGAAAAGACCCGTGTTGGTTTGTGGGGACAGTCGTCAATCCATAAAGCAGCAGGGGATGTTACAAACCCCACTATGCTTAAGTTCACATTTGGATTCTATTAGTTGTCACTTATGCCTTGCATTTATTTTCTTTTGAAATTAACTTAGAAAAATAGTGGAAGTTTTTTTTCTTTAAATAAATTAATTTTTTTGAAAACTTAAGCCTGTAATGAGAAGTGAATTACATAGCACTTTTATAGATAATAATCAAGTTACATTGCGCACTTAATTAAATAAGTGGAATAAGAGACTAAGTGTAGAACTATTATCACATAAAATGGAATATAATCACTTAATACATAAGTCACAACAGGGCATATATCATACTGATAAGTTATTACAAATAACAATATAAGTTCTACTATTACTAATTATTTCTCACAAACTATAATGTAACTAAAGCTCGGAATGCTCCTACTTAAAAGGTTTGAAATCTTCACGCACTACCTCCTTCCTCAACTACAGCTTCGTTGCTTTAGGTGGACACGTCTGTCTCTGGTAACGACAACGGAAAATAAACATAGGAGTGAGAAATACATGATTTCTCAGTAGGAGTTCCTACTTGTACTAAAAGTGTTATCGTTGTCGTCCCAGTCACTTCGGGTTTATTATAAAAAGGTGAACAGGTAAGGATTCAATTATCAAACTTTCACAAACGTGATTAGTCAAGTACGATTACTTTTAAACTAATCTTGAACATTAGCAGAAATATCCATTCAGTATTTCATCAAGCATACATATAAGCATATCATGTAAAACCACTAATAAGCAATAATCATTTAGGAGCTGCATGCATTTCATAATTACTCATCCTCAACATTCACTTGTTTAGTGATCATCATATTTCATTTATTTCATCAACATATTTCTTAATTACTCACGGGATGAATGCATCAATGCCTTAGACCACCCTAAAGGGTAATGAGCTCATACCGTGGCCATCACCACAACCTTTTGGTTTTCTTTCCGTTGCCATGATCTCAACGGTTTAGGGGGTTAAGCCGTGAGTTTAGCTCAAGTCCACTTTTCCAGACTATCATTGCTACTTTTTCAGGTTTTACTTTTATTCTCACTGAGTGAAATCATCAATACCTTAATCTTCTTGAGGATTAAGCAGTGAGTTGGTCTATTTATTATTTCATTTGAAACATGAATGTATGCACATTAATAAATTATGGCACAGTCAATCATTTTATCATTATCATTTCATATCTCATCAATACATTCACATTTCTATATATCACTTCATGTAACATAGACAATATCATGTAAATCTCATAGTAAACATTCTCATAGATAATTCATATTAAGCAACCTAAATTATCAAGTTAGGTCTCTAGTGTTCCTAATAGGTTATGGATATCTTGGTATTATCTTTTTCTCTTAGTCATCTTTGTACTCTTAGTATTTCCATTAATACATTAATACCCTTTAAGATATTTTTAGAGGTTCTTTATATATTTTTATTATGACTTTTATATATATCTCCTGAAGATTATTATTCTACTTAAATCCTTAAAATTATCTCTTTACAAGACTTGAATATTTTATTTAGAGTTCTGACATATTTTAGAATAAAATTTGTAGCACTAACATCTGAGATTAGTGTAAATCAACTGTAAATTGTGCATAGTAGGATTCCCAGGAAAGAGAGGTGGGTCACAATGGACGCACTTAAATACCAAGTCTTTCCTTAGCCAGAACCTTTCCAAATTGCACTCTCACTGTATCACGCTACCTTCAAGACTTTCTCAGCACACTGTCCCGAAAATATATCTCTCATTCTGTATTTTCGTGGTGTAAGACTTTATGCATAGCATACATAAATGTGTTTGTAGATGTGTTATCTTTTCCACAAAGTTGAAATCAGTCCATTTGCATTTTTCTAGAGTGAGTTACACCTATTTTACTACTACAAGGTCAGATTAAGAGTTTCAGTCTTAGGCTCTACTTTAAAAATTTATATCTTGGGCTAGGGAACTCCGTTTTAGGTGATTCTTTTTGGAGAGTGTTCTACAACGAATCTAGTTTATAATAAAAATATTTTCATTTCGAGATCCTTCATATTTTATGAACACTAAGTTTCGAAGTAACTACTGCCAGAAATAACTAGAAATTCCAGCACCTGCCATGTTCATGTCTTATCTTTATTAACTCAAGTTTCACATACAATCTTTTAAGTTATATTTGAGTTTGATAACATCATAGAAGTACTCATAGCAGAATAGAACATGTTGTGTTTTCTAAAAATATAATTATTCAAAACTTTTGACAATAACTCAAGTTTGAGGCATTCTATCCATGAGCAAAGTTAGAAGCCAACAATACTTGAACAAATAAAGAAGAAACTCCTACCTCTTGTGTAGGGTCTAAAATGGGTCCTTCTCTTCTTCCTTAAGCTTTGAACAAGAGTCTTTGGAGTGGATGAACCTCCTCGAATCTTGGCTCTAGAACTTGAGTGCTTAAGAAAATATTTCTCACTAGAGTTAAATATTGTAACTCTTGTGAGGGCTAGTGAAAGTTTGGACTTAGGATTTAAGTGTTTGGATGAAGTTTAGAGGATCAAGAGAAGTCTTTGAAGAACATAAGAAGAATGATAGAATAAGAAAGAAAGAACACTTTAGGGAGTTTCTGAATTGAAGAGAGTTTGAGGAGTATTTATAGTGGAAAGATTAGAGAAAAAAAAAAGAAGAAGAAAAGCACTTGGAGCATGATTTATGGAAACATGTTGGCTGAATTTTGGGATGAAAATGCTCCTTATTTTGTGCAAACATGTTTCCGTGTTTTATGCAAATATGTTGGATGAAAATGCTCCATGTTTTGTGCAAAGATGTTAGTGGAGATTTTCTAACCTTTAGTGCATGTATGTGATTCAGAAATGTGTATGATGTATGTGGTTAAATTATTGTGTTATCATCTTAATCCAATGGCTTAGATTCATTCTTGTCTAAAGACAAGTCTAGGGATTTGTGCAAATGGCATTGTAGTAATTTCTTTAACTAAGACAAGGATATTTTTGTAATTAGACAATGATAGTGGTATTCTTGTAATTCCATTCATAGAGTAAGGGTATCTTCGTCATTTAATAAGGCAAGGGTAGTTTGGTAATTTCCTTTACATAGCAAGGGCATTTTCGTAATTTCCACAAAGTGATGGCATTTTCATAATTCTTTGCATTTTTCTCTAGACATACTTAAGTAATCTATTTGTTGTGTTTCATAACATTTGTCCAGATTCTCTTGGTTTTGCTATCGCTAATTAAGATTAATATTTATCTTAGTTATAAATTTGGGGATGTTACATATTTCCTCTTGAAGTCACCATGGTAGGGTTTCTTGAGGGGCGGTGGAAACACTTGGCAGCTTTGTGGGGCAAACTTCTTCCTATTTTCTTTAACCTTACGAGCGACCAACTTGTGATTGCAGTTCTCAGCCACTTGGCTTTTACTGACTAAGGATGCATAGTCAGTAACTTCTAGTGGGGCTACAGATGCTAAGATATCTGGCCTCAAACCACTTTCATACTTCATACTCTTCCAAACCTCATTAGGATCCTATGGTAGCTAGTTGAGTGTTTAATCAATTCCTCAAACTTAGCTATGTACTCAGCCACACTTTGGTTTCCTTAAGTCAATAGCAGGAATTTTACTTCCTTTACCTTCTTTTACTAGGTTTGGAAAATACTTCTTGTGGAATGTAGCATAGAAAACCTCCCAAGTAATATGTGTTTCGGCATTTTCAAGCAATCTCTTAGCACCTTTCCACCAAGCGGCAGCCTTTCCTTTCAACATGTAAGTAGATAATGCCACCTTTTGTTCATCTGAGCATTCCACCACTGAGAAAACCTTCTCCGTTTCTTGAATCCATCCATCAGCTATTTTAGGGTTAGTTGTCCCTTTGAATTCTAGGGGTCTAGCCCTCTTGAATTCTGAGAATTTTCCATGTTTTTGGTTCTCGACCGACTCTTCTGGCCTCCAATTCATCTGTTCCATCAGCACTATTGCTTGTGCTTGCATTGCCCTAGCCTTCTCCTGGAGTGCATTTACTAGTTCATCGTGGTTTCCTCCACTATGGGTTTCGTGGCTACATCTATTTCCTACTATAATTTCCTAAACACACCAACCAAGAGACATCGAGTTGATCAGGCTCAATACTTATGCCAAGTATGGTAGCAACTATGGCAGTATCACAAGACGATCATGCATTTCTAAATCCTACTTCTCATCATACAAATAAGATTAATAGCATGACAACGTAGATAGAAGCATAGTCAGTCCATCCCCCAAGCTTTAATAGGATGAACTACTCTGACACCATAATGTAATACCCTAAAAGAACCCAACTACGCTTAAGCTCGCATTTGGATTCTATTAGATGTCACTTATGCCTTGCGTTCATTTTCATTTATAAAATAGGGGTATATTTGTCATTTACTAATAAGGCAAGGGTAGTTTGGTAATTTCCTTTACATAGTAATGGTATTTTCGAAATTCTACTAAGTAATGGCATTTTTGTAATTGTTTGCATCTTTTTCTAGACACACTTGATTATTCTAACATTATTTGTTATTTTTCATGACATTTGTCTAATTTCTATTAGTTTTACTCATTAATTAGTATTAATCTTTCAAATAAATTTCTTACTATTTATTTGATTAATGCACTTTACTAATATTGATTAGGGAATTTAATCTTGTAAATAAATTGCCCTTGTCCAGTATGCTTAATTTAGGGTTTATGTCTTAAGAGTACTTATCATTGCTTATTCTTGTGTGTCTATGCTAATATCATTAATCAATAGTAACTCACCAATGTTGACCCTTCCCACTATGGGGCCAAGATCAACCACCTAGTCGGTAAATCAATTGCTCGGGTTCATCGAGTCAATCAGTCTAGATGAAATTTGGGATGTTACAGGGAAGAGAGTAAGGGATATGTTCTCCTAGCCGCTAGCAAGGTAGACCTTGAGCAGAACATTGATGATGTGCCTATAGTAAGAGACTACCCTAAGGTATTTCTGGATGAGATACCCAAGTTCTCATCAAAGAAAGAGATAAAGTTTTCTATAGAGTTAGTTCCAAGGACAGGACCTATATCCATAGCAGCCTATATAGGATGTCACCCCTAGAGTTAACCGATTTGAAGACTTAGTTGGAGGAACTATTGGAAAATAAGTTTATAAGACCTAGTGTATCACCATGGAGAGCCCCTGTTTTGTTTGTCAAAAAGAAAGATGAGAGTATGAGACTTTGCAAAGACTATATATAGGCAACTAAATTGAGTGACAGTAAAGAACAAGTACCCTTTGCTTAGGATTGATGATTTGATGGATTAGTTGAAAGGAGCAGTGGTGCTCTCAAAAATTGACTTGAGGTCAGGATACCAGCAAATAAGGGTGAGAGATGAAGACATACCTAAGACCACCTTTAAGACCCGATATGGCCACTTTGAGTTCATAGTTATGTCATTTGATTTGACCAATGCCCTAGCTGTGTTTATGGACTACATTAATAGGATCTTTAAACCCTATTTAGACCAATTCATGGTTGTTTTCATAAATGACATACTCATCTATTTGAAGACCCATAAGGAGCATGAGCAACATTTGAGAATAGTTTTAGAGATTCTAAAAGAGAAATAGTTGTATGCAAAGTTGTCGAAGTGTGTATTTTGGTTAGAGGAAGTGAATTTTTTAGGACATGTGGTGTCAAAAGAAGGTATTATAGTAGATCCTAGTAAGATAAAGGTTGTGATGAGCTAGGAAAGACCTACCATAGTGATAGAAATATGGAGTTTCTAAGGGCTAGCTGGCTATTACCGTAGGTTTATTAAGGGATTTTCCCATATCTCCTTACCTTTGACTAAGCTTACTAGGAAGAATAGCCTTTTTGTTTGGACTCCAAAGTGTGAAAAGAGTTTCCAAGAGCTAAAATTGAAGTTAACCACAACCGTAGTGTTAGTACTACTAGACCCCAATGCACCTTTCGAGGTGTATTGTGATGCTTTGGGGAAAGGTTAAGGCTGTGTGTTGATGCAAAATAGGCAAGGGGTAGCCTATGCGTCTAGACAACTTAAGCCTCATGATGCAAATTACCCCACCCATGACCTGGAGTTAGCAGCAGTTGTGTTTGCATTAAAGGTGTGGAGACATCGTCTGTATGGAGTGAAGTTTGAAGTGTTCTCAGATCACAAGAGTCTCAAGTATCTCTTTGATCAGAAGGAGTTAAATATGAGGCAGAGAATATGGATGGAGTTCTTAAAAGACTACAACTCTGGGTTGAAATATCACCCCCGGCAAGGCCAACGTAATGGCTGATGCCTTAAGTAGGAAGTCATTACACCTATCTCAAATGATGATTAAGGAGGTAGAGTTGATTAAGAGGTTTAGGGACCTCAATTTGGGGATGACGTTGACCACTAAGGGCATAAGAATGTGTCACCTCAATGTGATGAGTGACTTCAAAGAAAGAATCACTCAAGCCCAACAGGATGATAAGGAGTTTAAGGAGACCTTAGAGGCAGTAGAAATGGGAAAGTTGAAAGGTTTCACCCAAGGAGTTGATAACTTATGGAGGTTTGAGGGTCAAATTTGTCTGCTGGCGAGTGGTGATGTAACACCCTAATAGAACCCCACTGTGCTTAAGTTCACATTTGGATTCTATTAGTTGTCACTTATGCCTTGTATTAATTTTCTTTTGAAATTAACTTAGAAAAATAATGGAAGTTTTTTTTTTCTTTAAATAAATTAATTTTTTTGAAAACTTAAGCTCAGAATTGAGAAGTGAAATACATAGCGCTTTTATAGATAATAATCAAATTACATTGCGCACTTAATTAAATAAGCGGAATAAAAGACTAAGTGTAGAACAATTATCACATAAACTAGAATATAATCACTTAATACATAAGTCACAACAGGGCATATATCATACTGATAAGTTATTACAAATAACAATATAAGTTCTACTATTACTAATTGTTTCTCACAAACTATAATGTAACTAAAGCTCGGAATGCTCCTACTTGAACGGTTTGAAATCTTCACGTGCTACCTCCTTCCTCAGCTACGGCCTCGTTGCTTTAGGTGGACACGACTGTCTCTGGTAACGACAACGGAAAAATAAACATAGGAGTGAGAAATGCATGATTTCTCAGTAGGAGTTCCTACTTGTACTAAAAGTGTCATCGTTGTCGCCCCAGTCACTTCGGGTTTATTATAAAAAGGTGAACAGGTAAGGATTCAATTATCAAACTTTCACAAACGTGATTAGTCGAAGTGCAGTTACTTTTAAACTAATCTTGAACATTAGCAGAAATATTCATTCAGGATTTCATCAAGCATACATATAAGCATATCATGTAAAACCACTAATAAGCAAGAATCATTTAGGAGCTGCATCCATTTCATGATTACTCTTCCTCAACATTCACTTGTTTAGTGATCATCATCTTTCATTTATTTCACAACATATTTCTTAATTATTCACGGGATGAATGCATCAATGCCTTAGACCACCCTAAAAGGGTAATGAGCTCATACCATGGCCGTCGCCATAACCTTTTTGGTTTTCATTCCGTTGCGTGATCTCAACGGTTTAGGGGGTTAAGCCGTGAGTTTAGCTCAAGTCCACTTTTCCAGACTTTCATTGCTACTTTTTCAAACTTTACTTTTATTATTTCTTTTGGAAAATGAATGTATGCATATTATCATGTAATCACAATAAACCTTGGGCAATCAATCATTCATCCTCATCATTTCATAATTCATCACCATACATTCACATTACTATAAATCACTTCATAAAACATGGACAATATCATGTAAATCTCATAGTAAACACTTTCATAGATAATTCATATTAACTAACCAAAGTTATCAAGTTGAGTTCCTAGTGTTCGTAAGAGGTAATGGATGTCTTAGTATTATCTTTTCTCTTAGTGTTCTTTGTACTCTTAGCATTCCATTAATACATTAATGCACTTCAAAATATTATTATAGGTTCCTTATATATTTTTATTATGACTTTCATATAACTCTTGAAGATTATTATTCTACTTAAATTCTTAAAATTCTCTCTTTACAAGACTTGATTCTTTTATTTATAGTTTTGACATCTTTTAGAAGAAAGTTTATAATTCTCTGTATACTTGTTAGTAAAGGTAGTTCCAAATTCCTAACTCATCAAATTTTAGCATTTACATCTTTGGAATAGTGTAAATCAACTGTAAACCATGCATAGGAGGGTTCCCAGGAAAGAGAGGTGGGTCACAATGGACATGCTTAAATACCAAGTCTTTCCTTAGCCGTAACCTTTCCAAACTGCACTTTCACAGTACACTATCCCGAAATTTATTTCTCATTCTGTATTTACATGGTACAAAGCTTTATACATAACATACATGGGTGTATTCCTATATGTGTTAGCTCTCCAACAAAGTTGAAATCAGTCCATTTACATTTTTCTAGAGTGAGTTACATCTATTTTACTACTACAAGGTCAGATTTAAAGTTTCAGTCTTAGGCTCTACTTTAAAAATTTATATCTTGAGCTAGAAAACTCCGTTTTGGGTGATTCTTTTTGGAGAGTGTTCTATAATGAGTCTAGTTTATATTAAAATTATTTTAATTTCGAGATACTTGATATTTTATGAACAGTAGCTTTCGAAGTACCTACTGCCAGAAACAACTAGAAATTCCAGCACCTACCATTTTCATGTCTTAAGTTACCTTTATTAAATCAGGTTTCACATACAATCTTTTCAAGTTATATTTGAGTTTGATAACATCATAAGGGTACTCATAACATAATAGAACATGTCATATTTCTAAAAATATATTTTTCAAATAATCATTTAAAACTTTTGACAATAACTCAAACTTGAGGCATTCTATCAAGGTTAGAAGCCAACAATGCTTGAACAATTAAAGATGAAGCTCCTACCTCTTGTGTAGGGTCTAAAAAGGGTCATTCTCTTCTTCCTTAAGCTTCGAACAAGAGTCTTTGGAGTGGATGACCCTCCTTGAATCTTGGCTCTAAAACTTGAATGCTTAAGAAAATATTTCTCACTAGAGTTAAAGATTGTAACTCTTGTGAGGGCTAGTGAAAGTTTGGACTTAGGATTGAAGTGTTTGGATGAAGTTTAGAGGATCAAGAGAAGTTTTTGAAGAACATAAGAAGAATGATATAATAAGAAAGAAAGAACACTTAGGGAGTTTTTGAATTGAAGAGAGTTTGAGGAGTATTTATAGTGGAAAGATTAGAGAAATAAACAGAAGATGGAAAGCACTTGGAGCATGATTTATGGAAACATGTTGGCTGAATTTTGGGATGAAAATGCTCCTTGTTTTGTGCAAACACGTTTCCATGTTTTATGCAAACATGTTGGATGAAAATGCTCCATGTTTTATGCAAACATGTTTCCATGTTTTATGCAAACACGCTTTCCATGTTTTGTGCAAAGATGTTAGTGGATATTCTTGTAATTCCATTCATAGAGTAAGGGTATCTTTGTCATTTAATAAGGCAAGGGTAGTTTGGTAATTTCCTTTACATAGCAAGGGCATTTTAAGTAATTTCCACTAAGTGATGGCATTTTCGTAATTCTTTGCATTTTTCTAGACATACTTAAGTAGTCTATTTGTTGTGTTTCATAACATTTGTCCAGATTCTCTTGGTTTTGCTATCGATAATTAAGATTCTTAGTTATAAATTTAGGGATGTTACATTTCTCCCCTTCTTATTAAAAATTTTGCCCTCAAAATTTGATACCTGTGAATAGGTTCGAAAATTCTTTTCGCATATCTTCCTCGAGCTCCCATGTGTGCTCTTCCATTCCATCTTGTCCCTGTGCTACTCGGACTGAGATACAGATTTGTTTCTCAACTGCTTGATGCCATGATCCACGATCCTCATCGGTGGTAATTCAAAAGTTAAGTCATCTTTTAATTGTATAGTTTCTGGCTCAAACACATGACTGGGGTCTGACTGATACTTTCTCAATTGGGACACATGAAAAACATTGTGTAGGTTAGACAAATTTGGAGGTAATGCAATTTGGTAGGCGGAGGGACCTACCTTTTTGAGGATTTGGAAGGGTCCTAAGAATCTAGGGCTTAGCTTTTTGACTTTCATTGCACGACCTATACCTGTGGTAGGAGTAATTCGCAAGAATATGTGTTCTCCTTCTTGAAATTCGAGAGGTTTCCTTCTCTTGTCAAAGATAGCTCTTACGCCTACTACGAGCGGTGAGGATTCTTTCCTAATTCTCCTTATTTGTTTGGTTGTCTCTTCTACCAAATCAGGGCCCAAAATACTTTGCTCTCCCGGGTCACACCAACAAAGTGGTGATTGACACTTTCTACCATACAAAGCCTCATAGGGTGCCATCCCAATGCTAGTGTGGTAACTATTATTATATGCAAACTCAATCAATGGAAGTTGTTTGTCCCAACTTGTGGCTGGTCTAAGACACATGCTCTTAGCATATCCTCAAGGGTTTGAATTGTTCTTTCGATTGTCCATCAGTTTGAGGGTGATAGGCGGTGCTTAGACACAACCTTGAACCAAACGCCTTTGCAAAGCTCCCAAAATCTTGAGGTGATCCTTGGATCCCTATCCGAGTCAATGGTTTTGGGTACTCCATGGAGCCTTATTATCTCTTGGATGTATAGCTGAGCTAACTTTTCCAAAGGGTAATTTGCTCTAATGGGTAAAAAGTGAGCAGATTTGGTCAATCTATCCACAATTACCCATATGGAGTCATGTCCGGTAGGCGTTCTTGGCAATCCCATCACGAAATCCATGGATATTCCTTCCCACTTCCATGGGATTTCGAGAGGTTGCAGCACTCCGGAGGGTTTTTGATGCTCTATCTTCACTTTTTGGCATACCAAACATTTTTGCACTATATTTGCTATATCTGCTTTCATCTTTGGCCACCAGAACATCTTTTTAAGGTCATGGTACATCTTGGTTATACCGAGGTGTACACTAAATTGACTCTTGTGGGCTTCTTCCAAAATGCTAGCTCTCAATCCTTCTTTTGCAGGTACACAGATTCTCCCTTGGTATCTCCACACTCCTTCCTGGACAAACTCTTTCAACTTTCCTACTTCGACAAGGGTTAAGGTTCTAAGGAAATCCTCATCTTCCCTTTGGGCTTGAATTATTTGATCCTTAAAGCTACTGGTTACACTTAGCTGGCTTAACCAAATTTGTTCAAGTCCCCTATATCCTAAGTTGAGGTTCCTAAAATCTTCTATCAGCTCATTTTCTTTCACCATGAGCCAAGCGGCATGCAAGGACTTACGACTCAAAGCTGCCTGCTACCACATTTGCCTTTCCTGGGTGATAGTTCAACCCAAAGTCATAGTCCTTGAGAAACTCCATCCAACGCCTTTGTCTCATATTGAGTTCCTTTTGGTTGAAGAGGTATTTCAGACTTTTGTGGTCAGAAAAGACTTCAAACTTTACACCATAAAGATGATGTCTCCAGATTTTTAAGGCAAAGACAATAGCCGCTAGCTCTAAGTCATGGGTTGGGTAATTAACTTCATGGGGTTTGAGCTGTCTAGAGGCATAGGCTACTACATTCCTATTTTGCATCAAAACACATCCTAGTCCTCTTCCCGAGGCATCACAATACACCTCAAATTTTTCTTTTTGGTCAGGTAGGATTAGGACAGGGGTAGTAGTCAACTTCTTCTTTAGTTCTTGGAAACTCTCTTCACATTCTGGGCTCCATATAAAAGCTGAATTCTTCCTTGTTAGCTTGGTGAGGGTAAGGTAATTTGGGAAAAACCTCTAATGAACCTTCGGTAGTAACCGGCTAGCCCTAGAAAACTCCTAATCTCCTTTACAGTGGTAGGGGTTTCCCATTGTTGCACTGCTTCTATCTTACTTGGGTCTACTGCTATTCCCCTATGTGACACTACATGACCTAAGAACTTAACTTCCTTCGTCCAAAATTCACACTTGGACAACTTTGCATAAAGTTTCTTGTTCCTCAACACCTCCAACACCACTCATAAGTGTTCTTCGTGCTCTTCTTCAGTTCTAGAGTAAACTAGAATGTCATCGATGAACACTATTACAAACTTGTCCAAGTATGGTCTAAATATCCTATTCATGTAGTCCATAAACACTGCCGGTGCATTGGTTAACCCAAACGACATCACATTAAACTCATAATGTCCATATCTAGTCCTAAAGGCTGTCTTTGGTATGTCCTCCTCCTTCACTCGAATCTGGTGGTATCCTGATCGCAGATCTATCTTGGAAAACACTTGGGCTCCTCTTAATTGGTCCATGAGGTCATCTATTCTAGGCAAAGGGTATTTATTCTTTATGGTCACTTGGTTTAGCTGCCTATAATCCACACATAACCGCAAGCTCCCATCCTTCTTCTTGACAAATAGCACTGGAGCTCCCATGGTGAAGCACTAGGCCTAATGAATTTCTTCTCTAGTAGCTCCTCTAATTGCTTCTTCAATTCTGTTAACTCGGCCAGTGGCATCCTATAAGGAGCTATAGATATGGGTCCCGTTCCCGGTACCAAATCTATAGAAAACTCAACTCCCTTTTTGGAGGAAATTCAGGTATGTCATCAGGAAAAACATCTGAGAATTCCTTTACTACAAGGATCTTTTCTAGAGCTTGCTCCACTTCCCTCTCACTTGTCATCAGGAAAACATATCCTCGCTCTTCATTCCTACTATCCCACACGATAATGGAGTTTAGGTATAGTCGTACCTTTCTATCAAGTTTAGAGGGATTGGGTAAAGATGGTTTGGGAAGAAATACTAGTGACTTATTTGCACAATGTAGTAACACACGGTTAGCCGAAAGCCAATCCATGCCCAAGATTACATCAAAACTAGACAAGGGTAGACAAACTAAATCATGATGAAAAATCCTATCAGCTACCTCAAATTCACAATTTAGGCAGGCTTGATCAGTTCTAACAGTATTTATAGTGGGTGTAGAGACAACTAAGATGATTTTTAAGTCGATATATACAACCTCAACTTATTAGCACAATCATATGAAATGAATGAATGTGTTGCGCCAGAATCAAACAATACAATTAAGGGTTTTCCATTAATTATACACTTACCTTGAATCAGATCATCGGATTCTCGAGGGCATCTCAAAGTGATAGCAAACATGCGTCCCTGTGCCTTAGGCTTAAGTGTAGAAGACTGATTGAGCTTTAGGCACTCTCTAGAATAGTGTCCTGTCTGTCCACACCGATAACAAACATTCTTACCAAATCTGCATTCCCCTCCATGTATCTTTCCAAAAGTGGCACAAGGGGTCTAGTCATAGGTTCAGTGACTGAGCCATCCTAGGTCGATTAACAGCTTATGTCTTAGGTTGATTCATCATAGGGTGTTGGGGTTGTTTCCCTTTAAATCCACCTCCTTGGTAGGGTTTCTTGTAAGGGGGTGGGAACCCTCGGTGACCTTGTTGAGCAGACCTCTTCCTATTCTCTTCAACTCGGTGGGCAACTAGCTGGCGATTGCAACTCTCAGCCACTTGGCTTTTGCTGACTAAAGATGCATAGTCGGTGACCTCGGTGGAGCCACAGATGCCAAAATGTCTGGCCTCAAACCACTCTCATATTTCATGCATTTCCAAGCCTCGTTGGGATTACTTTGGTAGCTAGTTGAGTGTTTGATCAGTTCTTCAAACTTAGCTGTGTACTCACCACACGATTTCCTGTGTCCGACCTTGAAGAAATTCTACTTCCTTTGCCTTCTTAACCGGATCTGGAAAATATTTCTTATGGAATGTAGCATAGAAAACCTCCCACGTAATCTGTATGTCAGCACTTTCAAGCAAGCCCTTTGCACCCTTCCACCACGCTGACCTCTCCTTTCAAGCATATAAGTAGAGAATGCCACCTTTTGTTCATCAGAGCATTCTACCACTGAGAAAACCTTCTCCATCTCTTGAATCCATATGTCAGCTATTTCGGGGTTAGTTGTCCTTTGAATTACGGAGGTCCAGCCCTCTTGAATTCTCGAGAATTTTCCATGTTCTTGGTTCCCAACCGATTCCTCTGACATCCTATTCATCTGCACCCTCATCACAGTTGCTTGTGCTTGCATAGCCCTAGCCATCTCCTGGAGTGCATTTGCCAGTTCATCACGATTACCTCCACCGCGTGCCCCATGCGTACGCCTGTTTGTTGCCATTAGTTCCTAGACACACCAAACAACAGTCATCGAGTTGATCGGGCTCAATACTATAGCTAAGCATGGTAGCAACTATGGCGATATCACAAGACGATCATGCATTTCTAAATCCTATATCCCATCATACGATAAGATTAATAGCATGATATCATAGACAGAAGCATAGTCAGTCCATTCCTCAGGCTTAAATAGGATGAACTGCTCTGATACCATAATGTAACACCCTAATAGAACCCCACTGTGCTTAAGTTCACATTTGGATTCTATTAGTTGTCACTTATGCCTTGTATTAATTTTCTTTTGAAATTAACTTAGAAAAATAATGGAAGTTTTTTCTTTAAATAAATTAATTTTTTGAAAACTTAAGCCTCAGAACGAGAAGTGAAATACATAGCGCTTTTATAGATAATAATCAAATTACATTGCGCACTTAATTAAATAAGCGGAATAAAAGACTAAGTGTAGAACAATTATCACATAAACTGGAATATAATCACTTAATACATAAGTCACAACAGGGCATATATCATACTGATAAGTTATTACAAATAACAATATAAGTTCTATATTACTAATTGTTTCTCACAAACTATAATGTAACTAAAGCTCGGAATGCTCCTACTTGAACGGTTTGAAATCTTCACGTGCTACCTCCTTCCTCAGCTACGGCTTCGTTGCTTTAGGTGGACACGTCTGTCTCTGGTAACGACAACGGAAAATAAACATAGGAGTGAGAAATACATGATTTCTCAGATGGGGTTCCTACTTGTACTAAAAGTGTCATCGTTGTCGTCCCAGTCACTTGGGTTTATTATAAAAAGGTGAACAGGTAAGGATTCAATTATCAAACTTTCACAAACGTGATTAGCCGAAGTGCAGTTACTTTTAAACTAATCTTGAACATTAGCAGAAATATTCATTTAGTATTTCATCAAGCATACATATAAGCATATCATGTAAAACCACTAATAAGCAGTAATCATTTAGGAGCTGCATGCATTTCATGATTACTCATCCTCAACATTCACTTGTTTAGTGATCATCATCTTTCATTTATTTCATCAACATATTTCTTAATTATTCACGGGATGAATGCATCAATGCCTTAGACCACCCTAAAAGGGTAATGAGCTCATACCATGGCCGTCGCCATAACCTTTTTGGTTTTCATTCCGTTGCCGTGATCTCAACGGTTTAGGGGGTTAAGCCGTGAGTTTAGCTCAAGTCCACTTTTCCAGACTTTCATTGCTACTTTTTCAAACTTTACTTTTATTATTTCTTTTGGAAAATGAATGTATGCATATTATCATGTAATCACAATAAACCTTGGGCAATCAATCATTCATCCTCATCATTTCATAATTCATCACCATACATTCACATTACTATAAATCACTTCATAAAACATGGACAATATCATGTAAATCTCATAGTAAACACTTTCATAGATAATTCATATTAACTAACCAAAGTTATCAAGTTGAGTTCCTAGTGTTCGTAAGAGGTAATGGATGTCTTAGTATTATCTTTTTCTCTTAGTGTTCTTTGTACTCTTAGCATTCCATTAATACATTAATGCACTTCAAAATATTATTATAGGTTCCTTATATATTTTTATTATGACTTTCATATAACTCTTGAAGATTATTATTCTACTTAAATTCTTAAAATTCTCTCTTTACAAGACTTGATTCTTTTATTTATAGTTTTGACATCTTTTAGAAGAAAGTTTATAATTCTCTGTATACTTGTTAGTAAAGGTAGTTCCAAATTCCTAACTCATCAAATTTTAGCATTTACATCTTTGGAATAGTGTAAATCAACTGTAAACCATGCATAGGAGGGTTCCCAGGAAAGAGAGGTGGGTCACAATGGACATGCTTAAATACCAAGTCTTTCCTTAGCCAGAACCTTTCCAAACTGCACTTTCACAGTACACTATCCCGAAATTTATTTCTCATTCTGTATTTACATGGTACAAAGCTTTATACATAACATACATGGGTGTATTCCTATATGTGTTAGCTCTCCAACAAAGTTGAAATCAGTCCATTTACATTTTCTAGAGTGAGTTACATCTATTTTACTACTACAAGGTCAGATTTAAAGTTTCAGTCTTAGGCTCTACTTTAAAAATTTATATCTTGAGCTAGAAAACTCCGTTTTGGGTGATTCTTTTTGGAGAGTGTTCTATAATGAGTCTAGTTTATATTAAAATTATTTTAATTTCGAGATACTTGATATTTTATGAACAGTAGCTTTCGAAGTACCTACTGCCAGAAACAACTAGAAATTCCAGCACCTACCATTTTCATGTCTTAAGTTACCTTTATTAAATCAGGTTTCACATACAATCTTTTCAAGTTATATTTGAGTTTGATAACATCATAAGGGTACTCATAACATAATAGAACATGTCATATTTCTAAAAATATATTTTTCAAATAATCATTTAAAACTTTTGACAATAACTCAAACTTGAGGCATTCTATCAAGGTTAGAAGCCAACAATGCTTGAACAATTAAAGATGAAGCTCCTACCTCTTGTGTAGGGTCTAAAAAGGTCATTCTCTTCTTCCTTAAGCTTCGAACAAGAGTCTTTGGAGTGGATGACCCTCCTTGAATCTTGGCTCTAAAACTTGAATGCTTAAGAAAATATTTCTCACTAGAGTTAAAGATTGTAACTCTTGTGAGGGCTAGTGAAAGTTTGGACTTAGGATTGAAGTGTTTGGATGAAGTTTAGAGGATCAAGAGAAGTTTTTGAAGAACATAAGAAGAATGATATAATAAGAAAGAAAGAACACTTAGGGAGTTTTTGAATTGAAGAGAGTTTGAGGAGTATTTATAGTGGAAAGATTAGAGAAAAAAACAGAAGATGGAAAGCACTTGGAGCATGATTTATGGAAACATGTTGGCTGAATTTTGGGATGAAAATGCTCCTTGTTTTGTGCAAACACGTTTCCATGTTTTATGCAAACATGTTGGATGAAAATGCTCCATGTTTTATGCAAACATGTTTCCATGTTTTATGCAAACACGTTTCCATGTTTTGTGCAAAGATGTTAGTGGATATTCTTGTAATTCCATTCATAGAGTAAGGGTATCTTTGTCATTTAATAAGGCAAGGGTAGTTTGGTAATTTCCTTTACATAGCAAGGGCATTTTCGTAATTTCCACTAAGTGATGGCATTTTCGTAATTCTTTGCATTTTTCTCTAGACATACTTAAGTAGTCTATTTGTTGTGTTTCATAACATTTGTCCAGATTCTCTTGGTTTTGCTATCGATAATTAAGATTCTTAGTTATAAATTTAGGGATGTTACATATGTAACGCCCGGGGACGAGGACGAGGAGTGATCGCCGGTGCAAAGAGGGCACGGACAAGGAGCGGCTCCTCGCGAAGGTCCTCTAAGCGGAGGGGTACATGAATGAACCGATTACACACCCGAATGAGAGGGATCCTGAGACTGTATAGGTATGGGACTATACAGTTGAGGAGGGCTTATATGAATTGATTCGTACTACCTATACCAACAAGATGCATCTTCTTTTCGGTAGCCCAAACTGAAAGAACTCCATAGTTAAGCGTGCTTGACTTGGGGTAATTTTGGGATGGGTGACCTCCTGGGAAGTTTTCCTAGGAAGCGTGCGAGTGAGGACAAAGCATCTTTGAAAGGACCCGTGTTGGTTTGTGGGGACAGTCGTCAATCCATAAGGCAGCAGGGGATGTTACAAATGGTATCAGAGCCTGCACCTCTCCCAGTACGGTGTGGTTCGGGGACGAACCAGGCGGAAGCTGGTGGGCATGTAACGCCCGGGGACGAGGACGAGGAGTGATCGCCGGTGCAAAGAGGGCACGGACAAGGAGCGGCTCCTCGCGAAGGTCCTCTAAGCGGAGGGGTACATGAATGAACCGATTACACACCCGAATGAGAGGGATCCTGAGACTGTATAGGTATGGGACTATACAGTTGAGGAGGGCTTATATGAATTGATTCGTACTACCTATACCAACAAGATGCATCTTCTTTTCGGTAGCCCAAACTGAAAGAACTCCATAGTTAAGCGTGCTTGACTTGGGGTAATTTTGGGATGGGTGACCTCCTGGGAAGTTTTCCTAGGAAGCGTGTGAGTGAGGACAAAGCATGCTGAAAGGACCCGTGTTGGTTTGTGGGGACAGTCGTCAATCCATAAAGCAGCAGGGGATGTTACAGGTGAGCTCTGAAAGGATATTTTGGAGGAGGCTCACAAAAGCGACTTCACCATTCATCCAAGTACTACCAAGATGTATCAAGGTTTGAGGAAAATGTTTTGGTGGCCTGATTTGAAGAGGGATGTGGCCACCTGGGTGAGTAAGTGCTAGTCTATCAAAAGGTAAAGATCGAGCACAGAGAACCTTTTGGAATGGTACAACCCCTGTCGATTTCCAAATGGCAATGTGATAGCATCTCAATGGATTTCGTGATAGGATTACCCAAGACCCAAGCTGCCCATGATGCCATATAGGTGATTGTAGATCGACTGGCTAAGTTGGCCCACTTTTTACCCATTAAGGTGACTTATTCCTTGGACATATTAGCTCAGTTGTACATCCGAGAGATCGTTAGGTTGCATGGAGTGCCATCGACTATAATCTCGGACCGAGATTCGCTATTACGTCACGTTTCTAGGGAGCATTTCAGAAGGAGTTTAGTTTGAAGTTATGCCTAAGCACGACTTACCTCCCTTAAACGGATGGCCAATCAGAGAGAACCATATAAACCTTAGAGGATATGTTGAGGGCATGTGTTTTGGACCAAAGGGGAAGTTAGGATAGATATCTGTCGTTGATCGAATTTGCATACAATAGTAGTTATCATGCAAGCATCAATATGGCACCATATGAAGCATTGTATGGAAGGAAGTGTTAATCTCCTTTGTGTTGGTATGAGCCCAGTAAGCAGAGTATGTTAGGACCCGAAATTGTAAGGGAAACAATGGAGCAAATTAAGAGAATTAGAGATAGAATCCTTATTGCTCAAAGTCAATAGAAAAGCTAAGCAGACAAACGGTGAAGGTCGTTGGAATTCTAGGAGGGAAAACATGTGTTCCTTAGGATCACCCCACAACAGGCATAGGGCAAGCCATGAGAGTCAAGAAGTTGAGCCCCAGATTTCTTGGTCCCTTTGAAATTCTTAAAAGAGTCGGGTTTGTAGCATATCAAATAGCCTTACCACCCAATTTTTCTAACATTCACGATGTCTTTCACATCTCCCAGTCAAGAAAATATCAATTCAACCTTAGTCATGTGATGTGATTCAGTTTGGTAATAGTTGACTAGCTTGAATCAACAATTAGAATAAACCTGGATCTCCTTGCACTTTCAGGTTGGAGTTTGGAGTTGTATTTGTTTGTTTGAATTTTAGAAAGATATAGACGCCACACTCAAGAGAAGACGAGAATATGAGTGATAAGCCCTGCTTTTGATTGCCACAAGTTACCTTGATAAGATCATATTTAGTTCTTTACCCACGAACCAAAGGGAAGTTCTCACAAGGAAGAAAACTCATAGAAAAGACTAATTCATATTCTGCTTTTAATTTTACATTGTGTTCCTATTCATATTCTTAAGTGGACTGCAGGTTCATTGAGTTGTAGCTTCTATACAATCCACTAAGCATTGAATTCCCACTAGCATTGAAAACACAAGTAATTGACCCATTACCTATCATAATAGCCTTGGAACTCTTAACACACTTAAAACTGACTTTGAAAACAACTAAAAAGTTTCTTAAATTGGAGACATTAAATGGTGCACGAAAATTACAAGAAAATAAGATAAACTACACCTAACTTAAACTAATTATTCCAGCCCATTCTGTTTGCAACTTGATCACTTAAATTGGGCTTCATCTTTGGGTCTTCAAGTGACTGCTTTATGTTGGATTTGGCTATTCTTCAAACTGAACAAGAGTGGTCCATTTTTGGAGCTCATGCTCAACTAGATTGCTCTTGATCTTTGCTTCCATGAATAGGCCTTGCAAAGCTTCTTTTAGCCTTTTTTCTCTAGCTCTAGTCCTTGGTCCATCCATGCATTGTAATTGATCTTGAACTTTGTTGGACTTGGCTAAATTCTCATTATTCGCTCCCTCTTTAAAAGGATTTGTCCTCGAATCAAGCTCATCATCTACATCAAACAAAGACAAATCAGTCACATTAAAAGTAGCACTAACTTGATACTCACCTGGAAGATAAAGTTTGTAGGGATTATCATTGATCTTCTCAATAACTTGGAAAGGACCATCACCTCTTGGTTGAAATTTGGAATGCCTTTGAGCAGGAAACCTTTCTTTCCTCATATGAAGCCAAGCCCAATCTCCTGGCTCAAAAGTCACCTTCTTGTGCCCTTTGTTGGCTTCATGAGCATACTGCCATGTTTTCTTCTCAATTTGTTGTTTCACCTTCTCATGGAGTTGTTGGACAAATTCAGTCTTCTTTCTCCCATGTAGATTACCTTGTTCTCTTATTGGCAAAGGGATTAAATCTAATGGAGTCAAAGGATTGAAACCATAGACCACTTTGAAAGGAGAGTGATTAGCAGTTGAGTGTGTGGGCCTATTGTAAGCAAATTCTACAAGAGGCAAACATTCTTCCCAAGACTTTAGGTTCCTACTAATCACAGCCGTTAACAAGGTTGAGAGAGTTCTATTAACTACCTCAGTTTGTCTACTAGTTTTCAAATGACAAGTTGTAGAGAAAAGGAGCTTGGTTCCTAAATTGTTCCACAAGGTCCTCTAAAAGTGACTTAAGAATTTGGTGTCACGGTCATATCACTAGTTCTTTGAATTGTGAAGTGTGCCATCTTTGAAAATTTGTCGACAACAACAAAAAAAGAATCTTTGCCTCGCTTGGTCCGAGGCAAACCTAATACAAAGTCCATAGACAAATCAGTCCAAGGGGAATTGGGAATAGGTAATGGAGTATACAATCCATGAGGCATAACCTTGGATTTGGCCTTTTTGCAAGTAACACAATTACCACAAATTTTTTCTACTTGTTTTTTCATTTATTCAACCAAGATACTCAAAGACTTACTAACCCGAAAATGACCCATCAAACCTGTAACACCCTAATAGAACCCCACTGTGCTTAAGTTCACATTTGGATTCTATTAGTTGTCACTTATGCCTTGTATTAATTTTCTTTCGAAATTAACTTAGAAAAATAATGGAAGTTTTTTTTTCTTTAAATAAATTAATTTTTTGAAAACTTAAGCACAGAATTAGAAGTGAAATACATAGCGCTTTTATAGATAATAATCAAGTTACACTTAATTAAATAAGCGGAATAAAAGACTAAGTGTAGAACAATTATCACATAAACTGGAATATAATCACTTAATACATAAGTCACAACAGGGCATATATCATACTGATAAGTTATTACAAATAACAATATAAGTTCTACTATTACTAATTGTTTCTCACAAACTATAATGTAACTAAAGCTCGGAATGCTCCTACTTGAACTGTTTGAAATCTTCACGTGCTACCTCCTTCCTCAGCTACGGCCTCGTTGCTTTAGGTGGACACGTCTGTCTCTGGTAACGACAACGGAAAATAAACATAGGAGTGAGAAATACATGATTTCTCGAGGAGTTCCTACTTGTACTAAAAGTGTCATCGTTGTCGTCCCAGTCACTTCAGGTTTATTATAAAAAGGTGAACAGATAAGGATTCAATTATCAAACTTTCACAAATGTGATTAGCCGAAGTGCAATTACTTTTAAACTAATCTTGAACATTAGCAGAAATATTCATTCAGTATTTCATCAAGCATACATATAAGCATATCATGTAAAACCACTAATAAGCAGTAATCATTTAGGAGCTGCATGCATTTCATGATTACTCATCCTCAACATTCACTTGTTTAGTGATCATCATCTTTCATTTATTTCATCAACATATTTCTTAATTACTCACGGGATGAATGCATCAATGCCTTAGACCACCCTAAAAGGGTAATGAGCTCATACCATGGCCGTCGCCATAACCTTTTTGGTTTTCATTCCGTTGCCGTGATCTCAACGGTTTAGGGGGTTAAGCCGTGAGTTTAGCTCAAGTCCACTTTTCCAGACTTTCATTGCTACTTTTTCAAACTTTACTTTTATTATTTCTTTTGGAAATGAATGTATGCATATTATCATGTAATCACAATAAACCCTGGGCAATCAATCATTCATCCTCATTATTTCATAATTCATCACCATACATTCACATTACTATAAATCACTTCATAAAACATGGACAATATCATGTAAATCTCATAGTAAACACTTTCATAGATAATTCATATTAACTAACCAAAGTTATCAAGTTGAGTTCCTAGTGTTCGTAAGAGGTAATGGATGTCTTAGTATTATCTTTTTCTCTTAGTGTTCTTTGTACTCTTAGCATTCCATTAATACATTAATGCACTTCAAAATATTATTATAGGTTCCTTATATATTTTTATTATGACTTTCATATAACTCTTGAAGATTATTATTCTACTTAAATTCTTAAAATTCTCTCTTTACAAGACTTGATTCTTTTATTTATAGTTTTGACATCTTTTAGAAGAAAGTTTATAATTCTCTATATACTTGTTATCTCAGCTTAGTAAAGGTAGTTCCAAATTCCTAACTCATCAAATTTTAGCATTTACATCTTTGGAATAGTGTAAATCAACTGTAAACCATGCATAGGAGGGTTCCCGGGGAAAGAGAGGTGGGTCACAATGGACATGCTTAAATACCAAGTCTTTCCTTAGCCAGAACCTTTCCAAACTGCACTTTCACAGTAGACTATCCCGAAATTTATTTCTCATTCTGTATTTACATGGTACAAAGCTTTATACATAACATACATGGGTGTATTCCTATATGTGTTAGCTCTCCAACAAAGTTGAAATCAGTCCATTTGCATTTTTCTAGAGTGAGTTACATCTATTTTACTACTACAAGGTCAGATTTAAAGTTTCAGTCTTAGGCTCTACTTTAAAAATTTATATCTTGAGCTAGAAAACTCCGTTTTAGGTGATTCTTTTCGGAGAGTGTTCTATAATGAGTCTAGTTTATAGTAAAATTATTTTAATTTCGAGATACTTAATATTTTATGAACAGTAGCTTCGAAGTACCTGCTTCCAGAAACAACTAGAATTTCCAGCACCTACCATTTTCATGTCTTAAGTTACCTTTATTAAATCAGGTTTCACATACAATCTTTTCAAGTTATATTTGAGTTTGATAACATCATAAGGGTACTCATAACAGAATAGAACATGTCATATTTCTAAAAATATATTTTTCAAATAATCATTTAAAACTTTTGACAATAACTCAAACTTGAGGCATTCTATCAAGGTTAGAAGCCAACAATGCTTGAACAATTAAAGATGAAGCTCCTACCTCTTGTGTAGGGTCTAAAAAGGGTCCTTCTCTTCTTCCTTAAGCTTCGAACAAGAGTCTTTGGAGTGGATGACCCTCCTTGAATCTTGGCTCTAGAACTTGAATGCTTAAGAAAATATTTCTCACTAGAGTTAAAGATTGTAACTCTTGTGAGGGCTAGTGAAAGTTTGGACTTAGGATTGAAGTGTTTGGATGAAGTTTAGAGGATCAAGAGAAGTTTTTGAAGAACATAAGAAGAATGATAGAATAAGAAAGAAAGAACACTTAGGGAGTTTCTGAATTGAAGAGAGTTTGAGGAGTATTTATAGTGGAAAGATTAGAGAAAAAACAGAAGATGGAAAGCACTTGGAGCATGATTTATGGAAACATGTTGGCTGAATTTTGGGATGAAAATGCTCCATGTTTTATGCAAACACGTTTCCATGTTTTGTGCAAACACGTTTCCATGTTTTGTGCAAACACGTTTCCATGTTTTATGCAAAGATGTTAGTGGATATTCTTGTAATTCCATTCATAGAGTAAGGGTATCTTTGTCATTTAATAAGGCAAGGGTAGTTTGGTAATTTCCTTTACATAGCAAGGGCATTTTCATAATTTCCACTAAGTGATGGCATTTTCGTAATTCTTTGCATTTTTCTCTAGACATACTTAAGTAGTCTATTTGTTGTGTTTCATAACATTTGTCCAGATTCTCTTGGTTTTGCTATCGATAATTAAGATTCTTAGTTATAAATTTGGGGATGTTACAAAACCCCCTCCATAAGCCTATCTAACAAGGAATTCATGAAAGGAATAATTAGCCACACAAAGTCTACTACCCTTGAATAAGTAACCATCATGTCTAAAGAAATCCTTTTCTACCCTTTACAAGCAATGTACAATTGTGAAAAATCATAATCATTTATGTTGAAATTTCTCAAATGCTCAAAATTAAGCAATTTTGCTTCTAAAGTAGAAAGAAGTGCATACCTCCTAGAAAGTGCATCAGCCACCACATTTTCTTTTCCTTGCTTGTATTTGATCACATAGGGGAATTATTCCAGAAATTCAATCCACTTACCATGCCTTTTGTTTACCTTTCCTTGTCCTTTTAAATGTTTTCAAGGATTTTGTGCACCACAAATTCTTTGGCAAAAGATAATGTTGCCAAACCTGCAAAGATCTCACCAAAGCATACAACTCTTTGTTATAAGTGGAGTAATTAAGTTTAGCACCACTTAATTTCTCACTGAAATAAGCCATGGGTCGTTCTCCTTGCATCAAAACAGCGCCAATACCTATACCTGAAGTATAACATTCAATTTCAAAAAAATTAGTGAAATCAGGCAAAACAAGTAATGGTGCATTACTCATCCTTTCCTTAAGGGTATTGAAAGCCATTTCTTGCTCTTTTTCCCATTTGAATCCCACTTTTTTCTTAACATCCCTAGTTAAAGGTGCAGCTAGTGTACTAAAATCTTTGACAAACCTCCTATAGATACTAGCTAACCCATGAAAACTTCTTACATCACTCACATTTTTAGGTGTAGGCCATTCTTTAATTGTCCTTACTTTCTCTTCATCCACTTCTACACCTCTTGAACTAACAATGAATCCAAGAAAATTTACTCGTTGAGTGCAAAAGGAGAATTTTTTTAGATTACTATACAATCTCTCTTTTCTCAATGCAAGTAAGACACATTTCAAATGCTCAAGATGTTCACCTAAGCTCTTGCTATAGCTAAGGATATCATCAAAGTAAAGAAAATTTTTATCAAAAAAAGCATGCAAAAAATAATTCATGAGGCACATGAATGTCCTAGGAGCATTAGTTAAACCAAAAGGCATAACTAAGCATTCATACAAACCATAAAAGCTATTTTTCATTCATCCCGTTCTTTCATCCTAATTTGTTGATAACTACTTTTCAAATCAATTTGGGAAAAATAGCTTAACCATGCAATTCATTAAGCATATAATCTAATCTAGGAATTGGATGTCAATACTTTATAGTGATTTTGTTAATAGCTCTGCAATCCATACACATCCTCCATGATCCATCTTTCTTTGGTACAAGAATAACGGGTACAGCACAAAGACTCATGCTTTCCCTCACCCATCCTTTTTCCATCAACTCTCCAACTTGTTTTTGAAGTTCTTTTACTTCTTTGGGATTAGTTGTACAGGCTGGTCTATTAGGGAGTACAGCCCCAGGAATAAGATCAATTTGATGTACCATTCCCCTCAAGGGTGGCAATCCACTTGGAACTTCATCTAGGAACACTCCTTCGAATTCTTGCAAAAGAGATACAAAAGAACTAGGCAAATAAGTTTGATCAAGGTTAGAGTTTAAACAAGCCTCCTTGTACAAAAGTACAAGCATAGGTTGATGAGAAAAACAAGCTCTCTTGATATCACTTTCTTTTGCAATGACACTTATATGTTTACTCTCTTTTTCTTGCTCACCACTCGGTGTTTACCTTTCTTTTTTCACTCAAAAGTTTCTTTTCACTCTCCTTTTTATTGGATGCCTCTTGCTCTCTAGACTGCCTCGTTTTTATTTGGTCCTCAAAAACTTATCTTGTAGACAAAGGTGCAAGAGTGAATTTCTTCTTGTTGTTCACAAGTGAAAACCAGTTGGTGTATCCATTGTGGATCACCTTGCAGTCAAATTGCCATGGTCTTCCAAGAAGTATGTGTGCAACCTCCATGGGAACTAGATCACAAAGTACCTCATCCACATAATCTCCAATAGTGAATGGTACCAGAACTTGCTTGTCCGCCTTCAATTCTTCATTATTATTAAGCCATTGCAACCTATATGACCTAGGATGCTTGGAAGTGCTCAAATTCAATTTTTCGACAGAAGTTGTGTTGGCCACATTGGTGTAGCTCCCTCCATCAATGATCATGTTGCAAACTTTTCCTTGAACAATACATCTAGTATGAAAAATGTTTTCCCTTTGTGCATCATCTTCTTCTTTGGCATGCATATTCAAGATCCTTCTAACAACTAGCAAATCACCATCATGAGGCCTAATTTCCTCACCTTAACTTTTAGGCTCTAGGGATGCATCTGACTGCTCCTTGGTCTCCACCTCTCCATTTTCCTTCAAAATCATTGCTCTCTTATTAGGACATTGAGAAGCAATGTGACCTCTTCCAAGACACTTAAAGCACTTTATATCTTGATTATTTGAAGTGCTTGTTGATGGTTGAATTTTCCTTGATTCAGCCTCTTTGGACTAAATTGCAATTGGTTACTCTTTCTTTGGGTTGTTTCTCCAAGGAATTGAATTGGAACTAGAAGAATTTCTTCTATTGATGGTTGTTTCTTCTATTGCAATTGGTTGCTCCTCTTCAGTTGCTGCTCCACCTTAATTGCTAGATGTGCCATCTCTTGAAGTTCCACATAGTGATATATCTCCACAACATCAGCTATATCTTGATTAAGGCCATTGAGAGACCGAGCCATGGTTGCTTCTTGATCTCCCACAATGTTTGTTTGAATCATGGTCATCTTTATCTCCTTGTGATACTTATCCACACTTTTAGATCCTTGAGTAAGACTCTGCACCTTGTTGTGGAGTTCTCTATGGAAATATGAAGGCACAAATCTTTGCCTCATGATTCCCTTCATCTCAGCCCATGTCCTAACTAGTTGCTCTCCAGTCCTAGCTCTATCTTTTTGCAATTGATCCCATCAAACAAGACCATAATCAGTAAATTCAAGGGCAATAAGCTTAACCTTATTACCTTCAGAATATGTGTAACAAGAGAATATTTGCTCCACTCTCATTGCCCACTCCAAATAGGCTTGCGAATCAGACTTCCCTTAAAATGGAGGAATTTTGATATTAATTCCTCTAAGTTCATCACTAGAATTTCTTCTTCTTCTATTGTGCCTGATGGTCCTTTTTCTTCTTGTGTTTTGATCACTTGTCTCTTCCTCTTCAGATTGGTAATTTGTTTCATTTTGTGAAGCACGCTAACTACCTGGTGCATGGTTTTCCATCCTATGCATCCTCTTATGGAGCTCTTCAAATTTTGTATTGAATGGCTGTTCTAGATGGCCAATCAATGCGTTCATTTGAAAAATGGATAATCCTCCACCTTGTGATGAATGTTCGTCTCCTGCCATGTTAGTTAACTGAACCAAATATATATATATATATATATATATATATATGTATGTATGTATGTATATAAAAAGTGTTTACACTCTTGAAATATGACACTCACACTTGTGTATGCCACTCACAATTGGCTTTTGACCAGAATGTTCACTCTAGCCTTTTTCCACTCAAACATCCACTAATGAGTTCTTAAGAAAGAACCTAATCAATGATCCTCTTAAAGCAACAGATTTTGATCAAAATAATGAGCTTAGAATAAGGGATGACTAGCAGAACTGAAACAAGGAATTTTGTCACAACTTACTAGAACATGTTCTCATTTGTTTTCTTCTTTTTCTCTGTATTTCTTTTTTTGTAATGATGAAGAGAAAAATAAACAAAATAAGATCAGACCTAAATTACAAGGAAAGTCATGCCCTGAATACTAAATGATATGATTCAGCTTGGTTAGAGTTGAATAGCTTGAATCAACAATTAGAATAAACCTAGATCTCCTTGCAATTTCAGGTTGTAGTTTGGAGTTGTGTTTGTTTGTTTGAATTTCAGAATGATATAGAGGCCACACTCAAGAGAAGATGAGAAGGTGAGTGATAAGTCCTACTTTTGATCGCCACAAGTTGCCTTGATAAGATTATATTTAGTTCTTTACTGAAGAACAAAAGGGAAGTTCTCACAAGGAAGATGATGAGAATTCAGCCAAGGCTAACAAAGTTCAAGATCAATTACAATGTATGGATGGACCAATGGCTAGAGCTAGAGCAAAAAGGCTAAAAGAAGCCTTGCAAGGCCTGGTCATGGAAGCAAAGATCAAAAGCAATCCAATTGAGCATGAGCTACCAAAATGGACCACTCTTATTCAGTGTGAAGAATAGTCAAGTCCAACATGAAGTCACTTGAAGACCCAAAGATGAAGCTCAATTCAACTAATCAAGTTGCAAACAGATTAGGCTCAAATAATTAGTTTAAATTAGGTGTAATTTATCTTATTTTCTTGGAATTTTCGTGCACCTTTTAATGTCTCCAATTTCAAAAGCTTTTTAGTTGTTTTCAAAGTCAGTTTTAAGAATTACTAGGCTATTATGATAGATAGTGGGTCAATTACTTGTGTTTCCAATGTTAGTGGGAATTTAATGCTTAGTGGATTGTATAGAGGCTGCAATTCAATGATCCTGCAGTCCACTTAAGTTTATAAATAGGAACTCAATGTAATACACAATCAGATTATGAATAGATTAATTTGAGTTTTCTCCCATTGTGAGGACTTCCTTTTTGTTCTTAGGTAAACAACTAAATTTGATCTTATCAAAGCAACTTGTGGTGATCAAAATAAGACTTATCACTCACCTTCTCATCTTTTCTTGAGTGTCGCATCTATATCTTTCTAAAATTCAAACAAATAGACACAACTCCAAACTCCAACTTGAAGGTGCAAGGAAGATCCAGGTTTATTCTTATTGTTGATTCAAGCTATTAAACTCTAACCAAGCTGAATCATATCATTTGGTATTCAGAGCAAGGCTTTCCTTGTAATTCAGGTCTGATCTTGTTTTATTTATTTTTCACTTCATAAAAAAAAAGTGAAAAAAATGTTTAAAAAAAGCAGAGAAGAAGAAGAAGAAAACAAACCAGAACATTCTAGTAAGTTGTAAAAAAAAAAATTCCATGTTTCAATTCTTCTATCCTTATTCTAAGTTCATTATTTTGATCAAAGTTTGTTGCTTTAAAAGGATCAGTGATTAGGTTCTTTCTTAAGAATTCATTAGTGGAAGTTTGAGTGGAAAAAGTTGGAGTGAACATTCTAGTCAAAAGCCAATTGTGAGTGACATACACAACTGTGAGTGTCATATTTCAAGAGTGTAAACACTTTGTGAGTTTTGTGAGGTCCTATATATATATATATATATGTAACATCCCCAAATTTATAACTAAGATAAATATTAATCTTAATTATCGATAGCAAAACCAAGAGAATCTGGACAAATGTTATGAAACACAACAAATAGACTACTTAAGTATGTCTAGAGAAAAATGCAAAGAATTATGAAAATGCCATCACTTAGTGGAAATTACGAAAATGCCCTTGCTATGTAAAGGAAATTACCAAACTACCCTTGCCTTATTAAATGACGAAGATACCCTTACTCTATGAATGGAATCACAAGAATACCACTATCATTGTCTAATTACAAAAATATGCTTGTCTTAGTTAAAGAAATTACTACAATGCCATTTGCACAAATCCCTACACTTGTCTTTAGACAAGAACGAATCTAAGCCATTGGATTAAGATGATAACACAATAATTTAACCACATACATCATACACATTTCTGAATCACATACATGTACTAAAGGTTAGAAAATCTCCACTAACATCTTTGCACAAAACATGGAAACATCTTTGCACAAAACATGGAGCATTTTCATCCAACATGTTTGCAAAAACATGGAAACATGTTTGCACAAAACAAGGAGCATTTTCATCCCAAAATTCAGCCAACATGTTTCCATAAATCATGCTCCAAGTGCTTTCCTTCTTCTGTTTTTTCTCTAATCTTTCCACTATAAATACTCCTCAAACTCTCTTCAATTCAGAAACTCCCTAAATGTTCTTTCTTTCTTATTCTATCATTCTTCTTATGTTCTTCAAAGACTTCTCTTGATCCTCTAAACTTCATCCAAACACTTAAATCCTAAGTCCAAACTTTCACTAGCCCTCACAAGAGTTACAATCTTTAACTCTAGTGAGAAATATTTTCTTAAGCACTCAAGTTCTAGAGCCAAGATTCAAGGAGGGTCATCCACTCCAAAGACTCTTGTTCAAAGCTTAAGGAAGAAGAGAAGGACCCTTTTTAGACCCTACACAGGAGGTAGGAGTTTCTTCTTTATTTGTTCAAGTATTGTTGGCTTCTAACTTTGCTCATGGATAGAATGCCTCAAACTTGAGTTATTGTCAAAAGTTTTGAGTAATTATATTTTTAGAAAACACAACATGTTCTATTCTGCTATGAGTCCTTTTATGATGTTATCAAACTCAAATATAACTTAAAAGATTGTATGTGAAACTTGAGTTAATAAAGATAACTTAAGACATGAACATGGCAGGTGCTGGAATTTCTAGTTATATCTGGCAGTAGTTACTTCGAAAATTAGTGTTCATAAAATATGAAGGATCTCGAAATGAAAATATTTTTATTATAAACTAGACTCATTGTAGAACACTCTCCAAAAAGAATCACCTAAAACGGAGTTTCCTAGCCCAAGATATAAATTTTTAAAGTAGAGCATAAGACTGAAACTCTTAATCTGACCTTGTAGTAGTAAAATAGGTGTAACTCACTCTAGAAAAATGCAAATGGACTGATTTCAACTTTGTGGAAAAGCTAACACATCTACAAACACACTTATGTATGCTATGCATAAATGTGTACACCACGAAAATACAGAATGAGAGATATAATTTCGGGACAGTGTGCTGAGAAAGTCTTGAAGGTAGCATGATACTGTGAGAGTGCAATTTGGAAAGGTTCTGGCTAAGGAAAGACTTGGTATTTAAGTGTAACATCCCTTGCTGCTTTATGGATTGACGACTGTCCCCACAAACCAACACGGGTCTTTTCAGCATGCTTTGTCCTCACTCGCACGCTTCTTGGGAAAACTTCCCAGGAGGTCACCCATCCAAAAATTACCCCAGGTCAAGCACGCTTAACTGTGGAGTTCTTTCAGTTTGGGCTACCGAAAAGAAGATGCATCTTGTTGATATAGGTAGTACGAATCAATTCATATAAGCCCTCCTTAACTGTATAGTCCCATACCTATACAATCTTAGGATCCCTCTCATTCGGGTGTGTAATCGGTTCATTCATGTACCCCTCCGCTTAGAGGAACTTGCGAGGAGCCGCTCCTTGTTCGTGCCCTCTTTTGCACCGGCGATCACTCCTCATCCTCGTCCCCGGGCGTTACATGCCCACCAGCTTCTGCCTGGTTCGTCCCCGAACCACACCGTACTGGGAGAGGTGCAGGCTCTGATACCATTTGTAACATCCTGTTTGCTTTATGGATTGATTTGTCCCCACAAACCAACACGGGTCTTTTCAGCATGCTTTGTCCTCACTCACACGCTTCCTAGGAAAACTTCCCAGGAGGTCACCCATCTCAAAATTACCCCAGGTCAAGCACGCTTAACTGTGGAGTTCTTTCAGTTTGGGCTACCGAAAACAAAGAACTCCACAGTTAAGCGTGCTTGACCTGGGGTAATTTTGGGATGGGTGACCTCCTGGGAAGTTTTCCTAGGAAGCATGCGAGTGAGGACAAAGCATGCTAAAAAGACCCATGTTGGTTTGTGGGGACAGTCGTCAATCCATAAAGCAGTAGGGGATGTTACAGATAGGATGGAAAACCATGCACTAGGTAGTCAGCATGCTTCACAAAATGAAACAAATTACCAATCTAAAGAGGAAGAGACAAGTGATCAAAACACAAGGAGAAGAAGGACACATTAGGCACAATAGGAGAAGAAGAAATTCTGATGATGAACTTAGAGGAATTAACATCAAAATTCCTTCATTTCAACGGAAGTCTGATCCGCAAGCCTAATTGGAGTGGGCAATGAGAGTGGAGCAAATATTCTCTTGTCACACATATTCTGAAGGTAATAAGGTTAAGCTCTTATTCTCTTGTTACAATGGACCACTTTATTCAGTTTGAAGAATCGTCATGTCCAACATGAAGAAGTCACTTGAAGACCAAAAGATGAAGCCCAATTCATTAATGTGTAGTGGATTGTATAGAGGCTGCAATTCAATGATCCTGCAGTCCACATAAGTTTATAAATAGGAACTCAATGTAATACACAATCAGATTATGAATAGATTAATTCGAGTTTCTCCCATTGTGAGGACTTCCCTTTTGTTCTTGGGTAAAGAACTAAATCTGATCTTATCAAGGCAACTTGTGGCAATCAAAATAAGACTTATCACTCACCTTCTCATCTTCTCGAGTGTGGCGTCTATATCTTTTTGAAATTCAAACAAACAAACACAACTCCAAACTCTAACCTGAAAGTGCAAGGAAGATCCAGCTTTATTCTTATTGGTGATTCAAGCTATTCAACTCTAACCAACCTGAATCATATCAGAAGAAAACTCATAGAAAAGACTAATTCATATTCTACTTTCTATTTTACATTGTGGTCCTATTTATATTCTTAGGTGGACTGTAGGTTCATTAAGTTGCATCCTCTATACAATCAACTAAGCATTAAATTCCTACTAGCATTGAAAACACAAGTAATTGACCAACTATCTATCATAATAGCCTAGGAACTCTTAAAACACTTAAAACGGACTTTGAAAACAACTAAAAGGTTTCTAAAATTGGAGACATTAAAAGTTGTACGAAAATTGCAAGAAAATAAGATAAATTACACCTAATTTAAACTAATTATTCTGGCCCACTCTATTTGCAACTTGATCACTTTAATTGGGCTTCATCTTTGGATATTCAAGTGACTTCTTCATGCTAGATTTGGCTATTCTTCAAACTAAATAAGAGTGGTCCATTTTTGGAGCTCATGCTCAACTGGATTGCTCTTGGTCTTTGCTTCCATAACTAGGCCTTGCAAAGCTTTTTTTAGCCTTTTTGCTCCAACTCTAGTCATTAGTCCATCCATGTGTTGTAATTGATCTTGAACTTTGCTGGACTTGGCTGAATTCTCATCATCATGTGTTAGAGCCAGAACAAGTACAATTAAGGGAGGACGTGACCTTTAACCTACCGCCTACGAGGATCATGGATAGAGGAGCTAAGCAGTTGAGGAGTAAGACTGTACCCTTGGTCAAAATGGCGCAAGGACAAGGAAAAGCGGAGGAGTTTACATGGGAGTTAGAATAAGAAATGAAGATACAGTACCCTAAGCTATTCACAGGTAATGAATTTCGAGGGCAAAATTCTTTTTAAGGAGGGGAGAAATATAACGCCCCAATTTTTCCTACTTAGCATAAATGACCAAAATACCCATGGGTTATTTTTGCATGAAAATCGAGACTAGGCGACCCCGGCCACCCTTTGATTTTTATGTATAAAAGCCCCACTAATGAGATGTTAAATTTTGTTGTTGTTTTAGAATATATTATTTGAGTTTTCTAAGAGGCAAAATAGTTTCAAGTGTTTTTCCAATATCTTAGAATAATTTTTTTGAGAAAAACTAGCAATTAGAAAAGATTTAAGATTTGATTTATAGGATTTCTAGAGACTTAAATTAAGGCTACTGTTTTGACCTCCTCATTTCTGTAAGGTGCTTTTTGGAGGAGTTTTAATGTGCAAAAATTGATATTAATTGTTGCAAAAATTATTTTTAGCGTTCTAGGAAAAAAATAGTAACTAGAATGGATCAAAGATGCAATTTTCTAATGCCTTTAGGAAATGAAATTTTAGCCACTGCCTTGGTATTGTAAATTCTGTAAAGTGTCGTTTGGAAGTGTTTAAATGTGTAAAAATTCATATTATTGGTGGTAAAAATTATTTCTAGCATTATGGGAAAGACTATTAACTAGAAAGAATAAAAAATGTGATTTTTAAGGCTTCAAGGAATGAAAACTTTGAGCTACTGCCTTGACATGATTAATTCAGTTAAAATTCTGTTTAATGATGGTTATAAGTGTAAAAATTACTATTAATAGTGGTAAGAATTATTTTTAGCTTCTTAGGAAAAACCGGAAATTAGAAAGGGTAAAAACTGTAACTTCTAGAACTTTGAAAACTACTGGCAACTTAAGGATAATAAATGTGAATGGTATCTGTGAGAATCTTTAGAGAGAGAGAGAGAGAGAGAGAGAGAGAGAGAGAGAGAGTGTGTGTGTGTGTGTGTATTCTGTGAGCATAGCATATGCATTAGCCGAGTCCAGTTCTCAATTTCAGCATGTTGGGTAGGAGCATGTTTACTTTTCAATAAAACAATGATGATACGTGCTTATGGATATATGAAATTAAGGCATGTTTATGTGATTAATTGTGGTATGTTGTGATTTATGAATGGATGATCAAGATGCATATTTGATATCATATATGACCAAAAACAGATTTGGGGAAACTCCATTCCCAGCCATTATGCTGCTGAATTTCCACTAAATTAGTAAACTTAGAAAAATTATGAAGATTATGAGTATGAAATGTTAAATGATAAGTTGTGATGAAATCTATGCGCATGTATGCATCTCTAATTAAAGATTAAAGGTGACATAAGACAAATGAAAATAATCCTCTACACTCCAGGAATTAATGGTTAAGAGAGGTGTTCCAATAAGGACCCTTTAGACTCCAGAAATTAATGGTTATGAAAGGTGTCCTATGCCCCCTATCCCTCATTCTGGGAGTCGAGAATTTGCTTATCATAGGATAAGTGTAGACTAGTGACGACTAGTTTAGGTATGAGCAAATAACCTAGAACCTCTCAAGATGAGAAAGTATTAGGGTGGCCTCATAGAAGAAAGAATAATGAATTTGAGTCACCTAAAAGAGTAAAGAGGATAGATCATTATTTTATTTGTGCTATGCTCCTTTAACATACTTATTGTGATATGTTGCATGTGATATTCACATGCATTCATGATATGGTATGATACATCCTTGACATTAAGATTCATGCTAAAAGATACAGACCTTGGCTATATTTGGAACTTAATAAATGAACCATATACATGCTCACTATTTTCACAATGAAACCCAAGGTTCTTGAGGACGTAGATGATGACACATTTTAGGGGGCGAAAGCCCAATTGAGATTCTTGTATAAGTTTCTCATCCCCTTTTTCTTTCTTTCTAACCCATCTTCAAAGGCTGATGGCATCCTTTGTGATATTTGTTGACACTTCCACCTGGGAGATGCACCTCGATGCCACTTACTAGACTTATCACTTCGTGGGTAGATGTACCGTCTGTTTGTTCGTATATTTGGAGCATCCCTTTGCACACCCAGCATGGGTTCTCTCCTGCTGCCCCGTTTGCTGATGACCTTATTTTTTAGCGTGTTCATCCACGCGGGGAGTTGATCCACCGCACCCGTCTTGCCGCCTCGGCTGTTTGCGATCACCCCCTCACCAGACCGAGCCCATGACAGATCCATCTAATGATTCCCCCTCCTAGTATTCCTCAGGTGGTTCTGCACTTGCAATCCATATGGAGATTGGGGGCAGTAGTAAGGGTGAGGCCACCATGACTCAGCCTTTGCGAGGAGTTAAAGGAGCTACTCCCACTGACATCGGTCGCGTGCTTGGCTACATTCCCCCATCCTAGTAACATCATTAGGAGTTGGCTATAGACCTTGGGAGCATTAGTGCATGTGTCATGTATAGAATAGCCTTCTTTTGCTTTTTGATTTAGAGGTTATCTACTTAGGCACACCTCAGTAGGAGTAGCAAGGGAGAAGGGGTCATTGCTAGTATGTATTTAGTTTTTCCTTATGTTTCCTTCATATTGACCATGGATGACTGTACTATCCCAACCTTTATTGGTGGGTATGATGCTACTTACTATGTATGATTATTTTGATGTGCGAGGTGGAATGATGATATTAATGCTACATTAACCTATGATGTTTTAATTATGCTCATGGTGTTGTGATATTTCTATCTTGTGTATGTATATGACATGTTCTATTTACTTTCCACTTGTATGCAAGACGAATGATGTAAACCATATTAGTATGCATAGCTCATATTTTTGTTGTAAGTTCAACAACAAAAAAAAATTACCCATATTTTTGCCAAGTATTTTAAAAGTTAAGAGCTAGACAAAGGAGTAATAACTAATAATTAACTTAAATGCATCCTAGGTGTGTTGGGTTAAACATTAGGGTGTTGCAAGAGTGATTCACATTTAGTGTTCTTAGCAATGTATCAAAATCTTACAAAAGCCTTAAGTTGTATATGCCCGTTACATCCTTTTATACTTGATCTTCAAGTTACACCATTGCCCCTTGATTTTACTTTCACTTGACACATGTTGATCTTCTTTTTGTCTCCTGGGAATGTCATCTAGAAGACTACCTCGGTTGTGTCAGAGCTATTTTTGTAGGCACAAAGACAGTTGTCAATTATGGTTTCAGAATGAAGCTTCAGAAACTACTTGTTTTTTAAAATATTTTTTTCTTCTAGAAAATGAGATAGTTGACTAAGTGAAAAAGTGAGGTGTCCCTATCAGGCTCTTTTTGGGTGTTGACTTATTTTGAATTTTAAATCTCCAAGCCTTTTCTGTAAAGTGCACAGTTTCTGAAAAATGAGTGCTTTCTTATGCATTCTCGTCATTTCTAATCTTTTTATTGGTCTTCATTTCTTTAATCTGAGCCTGATAGGAAACTTCTCTTTGAGATTGAAGACTTTAATCAGAACTTGCTTTCAGAAAAGATAGATTTCTTCATTGAGTAGCGCTTTCTGAATCCGTGAAATATTTTCTGAAGATCTGGACTTGGTTTCTGATCTCAAAAAAGTATTTTCTCGTGTATTTGACATGCATAGATTCACTCTTAGAATTATTTTTCACATTAATAAGGTTTTGAATCTCTTTGGATGAGATTATAATCATGTTAAGACATGACATTGTGAAAAATAACTCATTGATTTGAACTAGTATGTTTACGAGAATGGTCTTGTAAATGCTATAGAAACTCAAGTGAAATATTAATCCATTCTTCAAAACATTTTATCAAAATATATTTACTTCTTGTCATTCAAAACTCTAAGCCTTTAAAAGGTTTTTGAAGGGTTCTGGAGCTAACAAGCTCCCTTTTTCTGATGATAACAAATTGAATTGTGAGAAAATCTTTTGGAGAATGCTAAAAGTTTTAAGGCTAGGAACCTTCTATTAGAGCTTTAAAATGATAATTTTTGTATTAGCGCCTAAAAGAATCTTGCACTAGAGTTTAGAATAACATTGTATCAGAGGTTAAGAGTTCTTTCAAGAAGCATGTAAAAGCATAGTCTTTTAGAAAGTGGCTGACTTAAGGTTTCTCATTGATTTTGTCAAGATATAGAACAACCTTAAGAGGCTAAAATCAGATCTGTTTCTTGAAAAATATTTTCTGAATGGTATCAAAGCATTTAATTTTTTTTGAACTAAAAATAGCTTGAATATCATAGTCATTTTTACCTTCTGAACTTAATTAATTAAGGTATCACAGCTTGAATATCAAAGCATTTTTACTTATGATATTAATCTTGAATCAAAACTCAATACCCAGCACAATTCTTCACAAAATTTTTTTTGAAAATCTCATCTTCCTTAGAGAAACAATATCAGTTTTTGTATAAGCAATAGTTTCAAAATATGCAGCTAATAACTAAATAAGAGTTTTCTAATATGTGTGTGTACACGCGCTCGCATGCCAGATTATGATCTTGTGTATCAAAGCATAAAAGCCAAATGCTAAACATGTGTGTCAGAGCACATTTTGCACATTTTTGTGAACATATATTTCAGAGCATACATATGTATTAGAGCAGCATAGCACTTAGATATGTTAGAGCAAATAAACACATATTTTGGAGCAAGTATCATAGCATGATATAAGTAACAGAGCAATGTCAAAACATAGTTTTATCAACCAAAAAAATTCAGTGCTATAAAAAATTGTTCAGTAACAAAGTAACCATAATTAAGAGTAAAAAGGAATATGTCAAAATGAAGTTCTTCTCTCTAAAGCTCCTCCTTACTTTTACTCCTTGACTTTTAGCACATAAGATTTTCTTCTTTTTCTTTTTCCCTTTTTGTCGTTAGCAAAAGGGTTGTGCTTGAGGTCACACCATCACTGGCCTCCTCTTCTAAACTCGTGAAGAAGCTGTAGGAGCAACTCCTTATGCCTCCTCAGTTATGCTCCAGTGTCTCTATTTAAAGCTTCAACTTTGTCTAGTCCTACAGCCATATCTCTTTAGTTGTGCAATAATAGCTGCACTTTTGAGAGACATAGTTAAGGCTCAAGTTGAAGTTGGCTTGGAAGATGTATTGTTTTTGCTGTTAAGGCAGCCTTGGGAGCAAGCTTTGGAATGTCTAGAAGAATAGTATCCACAGACTTTGTTGAGTCTTAAGCTTCTTCTAGCTCAGTAGTAGCAGCAGGAGGTGTAGTTGGAGTGGCTAGTATGGTGGTATGATTAGTAGGTGAAGCAGGTAGAATAGATAGGACATGACTGATTGTAGCAGGAACATCAGTAGGTGGGGTAGAAACATCAAGAATGGAAGCAAAGACACCATCAGCATAGTGAACAAGTTAAATATAAGCAGTGTGAGGAGAAATGGTTTTTGAAGCTTTATCACTTTCCTCCAAAGGAGTTATTCTGGTAGATGGAGAAGGATGGGGCATATGTTTCAAGATTATAGCCTTGGATGGTTTAGGAACATCCTCTTCAAGCTTCTCCACTATTAGCTCCAAAGAATGAGAGAGTTCACTCATGAAGATCATTAGCTCCTTATAGCTCTGTCCCTCAGTTTGTGACTTGTAACATCCCCTGCTGCTTTATGGATTGACAACTGTCCCCACAAACCAACATGGGTCTTTTCAGCATGCTTTGTCCTCACTCACATGCTTCCCAGGAGGTCACCCATCCCAAAATTACCCCAAGTCAAGCATGCTTAACTGTGGAGTTCTTTCAGTTTGGGCTACCGAAAAGAAGATGCATCTTGTTGGTATAGGTAGTGCCAATCAATTCATATAAGCCCTCCTCAACTGTATAGTCCCATACCTATACAATCTTAGGATCCCTCTTATTCGGGTGTGTAATCGGTTCATTCATGTACCCCTCCGCTTAGAGGACCTTGCGAGGAGCCACACCTTGTCCATGCCCTCTTTGCACCGGCGATCACTCCTTGTCCTCGTCCCCGGGCGTTACATGCCTTGTAACGCCGGACGAGGATGAGGAGTGATCGCTGGCAAAAGAGGGCACGGACAAGGAGCGCTCTCGCAAGTTCCTCTAAGCGGAGGGATACATGAATGAACCGATTACACACCCGAATGAGAGGGATCCTAAGATTGTATAGGTATGGGACTATACAGTTGAGGAGGACTTATATGAATTGATTCGTACTACCTATATCAACAAGATGCATCTTCTTTTCGGTAGCCCAAACTGAAAGAACTCCACAGTTAAGCGTGCTTGACCTGGGGTAATTTTGGGATGGGTGACCTCCTGGGAAGTTTTCCCAAGAAGCGAGTGAGGACAAAGCATGCTGAAAAGACCCGTGTTGGTTTGTGGGGACAGTCGTCAATCCATAAAGCAGCAAGGGATGTTACAAATGGTATCAGAGCCTGCACCTCTCCCAGTACAGTGTGGTTCGGGGACGAACCAGGCGGAAGCTGGTGGGCATGTAACGCCCAGGGACGAGGACGAGGAGTGATCACCGGTGCAAAGAGGGCACGGACAAGGAGCGGCTCCTCACAAGGTCCTCTAAGCGGAGGGGTACATGAATGAACCGATTACACACCCGAATGAGAGGGATCCTGAAACTGTATAGGTATGGGACTATACAGTTGAGGAGGGCTTATATGAATTGATTAGCACTACCTATATCAACAAGATGCATCTTCTTTTCGGTAGCCTAAACTGAAAGAACTCCATAGTTAAGCGTGCTTGACCTGGGGTAATTTTGGGATGGGTGACCTCCTGGGAAGTTTTCCCAGGAAGCGTGTGAGTGAGGACAAAGCATGCTGAAAAGATCCGTGTTGGTTTGTGGGGACAGTCATCAATCCGTAAAGCAGTAGGGGATGTTACATGACTCCTCTTCCATGTTATTGGACAAGGATTTAAGCATATGTTTTAGGGTTAGGGTCATCATCCTTGGGAGTGGAACTTGGAACCTCAGATTGAGCTTTCTTAGCTTTAGCATCGGTTGCTTCCTTATAGTCCATTGATTTCTTAATGGCCTTTTCCAATGCAACACAAGCAGCCTTTGGAGCATTTGTTGATTCAATGGTTGAGATGGTTTCTAAGGGAATTTGGATTCTAGGAGGTGTAGCGGAAATGGGGAAGTTGTACCCAAGCTGATGAGTCATGGACAGGCTGGGTTGACTTCAATCACCATAAAGGGTTTAGAGACTTGAGCCCTTGTGCTTCTCCTAGATGAGCTCTAGATCTCTTTAGCCTTTTCTGCTATTTGAGCCACCTTTAGCCTTTTCTTCTCCTGGAAAATCTTGTTCTCCTTCAAAATCTTTTCTGCTTCCTCTTCCTTCTCAGAATAAGGCTTATCCTCTACAATATAGGTTGTCTTCTAATATTTGGCTATTGAGCAACCCTGATACACTTTTTGGTAGATTTCTAAACTTATGAGTTATGTCTTGTCTTTTGGTTATTCATTTTTTAAGGACTCTTCCTTAGTTTCAGAAGGTTTGGATAGCTTAGGAGACTCTTGCTTTTGCTTTTTGTGCTGTCTTAGCTTGCTTCTTCTTTCAATGCTCAAAGGGACCTTAGGTGACTCTGTCTTCTCAAAATCATTCCTCAACTAGAGGGTAGCCCACATACTAGAATGACCTGCTCAGCAACATTCCATATGGTGCACTAGTAGCCCTATTTTATCTTAGGTGATTGCACTAAGCATGTAGTCCATTATCAACCTAAGCAGATTCACCTTTTTCATGAACATGAGATAGTATAGTAGCATACAATCCATGCCTATAAGCATATGTATACTTCCTAGTTGGGACAGGATTGAGAATTGGACAACTATGAAAACTTTTGTTGCTTTTACGATCAGCATGGTAGTGGTTATTTCATGGGGTTTGTGAATGATGGATTCAGTTAGAGACTTGGACACATCTCCTTCATTTATTCCCAATGAGAGAGTCCAGTTCCTTGAAAAGGTGCAGATAATCCCTGTGTAGGGGGTGCTGACAACAATGGATAGACCTGTGGGCCCAATCTCCAGAGAGAACTCTGATGAAGGTCTTGAAAGGGGTGTTAGAGGTCCCATTGAGCTACAAGTAAAAGGTAGTCACCATGACAGGGAAGACCTTATCATTGATCTCTAAAAAGTCTTCCTACCCCTTTCTTAGAGTTTCCCCATAGCAATCTTTATAAGAGAGAAGTTTTTTACATAATGATCTTGCAGATCATCATATAGGTGGAATGTATCCTTTTCGACCACACTGCGATAAATTGTTTGCCTTCTGCCATTGGATTTGTGTTTTGAGAAGGGTGAAGGAATAAGATTGAAGGTTTGTGATAAGGAAATGTTGTGGGAATGAGGGTTTGCAGAGAATGTGACATGGTTTGAGGTTAAGGGAAAAGTGTTTGAGGTTGAGGACGAAGGGTTTTTATGTGAGGCATGTGAGATATGGGAAGTTATTTATTTGATGTGATTAAAAATCTAGAAACTGACATGACGTAGGAGAGAGAAACTCAACAAGTGGCAATTATCCTACTTTTAAAAATTCTTCAAAAACCATAAGTGGTATCAAAATTTGAAGTGTAGTTTCTGAGTTTTCATCCCACTTTCTAAGCTATCTTGTGAATATTCTTCCATATTCTGAACCCATGTAGTGATATGATTCATGTAACACCCTAATATTTAACTTAACACACCTATGACGTGTTCAAGTTAATTATTAGCTATTCTCTTTTTTTTCAGTTCATATCTTTTGACTTGAAAATACTTTAGCAAAAATACAAGTAAAATTTTTTTTTTGAACTTTTTAAAACAAAACATGAGCCCTGCATATAAGTAAACCACGTCATTCGTCTATCATGACATGGAGGAACATAAAAACTCTTCATGGGTAGAATATAAACACAATAACCTCATGAACATAATCACATGTCATAGATATGTAGGTAGCATAAGTATTAACCGTTCTGTGCCACACAGCAAAACAAACCACTAAGATAGTATTATGCCCACTAGTGGGGGTTGGGCCAAGTACAGTCATTCGAAGAAACATAAACAGTATGTGCATAGAACTAATATCATCCTACTCAAACCTTTCCTCTCACCACTTGATGAGGACACGGCTAGCGGCAAGGACAACAAGGCACTTAGAGGACTTGGGGGACGGTATGAGCTCATTACCCTTTTAGGGTGGTCTAAGGCATTGATGCATTCATCCCGTGAGTAATTAAGAAATGTGTTGATGAAATAAATGAAAGATGATGATCACTAAACAAGTGAATGTTGAGGATGAGTAATCATGAAGTGCATGCAGCTCCTAAATGATTATTGCTTATTAGTGGTTTTACATGATATGCTTATATGTATGCTTGATGAAATACTGAATGAATATTTCTGCTAATGTTCAAGATTAGTTTAAAAGTAATCGCACTTGACTAATCACGCTTGTGAAAGTTTGATAATTGAATCCTTACCTGTTCACCTTTTTATAATAAACCCGAAGTGACTGGGACAACAACGATGACACTTTTAGTACAAGTAGGAACTCCTACTGAGAAATCATGTATTTCTCACTCCTATGTTTATTTTCTGTTGTCGTTACCAGAGATAGACGTGTCCACCTAAAGCAACGAAGCTGTAGCTGAGGAAGGAGGTAGCGCGTGAAGATTTCAAACCTTTGAAGTAGGAGCATTCCGAGCTTTAGTTACATTATAGTTTGTGAGAAACAATTAGTAATAGTAGAACTTATATTGTTATTTGTAATAACTTATTGGTATGATATATGCCCTGTTGTGACTTATGTATTAAGTGATTATATTCCAATTTATGTGATAATAGTTCTACACTTAGTCTCTTATTCCGCTTATTTAATTAAGTGCGCAATGTAACTTGATTATTATCTGTATAAGCGCTATGTATTTCACTTCTCGTTACAGGCTTAAGTTTTCAAAAAAATTAATTTATTTAAAGAAAAAAAAAACTTCCACTATTTTTCTAAGTTAATTTCAAAAGAAAATAAATGCAAGGCATAAGTGACAACTAATAGAATCCAAATGTGAACTTAAGCATAGTGGGGTTCTATTAGGGTGTTACATGTTTGATGATGATTTCTTTGCTATTGCATTGATTAATGACTGAGTAACACATGAATTAATTTCTTCATCTTAGATGTACTTTCTGAAGATCCTCTCATTGGTTTCTTGATCTCTGGCTTGAACTGGTTCAGTCTTTAAGCATTTACACTTTCTTTATACGAGAAAATATTCATCTTTTTAAGCTTGATCTTCTCCCTTGATATAAACATGATTTCTCATGTGTAGTGAAATTATTCATGATTCAAGTCTGCTTTTATGCCTTTGGTCCATAGACATGTGATATGATTTAGCTTGGTAAGAGTTAAATAGCTTGAATCAACAATTAGAATAAACCTGGATCTTCCTTGCACTTTCAGGTTAGAGTTTGGAGTTGTGTTTGTTTGTTTGAATTTCAGAAAGATACTACACCACATTCAAGAGAAGATCAGAAGGTGAGTGATAAGTCTTGTTTTTTATCACCACAGGTTGCCTTGATAAGATCAAATTTAGTTCTTTACCTAAGAACAAAAGGGAAGTCCTCACAATGGGAGAAAACTCAAATTAATCTATTCATAATCTGCTTGTGTATTACATTGAGTTCCTATTTATAAGCATAAGTGGACTATAGGATCATTGAATTGTAGCCTATATACAATCCATTAAGCATTAAATTCCCATTAGCATTGGAAACACAAGTAATTGACCCACTATCTATCATAATAGCCAAGGAACTCTTAAAACTGACTTTGAAAACAACTAAAAAGCTTTTGAAATTGGAGACATTAAAAGGTGCATGAAAATTATAAGAAAATAAGATAAATTACACCTAATTTAAACTAATTATTCCAGCCCAATCTATTTGCAACTTGATCACTTGAATTGGGCTTCATCTTTGGGTCATCAAGTGACTTATTCATGTTAGACTTGGCTATTCTTGAAACTGAATAAGAGTGGTAAATTTTGGTAGCTCATGCTCAATTGGATTGCTCTTGGTCTTTGCTTCCATGACTAGGCCTTGCAAAGCTTCTTTTAGTCTTTTTGCTCTAGCTCTAGTCATTGGTCCATCCATGCATTATAATTGATCTTGAACTTTGTTAGCCTTGGCTGAATTATCATCATACGCTCTCTTTTGAAAAAGATTCATCCTCAAATCAAGCTAATCATTAGCATCAAATAAAGACAAATCGATCACATTAAAAGTAGCACTACCTTGATACTCACCTAGGAGATCAAGTTTGTAGGCATTATCATTTATCTTCTCAATCACTTAGAAAGGACCATTGCCTCTTGGTTGCAATTTGGAACGCCTTTGAGCAAGAAACATTTCTTTCCTCATATGAAGCCAAACCCAATCTCCCTACTCAAAAGTCACCTTCTTGCACCCTTTGTTGGCTTGATGAGCATACTACCAAGCTTTTTTCTTAATTTGTTGTTCACCTTTTCATGGAGTTGGTAGACAAATTCAGCCTTCTTTTTACCATCTAGATTACCTAGCTCTCTTGTTGGCAAAGGAATTAAATCTAATAGAGTCAAAGGAATGAAACCATAGATCACTTCAAAAGGAGAGTGATTAGTAGTAGAGTGTGTTGCTCTATTGTAAGCAAATTCTACATGAGGCAAACATTCTTACCAAGACTTTATATTCTTATTAATCATAGCCCTTAACAAGGTTGAGAGAGTTCTATTCACTACCTCAGTTTGTCCATCAATTTGCGGATGACAAGTTGTAGAGAAAAAGAGCTTAGTTCTTAACTTGTTCCACAAGGTCCTCCAAAAGAGACTTAAGAATTTGGTGTCACGGTCAAAGACAATTGTTCTTGGCATGTCATGCAATCTCACCATTTCTTTCAAAAACAATTCAGCAATTTGAGTGGCATCATCAGTTTTGTCGCAAGCTAGTGCTATCTTTGAAAATCTATCCACAACAACAAAAATAGAATCTTTACCTCTCTTGGTTTGAGGCAAACCTAATACCAAGTCCATAGACAAATCAATCCAAGGGGAATTAGGAATAGGTAATGGAGTATACAATCCATGAGGCATAACCTTGGATTTGACCTTTTTTGCAAGTAATGCACTACAAATTTTTTCTACTTGTTTTTTTCATTTGAGGCCAAAAGAAATGTTCAGATACTCAAAGTCTTACTAACCCCAAAATGACCTATCAAACCCCCTCCATGAGCCTCTCTAACAAGCAATTCACTCAAGGAACAATTAGGCACACAAAATCTATTACCCTTGAATAAGTAACCATCATGTCTAAAGAAATCCTTTTTGACCCCTTTCTCACAAGCAATTTACAATTGTGAAAAATCAGAATCATTTATGTACAAGTCTCTCAAATGCACAAAACCAAGCAATTTTGCATCTAAGGTAAAATGAAGTGCATAACTCCTAGAAAGAGCATCAGCAACCACATTCTCCTTTCCTTGCTTGTATTTGATCACATATGGAAATTGTTCCAGAAATTCAATCCACTTCCCATGGCTTTTGTTTACCTTTCCTTATCCTGTTAAATGTTTCAAGGATTCATTATTTGTGTGCACCACAAATTCTTTTGGCAAAAGATAATGTTGCCAAACCTGCAAAGTTCTCACCAAAGCATACAACTCTTTATCATAAGTGGAGTAATTAAGTTTAGCACCACTTAATTTCTCACTAAAATAAGCCACCAGTCATCATTCTTGCATCAAAACAGTGCCAATACCTATACTTGAAGCATCACATTCATATTCAAAAGATTTAGTGAAATCAGACAAAACAAGTAATGGTGCATTACCCAACCTTTCCTTAAGGTTAATGAAAGCCACCTCTTGCTCTTTTTCCCATTTGAATCCTACATTTTTCTTGACAACCTCAGTTAAGGGTGCAAATAGTGTACTAAAATCTTGGACAAACCTTCTATAGAAACTAGCTAACCTATGAAAACTTCTTACATCACTCAGATTTTTTGGTGTAGGCCATTCTTTAATTGCCCTTACTTTCTCTTCATCCACTTCTACACCTCTTGAACTAACAATGAATCCAAGAAAATTTACTTGTTGAGTGCAAAAAGAACATTTTTTTTCTCTTTGCTCAATGCAAGTAAGACATATTTCAAATGCTCAAGATTTTCACCTAAGCTCTTGCTATATATGAGGATATCATCCCAGTAAACAACAATAAATTTTCCAAGAAAAGCACGCAAAACATAATTCATGAGGTGATAAATGTACTAGGAGCATTAGTTAAACCAAAAGGCATAACCATTCATACAACCCATATTTAGTTTTGAAAGTTGTTTTCCATTCATCCCTTTCTTTCATCCTAATTTGATGATAACCACTTTTCAAATCAATTTTGGAAAAATAGCAAGAACCATGCAATTCATCAGGCACATCATCTAATCTAGGAATTGAATGTCTATACTTTATAGTGATTTTGTTGATGGCTCTACAATCCGTACACATCCTCCATGATCCATCTTTCTTTGGTATTAGAATAACGGGAATAGCACAAGGAGTCATGCTTTCCTTCACCCATCCTTTTTCCATCAACTCTCCAACTTTTTTTTGAAGTTCTTTTACTTCCTCGAGATTAGTTCTATAGGCTGGCCTATTAGGGAGTACAGCCTCGAGAATGAGATCAATTTGATGCTCAATTCCTCTCAAGGGTGGCAATCCACTTGGAACTTCATCTGGGAACACATCTTCAAATTCCTGCAAAAGAGATACAAAAGAACTAGACAAAGAAGTTTGATCAAGGTTAGAGTTTAAACAAGCCTCCTTGTACAGAAGTACAAGCATAGGTTGATGAGAAAAACAAGCTCTCTTGATATCACTTTCTTTTGCAGTGACACTCGTGTTTACTCTCTTTTTCTTCCTCACCACTCTCTTGGTGTTTACCTTTCTTTTTTTTCACTCAAAAGTTTCTTTTCACTCTCCTTTTTATTGGATGCCTCTCACTCTCTAGATTGCCTCATTTTTATTTAGACAAAGGTGGAAGAGTGAATTTCTTCTTATTGTGCACAAATGAAAACAGGTTGGTGTATCCATTGTGGATCACCTTGCGGTCAAATTGCCATGGTCTTCCAACAAGTATGTGTGTAGCCTCCATGGGAACTAGACCGGAAAGAACCTCATCCACATAGTCTCTAATAGTGAATGGTACCAGAACTTGCCTGTCTACCTTCAACTCTCCATTATTATTAAGCCATTGCAACCTATATGGCCTAGGATGCTTGGAAGTGCTCAAATTCAATCTTTCCACCAAAGTTCTGCTAGCCACATTGGTGCAGCTCCCTCCATCAATGATCATGCTGCATACTTTTCCTTGGACAAGACATCTAGTATGAAAAATGTTTTCCCTTTGTGCATCATCTTCTTCTTTGCCTTGGACATTCAAAATCCTTCTAACAACTAGCAAATCACCATCATGAGGCCTAATTTCCTCCTTCACTTTCATGCTCTAGGGGTGCATTCGACTCCTCCTCGATCTCCACCTCTCTATTTCCTTCAAAATCATTGTTCTCTTATTAGGACATTGAGAAGCAATGTGACCTCTTCCAAGACACTTAAAGCACTTTATATCTCGGTTCTTTGAAGTGCTCGTTGATGGTTAAATTTTATTCGATTTAGCCTCTTTGGACTGAATTGCAATTGGTTACTCCTTCTTTGGGTTGTTTCTCCATGGAATTGAATTGGAACTAGAACAATTTCTTCTATTTTTCCTTTTCAGTTGCTGCTCCACCTTAATTGCTTGATGCACTATCTCTTGAAGTTCCACACAGTGATACATCTCCACAACATCAGCTACATCTCGGTTAAGGCCATCGAGAAACCGAGCCATGGTCCCTTTTTGATCTTCCACACTATTTTTTTGAATCATGGCCATCTCCATCTCCTTGTGATACTCATCCACACTCTTAGACCCTTGAGTGAGACTTTGCAACTTGTTGTGGAGTTCTCTATGGAAATATGAAGGCACAAATCCCCTTCTCACGATTGCCTTCATCTCAGCCCATGTCTGAGCCGGCTACTCTCAATTAATAAATTCAAGGGCATAAAGCAGATTGCCTTCAATCCCTAGCTCTATCTTTCTGCAACTGATCCCACCAAACAAGAGCATAATCAATAAATTCAAGGGCAGCAAGCTTAAGCTTATTACCTTTAGAATATTTGTGACAAGAGAATATTTGCTCCACTCTCATTGCCCACTCCAAATAGGCTTGCGGATTAGACTTCCCTTGAAATGGAGGAATTTTGATGTTAATTCCTCCAAGTTCATCACCAGAATTTCTTCTTCTCCTATTGTGCCTAATGGTCCTTCTTCTCCTTGTGTTTTGATGACTTGTCTCTTCCTCTTCAAATTGGTAATTTGTTTCATTTTGTGAAGCATGCTAACTACCTGGTGCATGGTTTTCCATCCTATCCATCCTCTCATGGAGCTCTTCAAATTTTGTATTGAATAGTTTTCATCTCCTGCCATGTTAGATATATATATATATATAGGACCTCACAAAACTCAAAAAGTGTTGACACTGTTGAAATATGACACTCACACTCATGTATGTAACTCACAATTGGCTTTTGACTAGAATGTTCACTCTAGCCTTTTTCTACTCAAACTTCCACTAATGAGTTCTTAAGAAAGAACCTAATCAATGATTCTCTTAAAGCAACAGATTTTGATGAAAATAATAAACTTAGAATAAGGAATGACTAGAAGAACTGAAACAAGGAATTTATTTTTTTTACAACTTACTAGAATGTTCTGGTTTGTTTTCTTCTTCTTCTTCTCTATTTTTTTTTCAGTTTTTTTATGAAGAGAAAAATAAATAAAACAAGCTCAGACCTGAATTATAAGGAAAGCCTTGCTCTGAATACCAAATGATATGATTCATCTTGGTAAGAGTTGAATAGCTTGAATCAACAATTAGAATAAACTTGGATCTTCCTTGCACTTTCAAGTTGGAGTTTGGAGTTGTGTTTGTTTGGTTGAATTTAAAAAAGATAAAGACACCACACTCAAGAGAAGATGAGAAGGTGAGTAATAAGTCTTGTTTTTTATCACCACGAGTTGCCTTAATAAGATCAGATTTAGTTCTTTACCCACGAACAAAAGGGAAGTCCTCACAATGGGAGAAAACTCAAATTAATCTATTCATAATCTGCTTGTGTATTACATTGAGCTCCTATTTATATGCTTAAGTGGACTATGGGATCATTGAGTTGCAGCCTCTATACAATCCACTAAACATTAAATTCCCACTAGCATTGGAAACACAAGTAATTGACCCCCTATCTATCATAATAGCCTAGGAACTCTTAAAAGACTTAAAACTGACTTTGAAAACAACTAAAAAGCTTCTGAAATCGGAGACATTAAAAGGTGCACGAAAATTACAAGAAAATAAGATAAATTACACCTAATTTAAACTAATTATTCCACCCCAATCTATTTGCACCTTGATCACTTGAAATGGGCTTTATCTTTGGGTCTTCAAGTGACTTCTTCATGTTGGACTTGGCTATTCTTAAAACTGAATAAGAGTGGTCCATTTTGGTAGCTCATGCTCAATTGGATTGCTCTTGGTCTTTGCTTCCATGACCAGGCCTTGCAAAGCTTCTTTTAGCCTTTTTGCTCTAGCTCTAGTCATTGGTCCATCTATGCATTGTAACTGATCTTGAACTTTATTAGCCTTGGTTGAATTCTTATCAACATGAATATGTTCTTTGCTTGAAATAACATGGACTTTCTTTCCAACTTAATCTCTTCCCATGAGATAAATCGTGTTTGTGCATGCAAAGTGAAACATTATTCTTGCTTTAACTCTGTATTATGCTTTAATCTGTATACACATTCTTTGCTTGACATAATATTCACTTTCTATTTAGCTTAATCTTTTTCCAGGAGATAAAAAATGTTTATAAATGCAAAGTAAATATTAATCTTGCTTTACGTCCGTGAGATACATACCAGATTAACCTGTTATGCTTTGTCAAGAAACTCAAGATAGCCAACAGTCATTCTTCAAAGTATTTTCTTTAAACTGACTTTGTTGTCAATCAAAACATTTAAGCTCATACTTTCTGAAGAGTTCTGGAGTTTACAAGGCCAAGTATAGTCATCTGAAGAAACATAAATAGTATGTTCATAAAACTAACATCATCCTACTAAAACCTCTCCTTTCACCACTCCTACTAGGACGCACTTATAGTAGATAACCTCTAACAAACATTAAAATGAGGCTATCCTTTCTGTGAGATAAGCACAAGTGCTCCAAAAGGCCCTCTATCAACACCTACTAACAATGCTCCTGAGAAGGTGGAAGGTAGCCAAACCCGTGAGTAAGGTCGGTGGGAGTAGCGAGACAACCCACGGGATAAACGTGAGCTCCTCGGTGTGGACAGGTGGTTCCTTGACCAGCATGCTGCACTCCCCTCCTAGGTTGCATCATTGTAGCCTCTCCATCGCTTCCTGCCTCCCTAGGAATGGTAGGTGCAAAATTGCCTAAAGAGTCCTAGGAAGGAGATTCGTCCGATGGATCCAACCGTAACTTGATAGGTCGAGGGGGTGATCGAGGTATATAGATAGGGGGCATGGAAAGCTAATGTAGTAGGATGGCCACAAGGAAACTGCTCCGCACATGAATGGGCCCGTTCAAAAATGAGGTCATTAGTGAAAGGAGTCATGGTGAAGAACCAAAAGCTAGTGACTAGGTGCACAAATGAATGGTCTAAGAAAACAAATAGGCGGATGACACATTGACCCATAAAATGATAAGACTGGTTGGCAGGATCGAAATGGATCTCCTAGGTGGGAGCGTCAATGTAAATCACGAACGTGGCCATTGCCCTTTGAAGATGAGATGGAAAGAAAAGAATGGAAATGAAAAACTTGAATAAGGATCCCAGGCGGGCTCCAACCTCCAAACATATATCATCATCTTCGTCGTCAAGAACCTCAAGTTTCATTATGAAAACGGTGGACATAATAAGGTTCATTTATTAAGTTTAAAAGGCCATCAGCCAAGGTTTGTGTTTTTTACCATGATTCTTAATGCTATCAATGCATCATACCTCATCATGAATAAGTGTATATGCTACACATCACAAGATTCATAATAATTCGATATGGCAGAAGGAATACAAGCTGTCATAACTTAATCTTTCCTGTATACTATTTTAGGTGACTTAACTTTCTTGTTATCCTTCAAGGGGCCACCCTAATACTCTCTCCTTTTTGGAGTTCTAGGTCATGAGCTCATACCTAACTGGTCGTCACTATGATTTAACATTTTATGTATAAGAATAAAATGAAGACAAGAAAAATAGAGCAAAAAAAGGAGAATAAAATCTTAGAAAACATAAATTTTGGCTTGATAGTTATTAGCTATGTCAACATATCCTCTAGTGCAATAAGGATCTCATAGCCACATCATTCTATAAAAAGTATTCAGTGGTTGATTAATTTTATTTTCTTTGAAAAGGAATTAAGAATATCAAAATGTTGACCAAAAATATTAAGCATCAATAGAAAGTAATTTGCATCAGTATTGCAGAATACATGTAGATAATGTTATAATTATGGACAAAATTGCATATATAATATTCAATCATACAATCTTTAATAATAATAAACAAACTGCAGCACAACATTATCATATATAACACTAAGTGCGAAATATATATGCTAAAATAAAATAATGAAACAATTAATACTTGACAGTATATTCTTTAAGGAATTGCTACACGAAACCTAGTGTTAACTCTATCATACTACTATATATAATTATACAAAGAATAATATTCCTCACCCACTACACAGTGTGATGAATTGCAACACCATGCCATAGATGAGTTTAAAAAAACAAATATTTATTAACAATCACATGCTATTTATTTTGAAAGTTCATTATAACCTTGCTAATCATAAGATTTACACGTAATTATAACGTCAAATTAATATGCATAGTCTATAGTACATAAGTATATGCCTAGCAGAAGAATAGAATACTACAATTAAAATATGCCAACATAGTGCAACAATGCTATTACCACAAATAAATACTCATCATATACAATGAACAACAATGCAAGATTACTTGAGGGGTTAACTAAGTACAGAGCAAATTGAGAAACAATGAAAATTGTTAAAAGTTGAATTAAGCACAACGAATTTTAAAAAAATGAACAAACACTCAAATATCTTTTAACTTTCTTGTTTTAATTTTTTAATTTTTAATTTTATTATTATCATTTATTATTTTTTTCTTTTTGACTCAAACAAACTAAAGAAACTGCTTAACTATCAATATTAGTGCAGTCCAAACTATTCTTAAAGAACCACCCTAAGAATTATACCCAAAAATTTAAAACTGAACCAGCCCAAAATCAAAGGGACCTGATACAGCCTAGACCCACAAAGAAACCAAAAAATAAATCTCAAAACCAAGAGGAGAAATAGCATACAGTGGGTAAGGGATCTGATAACATATTTAGTTTGGAAGCAATAGTTTAAAATGAAACCAATAGGGGTTTGGGGGTTTACATTATTCTTACACTACACACACATACACACAAAGAGAGTAAAGGGGAAAGAGAGGGAGATGCATGCAGGGCGGGGCAGAGAACCGCAGCTAAGGGAGGAAGAAAAAGAGGGGAACCGCAGCTAAGGAGAGGATGACCCTTCATCGCATGGCTAGGGGATGGTCCGCTGCGACCAACACACGGGGGGTGGTGCGAAGGGTCTGATCTAGGTGCTGCGATGCGATGGTGAGGAGCAGGCAGTGTGAATTTCAAATATGGCCTTGTGATGAAGAGGAAAAAGGGTAAGAAGGATGGAGTTTCAATTTATAGGCGCCAGTGGTGACGGCTATGAAAGGAAGAGAGGTGCACAATGACTATGGCGGTTGAAAGGGGAGCGCGCGTGGCAGAGAAGGAAGATCTGTGGTGCATATATGCTAGGCGGAGGAGGCTATTTCTGGTTCGCCAGGCACGCAATGGAGGTGGCAGCACAAGGGGGTAGCGCGACATGGAGAGGGGAGTAGAGTTGGCAACCGTGGTTGAGGGCCAGATCGGCCAAGGGAAGGCTGTAACGCCCCGATTTTCTGCTAGAGTGAAAATGACCGAAATGCCCCTGAGGTCATTTTCGGCCCAGAATTCGAGGAAAGCCGATCTGGCAGTACTCGAAGGGCAAACTCAATGTTGGAAGGGGATTAGATGACCTGTGTACCTTTCCGGAATCGAAAATCTCGTTTTTCGAGTTTTCGAGTCAAAATGACCAAAACGTCCCTGTGGTGTTTTACCTATTTGCAAGTGCCGGATGAACCCGAAACTTCTCTAGATGGTTTTAAAAGGCATTTTTATGTATTCTACGACCTCAGTTTTAATTATGGAGGTCCCAGGCAAAATTAGTGCAAAATTACGATTTTACCCCTAGTTTCGTGTTTTTACGCTTAATCGCGTGATTAAGCAAACCTAAGCAATATTAGGCTCTAATCGAAGATTAATTAATTTCCATAATTAATCTTGAGTCAAAATAATTTATTAAAGTTGATTAGAACCTAAAAGTGCTTAATTACAACTTAAAATCTTATTTTAAATTCAAGATTTCTAGTCATGGAATCTTGAATAGTATTTTCTCTCTCCAATTCCTTAAATTATGGAATTTTGTCTACATTGTTTTATTCATAAGATGAATTTAAAATCTCCTAAATATGTATGAGTACTCCTTAATCATGTCATAAAGGTTCCTAATCACATTCTTAGTCACCTAAACTTATGCTTAATGACTCCTAACCTTACACCTAAGCTAATACACCCCTAAACACATCACTAACACACTATTACATGACCAAAACTCCCTCCTCCCTTGCTGCATCAGACTTGCACGAAATTCATCATCCATTTTATCACAATTTAATTTTATTTCACACTCCAAAGACTATGGTTGAAGCCATGTCATCAAAGTGCAATTCTCTCACCTCATGTTCCATGAGGATTCATTCACCTCATGTTCCATGAGGATTCATTCTCCTCCACACATGCCTCACCTCATGTTCCATGAGGATTCATTCTCCTCCACTCATTCACTCTTATTCTTCTCTATAAATACCATGCCTAGATGAACCTTTGCTACACTTTGTTCATTTGCTAAGTTTAGTTTTTAGTTTTCTCTAAGTTCTTCCTTTTTCTCTCAAATCTCAAGAGCATTCTTCTTCTTCATCTTCTTCTTTTTCCTTTTGAAACATCATCACACAACCTTGAAACACCACCCCACCACCTTGGATCATCATACAAACGCCTAAACTTCCATTCTCAAACACAAGCTCACCAAGAACACATTTCCTTCCTTTTTCTTTCATCAAGGCCGAGTCATCATCACCATCCTAGGAGGTGTTGCTCATATCATTTTCATCTTCAAGTCCAAGCTTTTTGTCTTCACTCTAGGTAGGAGTGTTTTCTAAACTTTGTCTTCTTGAAAATGAGTTCTTTCTAGCTTTCTCTTGGGTTTTCTTTTTGAAACTTTCTTTGGTTTCCTTTTCTTGTATTTTCGGCCTCTTGGCCTTGATGAGTACATGATAGCTCAATGATGAGGACTCCTAGATAATGACTATGTGCTCATCTCAAAGAAAACTCTAGAGCTTGAGGTTTTTATTTTCTTTGAGTTCCAACATTATTTTCTAACTCAAAAATGATTTTTACTCAAGAATACCTTTACTTTTCTTGCTATTATGATTTCGGTTTCTTTGTTCCTTTCTTTAACATTTCGGTTACCATTTTCCTTTTTGATCTTTGAAGTTTTATTTGTTCAAAAAGTTTTGCTTTCTTTGAGCTTGATGATGATGTTCAAGAACTCTAAAGCTCTCTTTGTAATGAGATATGTGTTGGGTTATTATGTTGTTAAAGTCTTGGATGAGCTTTAGATCACCTTAAAATGAACCTTGCATCATGTTTATTTTATGCTTTGCACATCATGTTTACTTTCTTTGCTATCACTAAGTACCAAGGTAATAAAGGAACTTGCATTATCATGTTTATATTTCAAGTTATGCATTATCATGTTTATGTTTCAAGTTCTCACCTAAATATCAAAGATAATAATATAATGCATACCATATTTATTTTATGCTTTGCACATCATGTTTACTTTCTTTGTTATCACTAAGTATCAAGGTAATAAAGGAGCTTGCATTATCATGTTTATATTTCAAGCTATGCATTATCATGTTTATGTTTCAAGTTCTCACCTAAATATCAAAGATAATAATATAATGCATCACATATTTATTTTATGCTCTCACTTTACTTTCTAGCAAAAACTAAAACAAGTGCATGAGCATGTTTATTTTTATGTCATCACTTTAATGAACCTAGAGCTCAAAGACTTGCCCATTGTTGTCTCAACAAAGGTCTAAAAATATTTATTGCTTTTGGTCCCTATTTCGGCCCTAAGAGGCTTTGGTGTTTCCAAGTATTGAAAACTATGTTTTATAATTTTTCTAAGCTTATGTAAGTATAAGAAATATGTAGAACTAAGTTTTATGAATTTAGGACCTCTTGAGATAAAAATGATTTAGCTATTACCCTCTTAAGTATTTTTATGATTTTAGGTGATAAAAGTGTCCATAAATGAGTTTTGAAAGTTGAAAAAAGTTCCAAGAGAAACTAGTATTGTATGTGCTTTAGAAATTGTGTTTCATGTCTTTTATGGAGATGTTTGTTTCGGTTCTGCCTTGCTATGTTTGGCCACTGTATGAGCTGTGTTAATAATGATAAGATGCTTATGTTTGAGTAAAAATAATGTTAAGACTCATATGTGAAAGATAGGATAAGTTAGGAACTAGAAAAGAATTAATTTGAGAATTTTAGATCCCTTAATGATGGAATTTTCTGGATTCTGTCCAGCAAGGTTTAGAAATGATAATCATGGTTCTAAATTAGTTTAAATGTGTAGGAATGACTCATAATTGGTTTAGGGCTTAATCTTGATGCTTTAGGAACAAACTGGACTTAGAAAGAGTCATTGTTGTGACTCCTAGGTACCCGTAAAGTTGGGATTTTAAATTCTGCATCCTTGAGGTCTAGAGATGTTCTTGACCATAGTGTGAGGTGAGAAATACTTAGTTATAACCTCATAGGTTCCCAAGAGACTAGGTTTTGATGATTTATAACTTAGATTGTGAGTTAAGGACCTTAAGGGTCGATGCATAAGACATTAAGAAGTCTTGAGTTTTTATGATGCTTAATTTTATGCAAGTATGATATATGATACATGAGCTTTATCTATGTGAGTATGATGTGTTTAAAATATATGCTATGATGAGTTTGGAATATATGCTATAATCTATGTAAGAATGATGAGTTTGAAATATATGTTATGATGTTTATCTATGTGAGAATGATGTATTAGAAGAATATGCTTGATGATGCATGAACCCTAAAATGTTTTATTGATGATACGTGAGGAAATTATTATTGAGATGTTAAGTTGTGTGATTAGCTTGTGGCATGAATTTTGGTTTGAAGGAAATTCAGTTTAACAAATTGCTATGCTGAATTTCTATCAAACCTAAAAGGGTTGAAAAATGTTTTAAAGTACCATATGAGTTGAAAACCCTGGGTGACACTGGTTCAATCAACATCCCCAGGATATTTTTTATGTGACAAGCATTGAGACGTACTTCTCCTGCTATGGTGAGGAGGAGGCAAATCCGTGAGGGTATGTGCAGATGCAGCCTTACCAAAGCGGACAATTCGCTGTGCACTCGAGGCCAGTAGAACGTTCCAAAGAATGAAATATGTTTATGTTACCCCCTCATTTTACCCCATATTAAATCTAGTGACGACTAGTTAGGATTGAGCTCATTCCTAGGCGATTAGGTGAGACGGAGATAGGAGGTTATGATAAAAATCGCCAAGTGTGTATCGGTTGGAAATAGGTAGATATGTTTTAAGAGGGTGGTTTTTGAGAAAAAGAACAAAAGAGATATGATGCTTTTAAGTCACATAAGTATGAGAAAAGTAAGAGTTGTAATATGCCCTTATGCCACTTGCATGAATCTAGATTGTTGTGATTTGTTGATTTATGTGCTCAAGTATTGCCATACATTCATGCTTAAACATGTTGCATTCGTGACATCAAGATGCATACTAAAAGAAATGGACCTTGGATAAATAGTTTCATAAACCCTAATAATGAATCTCATATGCATGAACACCTTTTATAAATAAACCCAAGGTTCCTGAGGATGTGAACGATGTAACCCTAGAATAGGAGATTCCTACTGAGATTCTTTAGTAAGATTCTCACTCTTTTCTCTTCTTTTTCTCGCTTCCGTCATATCTTCAGAGACTGATGGCGATATTCGTGGTCTTCATTGACACATCCGTCCGAGAGGCGCCCCTAACGAGGAGCTCACGCTCAGTCTACACATATGCCCACTCCTGCCGCCTTGCGTTCTTGGATCGATTACACTCCATTTCCCAGGTTCTAGTAATGTATGTTTTAGGGGAGGCTTAGTGCACACACTCACATGTAGACTGGATAAACTCGCTTTTGTTTTGAGGTTATTCACTATAGGTGCACTCGGGTAGTGATGGTTTACTTTATGTTACTTTATGTTTCTCTGTTTCTATTGTACTTCCTTTCTGCTGTATTACAAGCTCTGCCAGTCCCAATGAGGGTATGACTACTTATGTATTCTAAGTTATGTTATTAATGAAACGTTTCTCTGTTGTGATGATTTATGCTCAGCTGTTATATGTTTCCATTTCTGTGTTTCTCTATGAGTGTTAAGTGTGCTTTATATTCCTATTATTCGATTAGACTAAGAACGTGGCTCTCACTTTGTTGTGTGTTTTTTTAAAAAAAAAAATTTACTCGTAATTTTCCTTTAGTATTTTAAGAAAAGGATGAGACTATGAAGTAATAGCCTAATGTTTAACCTAATGTGTTCTAGAAAGTTGGGTTAAAAATTAGGGTGTTACAAAGGCCGCGACCTCCCTTCTCCTCGTTCTTTTAACATATTAGTTTCAGGTTCAGTTTTCTTTGGTTTTCATTTTGAAAGATTTGGATTTGATTTTGTATGGTTTCGTGTTTTATTGTGGCTTTTGTATCTGATGTGTTTGATGTACTGTTTTGTGTTTGTTGCCATGGGTAGGTGTTTAAGCCATGGAATGGAGCTAGAATGGAAGATGCTAGTGGTGCTGATGATGATTGAAGAGGGATGGGAGCACAAGCAGTGCAAAGAAGGTGATGCTGCCATTTTTTTTTTTTTTTGTTTTTACTAGTTTGCAATAGATTTCTTTCGTTATGGCTATGGCTTGGACTATATTTGTTGTTTTAGACTGTGAATCTTGTGTTGGAACTTTTGGGACTGGTTTTTTGATTTGGTTTATTTTTTATACATCTCGCATGGTTGGTTTTTGGGTATTGATTTGAGTGCAGTTCTAAGGATTATTTTTCCTATGGCTGGGGTTTGATAATTTTGATTGTAGAATGGAATGGTATGTGTGAGTGCTTGAGGATGCATTCTGATTTTGATTGGATGTGATTTGGGTTTTGGTTTTAAATTGTGATTGGGTTTGATTTTGGTTTATTGTGACTTTTGGGATGGAGTTCAATTTTTTGGGTTTCAATGGGTCGTTGATGATGATGCATTTGGCTGTGACCGCTGTTTGAAGCTAAGAAATGGTTATTGTGTATGTCTATGTATGCGAATGTTTACTTAATAGAGACTTTGTGAATGTAAGATTTGTGAAGGAGATCAAAACCTGATAATAAGAGCTAAGCAAAAAAAAAAAAAAAAAAAAGTACCCCACGGCTCTATTCTCTCTCTTTGTTTTGATTTCCTTGAAATCTCAGCTTTTACTCCAAATACTCAAGGAAACAAGACAGCTCTTTTTAAAGTGAATATAGTGATGGGAATGAAGTATTCCTAATGGTCCTCCATACTTCCATCTTGCCCATCAATCTTGGTTTAGTGTTTTGGCATAGTGCCCTTCCTTGTAGTGAATAGGGAGTGCAGGGATGGAATATATATATATATATATATGTATATTCACAATTATCATATTATAGTATTACAACGTCTTAAAATTGTTAACAATACATCTAATCATAAATGTATCTATGTTATAAAGAAATATGCATGAATACATAATCTTTTGTGTCCATATATGTTGTGTACTCATAATCATAACACTGTTTCTGACAGAAATGTATGTCATACTCATAATGCTGTGTATTATGCCAAACACGTGTGTAATTTTATAATGGTATAAAATGTGTTATTGTGGATTTTGATCATTTCAACTATATGCAAAACACATCTTATTTAACATAATCCAATGACATAAATATAGTATACAACTATGTACTGTTCATATAATATGCATCATTTACACTGTGAATTGTTATAGGAATATATAATTCATAAAAATTGCCTATATCATTTCTAGTTCAACAATCTATCCTATTAGTAGTATTTAACTACTTAATATGCATGACAAAAAAAAAAATAGCAGTTAATATTTATAGTCTTTTAATACAAAGTCATGTTAGAATATATGCAATTAATTCATGCTATATACATAAATAGTTATTATGTGATTTATGAATACCATATATTCAAGTAATTATGTTAAATTTTCATGTTTATATAATGAAAAACTAATTACTCAATTATCATATAATATCACTATAGAAGTAACGTGTGTGCTATAAAAGTGAACAAATATGCTATTCATTTGAGTAATTACTTTTCATTCAAGTGTTCAAAGGAAATGAATGAAGAGACTATAAAAGAAGTTTGGACATTATAAAATATTCAAATTTTGGATTTCCTTGCTTAATTGGCTAAACAAAATTGAGTATACTTCGACTCAAGATTAATAAGTAAAATACATCTCCCTTAAATCGTTAAACTAACCCCTTGAATATAGCCAAGACTGGCCGTCCTTGATTTCCGAGCAAAAAAATGACCTTAAGGGTGTTTTAGTCATTTTGCATAGTTGTGAAAGAAAAAAGCTGCGTGTTACAATTCAACTTGGTAAGAGTTGAATAGCTTGAATCAACAATTAGAATAAACCTGGATCTCCTTGCACTTTTAGGTTGGAGTTTGGAGTTGTGTTTGTTTGTTTGAATTTCATAAAGATATAGATGCCACATTCAAGAGAAGATGAGAAGGTGAGTGATATCGCCACAAGTTGCCTTGATAAGATCAAATTTAGTTCTTTACCCAAGAACAAAAAGGAAATCCTCACAATGGGAGAAAACCATAGAAAGGACTAATTCATATTCTACCTTCTGTTTTACATTGTGTTCCTATTTATATTCTTAAGTGGACTGCAAGTTCATTGAGTTGCAGTCTCTATACAATCCACTAAGCATTAAAATCCCACAAGCATTGAAAACACAAGTAATTGACCCAATATCTATCATAATAGCATAGGAACTCTTAAAACACTTAAAACTGACTTTAAAAACAACTAAAAAGTTTTTGAAAATGGAGACATTAAAAGGTGCATGAAAATTACAAGAAAATAAGATAAATTACACCTAATTTAAACTAATTATTCCAGCCCACTCTGTTTGCAACTTGATCACTTGAATTGAGCTTCATCTTTAGGTTTTCAAGTGACTTCTTGATGTTGAACTTGACTATTTTTCAAACTGAATAAGAGTGGTCCATTTTTTGAGCTCATGCTCAACTAGATTGCTTTTGGTCATTGCTTCCATGACCAGATCTTGCAAAGCTTCTTTTAGCCTTTTTGCTCTAGCTCTAGTCATTAGTCCATCCATGTGTTGTAATTGATCTTGAACTTTGTTGGCCTTGGCTGAATACTCATCATTTGCCCCCTGTAACACCCTAATAGAACGCCACTGTGCTTAAGTTCACATTTGGATTCTATTAGTTGTCACTTATGCCTTACATTTATTTTCTTTTGAAATTAACTTAGAAAAATAGTGGAAGTTTTTTTTTCTTTAAATAAATTAATTTTTTGAAAACTTAAGCCTGTAATGAGAAGTGAAATACATAGCACTTTTATAGATAATAATCAAGTTACATTGCGCACTTAATTAAATAAGCGGAATAAGAGACTAAGTGTAGAACTATTATCACATAAACTAGAATATAATTACTTAATACATAAGTCACAACAGGGCGTATATCATACTGATAAGTTATTACAAATAACAATATAAGTTCTACTATTACTAATTGTTTCTCACAAACTATAATGTAACTAAAGCTCAGAATGCTCCTACTTGAAAGGTTTGAAATCTTCACACGCTACCTCCTTCCTCAGCTACAGCTTCGTTGCTTTAGGTGGACATGTCTCTCTCTGGTAACGACAACGGAAAATAAACATAGGAGTGAGAAATACATGATTTCTCAGTAGGAGTTCCTACTTGTACTAAAAGTGTCATCGTTGTCGTCCCAGTCACTTCGGGTTTATTATAAAAAGGTGAACAGATAAGGATTCAATTATCAAACTTTCACAAACGTGATTAGCCGAAGTGCAGTTACTTTTAAACTAATCTTGAACATTAGCAGAAATATCCATTCAGTATTTCATCAAGCATACATATAAGCATATCATGTAAAACCACTAATAAGAAATAATCATTTAGGAGCTGCATGCATTTCATGATTACTCATCCTCAACATTCACTTGTTTAGTGATCAACATATTTCTTAATTACTCACGGGATGAATGCATCAATGCCTTAGACCACCCTAAAAGGGTAATGAGCTCATACCGTGGCCGTCGCCACAACCTTTTTGGTTTCCTTTCCGTTGTCGTGATCTCAACGGTTTAGAGGGTTAAGCCGTGAGTTTAGCTCAAGTCCACTTTTCCAGACTTTCATTGCTACTTTTTCAAACTTTACTTTTATTATTTCCTTTGAAAATGAATGTATGCATATCATCATGTAATCACAATAAATCATGGGCAATCAATCATTCATCTTCATCATTTCATAACTCATCACCATACATTCACTTTACTATAATTCACTTCATGAAACATGGATAATATCATGTAAATCTCATAGTAAATATTTTCATAAATGATTCATTTTAAGCAACCAAAGTTATCAAGTTGAGTTCCTAGTGTTCCTAAGAGGTAATGGATGTCTTAGTATTATCTTTTTCTCTTAGTGTTCTTTGTACTCTTAGAATTCCATTAATACATTAATGCACTTCAAAATATTATTATAGGTTCTTTATATATTTTTATTATGGTTTTCATATAACTCTTGAAGATTATTATTCTACTTAAATTCTTAAAATTCTCTTTTTACAAGACTTGATTCTTTTATTTATAGTTTTGACATCTTTTAGAAGAAAGTTTATAATTCTCTGTATACTTGTTATCTCAGCTTAGTAAAGGTAGTTCCAAATTCCTAACTCATCAAATTTTAGCATTTACATCTTTGGAATAGTGTAAATCCATTGTAAACCATGCATAGGAGGGTTCCCAGGAAAGAGAGGTGGGTCACAATGGACACGCTTAAATACCAAGTCTTTCCTTAGCCAGAACCTTTCCAAACTGCACTTTCACAGTACACTATCCCAAAATTTATTTCTCATTCTGTATTTACGTGGTACAAAGCTTTATACATAACATATATGGGTGTATTCCTATATGTGTTAGCTCTCCAACAAAGTTGAAATCAGTCCATTTGAATTTTTCTAGAGTGAGTTACACCTATTTTACTACTACAAGGTCAGATTTAAAGTTTCAGTCTTAGGCTCTACTTTAAAAATTTATATCTTAAGCTAGAAAACTCTGTTTTAGGTGATTCTTTTTGGAGAGTGTTTTATAATGCATCTAGTTTATGGTAAAAATATTTTTATTTCAAGATACTTCATATTTTATGAGTATTAAATTTCGGAACATCTACTGCAAGAAATAGCCAAAAATCCAGCACTTACCATTTTCATGTTTTATGTCACTTATTTTAACACAAGGATCACACAACATATTTCAAGCATCATTTGAGCATGAAAACAACATAATATCACTTTGGAAGTAGAATGGAACAAGGGGTTTCACAAAATATTTATACAATATCCCCTTGAAACATTTTTATCAACAAACATAAGCTTGATGGCATCCTAACCATGAGCAAGGTTAGATGTCATCATGGCTTACACAACCAAAGTGAGGGCTCCTACCTCTTGTGTAGGGTCTAAAAAAGGGTCCTTCTCTTCTTTCTTAAGCTTGAACAAGAGTCCTTGGAGTGGATGACCCTCCTTGAATCTTGGCTCTAGAACTTGAGTGTTTAAGAAAATATTTCTCACTAGAGTTAAAGATTGTAACTCTTGTGAGGGCTAGTGAAAGTTTGGACTTAGGATTTAAGTGTTTGGATGAAGTTTAGAGGATCAAGAGAAGTCTAAGAAGAATGATAGAATAAGAAAGAAAGAACACTTAGGGAGTTTCTGAATTGAAGAGAGTTTGAGGAGTATTTATAGTGGAAAGATTAGAGAAAAAAACAAAAGAAGGAAAGCACTTGGAGCATGATTTACGGAAACATGTTGGCTGAATTTTGGGATGAAAATGCTCCTTGTTTTGTGCAAACATGTTTCCATGTTTTATGCAAATATGTTGGATGAAAATGCTTCATGTTTTGTGCAAACATGTTTCCATGTTTTGTGCAAACATGTTGGATGAAAATGCTCCATGTTTTGTGCAAAGATGTTAGTGGAGATTTTCTAATCTTTAGTGCATGTATGTGATTCAGAAATGTGTATGATGTATGTGGTTAAATTATTGTGTTATCATCTTAATCCAATGGCTTAGATTCATTCTTGTCTAAAGACAAGTGTAGGAATTTGTGCAAATGGCATTGTAGTAATTTCTTTAACTAAGACAAGGATATTTTTGTAATTAGACAATGATACTGGTATTCTTGTAATTTCATTCATAGAGTAAGGGTATCTTTGTCATTTAATAAGGCAAGGGTAGTTTGGTACTTTCCTTTACATAGCAAGGGCATTTTCGTAATTTCCACTAAGTGATGGCATTTTCGTAATTCTTTGCATTTTTCTCTAGACATACTTAAGTAGTCTATTTGTTGTGTTTCATAACATTTGTCCAGATTCTCTTGGTTTTGCTATCGATAATTAAGATTAATATTTATCTTAGTTATAAATTTGGGGATGTTACATTTCTCCCCTTCTTATTAAAAATTTTGCCCTCAAAATTTGATACCTGTGAATAGGTTCGGAAATTCTTTTCATATAGCATCCTCGAGCTCCCATGTGTGCTCTTCCATTCCATCTTGTCCCCAGGCTACTCGGACCAAAGATACATATTTGTTTCTCAGCTGCTTGATGCCATGATCCACGATCCTCATCGGTGGTAATTCAAAAGTTAAGTCATCTTTTAATTGTATAGTTTCTGGCTCAAACACATAACTGGGGTCTGACTGATACTTTCTCAATTGGGACACATGAAAAACATTGTGTAGGTTAGACAAATTTGGAGGTAATGCAATTTGGTAGGCGGAGGGACCTACCTTTTTGAGGATTTGAAAGGGTCCTAAGAATTTAGGGCTTAGCTTTTTGACTTTCATTGCACGACCTATACCTGTGGTAGGAGTAAGTCGTAAGAATATGTGTTCTCCTTCTTGAAATTCGAGAGGTTTCCTTCTCTTGTCAGCATAGCTCTTCTGCCTACTCTAAGCAGTGAGGATTCTTTTCCTAATTCTCCTTATTTGTTTGGTTGTCTCTTCTACCAAATCAGGGTCCAAAATACTTTGCTCTCTCGGGTCACACCAACAAAGTGGTGATTGACACTTTCTACTATACAAAGCCTCATAGGGTGCCATCCCAATGCTAGTATGGTAACTATTATTATATGCAAACTCAATCAATGAAAGTTGTTTGTCCCAACTTTTTGGCTGGTCTAAGACACATGCTCTTAGCATATCCTCAAGGGTTTGAATTGTTCTTTCTGATTGTCCATCAGTTTGAGGGTGATAGGCAGTGCTTAGACACAACCTTGCACCAAACGCCTTTTGCAAAGCTCCCCAAAATCTTGAGGTGAACCTTGGATCCCTATCTGAGACAATGGTTTTGGGTACTCCATGGAGCCTTATTATCTCTTGGATGTATAGCTAAGCTAACTTTTCCAAAGGGTAATTTGCTCGAATGGGTAAAAAGTGAGCAGATTTGGTCAATCTATCCACAATTACCCATATGGAGTCATGTCCGGTAGGCATTCTTGGCAATCCCATCACGAAATCCATGGATATTCCTTCCCACTTCCATTCGGGGATTTCGAGAGGTTGCAGCACTCCGGAGGGTTTTTTATGCTCTATCTTCACTTTTTGGCATACCAAACATTTTTGCACTATATTTGCTATATCTGCTTTCATCTTTGGCCACCAGAACATCTTTTTTAGGTCATGGTACATCTTGGTTATACCGGGGTGTACACTAAATTGACTCTTGTGGGCTTCTTCCAAAATGCTAGCTCTCAATCCTTTTTTTGCAGGTACACAGATTCTCCCTTGGTATCTCCACACTCCTTCCTTATCCTGGACAAACTCTTTCAACTTTCCTCCTTTGACAAGGGTTAAGGTTCTAAGGAAATCCTCATCTTCCCTTTGGGCTTGAATTATTTGATCCTTAAAGCTACTGGTTACATTTAGTTGGCTTAATCGAATTTGTTCTGAAGTCGCCCTATATCCTAAGTTGAGGTTCCTAAAATCTTCTATCAGCTCATTTTCTTTCACCATGAGCCAAGCGGCATGCAAGGACTTACGACTCAAAGCGTCTGCTACCACATTTGCCTTTCCTGGGTGGTAGTTCAACCCAAAGTCATAGTCCTTGAGAAACTCCATCCAACGCCTTTGTCTCATATTGAGTTTCTTTTGGTTGAAGAGGTATTTTAGACTTTTGTGGTCAGAAAAGACTTCAAACCTTACACCATAAAGATGATGTCTCCAGATTTTTAAGGTAAAGACAATAGCCGCTAGCTCTAAGTCATGGGTTGGGTAATTAACTTCATGGGGTTTGAGCTGTCTAGAGGCATAGGCTACTACATTCCTATTTTGCATCAAAACACATCCTAGTCCTCTTCCCGAGGCAACACAATACACCTCAAATTTTCTTTTGGGTCAGGTAGGATTAGGACAGGGGTAGTGGTCAATTTCTTCTTTAGTTCTTGGAAACTCTCTTCACATTCTGGGCTCCATATAAAAGATGAATTCTTCCTTGTTAGCTTGGTGAGGGGTAAGGTAATTTGGGAAAAACCTCTAATGAACCTTCGGTAGTAACCAGCTAGCCCTAGAAAACTCCTAATCTCCTTTATAGTGGTAGGGGTTTCCCATTGTTGCACCACTTCTATCTTACTTGGGTCTACTGCTATTCCCCCATGTGACACTACATGACCTAAGAACTTAACTTCCTTCATCCAAAATTCACACTTGGACAACTTTGCATAAAGTTTCTTGTTCCTCAACACCTCCAACACCACTCGTAAGTGTTCTTCGTGCTCTTCTTCAGTTCTAGAGTAAACTAGAATGTCATCAATGAACACTATTACAAACTTGTCCAAGTATGGTCTAAATATCCTATTCATGTAGTCCATAAACACTGCCGGTGCATTGGTTAACCCAAACGACATCACATTATACTCATAATGTCCATATCTAGTCCTAAAGGCTGTCTTTGGTATATCTTCCTCCTTCACTCGAATCTGGTGGTATCCTGATCTCAGGTCTATCTTGGAAAACACTTGGGCTCCTCTCAATTGATCCATGAGGTCATCTATTCTAGGCAAAGGGTATTTATTCTTTATGGTCACTTGGTTTAGCTGCCTATAATCCACACATAACCGCAAGCTCCCATCCTTCTTCTTGACAAATAGCACTGGAGCTCCCCATGGTGAAGCACTAGGCCTAATGAATTTCTTCTCTAGTAGTTCCTCTAATTGCTTCTTCAATTCTGTTAACTCGGCCAGTGGCATCCTATAAGGAGCTATAGATATGGGTCCCGTTCCCGGTACCAAATCTATAGAAAACTCAATCTCCTTTTTTAGAGGAAATTCAGGTATGTCATCAGGAAAAACATCTGAGAATTCCTTTACTACAAGGATCTTTTCTAGAGCTTGCTCCACTTCCCTCTCACTTGTCATCAGGAAAACATATCCTCGCTCTTCATTCCTACTATTCCCCATGATAATGGAGTTTAGGTATAATCGTACCTTTCTATCAAGTTTAGAGGGATTGGGTAAAGATGGTTTGGGAAGAAATACTAGTGACTTATTTGCACAATGTAGTAACACACGGTTAGCCGAAAGCCAATCCATGCCCAAGATTACATCAAAACTAGACAAGGGTAGACAAACTAAATCATGATGAAAAATCCTATCAGCTACCTCAAATTCACAATTTAGGCATGCTTGATCAGTTCTAACAGTATTTATAGTGGGTGTAGAGACAACTAAGATGATTTTTAAGTTAGATATATACAATCTCAACTTATTAGCACAATCATATGAAATGAATGAATGTGTCGCACCAGAATCAAACAATACAATTAAGGGTTTTCCATTAATTATACACTTACCTTGAATCAGATCATCGGATTCTGAGGGCATCTCAGCAGTGATAGCAAACACGCGTCCCTGTGCCTTAGGCTTAAGTGTAGAGGACTGATTGAACTTTAGGCACTCTCTAGAAAAGTGTCCTGCCTGTCCACACCGATAACAAACATTCTTACCAAATCTGCATTCCCCTCCATGTATCTTTCCACAAGTGGCACAAGGGGGTCTAGTCATAGGTTCAGGGATAGCAGCCATCCTAGGTCGATTAACAGCTTGTGTCCTAGGTTGATTCATCATAGGGTGTTGGGGTTGTTTCCCTTTAAATCCACCTCCTTGGTAGGGTTTCTTGTGAGGGGGTGGGAACCCTTGGTGACCTTGTTGAGCAGACCTCTTCCTATTCTCTTCAACTCAGTGGGCAACCAGCTGGCGATTGCAACTCTCAGCCACTTGGCTTTTGCTGACTAAAGATGCATAGTCAGTGACCTCCAGTGGAGCCACAGATGCCAAAATGTCTGGCCTCAAACCACTCTCATATTTCATGCATTTCCAAGCCTCATTGGGATCCCTTTGGTAGCTAGTTGAGTGTTTGATCAGTTCTTCAAACTTAGCTGTGTACTCAGCCACACTTCGATTTCCCTGTGTCAGCAACAGAAATTCTACTTCCTTTGCCTTCTTAACCGGATCTGGAAAATATTTCTTATGGAACGTAGCATAGAAAACCTCCCACGTAATCTGTATGTCAGCACTTTCGAGCAAGCCCTTTGCACCCTTCCACCACGCGGCCTCTCCTTTCAGCATATAAGTAGAGAATGCCACCTTTTGTTCATCAGAGCATTCTACCACTGAGAAAACCTTCTCCATCTCTTGAATCCATATGTCAGCTATTTCGGGGTTAGTTGTACCTTTGAATTCTGGAGGTCCAGCCCTCTTGAATTCTGAGAATTTTCCATGTTCTTGATTCCCAACTGACTCCTCTGACCACCTATTCATCTGCTCCATCATCACTGTTGCTTGTGCTTGCATAGCCCTAGCCATCTCCTGGAGTGCATTTGCCAGTTCATCACGATTACCTCCACCGCGTGCCCCATGCGTATGTCTGTTTGCTGCCATTAGTTCCTAGACACACCAAACAACAGTCATCGAGTTGATCAGGCTCAATAGCTAAGCATGGTAGCAACTATGGCAGTATCACAAGACGATCATGCATTTCTAAATCCTATATCCCATCATACAGATAAGATTAATAGCATGATATCATAGACAGAAGCATAGTCAGTCCATTCCTCAGGCTTAAATAGGATGAACTGCTCTGATACCATAATGTAACACCCTAATAGAACGCCACTGTGCTTAAGTTCACATTTGGATTCTATTAGTTGTCACTTATGCCTTACATTTATTTTCTTTTGAAATTAACTTAGAAAAATAGTGGAAGTTTTTTTTTCTTTAAATAAATTAATTTTTTGAAAACTTAAGCCTGTAATGAGAAGTGAAATACATAGCACTTTTATAGATAATAATCAAGTTACATTGCGCACTTAATTAAATAAGCGGAATAAGAGACTAAGTGTAGAACTATTATCACATAAACTGGAATATAATTACTTAATACATAAGTCACAACAGGGCGTATATCATACTGATAAGTTATTACAAATAACAATATAAGTTCTACTATTACTAATTGTTTCTCACAAACTATAATGTAACTAAAGCTAAGAATGCTCCTACTTGAAAGGTTTGAAATCTTCACACGCTACCTCCTTCCTCATTTCTGACTTCGTTGCTTTAGGTGGACACGTCTCTCTCTGCAGTAGCGACAACGGAAAATAAACATAGGAGTGAGAAATACATGATTTCTCAGTAGGAGTTCCTACTTGTACTAAAAGTGTCATCGTTGTCGTCCCAGTCACTTCGGGTTTATTATATAAAGGTGAACAGATAAGGATTCAATTATCAAACTTTCACAAACGTGATTAGCCGAAGTGCAGTTACTTTTAAACTAATCTTGAACATTAGCAGAAATATCCATTCAGTATTTCCTCAAGCATACATATAAGCATATCATGTAAAACCACTAATAAGCAATAATCATTTAGGAGCTGCATGCATTTCATGATTACTCATCCTCAACATTCACTTGTTTAGTGATCAACATATTTCTTAATTACTCACGGGATGAATGCATCAATGCCTTAGACCACCCTAAAAGGGTAATGAGCTCATACCGTGGTCGTCGCCACAACCTTTTTGGTTTCCTTTCCGTTGCCGTGATCTCAACGGTTTAGAGGGTTAAGCCGTGAGTTTAGCTCAAGTCCACTTTTCCAGACTTTCATTGCTACTTTTTCAAACTTTACTTTTATTATTTCCTTTGAAAATGAATGTATGCATATCATCATGTAATCACAATAAATCATGGGCAATCAATCATTCATCTTCATCATTTCATAACTCATCACCATACATTCACTTTACTATAATTCACTTCATGAAACATGGATAATATCATGTAAATCTCATAGTAAATATTTTCATAAATGATTCATTTTAAGCAACCAAAGTTATCAAGTTGAGTTCCTAGTGTTCCTAAGAGGTAATGGATGTCTTAGTATTATCTTTTTCTCTTAGTGTTCTTTGTACTCTTAGAATTCCATTAATACATTAATGCACTTCAAAATATTATTATAGGTTCTTTATATATTTTTATTATGGTTTTCATATAACTCTTGAAGATTATTATTCTACTTAAATTCTTAAAATTCTCTTTTTACAAGACTTGATTCTTTTATTTATAGTTTTGACATCTTTTAGAAGAAAGTTTATAATTCTCTGTATACTTGTTATCTCAGCTTAGTAAAGGTAGTTCCAAATTCCTAACTCATCAAATTTTAGCATTTACATCTTTGGAATAGTGTAAATCCATTGTAAACCATGCATAGGAGGGTTCCCAGGAAAGAGAGGTGGGTCACAATGGACACGCTTAAATACCAAGTCTTTCCTTAGCCAGAACCTTTCCAAACTGCACTTTCACAGTACACTATCCCAAAATTTATTTCTCATTCTGTATTTACGTGGTACAAAACTTTATACATAACATATATGGGTGTATTCCTATATGTGTTAGCTCTCCAACAAAGTTGAAATCAGTCCATTTGCATTTTTCTAGAGTGAGTTACACCTATTTTACTACTACAAGGTCAGATTTAAAGTTTCAGTCTCAGGCTCTACTTTAAAAATTTATATCTTGAGCTAGAAAACTCCGTTTTAGGTGATTCCTTTTGGAGAGTGTTTTATGATGCGTCTAGTTTATGGTAAAAATATTTTTATTTCAAGATACTTCATATTTTATGAGTATTAAATTTCGGAACATCTACTGCAAGAAATAGCCAAAAATCCAGCACTTACCATTTTCATGTTTTATGTCACTTATTTTAACACAAGGATCACACAACATATTTCAAGCATCATTTGAGCATGAAAGCAACATAATATCACTTTGGAAGTAGAATGGAACAAGGGGTTTCACAAAATATTTATACAATATCCCCTTGAAACATTTTTATCAACAAACATAAGCTTGATGGCATCCTAACCATGAGCAAGGTTAGATGTCATCATGGCTTACACAACCAAAGTGAGGGCTCCTACCTCTTGTGTAGGGTCTAAAAAAGGGTCCTTCTCTTCTTCCTTAAGCTTGAACAAGAGTCCTTGGAGTGGATGACCCTTCTTGAATCTTGGCTCTAGAACTTGAGTGCTTAAGAAAATATTTCTCACTAGAGTTAAAGATTGTAACTCTTGTGAGGGCTAGTGAAAGTTTGGACTTAGGATTTAAGTGTTTGGATGAAGTTTAGAGGATCAAGAGAAGTCTAAGAAGAATGATAGAATAAGAAAGAAAGGACACTTAGGGAGTTTCTGAATTGAAGAGAGTTTGAGGAGTATTTATAGTGGAAAGATTAGAGAAAAAAACAGAAGAAGGAAAGCACTTGGAGCATGATTTATGGAAACATGTTGGCTGAATTTTGGGATGAAAATGCTCCTTGTTTTGTGCAAACATGTTTCCATGTTTTATGCAAACATGTTGGATGAAAATGCTCCATGTTTTGTGCAAACATGTTTCCATGTTTTGTGCAAACATGTTTGATGAAAATGCTCCATGTTTTGTGCAAACATGTTTCCATGTTTTGTGCAAAGATGTTAGTGGAGATTTTCTAACCTTTAGTGCATGTATGTGATTCAGAAATGTGTATGATGTATGTGGTTAAATTATTGTGTTATCATCTTAATCCAATGGCTTAGATTCATTCTTGTCTAAAGACAAGTCTAGGGATTTGTGCAAATGGCATTGTAGTAATTTCTTTAACTAAGACAAGGATATTTTTGTAATTAGACAATGATAGTGGTATTCTTGTAATTTCATTCATAGAGTAAGCGTATCTTTGTCATTTAATAAGGCAAGGGTAGTTTGGTAATTTCCTTTACATAGCAAGGGCATTTTCGTAATTTCCACTAAGTGATGGCATTTTCGTAATTCTTTGCATTTTTCTCTAGACATACTTAAGTAGTCTATTTGTTGTGTTTCATAAAATTTGTCCAGATTCTCTTGGTTTTGCTATCGATAATTAAGATTAATATTTATCTTAGTTATAAATTTGGGGATGTTACACCCCCTCTTGAAAAGGTTCATCCTCAAATCAAGCTCATCATTTGCATAAAAAAAAAAGACAAATCAATCACATTAAAAGTAGCACTAACTTGATACTCACCTGGAAGTTCAAGTTTATAGGCATTATCATTGCTCTTCTCAATCACTTGGACAGGACCATCGCCTCTTGGTTGCAATTTGGATCGTCTTTGAGAAAGAAACATTTCTTTCCTCATAGGAAGCCAAACCCAATCTCCTGGCTCAAAAGTTATGTTCTTGCGTCCTTTGTTGGCTTGATGAGCACACTGCCATGTTTTCTTCTCAATTTGTTGTTTCACCTTCTCATGGAGTTGCTAGACAATTTCAACCTTCTTTTTGCCATCTAGATTGCCTCACTCTCTTATTGGCAAAGGGATTAAATCTAATGGAATCGAAGGATTGAAACCATAGACCACTTCAAAAGGAGAGTGATTAGTAGTAGAGTATGTGGCCCTATTGTAAGCAAATTCTACATGAGGCAAACATTCTTCCTAAAACTTTAGATTCTTACTAATCATAACCCTTAACAAGGTTGAGAGAGTTCTATTCACTAACTCAGTTTGTTCATCAGTTTGCGAATGACAAGCTATAGAGAAAAGGAGCTTGGTTCCTAACTTGTTCCACAAAGTCCTCCAAATGTGACTTAAGAATTTGGTGTCATGGTCGAAGACAATGGTTCTTGGCATGCCATCCAATCTCACCACTTCTTTGAAAAACAATTCAGCAATTTGAGTGGCATTATCCATTTTGTGGCAAGCTATTGAAGTGTGCCATCTTTGAAAGTCTGTCCACAACAACAAAAAAAGAATCTTTGCCTCTCTTGGTTTGAGGCAAACCTAATACAAAGTCCATAAACAAATCAGTCCAAGGCGAATCAGGAATAGGTAATGGAGTATACAATCCATGAGGCATAACCTTGGATTTGGCCTTTTTACAAGTAACACAATTGCCACAAATCTTTTCTACTATTTTTTTTCATTTGAGGCCAAAAAAATGTTCAACCAAGATACTCAAAGTCTTGCTAACCCCAAAATGACCCATCAAACCCCTCCATGAGCCTCTCTAACAAGCAATTTACGCAAGGAACAATTAGGCATACAATGTCTATTACCCTTGAAGAAGTAACCATCATGTCTAAAGAAATCCATTTCTGCCCCTTTTTCACAAGCAATGCACAATTGTGAAAAACCAGAATCATTTATGTACAAGTTTCTCAAATGCACAAAACTAAGCAATTTTGCTTCTAAAGTAGAAAGAAGTACATACCACCTAGAAAGTACATCAGCCACCACATTTTCTTTCCCTTGCTTGTATTTGATCACATCGGGGAATTATTCCAGAAATTAAATCCACTTACCATGCCTTTTGTTTACCTTTCCTCGTCCTTTTAAATGTTTCAAGGATTCATGATCTGTGTGCATAATAAGAAGAAATTCACTCTTGCACCTTTGTCTGCAAGGCATGTTTTTTAGGACCATGTGAAAACCGATTGGTGTATCCATTGTGGATCACCTTGCGGTCAAATTGCCATGGTCTGCCAAAAAGTATGTGTGCAGCCTCCATGGGAACTAGATCACAAAGTACCTCATCCACATAATCTCCAATAGTGAATGGTACTAGAACTTGCTTGTCCACCTTCAATTCTCCATTATTATTAAGTTATTGCAACCTATATGGCCTGGGATGCTTGGAAGTGCTCAAATTCAATTTTTCCACCAAAGTTATGCCGGCCACATTGATGTAGCTCCCGCCATCAATGATCATGCTGTATACTTTTCCTTGAACAAGACATCTAGTATGAAAAATGTTTTCCCTGTGTGCATCATCTTCTTTTTTGCCTTGCACATTCAAAATCCTTCTAACAACTAGAAAATCACTATCATAAGGCCTAATTTCCTCACCTTCACTTTCATGCTCTAGGGAACCATCCAACTCCTCATTTGTGTCCACCTCTCCATTTTCCTTCAAAATCATTGCTTTCTTATTAGGACATTGAGAAGCAATGTGACCTCTTCCAAGACACTTAAAGCACTTTATATCTCGATTCTTTGAAGCGCTTGTTGATGGTTGAATTTTCCTTGATTCAGCCTCTTTGGTCTGAATTTCAATTAGTTGCTCCTTCTTTGGGTTGTTTCTCCAAGGAATTGAATCGGAGCTAAAACAATTTCTTCTATTTTTTCTCTTCCGTTGTTGCTCCACCTTAATTGCTTGATGCACCATCTCTTGAAGTTCCACATAGTGATACATCTCCACAGCATCAACTATATCTTAGTTAAGGCCATTGAGAAACCGAGCCATGGTCGCTTTTTGATCTTCCACAATGTTTGTTTGAATCATGGCCATCTCAATCTCCTGGTGACACTCATCCACACTCTTAGAACCTTGAGTGAGACTCTGCAACTTATTGTGGAGTTCTCTATGGAAATATGAAGGCACAAATCTCCATCTCATGATTGCCTTCATCTCAGCCCATTTCCTAACTGCTTGCCCTCCATTCTTAGTTTTATCTTTCTGCAATTGATCCCACTAACAAGAGCATAATCAGTAAATTCAAGGACAACATGCTCCGCTCTCATTGTCCATTCCAAATAGGCTTGCTGATCAAACTTCCCTTGAAATGGAGGAATTTTGATGTTAATTCCTTGAAGTTCATCACCAGAATTTCTTCTTCTCCTATTGTGCCTAATAGTCCTTCTCCTCCTTGTGTTTTGATCACTTTTCTTTTCCTCTTCAGATTGGTAATTTGTTTCATTTTGCGAAGCATGTTGACTACATGGTGCATGGTTTTCCATCCTATCCATCCTCTCATGGAGCTCTTCAAATTTTGTATTGAATAGCCATTCTAGATGGCCAGTCAATGCTCTCATTTGAAAAGAAGATAATCCTCCACCTTGTGATGAATTTTCATCTCCTGCCATGTTAGTTAATTGAAACAAAAAAATTATAGGACCTCACGAAACTCCCAATGTGTTGACGCTCTTGAAATATGACACTCACCTCACAATTGGCTTTTCACCAGAATGTTCACTCCAGCGTTTTTCCACTTAAACTTCCACTAATGGGTCCTTAAGAAAGAACCTAATCAATAATCCTCTTAGAGCAAGAGATTTTGATCAAAATAATGAAGTTAGAATAAGGGATGACTAGAAGAACTAAAACAAGGAATTTTGTCACAACTTGCCAGAACATGTTCTGGTTTGTTTACAATTAGAATAAACATGGATCTCCTTGCACTTTTAGGTTGGAGTTTGGAGTTGTGTTTGTTTGTTTGAATTTCAGAGATATCAACGCCACACTCAAGAGAAGATGAGAAGGTGAGTGATAAGTCTTGTTTTTTATCGCCACAAGTTGCCTTGATAAGATTAGATGTAGTTCTTTACTCATAGAAAAGACTAATTCATATTCTACCTTCTGTTTTACATTGTGTTCCTATTTATATTCTTAAGTGCAATGCAAGTTCATTGAGTTGCAGCCTCTATACAATCCACTAAGCATTAAATTCCCACTAGCATTGAAAGCATAAGTAATTGGCCCACTATCTATTATAATAGCCTAGGAACTCTTAAAACACTTAAAACTGACTTTGAAATCAACTAAAAAGCTTATGAAATTGGAGACATTAAAAGGTGCATGAAAATTACAAGAAAATAAGATAAATTACACCTAATTAAAACTTATTATTCCAGACCAATCTATTCACAACTTGATCACCTGAATTGGGCTTCATCTTTGGATTTTCAAGTGACTTCTTCATGTTCAACTTGGCTATTCTTCAAACTGAATAGGAGTGGTCCATTTTTGGAGCTCATGCTCTAGTAGATTATGTAACATCCCCTTGCTGCTTTATGGATTGACAACTGTCCCCACAATATATCTCTCATTCTGTATTTTCGTGGTGTAAAACTTTATGCATAGCATACATAAGTGTGTTTGTAGATGTGTTACCTTTTTCCACAAAGTTGAAATCAGTCCATTTTCATTTTTCTAGAGTGAGTTACACCTATTTTACTACTACAAGGTCAGATTAAGAGTTTCAGTCTTAGGCTCTACTTTAAAAATTTATATCTTGGGCTATGAAACTCCATTTTAGGTGATTCTTTTTGGAGAGTGTTCTACAACGAGTCTAGTTTATAATAAAAATATTTTCATTTTGAGATCCTTCATATTTTATGAACACTAATTTTCGAAGTAACTACTGCCAGAAATAACTAGAAATTCCAGCACCTGCCATGTTCATGTCTTAAGTTATCTTTATTAACTCAAGTTTCACATACAATATTTTAAGTTATATTTGAGTTTGATAACATCATAAAAGTACTCATAGCATAATAGAACGGGTTGTGTTTTCTAAAAATATAATTATTCAAAACTTTTGACAATAACTCAAGTTTGAGGCATTCTATCCATGAGCAAAGTTAGAAGCCAACAATACTTGAACAAATAAAGAAGAAACTCCTACCTCTTGTGTAGGGTCTAAAAAGGGTCCTTCTCTTCTTCCTTAAGCTTTGAACAGAGTCTTTGGAGTGGATGACCCTCCTTGAGTCTTGGCTCTAGAACTTGAGTGTTTAAGAAAATATTTCTCACTAGAGTTAAAGATTGTAACTCTTGTGAGGGCTAGTGAAAGTTTGGACTTAGGATTTAAGTGTTTGGATGAAGTTTGGAGGATCAAGAGAAGTCTTTGAAGAACATAAGAAGAATGATAGAATAAGAAAGAAAGAACACTTAGGGAGTTTCTGAATTGAAGAGAGTTTGAGGAGTATTTATGGTGGAAAGATTAGAGAAAAAAACAGAAGAAGGAAAGCACTTGGAGCATGATTTATGGAAACATGTTGGCTGAATTTTGGGATGAAAATGCTCCTTGTTTTGTGCAAACATGTTTCCATGTTTTATGCAAACATGTTGTATGAAAAGGCTCCATGTTTTGTGCAAAGATGTTAGTGGAGATTTTCTAACCTTTAGTGCATGTATGTGATTCAGAAATGTGTATGATGTATGTGGTTAAATTATTGTGTTATCATCTTAATCCAATGGCTTAGATTCATTCTTGTCTAAAGACAAGTCTAGGGATTTGTGCAAATGGCATTGTAGTAATTTCTTTAACTAAGACAAGGATATTTTTGTAATTAGACAATGATAGTGGTATTCTTGTAATTCCATTCATAGAGTAAGGGTATCTTCATCATTTAACGCCCGGGGACGAGGACGAGGAGTGATCGCCGGTGCAAAGAGGGCACGGACAAGGAGCGGCTCCTCGCAAGGTCCTCTAAGCGGAGGGGTACATGAATGAACCGATTACACACCCGAATGAGAGGGATCATAAGATTGTATAGTTATGGGACTATACAGTTGAGGAGGGCTTATATGAATTGATTTGTCCCCGAACCACACCGTACTGGGAGAGGTGCAGTCTCTGATACCATTTCTCGATTTGTGCGTGTCATCCTTGCGCAGGGGCCATGCTAATCTTCTCTGTATCTTTCCAATTTTATCGGTAGCCCAAACTGAAAGAACTCCATAGTTAAGCGTGCTTGACCTGGGGTAATTTTGGGATGGGTGACCTCCTGGGAAGTTTTCCCAAGAAGCGTGCGAGTGAGGACAAAGCATGCTGAAAGGACCCGTGTTGGTTTGTGGGGACAGTAGTCAATCCATAAAGCAGCAGGGGATGTTACAATTTGCACTACCTATACCAACAGGATGCATCTTCTTTTCGGTAGCCTAAACTGAAAGAACTCCATAGTTAAGCGTGCTTGACCTGGGGTAATTTTGGGATAGGTGACCTCCTGGGAAGTTTTCCCAAGAAGCGTGCGAGTGAGGACAAAGCATGCTGAAAAGACCCGTGTTGGTTTATGGGGACAGTTGTAACACCCTAATAGAACCCCATTGTGCTTAAGTTCACATTTGGATCTATTAGTTGTCACTTATGTCTTGCATTTATTTTCTTTTGAAATTACTTAGAAAAATAGTGGAAGTTTTTTTTTCTTCTTTAAATAAATTAATTTTTTGAAAACTTAAGCCTGTAACAAGAAGTGAAATACATAGCGCTTTTATAGATAATAATCAAGTTACATTGCGCACTTAATTAAATAAGCGGAATAAGAGACTAAGTGTAGAACTATTATCACATAAACTGGAATATAATCACTTAATACATAAGTCACAACAGGGCATATATCATACTGATAAGTTATTACAAATAACAATATAAGTTCTACTATTACTAATTGTTTCTCACAAACTATAATGTAACTAAAGGTCGGAATGCTCCTACTTGAAAGGTTTGAAATCTTCACACGCTACCTCCTTCCTCAGCTACTGACCGTTTGCTTTAGGTGGACACGTCTGTCTGCAGTAACGACAATGGAAAATAAACATAGGAGTGAGAAATACATGATTTCTCAGTACGAGTTCCTACTTATACTAAAAGTGTCATCGTTCTCGTCCCAGTCACTTCGGGTTTATTATAAAAAGGTGAACAAGTAAGGATTCAATTATCAAACTTTCACAAACGTGATTAGCCGAAGTGTAGTTACTTTTAAACTAATCTTGAACATTAGCAGAAATATCCATTCAGTATTTCATCAAGCATACATATAAGCATATCATGTAAAACCACTAATAAGCAATAATCATTTAGGAGCTGCATGCATTTCATGATTACTCATCCTCAACATTCACTTGTTTAGTGATCGTCATCTTTCATTTATTTCATCAACATATTTCTTAATTACTCACGGGATGAATGCATCAATGCCTTAGACCACCCTAAAAGGGTAATGAGCTCATACCGTGGCCGTCGCCACAACCTTTTAGTTTTCTTTCCGTTGCCATGATCTCAACGGTTTAGGGGGTTAAGCCGTGAGTTTAGCTCAAGTCCAATTTTCCAGACTATCATTGCTACTTTTTCAGGTTTTACTTTTATTTTCACTGAGTGAAATCATCAATACCTTAATCCTCAAAGAGGATTAAGCAGTGAGTTCGTCTATTTATTATTTAATTTGAAACATGAATGTATGCACATTAATAAATCATGGCACAGTCAATCATTTTATCATTATCATTTCATATCTGATCAATACATTCACATTTCTGTGTATCACTTCATGTAAATAGACAATATTATGTAAATCTCATAGTAAACATTCTCATAGATAATTCATATTAAGCAACCTAAGTTATCAAGTTAGGTCTCTAGTGTAACATCCCCAAATTTATAACTAAGATAAATATTAATCTTAATTATTGATAGCAAAACCAAGAGAATCTGGACAAATGTTATGAAACACAACAAATAGACTACTTAAGTATGTCTAGAGAAAAATGCAAAGAATTACGAAAATGCCATCACTTAGTGGAAATTATGAAAATGCCCTTGCTATGTAAAGGAAATTACCAAACTACCCTTGCCTTATTAAATGACAAAGATACCCTTACTCTATGAATGGAATTATAAGAATACCACTATCATTGTCTAATTACAAAAATATCCTTGTCTTAGTTAAAGAAATTACTACAATGCCATTTTCACAAATCCCTACACTTGACTTTAGACAAGAATGAATCTAAGCCATTGGATTAAGATGATAACACAATAATTTAACCACATGCATCATACACATTTCTTAATCACATACATGCACTAAAGGTTAGAAAATCTCCACTAACATCTTTGCACAAAACATGGAAACATGTTTGCACAAAACATGGAGCATTTTCATCCCAAAATTCAGCCAACATGTTTCCATAAATCATGCTCCAAGTGCTTTCCTTCTTCTATTTTTTTCTCTAATCTTTCTACTATAAATACTCCTCAAACTCTCTTCAATTCAGAAACTCCCTAAGTGTTCTTTCTTTCTTATTCTATCATTCTTCTTATGTTCTTCAAAGACTTCTCTTGATCCTCTAAACTTCATCCAAACACTTAAATCCTAAGTTCAAACTTTCACTAGCCCTCACAAGAGTTACAATCTTTAACTCTAGTGAGAAATATTTTCTTAAGCACTCAAGTTCTAGAGCCAATATTCAAGGAGGGTCATCCACTCCAAAGACTCTTGTTCAAAGCTTAAGGAAGAAGAGAATGACCCTTTTTAGACCCTACACAAGAGGTAGGAGTTTCTTCTTTATTTGTTCAAGTATTGTTGGCTTCTAACTTTGCTCATGGATAGAATGCCTCAAACTTGAGTTATTGTCAAAAGTTTTGAATAATTATATTTTTAGAAAACACAACATGTTCTATTCTACTATGAGTACTTTTATGATGTTATCAAACTCAAATATAACTTAAAAGATTGTATGTGAAACTTGAGTTAATAAAGATAACTTAAGACATGAACATGGCAGATGCTGGAATTTCTAGTTATTTCTGGCAGTAGTTACTTCGAAAATTAGTGTTCATAAAATATGAAGGATCTCTAAATGAAAATATTTTTATTATAAATTAGACTTATTGTAGAACACTCTCCAAAAAGAATCACCTAAAACGGAGTTTCCTAGCCCAAGATATAAATTTTTAAAGTAGAGCATAAGACTGAAACTCTTAATCTGACCTTGTAGTAGTAAAATAGGTGTAACTCACTCTAGAAAAATGCAAATGGACTGATTTCAACTTTGTGGAAAAGCTAACACATCTACAAACACACTTATATATTCTATGCATAAAGTTTTACACCACGAAAATACAGAATGAGAGATATATTTTCGGGACAGTGTGCTGAGAAAGTCTTGAAGGTAGCGTGATACTGTGAGAGTGTAATTTAGAAAGGTTCTGGCTAAGGAAAGACTTGGTATTTAAGCGTGTCCATTGTGACCCACCTCTCTTTCCTGGGAATCTTACTATGCATAATTATAGTTGATTTACACTAATCTAAGATATTAGTGCTACAAATTTTATTCTAAAAGATGTCAGAACTCTAAATAAAAGATTCAAGTCTTGTAAAGAGATAATTTGAAGGATTTAAGTAGAATAATAATCTTTAGGAGATATATATAAAAGTCATAATAAAAATATATAAAGAACATCTAAAAATATCTTAAAGGGTATTAATGTATTAATGGAAATACTAAGAGTACAAAGAAGACTAAGAGAAAAAGATAATACCAAGATATTCATAACCTATTAGGAACACTAGAGACCTAACTTGATAACTTAGGTTGCTTAATATGAATTATCTATGAGAATGTTTACTATGAGATTTACATGATATTGTCTATATTACATGAAGTGATATACAGAAATGTGAATGTATTGATGAGATATGAAATGATAATGATAAAATAATTGTCTGTGCCATGATTTATTAATGTGCATACATTCATGTTTCAAATGAAATAATAAATAGACCAACTCACTGCTTAATCCTCTTTGAAGATTAAGGTATTGATGATTTCACTCAGTGAGAATAAAAGTAAAACCTGAAAAAGTAGCAATGATAGTCTGGAAAAGTGGACTTGAGCTAAACTCATGGCTTAACCCCCTAAACCATTGAGATCATGGCAACGGAAAGAAAACCAAAAGGTTGTGGCGACGGCCACGGTATGAGCTCATTACCCTTTTAGGGTGGTCTAAGGCATTGATGCATTCATCCCGTGAGTAATTAAGAAATATGTTGATGAAATAAATGAAAGATAATGATCACTAAACAAGTGAATGTTGAGGATGAGTAATCATGAAATGCATGCAGCTCCTAAATGATTATTGCTTATTAGTGGTTTTTCATGATATGCTTATATGTATGCTTGATGAAATACTGAATGGATATTTCTGCTAATGTTCAAGATTAGTTTAAAAGTAACTGCACTTCGGCTAATCATGTAACACCCTAATAGAACCCCATTGTGCTTAAGTTCACATTTGGATTATATTAGTTGTCACTTATGCCTTACATTTATTTTCTTTTGAAATTAACTTAGAAAAACAGTGGAAGTTTTTTTTTTCTTTAAATAAATTAATTTTTTGAAAACTTAAGCCTGTAACGAGAAGTGAAATACATAGCGCTTTTATAGATAATAATCAAGTTACATTGTGCACTTAATTAAATAAGCGGAATAAGAGACTAAGTGTAGAACTATTATCACATAAACTGGAATATAATCACTTAATACATAAGTCACAACAGGGCATTTCATACTGATAAGTTATTACAAATAACAATATAAGTTCTACTATTACTAATTGTTTCTCACAAACTATAATGTAACTAAAGCTCGAAATGCTCCTACTTGAATGGTTTGAAATCTTCACATGCTACCTCCTTCCTCAGCTACAGCTTCGTTGCTTTAGGTGGACACGTCTGTCTCTGGTAACGACAACGGAAAATAAACATAGGAGTGAGAAATACATGATTTCTCAGTAGGAGTTCCTTCTTGTACTAAAAGTGTCATCGTTGTCGTCCCAGTCACTTCGGGTTTATTATAAAAAGGTGATCAGGTAAGGATTCAATTATCAAACTTTCACAAACGTGATTAGCCGAAGTGCAGTTACTTTTAAACTAATCTTGAACATTAGCAGAAATATCCATTCAGTATTTCATCAAGCATACATATAAGCATATCACGTAAAACCACTAATAAGCAATAATCATTTAGGAGCTGCATGCATTTCATGATTACTCATCCTCAACATTCACTTGTTTAGTGATCAACATATTTCTTAATTACTTACGGATGAATGCATCAATGCCTTAGACCACCCTAAAAGGGTAATGAGCTCATACCGTGGCCGTCGCCACAACCTTTTTGGTTTCCTTTCCGTTGCCGTGATCTCAACGGTTTAGGGGGTTAAGCCGTGAGTTTAGCTCAAGTCCACTTTTCCAGACTTTCATTGCTACTTTTTCAAGCTTTTACTTTTATTATTTCCTTTGAAAATGAATGTATGCATATCATCATGTAATCACAATAAATCGTGGGCAATCAATCATTTATCTTCATCATTTCATAACTCATCACCATACATTCACTTTACTATAATTCACTTCATGAAACATGGATAATATCATGTAAATCTCATAGTAAACATTTTCATAAATGATTCATTTTAAGCAACCAAAGTTATCAAATTGAGTTCCTAGTATTCCTAAGAGGTAATGGATGTCTTAGTATTATCTTTTCTCTTAGTGTTCTTTCTACTCTTAGAATTCCATTAATACACTAATGCACTTCAAAATATTATTATAGGTTCTTTATGTAACACCCTAATAGAACCCCACTGTGCTTAAGTTCACATTTGGATTCTATTAGTTGTCACTTATGCCTTGTATTAATTTTCTTTTGAAATTAACTTAGAAAAATAATGGAAGTTTTTTTTTCTTTAAATAAATTAATTTTTTGAAAACTTAAGCTCAGAATGTAGAAGTGAAATACATAGCGCTTTTATAGATAATAATCAAGTTACATTGCGCACTTAATTAAATAAGCGGAATAAAAGACTAAGTGTAGAACAATTATTACATAAACTGGAATATAATCACTTAATACATAAGTCACAACAGGGCATATATCATACTGATAAGTTATTACAAATAACAATATAAGTTCTACTATTACTAATTGTTTCTCACAAACTATAATGTAACTAAAGCTCGGAATGCTCCTACTTGAACGGTTTGAAATCTTCACGTGCTACCTCCTTCCTCAACTACGGCCTCGTTGCTTTAGGTGGACACGTCTGTCTCTGGTAACAACAACGGAAAATAAACATAGGAGTGAGAAATACATGATTTCTCAGTAGGAGTTCCTACTTGATCTAAAAGTGTCATCGTTGTCGTCCCAGTCACTTTGGGTTTATTATAAAAAGGTGAACAGGTAAGGATTCAATTATCAAACTTTCATAAACGTGATTAGCTGAAGTGCAGTTACTTTTAAACTAATCTTGAACATTAGCAGAAATATTCATTCAGTATTTCATCAAGCATACATATAAGCATATCATGTAAAACCACTAATAAGCAGTAATCATTTAGGAGCTGCATGCATTTCATGATTACTCATCCTCAACATTCACTTGTTTAGTGATCATCATCTTTCATTTATTTGATCAACATATTTCTTAATTACTCACGGGATGAATGCATCAATGCCTTAGACCACCCTAAAAGGGTAATGAGCTCATACCGTGGCCGTCGCCACAACTTTTTTTGGTTTCCTTTCCGTTGCCGTGATCTCAACGGTTTAGGGGGTTAAGCCATGAGTTTAGCTCAAGTCCACTTTTCCAGACTTTCATTGCTACTTTTTCAAACTTTACTTTTATTATTTCCTTTCAAAATGAATGTATGCATATCATCATGTAATCATAATAAATCATGGGCAATCAATCATTCATCTTCATCATTTCATAACTCATCACCATACATTCACTTTACTATAATTCACTTCATGAATCATGGATAATATCATGTAAATCTCATAGTAAACATTTTCATAAATGATTCATTTTAAGCAACCAAAGTTATCAAGTTGTGTTCCTAGTGTTCCTAAGAGGTAATGGATGTCTTAGTATCTTTTTCTCTTAGTGTTCTTTGTACTCTTAGAATTCCATTAATACATTAATGCATTTCAAAATATTATTATAGGTTCTTTATATATTCTTATTATGGTTTTCGTATAACTCTTGAAGATTATTATTCTACTTAAATTCTTAAAATTCTCTTTTTACAAGACTTGATTCTTTTATTTATAGTTTTGACATCTTTTAGAAGAAAGTTTATAATTCTCTGTATACTTGTTATCTCAGCTTAGTAAAGGTAGTTCCAAATTCCTAACTCATCAAATTTTAGCATTTACATCTTTAGAATAGTGTAAATCCATTGTAAACCATGCATAGGAGGGTTCCCAGGAAAGAGAGGTGGGTCACAATGGACATGCTTAAATACCAAGTCTTTCCTTAGCTAGAACCTTTCCAAACTGCACTTTCACAGTACACTATCCCAAAATTTATTTCTCATTCTGTATTTACGTGGTACAAAGCTTTATACATAACATACATGGGTGTATTCCTATATGTGTTAGCTCTCCAACAAAGTTGAAATCAGTCCATTTGCATTTTTCTAGAGTGAGTTACACCTATTTTACTACTACAAGGTCAGATTTAAAGTTTCAGTCTTAGGCTCTACTTTAAAAATTTATATCTTGAGCTAGAAAACTCCGTTTTGGGTGATTCTTTTTGGAGAGTGTTCTATAATGAGTCTAGTTTATAGTAAAATTATTTTAATTTCGAGATACTTGATATTTTATGAACAGTAGCTTTCAAAGTACCTACTGCCAGAAACAACTAGAAATTCCAGCACCTACCATTTTCATGTCTTAAGTTACCTTTATTAAATCAGGTTTCACATACAATCTTTTCAAGTTATATTTGAGTTTGATAACATCATAAGGGTACTCATAACAGAATAGAACATGTGATATTTCTAAAAATATATTTTTCAAATAATCATTTAAAACTTTTGACAATAACTCAAACTTGAGGCATTCTATCAAGGTTAGAAGCCAACAATGCTTGAACAATTAAAGATGAAGCTCCTACCTCTTGTGTAGGGTCTAAAAGGGTCCTTCTCTTCTTCCTTAAGCTTTGAACAAGAGTCTTTGGAGTGGATGACCCTCCTTGAATCTTGGCTCTAGAACTTGAATGCTTAAGAAAATATTTCTCACTAGAGTTAAAGATTGTAACTCTTGTGAGGGCTAGTGAAAGTTTGGACTTAGGATTGAAGTGTTTGGATGAAGTTTAGAGGATCAAGAGAAGTTTTTGAAGAACATAAGAAGAATGATAGAATAAGAAAGAAAGAACACTTAGGGAGTTTCTGAATTGAAGAGAGTTTGAGGAGTATTTATAGTGGAAAGATTAGAGAAAAAAACAGAAGAAGGAAAGCACTTGGAGCATGATTTATGGAAACATGTTGGCTGAATTTTGGGATGAAAATGCTCCTTGTTTTGTGCAAACATGTTTCCATGTTTTATGCAAACACGTTTCCATGTTTTGTGCAAACACGTTTCCATGTTTTATGCAAACATGTTGGATGAAAATGCTCCATGTTTTATGCAAACATGTTTCCATGTTTTATGCAAACACGTTTCCATGTTTTGTGCAAAGATGTTAGTGGATATTTTCTAACCTTTAGTGTATGTATGTGATTCAGAAATGTGTATGATGTATGTGGTTAAATTATTGTGTTATCATCTTAATCCAATGGCTTAGTTTCATTCTTGTCTAAAGACAAGTCTAGGGATTTGTGTAAATGGCGTTGTAGTAATTTCTTTAACTAAGACAAGGATATTTTTGTAATTAGACAATGATAGTGGTATTCTTGTAATTCCATTCATAGAGTAAGGGTATCTTTGTCATTTAATAAGGCAAGGGTAGTTTGGTAATTTCCTTTACATAGCAAGGGCATTTTCATAATTTCCACTAAGTGATGGCATTTTCGTAATTCTTTGCATTTTTCTCTAGACATACTTAAGTAGTCTATTTGTTGTGTTTCATAACATTTGTCCAGATTCTCTTGGTTTTGCTATCGATAATTAAGATTAATATTTATCTTAGTTATAAATTTGGGGATGTTACACTTTATATATTTTTATTATGGTTTTCATATAACCCTTGAAGATTATTATTCTACTTAAATTCTTAAAATTCTCATTTTACAAGACTTGATTCTTTTATTTATAGTTTTGACATCTTTTAGAAGAAAATTTATTATTCTCTATATACTTGTTATCTCAGCTTATTAAAGGTAGTTCCAAATTCCTAACTCATCAAATTTTAGCATTTACATCTTTGGAATAGTGTAAATCAACTGTAAACCATGCATAGGAGGGTTCCCAGGAAAGAGAGGTGGGCCACAATGGACATGCTTAAATACCAAGTCTTTCCTTAGCCAGAACCTTTCCAAACTGCACTTTCACAATACACTATCCCGAAATTTATTTCTCATTCTGTATTTACATGGTACAAAGCTTTATACATAACATACATGGGTGTATTTCTATATGTGTTAGCTCTCCAACAAAGTTGAAATCAGTCAATTTACATTTTTCTAGAGTGAGTTACACCTATTTTACTACTACAAGGTCAGATTTAAAGTTTCAGTCTTAGGCTCTACTTTAAAAATTTATATCTTGAGCTAGAAAACTCCGTTTTGGGTGATTCTTTTTGGAGAGTGTTCTATAATGAGTCTAGTTTATAGTAAAATTATTTTAATTTCGAGATACTTGATATTTTATGAACAGTAACTTTCGAAGTACCTACTGCCAGAAACAACTAGAAATTCCAGCACCTACCATTTTCATGTCTTAAGTTACCTTTATTAAATCAGGTTTCACATACAATCTTTTCAAGTTATATTTGAGTTTGATAACATCATAAGGGTACTCATAATAAAACATGTCATATTTCTAAAAATATATTTTTCAAATAATCATTTAAAACTTTTGACAATAACTCAAACTTGAGGCATTCTATCAAGGTTAGAAGCCAACAATGCTTGAACAATTAAAGATGAAGCTCCTACCTCTTGTGTAGGGTCCAAAAAGGGTCCTTCTCTTCTTCCTTAAGCTTTGAACAAGAGTTTTTGGAGTGGATGACCCTCCTTGAATCTTGGCTCTAGAACTTGAGTGCTTAAGAAAATATTTCTCACTAGAGTTAAAGATTGTAACTCTTGTGAGGGCTAGTAAAAGTTTGGACTTGGGATTTAAGTGTTTGGATGAAGTTTAGAGGATCAAGAGAAGTCTTCGAAGAACATAAGAAGAATGATAGAATAAGAAAGAAAAAACACTTAGGGAGTTAATGAATTGAAGGGAGTTTGAGGAGTATTTATAGTGGAAAGATTAGAGAAAAAAATAGAAGAAGGAAAGCACTTGGAGCATGATTTATGGAAACATGTTGGCTGAATTTTGGGATAAAAATGCTCCTTGTTTTGTGCAAACATGTTTCCATGTTTTGTGCAAACACGTTTCCATGTTTTGTGCAAACACGTTTCCATGTTTTATGCAAACATGTTGGATGAAAATGCTCCATGTTTTATGCAAACATGTTTCCATGTTTTATGCAAACATGTTTCCATGTTTTGTGCAAAGATGTTAGTGGATATTTTCTAATTGTATGTGGTTAAATTATTGTGTTATCATCTTAATTCAATGGCTTAGATTCATTCTTGTCTAAAGACAAGTCTAGGGATTTGTGTAAATGGCGTTGTAGTAATTTCTTTAACTAAGACAAGGATATTTTTGTAATTAGACAATGATAGTGGTATTCTTGTAATTCCATTCATAGAGTAAGGGTATCTTTGTCGTTTAATAAGGCAAGGGTAGTTTGATAATTTCCTTTACATAGCAAGGGCATTTTCATAATTTCCACTAAGTGATGGCATTTTCGTAATTCTTTGCATTTTTCTCTAGACATACTTAAGTAGACTATTTGTTGTGTTTCATAACATTTGTCCAGATTCTCTTGGTTTTACTATCGCTAATTAATATTTATCTTAGTTATAAATTTGGGGATGTTACATTTCTCCCCTTCTTATTAAAAATTTTGCCCTCAAAATTTGATACCTGTGAATAGGTTCGGAAATTCTTTTTGCATATCTTCCTCGAGCTCCCATGTGTGCTCTTCCATTCCATCTTGTCCCCAGGCTACTCGGACCAGAGATACAAATTTGTTTCTCAACTGCTTAATGCCATGATCCACAATCCTTATCGGTGGTAATTCAAAAGTTAAGTCATCTTTTAATTGTATAGTTTCTGGCTCAAACACATGACTGGGGTCTGACTGATACTTTCTCAATTGGGACACATGAAAAACATTGTGTAGGTTAGACAAATTTGGAGGTAATGCAATTTGGTAGGCGGAGGGACCTACCTTTTTGAGGATTTGGAAGGGTCCTAAGAATCTAGGGCTTAGCTTTTTTACTTTCATTGCACGACCTATACCTGTGGTAGGAGTAATTCGCAAGAATATGTGTTCTCCTTCTTGAAATTCGAGAGGTTTCCTTCTCTTGTCAAAGATAGCTCTTCAGCCTACTCTGAGCAGTGAGGATTCTTTCGCTAATTTTCCTTATTTGTTTGGTTGTCTCTTCTACCAAATCAGGGCCCAAAATACTTTGCTCTCGCGGGTCACACCAACAAAGTGGTGATTGACACTTTCTACCATACAAAGCCTCATAAGGTGCCATCCCAATGCTAGTGTGGTAACTATTATTATATGCAAACTCAATCAATGGAAGCTGTTTGTCCCAACTTTTTGGCTGGTCTAAGACACATGCTCTTAGCATATCCTCAAGGGTTTGAATTGTTCTTTCTGATTGTCCATCAGTTGAGGGTGATAGGCAGTGCTTAGACACAACTTTGCACCAAATGCCCTTTGCAAAGCTCCCCAAAATCTTGAGGTGAACCTTGGATCCCTATCTGAGACAATGGTTTTGGGTACTCCATGGAGCCTTATTATCTCTTGGATGTATAGTGAGCTAACTTTTCCAAAGGGTAATTTGCTCGAATGGGTAAAAGTGAGCAGATTTGGTCAATCTATCTACAATTACCCATATGGAGTCATGTCCGGTGGCGTTCTTGGCAATCCCATCACGAAATCCATGGATATTCCTTCCCACTTCCATTCGGGGATTTCGAGAGGTTGTAGCACTCCGGAGGGTTTTTGATGCTCTATCTTCACTTTTTGGCATACCAAACATTTTTGCACTATATTTGCTATATCTGCTTTCATCTTTGGCCACCATAACATCTTTTTTAGGTCATGGTACATCTTGGTTATACTGGGGTGTACACTAAATTGACTCTTGTGGGCTTCTTCCAAAATGCTAGCTCTCAATCCTTCTTTTGCAGGTACATGATTCTCCCTTGGTATCTCCACACTCCTTCCTTATCTGGACAAACTCTTTCAACTTTCCCGCTTCGACAAGGGTTAAGGTTCTAAGGAAATCCTCATCTTCCCTTTGGGTTTGAATTATTTGATCCTTAAAGCTCTGGTTACACTTAGTTGGCTTAACCGAATTTGTTCTCAAGTCCCCTATATCCTAAGTTGAGGTTCCTAAAATCTTCTATCAGCTCATTTTCTTTCACCATGAGCCAAGCAAAGATGCAAGGACTTACGACTCAAAGCGCCTGCTACCACATTTGCCTTTCTGGGTGGTAGTTCAACCCAAAGTCATAGTCCTTGAGAAACTCCATCCAACGCCTTTGTCTCATATTGAGTTCCTTTTGGTTGAAGAGGTATTTCAGACTTTTGTGGTCAGAAAAGACTTCAAACCTTATACCATAAAGATGATGTCTCCAGATTTTTAAGGCAAAGACAATAGCTGCTAGCTCTAAGTCATGGGTTGGGTAATTTACTTCATGGGGTTTGAGCTGTCTAGAGGCATAGGCTACTACATTCCTATTTTGCATCAAAACACATCCTAGTCCTCTTCCCGAGGCATCACAATACACCTCAAATTTTTCTTTTGGGTCAGGTAGGATTAGGACAGGGGTAGTGGTCAACTTCTTTTTTAGTTCTTGGAAACTCTCTTCACATTCTGGGCTCCATATAAAAGCTGAATTCTTCCTTGTTAGCTTGGTGAGGGGTAAGGCAATTTGGGAAAAACCTCTAATGAACCTTCGGTAGTAACCGACTAGCCCTAGAAAACTCCTAATCTCCTTCACAGTGGTAGGGGTTTCCCATTGTTACACCACTTCTATCTTACTTGGGTCTACTGCTATTCCCCCATGTGACACTACATGACCTAAGAACTTAACTTCCTTCATCCAAAATTCACACTTGGACAACTTTGCATAAAGTTTCTTGTTCCTCAACACCTCCAACACCATTCGTAAGTGTTCTTCGTGCTCTTCTTCAGTTCTAGAGTAAACTAGAATGTCATCAATGAACACTATTACAAACTTGTCCAAGTATGGTCTAAATATCCTATTCATGTAGTCCATAAACACTGCCGGTGCATTGGTTAACCCAAACGACATCACATTAAATTCATAATGTCCATATCTAGTCCTAAAGGCTGTCTTTGGTATGTCCTCCTCCTTCACTTGAATCTGGTGGTATCCTGATCGCAGATCTATCTTGGAAAACACTTGGGCTCCTCTTAATTGGTCCATGAGGTCATCTATTCTAGGCAAAGGGTATTTATTCTTTATGGTCACTTGGTTTAGCTGCCTATAATCCACACATAACCGCAAGCTCCCATCCTTCTTCTTGACAAATAGCACTGGAGCTCCCCATGGTGAAGCACTAGGCCTAATGAATTTCTTCTCTAGTAGCTCCTCTAATTGCTTCTTCAATTCTGTTAACTCGGCCAATGGCATCCTATAAGGAGCTATAGATATGGGTCCCGTTCCCGGTACCAAATCTATAGAAATCTCAATCTCCCTTTTTGGAGGAAATTCAGGTATGTCATCAGGAAAAACATCTGAGAATTCCTTTACTACAAGGATCTTTTCTAGAGCTTGCTCCACTTCCCTCTCACTTGTCATTAGGAAAACATATCCTCGCTCTTCATTCCTACTATCCCCCATGATAATGGAGTTTAGGTATAGTCGTACCTTTCTATCAAGTTTAGAGGGATTGGGTAAAGATGGTTTGGGAAGAAATACTAGTGACTTATTTGCACAATGTAGTAACACACGGTTAGCCGAAAGCCAATCCATGCCCAAGATTACATCAAAACTAGACAAGGGTAGACAAACTAAATCATGATGACAAATCCTATCAGCTACCTCAAGATCACAATTTAGGCAGGCTTGACCAGTTCTAACAGTATTTATAGTGGGTGTAGAGACAACTAAGATGATTTTTAAGACAGATATATACAACCTCAACTTATTAGCACAATCATATGAAATGAATGAATGTGTTGCGCCAGAATCAAACAATACAATTAAGGATTTTCCATTAATTATACACTTACCTTGAATCAGATCATCGGATTCTGAGGGCATCTCAAAGAAATGATAGCAAACACGCGTCCCTGTGCCTTAGGCTTGAGTGTAGAGGACTGATTGAACTTTAGGCACTCTCTAGAATAGTGTCCTGCCTATCCACACCGATAACAAACATTTTTACCAAATCTGCATTCCCCTCCATGTATCTTTCAACAAGTGGCACAAGGGGGTCTAGTCATAGGTTCAGGGACAGCAGCCATCCTAGGTCGATTAACAGCTTGTGTCCTAGGTTGATTCATCATAGGGTGTTGGGGTTGTTTCCCTTTTAATCCACCTCCTTGGAAGGGTTTCTTGTGAGGGGGTGGGAACCCTCGGTGACCTTGTTGAGCAGACCTCTTCCTATTCTCTTCAACTCGGTGGGCAACTAGCTGGCGATTACAACTCTTAGCCACTTGGCTTTTGCTGACTAAAGATGCATAGTCAGTGAGCTCCAGTGGAGCCACAGATGCCAAAATGTCTTGCCTCAAACCACTCTCATATTTCATGCATTTCCAAGCCTCGTTGGGATCCCTTTGGTAGCTAGTTGAGTGTTTGATCAGTTCTTCAAACTTAGCTGTGTACTCAGCCACACTTCGTTTTCCTGTGTCGAATGTAAATTCTACTTCCTTTGCCTTCTTAACCGGATCTGGAAAATATTTCTTATGGAATGTAGCATAGAAAACCTCCCACGTAATCTGTATATCAACACTTTCGAGCAAGCCCTTTGCACCTTTCCACCACGCGGCAGCCTCTCCTTTCAGCGTATAAGTAGAGAATGCCACCTTTTGTTCATCAGAGCATTCTACCACTGAGAAAACCTTCTCCATCTCTTGAATCCATCCGTCAGCTATTTCAGGGTTAGTTGTCCCTTTGAATTCTGGAGGTCCAGCCCTCTTGAATTCTGAGAATTTTCCATGTTCTTGGTTCCCAACTGAATCCTCTGACATCCTATTCATCTGCTCCATCATCACTGTTGCTTGTGCTTGCATAGCCCTAGCCATCTCCTGGAGTGCATTTGCCAGTTCATCACGATTACCTCCACCGCGTGCCCCATGCGTACGTCTGTTTGCTGCCATTAGTTCCTAGACACACCAAACAACAGTCATCGAGATGATCAAGCTCAATACTATAGCTAAGCATGGTAGCAACTATGGCAGTATCACAAGACGATCATGCATTTCTAAATCCTATATCCCATCATACAAATAAGATTAATAGCATGATATCATAGACAGAAGCATAGTCAGTCCATTCCTCAGGCTTAAATAGGATGAACTGCTCTGATACCATAATGTAACACCCTAATAGAACCCCATTGTGCTTAAGTTCACATTTGGATTCTATTAGTTGTCACTTATGCCTTACATTTATTTTCTTTTGAAATTAACTTAGAAAAATAGTGGAAGTGTTTTTTTCTTTAAATAAATTAATTTTTTGAAAACTTAAGCCTGTAACGAGAAGTGAAATACATAGCGCTTTTATAGATAATAATCAAGTTACATTGCGCACTTAATTAAATAAGCGGAATAAGAGACTAAGTGTAGAACAATTATCACATAAACTGGAATATAATCACTTAATACATAAGTCACAACAGGGCATATCATACTGATAAGTTATTACAAATAACAATATAAGTTCTACTATTACTAATTGTTTCTCACAAACTATAATGTAACTAAAGCTCGGAATGCTCTTACTTGAACGGTTTGAAATCTTCACGTGCTACCTCCTTCCTCAGCTACTGACTGTTGCTTTAGGTGGTCACGTCTGTCTCTGGTAACGACAATGGAAAATAAACATAGGAGTGAGAAATACATGATTTCTCAGTAGGAGTTCCTTCTTGTACTAAAAGTGTCATCGTTGTCGTCCCAGTCACTTCGGGTTTATTATAAAAAGGTGAACAGGTAAGGATTCAATTATCAAACTTTCACAAACGTGATTAGCCGAGTGAAGTTACTTTTAAACTAATCTTGAACATTAGCAGAAATATCCATTCAGTATTTCATCAAGCATACATATAAACATATCACGTAAAACCACTAATAAGCAATAATCATTTAGGAGCTGCATGCATTTCATGATTACTCATCCTCAACATTCACTTGTTTAGTGATCAACATATTTCTTAATTACTCACGGATGAATGCATCAATGCCTTAGACCACCCTAAAAGGGTAATGAGCTCATACCGTGGCCGTCGCCACAACCTTTTTGGTTTCCTTTCCGTTGCCATGATCTCAACGGTTTAGGGGGTTAAGCTGTGAGTTTAGCTCAAGTCCACTTTTCCATACTTTTATTGCTACTTTTTCAAGCTTTTACTTTTATTATTTCCTTTGAAAATGAATGTATGCATATCATCATGTAATCACAATAAATCATGGGCAATCAATCATTCATCTTCATCATTTCATAACTCATCACCATACATTCACTTTACTATAATTCACTTCATGAAACATGGATAATATCATGTAAATCTCATAGTAAACATTTTCATAAATGATTCATTTTAAGCAACCAAAGTTATCAAGTTGAGTTCCTAGTATTCCTAAGAGGTAATGGATATCTTAGTATTATCTTTTTCTCTTAGTGTTCTTTGTACTCTTAGAATTCCATTAATACATTAATGCACTTCAAAATATTATTATAGGTTCTTTATATATTTTTATTATGGTTTTCATATAACCCTTGAAGATTATTATTCTACTTAAATTCTTAAAATTCTCATTTTACAAGACTTGATTCTTTTATTTATAGTTTTGACATCTTTTAGAAGAAAGTTTATAATTCTCTGTATACTTGTTATCTCAGCTTAGTAAAGGTAGTTCCAAATTCCTAACTCATCAAATTTTAGCATTTACATCTTTGGAATAGTGTAAATCAACTGTAAACCATGCATAGGAGGGTTCCCAGGAAAGAGAGGTGGGTCACAATGGACATGCTTAAATACCAAGTCTTTCCTTAGCCAGAACCTTTCCAAACTGCACTTTCACAGTACACTATCCCGAAATTTATTTCTCATTCTGTATTTACATGGTACAAAGCTTTATACATTACATACATGGGTGTATTCCTATATGTCTTAGCTCTCCAACAAAGTTGAAATCAGTCAATTTTCATTTTTCTAGAGTGAGTTACACCTATTTTACTACTACAAGGTCAGATTTAAAGTTTCAGTCTTAGGCTCTACTTTAAAAATTTATATCTTGAGCTAGAAAACTCCGTTTTGGGTGATTCTTTTTGGAGAGTGTTATATAATGAGTCTAGTTTATAGTAAAATTATTTTAATTTCGAGATACTTGATATTTTATGAACAGTATCTTTCGAAGTACTTGCTGCCATAAACAACTAGAAATTCCAGCACCTACCATTTTCATGTCTTAAGTTACCTTTATTAAATTAGGTTTCACATACAATCTTTTCAAGTTATATTTGAGTTTGATAACATCATAAGGGTACTCATAATAAAACATGTCATATTTCTAAAAATATATTTTTCAAATAATCATTTAAAACTTTTGACAATAACTCAAACTTGAGGCATTCTATCAAGGTTAGAAGCCAACAATGCTTGAACAATTAAAGATGAAGCTCCTACCTCTTGTGTAGGGTCTAAAAAGGGTCCTTCTCTTCTTCCTTAAGCTTTGAATGTAACACCCTAATAGAACCCCACTGTGCTTAAGTTCACATTTGGATTCAATTAGTTGTCACTTATACCTTGTATAAATTTTCTTTTGAAATTAACTTAGAAAAATAATGGAAGTGTTTTTTTTCTTTAAATAAATTAATTTTTTTGAAAACTTAAGCCTGTAACGAGAAGTGAAATACATAGCGCTTTTATAGATAATAATCAAGTTACATTGCGCACTTAATTAATTAAGCGGAATAAAAGACTAAGTGTAGAACAATTATCACATAAACTGGAATATAATCACTTAATACATAAGTCACAACAGGGCATATATCATACTGATAAGTTATTACAAATAACAATATAAGTTCTACTATTACTAATTGTTTCTCACAAACTATAATGTAACTAAAGCTCGGAATGCTCCTACTTGAATGGTTTGAAATCTTCACGTGCTACCTCCTTCCTCAGCTACGGCCTTGTTGCTTTAGGTGGACACGTCTGTCTGCAGTAACGACAACGGAAAATAAACATAGGAGTGAGAAATACATGATTTCTCAGTAGGAGTTCCTACTTGTACTAAAAGTGTCATCGTTGTCGTCCCAGTCACTTCGGGTTTATTATAAAAAGGTGAACAGGTAAGGATTCATTTATCAAACTTTCACAAACGTGATTAGCCGAAGTGCAGTTACTTTTAAACTAATCTTGAACATTAGCAGAAATATTCATTCAGTATTTCATCAAGCATACATATAAGCATATCATGTAAAACCACTAATAAGCAGTAATCATTTAGGAGCTGCATGCATTTCATGATCACTCATCCTCAACATTCACTTGTTTAGTGATCATCATCTTTCATTTATTTTATCAACATATTTCTTAATTACTCACGGGATGAATGCATCAATACCTTAGACCACCCTAAAAGGGTAATGAGCTCATACCATGGCCGTCGCCATAACCTTTTTGGTTTTCATTCCATTGCCGTGATCTCAACGGTTTAGGGGGTTAAGCCGTGAGTTTAGCTCAAGTCCACTTTTCCAGACTTTCATTGCTACTTTTTCAAACTTTACTTTTATTATTTCCTTTGAAAATGAATGTATGCATATCATCATGTAATCACAATAAATCATGGGCAATCAATCATTCATCTTCATCATTTCATAACTCATCACCATACATTCACTTTACTATAATTCACTTCATGAAACATGGATAATATCATGTAAATCTCATAGTAAACATTTTCATAAATGATTCATTTTAAGCAACCAAAGTTATCAAGTTGAGTTCCTAGTGTTCCTAAGAGGTAATGGATGTCTTAGTATTATCTTTTTCTCTTAGTGTTCTTTGTACTCTTAGAATTCCATTAATACATTAATGCATTTCAAAATATTATTATAGGTTCTTTATATATTCTTATTATGGTTTTCAGTATAACTCTTGAAGATTATTATTCTACTTAAATTCTTAAAATTCTCTTTTTACAAGACTTGATTCTTTTATTTATAGTTTTGACATCTTTTAGAAGAAAGTTTATAATTCTCTGTATACTTGTTATCTCAGCTTAGTAAAGGTAGTTCCAAATTCCTAACTCATCAAATTTTAGCATTTACATCTTTGGAATAGTGTAAATCCATTGTAAACCATGCATAGGAGGGTTCCCAGGAAAGAGAGGTGGGTCACAATGGACATGCTTAAATACCAAGTCTTTCGTTAGCCAGAACCTTTCCAAACTGCACTTTCACAGTACACTATCCCGAAATTTATTTCTCATTCTGTATTTACGTGGTACAAAGCTTTATACATAACATACATGGGTGTATTCCTATATGTGTTAGCTCTCCAACAAAGTTGAAATCAGTCCATTTGCATTTTTCTAGAGTGAGTTACACCTATTTTACTACTACAAGGTCAGATTTAAAGTTTCAGTCTTAGGCTCTACTTTAAAAATTTATATCTTGAGCTAGAAAACTCCGTTTTGGGTGATTCTTTTTGGAGAGTGTTCTATAATGAGTCTAGTTTATAGTAAAATTATTTTAATTTCGAGATACTTGATATTTTATGAACAGTAGCTTTCTAAGTACCTGCTGCCAGAAACAACTAGAAATTCCAGCACCTACCATTTTCATGTCTTAAGTTACCTTTATTAAATCAGGTTTCACATACAATCTTTTCAAGTTATATTTGAGTTTGATAACATCATAAGGGTACTCATAACAAAATAGAATATATTTTGCAAATAATCATTTAAAACTTTTGACAATAACTCAAACTTGAGGCATTCTATCAAGGTTAGAAGCCAACAATACTTGAACAATTAAAGATGAAGCTCCTACCTCTTGTGTAGGGTCTAAAAAGGGTCCTTCTCTTCTTCCTTAAGCTTTGAACAAGAGTCTTTGGAGTGGATGACCCTCCTTGAATCTTGGCTCTAGAACTTGAATGCTTAAGAAAATATTTCTCACTAGAGTTAAAGATTGTAACTCTTGTGAGGGCTAGTGAAAGTTTGGACTTAGGATTTAAGTGTTTGGATGAAGTTTAGAGGATCAAGAGAAGTCTTTGAAGAACATAAGAAGAATGATAGAATAAGAATGAAAGAACACTTAGGGAGTTTTTGAATTGAAGAGAGTTTGAGGAGTATTTATAGTGGAAAGATTAGAGAAAAAACAGAAGAAGGAAAGCACTTGGAGCATGATTTATGGAAACATGTTGGCTGAATTTTGGGATGAAAATGCTCCTTGTTTTGTGCAAACACTCCATGTTTTGTGCAAACACGTTTTCATGTTTTGTGCAAACACGTTTCCATGTTTTGTGCAAACACGTTTCCATGTTTTATGCAAACATGTTGGATGAAAATGCTCCATGTTTGATGCAAACATGTTTCCATGTTTTGTGCAAAGATGTTAGTGGATATTTTTGTAATTAGACAATGATAGTGGTATTCTTGTAATTCCAATCATAGAGTAAGGGTATCTTTGTCATTTAATAAGGCAAGGGTAGTTTGGTAATTTCCTTTACATAGCAAGGGCATTTTTGTAATTTCAACTAAGTGATGGCATTTTCGTAATTCTTTGCATTTTTCTCTAGACATACTTAAGTAGACTATTTGTTGTGTTTCATAACATTTGTCCCGATTCTCTTGGTTGTGCTATCGCTAATTAATATTTATCTTAGTTATAAATTTGGGGATGTTACATTGAACAAGAGTCTTTGGAGTGGATGACCCTCCTTGAATCTTGGCTCTAGAACTTGAGTGCTTAAGAAAATATTTCTCACTAGAGTTAAAGATTGTAACTCTTGTGAGGGCTAGTAAAAGTTTGGACTTAGGATTTAAGTGTTTGGATGAAGTTTAGAGGATCAAGAGAAGTCTTTGAAGAACATAAGAAGAATGATAGAATAAGAAAGAAAAAACACTTAGGGAGTTAATGAATTGAAGAGAGTTTGAGGAGTATTTATAGTGGAAAGATTAGAGAAAAAAACAGAAGAAGGAAAGCACTTGGAGCATGATTTATGGAAACATGTTGGCTGAATTTTGGGATGAAAATGCTCCTCACATTTCCATGTTTTGTGCAAACACGTTTCCATGTTTTGTGCAAACACGTTTCCATGTTTTATGCAAACATGTTGGATGAAAATGCTCCATATTTTATGCAAACATGTTTCCATGTTTTGTGCAAACATGTTTCCATGTTTTGTGCAAAGATGTTAGTGGATATTTTCTAATTGTATGTGGTTAAATTATTGTGTTATCATCTTAATCCAATGGCTTAGATTCATTCTTGTCTAAAGACAAGTCTAGGGATTTGTGTAAATGGCGTTGTAGTAATTTCTTTAACTAAGACAAGGATATTTTTGTAATTAGACAATGATAGTGGTATTCTTGTAATTCCATTCATAGAATAAGGGTATCTTTGTCATTTAATAAGGCAAGGGTAGTTTGGTAATTTCCTTTACATAGCAAGGGCATTTTCGTAATTTCTACTAAGTGATGGCATTTTCGTAATTCTTTGCATTTTTCTCTAGACATACTTAAGTAGACTATTTGTTGTGTTTCATAACATTTGTCCAAATTTTCTTGGTTTTGCTATCGCTAATTAATATTTATCTTAGTTATAAATTTGGGGATGTTACAAATCACGTTTGTGAAAGTTTGATAATTGAATCCTTACCTGTTCACCTTTTTATAATAAACCTGAAGTGACTGGGACGACAACGATGACACTTTTAGTACAAGTAGGAACTCCTACTGAGAAATCATGTATTTCTCACTCCTATGTTTATTTTCCGTTGTCGTTACTAGAGACAGACGTGTCCACCTAAAGCAACGAAGTTGTAGCTGAGGAAGAAGGTAGCGCGTGAAGATTTCAAACCTTTTAAGTAGGAGCATTCCGAGCTTGAGTTACATTATAGTTTGAGAGAAACAATTAGTAATAGTAGAACTTCTATTGTTATTTGTAATAACTTATCAGTATGATATATGCCCTGTTGTGACTTATGTATTAAGTGATTATATTCCAGTTTATGTAATAATAGTTCTACACTTAGTCTCTTATTATGCTTATTTAATTAAGTGTGCAATGTAACTTGATTATTATCTATAAAAGCGCTATGTATTTCACTTCTCGTTACAGGCTTAAGTTTTCAAAAAATTAATTTATTTAAAGAAAAAAAAACTTTCACTATTTTTCTAAGTAATGTCAAAAGAAAATAAATGCAAGGCATAAGTGACAACTAATAGAATCCAAATGTGAACTTAAGCAAAGTGGGGTTCTATTAGGGTGTTACATTATGGTATCAGAGCAGTTCATCCTATTTAAACCTGAGGAATGGACTGACTATGCTTCTGTCTATGATATCAAGCTATTAATCATATCTGTATGATGGGATATAGGATTTAGAAATGCATGATCGTCTTGTGATACTGCCATAGTTGCTACCATGCTTAGCTATAGTATTGAGCCTGATCAACTCGATGACTGTTGTTTGGTGTGTCTAGGAACTAATGTAACACCCTAATAGAACCCCACTGTGCTTAAGTTCACATTTGGATTCTATTAGTTGTCACTTATGCCTTGTATTAATTTTCTTTTGAAATTAACTTAGAAAATAATGTAAGTTTTTTTTTCTTTAAATAAATTAATTTTTTTGAAAACTTAAGCCTGTAACGAGAAGTGAAATACATAGCGCTTATAGATAATAATCAAGTTACATGCACTTAATTAAATAAGCGGAATAAAAAGACTAAGTGTAGAACAATTATCACATAAACTGGAATATAATCACTTAATACATAAGTCACAACAGCATATATCATACTTGATAAGTTATTACAAATAACAATATAAGTTCTACTATTACTAATTGTTTCCTACAAACTATAATGTAACTAAAGCTCGGAATGCTCCTACTTTGAACGGTTTGAAATCTTCACGCGTTACCTCCTTCCCCGCCTATGGCCTCGTTGTTTAGGTGGACACTGTCATCTCTGGCGTAACGACATAAGCGGAAAATAAACATGAGTGAGAAATACATGATTTCTCAAGAGGAGTTCCTACTTGTACTAAAAGCGCCATCGTTGTCGCCCCAAATCACTTCGGTTTATTATAAAAAGGTGAACAGTATGATTCAATTATCAAACCACACAAACGTGATTAAATGCGCAAAGTTACTTTACTAATCTTGAACATTAGCGTAAATATTCATTCAAGATTTCATCAAGCATACATATAAGCATATCATGTAAAAACCACTAATAAGCGTAATCATTTAGGAGTTGCATGCATTTCATGATTACTCATCCTCAACATTCACTTGTTTAGTGATCATCATCTTCAGTTATTTCATCAACATATTTCTTAATTACTCACGGATGAATGCATCAATGCCTTAGACCACCCCTAAAAGGGTAATGAGCTCATACCATGGCTGCCGCCATAACCTTTTTGGTTTTCATTAGTTGCTGTTTGATCTCAACGGTTTAGGGTTGTCACGTGAGTTTAGCTCAAGTCCACTTTTCCAGACTTTCATTGCTACTTTACTTTTATTATTTCTTTTGGAAAATGAATGTATGCATATTATCATGTAATCACAATAAACCGTGGGCAATCAATCATTCATCCTCATCATTTCATAATTCATCACCATACATTCACATTACTATAAATCACTTCATAAAACATGGACAATATCATGTAAATCTCATAGTAAACACTTTCATAGATAATTCATATTAACTAACCAAAGTTATCAAGTTGAGTTCCTAGTGTTCAGAAGAGGTAATGGATGTCTTAGTATTATCTTTTTCCTCTTAGTGTTCTTTGTACTCTTAGCATTCCATTAATACATTAATGCACTTTAAAATATTATTATAGGTTCCTTATATATTTTTATTATGACTTTCATATAACTCTTGAAGATTATTATTCTACTTAAATTCTTAAAATTCTCTCTTTACAAGACTTGATTCTTTTATTTATAGTTTTGACATCTTTTAGAAGAAAGTTTATAATTCTCTGTATACTTGTTAGTAAAGGTAGTTCCAAATTCCTAACTCATCAAATTTTAGCATTTACATCTTTGGAATAGTGTAAATCAACTGTAAACCATATGCATAGGAGGGTTCCAGTGAAAGAGAGGTGGGTCACAATGGACATGCTTAAATACCAAGTCTTTCCTTAGCCAGAACCTTTCCAAACTACACTTTCACAGTACACTATCCCGAAATTTATTTCCCATTCTGTATTTACGTGGTACAAAGCTTTATACATAACATACATGGGTGTATTCCTATATGTGTTAGCTCTCCAACAAAGTTGAAATCAGTCCATTTGCAGTTTTCTAGAGTGAGTTACATCTATTTTACTACTACAAGGTCAGATTTAAAGTTTCAGTCTTAAGCTCTACTTTAAAAATTTATATCTTGAGCTAGAAAACTCCGTTTTAGGTGATTCTTTTTGGAGAGTGTTCTATAATGAGTCTAGTTTATAGTAAAATTATTTTAATTTCGAGATACTTAATATTTTATGAACAGTAGCTTTCAGAAGTACCTGCTGCCAGAAAACAACTAGAATTTCCAGCACCTACCATTTTCATGTCTTAAGTTACCTTTATTAAATCAGGTTTCACATACAATCTTTTTCAAGTTATATTTGAGTTTGATAACATCATAAAGGTACTCATAATAAAATAGAACATGTCATATTTCTAAAAATATATTTTTCAAATAATCATTTAAAACTTTGACAATAACTCAAACTTGAGGCATTCTATCAAGGTTAGAAGCCAACAATGCTTGAACAATTAAAGATGAAGCTCCTACCTCTTGTGTAGGGTCTAAAAGGGTCCTTCTCTTCTTCCTTAAGCTTGAACAAGAGTCTTTGGAGTGGATGACCCTCCTTGAATCTTGGCTCTAGAACTTGAATGCTTAAGAAAATATTTCTACTAGAGTTAAAGATTGTAACTCTTGTGAGGGCTAGTGAAAGTTTGGACTTAGGATTGAAGTGTTTGGATGAAGTTTAGAGGATCAAGAGAAGTTTTTGAAGAACATAAGAAGAATGATAGAATAAGAAAGAAAGAACACTTAGGAGTTTCTGAATTGAAGAGAGTTTGAGGAGTATTTATAGTGGAAAGATTAGAGAAAAAACAGAAGATGGAAAGCACTTGGAGCATGATTTATGGAAACATGTTGGCTAAATTTTGGGATGAAAATGTTCTTGTTTTGTGCAAACACGCTTTCCATGTTTTGTGCAAACACGCTTTCCATGTTTTTATGCAAACATGTTGGATGAAAATGCTCCATGTTTTATGCAAACATGTTTCCATGTTTTATGCAAACACGTTTCCATGTTTTGTGCAAACACGTTTCCATGTTTTATGCAAACACGTTTCCATGTTTTGTGCAAAGATGTTAGTGGATATTCTTGTAATTCCATTCATAGAGTAAGGGTATCTTTGTCATTTAATAAGGCAAGGGTAGTTTGGTAATTTCCTTTACATAGCAAGGGCATTTTCGTAATTTCCACTAAGTGATGGCATTTTCGTAATTCTTTGCATTTTTCTCTAGACATACTTAAGTAGTCTATTTGTTGTGTTTCATAACATTTGTCCAGATTCTCTTGGTTTTGCTATCGATAATTAAGATTCTTAGTTATAAATTTGGGGATGTTACAACTAATGGCAGCAAACAGACGTACGATAGGGCACGCGGTGGAGGTAATCGTGATGAACTGGCAAATGCACTCCAGGAGATGGCTAGGGCTATGCAAGCACAAGCAACAGTGATGATGGAGCAGATGAATAGGTGGTCAGAGGAGTCAGTTGGGAATCAAGAACATGGAAAATTCTCAGAATTCAAGAGGGCTGGACCTCCAGAATTCAAAGGGACAAATAACCCCGAAATAGCTGACATATGGATTCAAGAGATGGAGAAGGTTTTCTCAGTGGTAGAATGCTCTGATGAACAAAAGGTGGCATTCTCTACTTATATGCTGAAAGGAGAGGCTGCCGCGTGGTGGAAGGGTGCAAAGGGCTTACTTGAAAGTGCTGACATACAGATTACATGGGAGGTTTTCTATGCTACGTTCCATAAGAAATATTTTCCAGATCCGGTTAAGAAGGCAAAGGAAGTAGAATTTACATTCTTTGACACAGGAAATCAAGTGTGGTGAGTACCTGCTAAGTTTGAAGAACTGATCAAACACTCAACTAGCTACCAAAGGGATCCCAACGAGGCTTGGAAATGCATGAAATATGAGAGTGGTTTGAGGCCAGACATTTTGGCATCTGTGGCTTCATTGGAGCTCACCGACTATGCATCTTTAGTCAAAAAGCCAAGTGGTGAGAGTTGCAATCGCCCGACTAGTTGCCCACCGAGTTGAAGAGAATAGGAAGAGGTCTGCTCAACAAGGTCACCGAGGGTTCCCACCCCCTTACAAGAAACCCTACCAAGGAGGTGGATTTAAAGGGAAACAACCCCAACACCCTATGATGAATCAACCTAAGACACAAGCTGTTAATCGACCTAGGATGGTCAAGTGTCCACTGAACCTATGACTAGACCCCCTTGTGCCACTTGTGGAAAGATACATGGAGGGGAATGCAGATTTGGTAAGAATGTTTGTTATCAGTGTGGACAGGCAGGACACTATTCTAGAGAGTGCCTAAAGTTCAATCAGTCCTCTACACTTAAGCCTAAGGCACAGGGATGCGTGTTTGCTATCACTGCTAAGATGCCCTCAGAATCCGATGATCTGATTCAAGGTAAGTGTATAATTAATGGAAAACCCTTAATTGTATTGTTTGATTCTGGCGCAACAATTCATTCATTTCATATGATTGTGCTAATAAGTTGAGGTTGTATATATCTGACTTAAAAATCATCTTAGTTGTCTCTACACCCACTATAAATACTGTTAGAACTGATCAAGTCTGCCTAAATTGTGAATTTGAGGTAGCTGATAGGATTTTTCTTCATGATTTAGTTTGTCTACCCTTGTTTGCTTTTGATGTAATCTTGGGCATGGATTGGCTTTCGGCTAACCGTGTGTTACTACATTGTGCAAATAAGTCACTAGTATTTCTTCCCAAACCATCTTTACCCAATCCCTCTAAACTTGATAGAAAGGTACGACTATACCTAAACTCCATTATCATGGGGGATAGTAGGAATGAAAAGCGAGGATATGTCTTCCTAATGACAAGTGAGAAAGAAGTGGAGCAAGCTCTATAAAAGATCCTTGTAGTAAAGGAATTCTCAGATGTTTTTCCTAATGACATACCTGAATTTCCTCCAAAAAGGGAGATTGAGTTTTCTATAGATTTGGTACCAGGAACAGGACCCATATCCATAGCTCCTTATAGGATGCCATTGGCCGAGTTAACAGAGTTGAAGAAGCAATTAGAGGAACTACTACAGAAGAAATTCATTAGGCCCAGTGCTTCACCATGGGGAGCCCCAGTGCTGTTTGTCAAGAAGAAGGATGGGAGTGTACGATTATGTGTGGATTATAGGCAGCTAAACAAAGTAACTATAAAAAATAAATACCCTTTGCCTAGAATAGATGACCTCATGGACCAATTAAGAGGAGCCCAAGTGTTTTCCAAGATAGATCTGCGATCAGGATACCACCAGATTCGAGTGAAGGAGGAGGACATACCAAAGGCAGCCTTTAGGACTAGATATGGACATTATGAGTTTAATGTGATGTCGTTTGGGTTAACCAATGCACCGGCAGTGTTTATGGACTACATGAATAGGATATTTAGACCATACTTGGACAAGTTTGCAATAGTGTTCATCGATGACATTCTAGTTTACTCTAGAACTGAAGAAGAGCACGAAGAACACTTACGAGTGGTGTTGGAGGTGTGGAAGAACAAGAAACTTTATGCAAAGTTGTCCAAGTGTGAATTTTGGATGAAGGAAATTAAGTTCTTAGGTCATGTAGTGTCACATGGGGGAATAGCAGTAGACCTAAGTAAGATAGAAGCGGTGCAACAATGGGAAACCCCTACCACTGTGAAGGAGATTAGGAGTTTTCTAGGGCTAGCCGGTTACTACCGAAGGTTCATTAGAGGTTTTTCCCAAATTACCTTACCCCTCACCAAGCTAACAAGGAAGAATTCAGCTTTTATATGGAGCCCAGAATGTGAAGAGAGTTTCCAAGAACTAAAGAAGAAGTTGACCACTACCCCTGTCCTAATCCTACCTGACCCAAAAGAAAATTTTGAGGTGTATTATGATGCCTCGGGAAGAGGACTAGGATGTGTTTTGATGTAAAATAGGAATGTAGTAGCCTATTCCTCTAGACAGCTCAAACCCCATGAAGTTAATTACCCAACCCATGACTTAGAGCTAGCGGCTATTGTCTTTGCCTTAAAAATCTTGAGACATCATCTTTATGGTGTAAGGTTTGAAGTCTTTTCTGACCACAAAAGTCTGAAATACCTCTTCAACCAAAAGGAACTCAATATGAGACAAAGGCGTTGGATGGAGTTTCTCAAGGACTATGACTTTGGGTTGAACTACCACCCAGGAAAGGCAAATGTGGTAGTAGATGCTGAGTCGTAAGTCCTTGCATGCCGCTTGGCTCATGGTGAAAGAAAATGAGCTGATAGAAGATTTTAGGAACCTCAACTTAGGATATAGGGGGACTTCAGAACAAATTCGATTAAGCCAACTAAGTGTAACCAGTAGCTTTAAAGATTAAATAATTCAAGCCCAAAGGGAAGATGAGGATTTCCTTAGAACCTTAACCCTTGTCGAAGCAGGAAAGTTGAAAGAGTTTGTCCAGGATAAGGAAGGAGTGTGGAGATACCAAGGGAGAATCTGTGTACCTGCAAAAGAAGGATTGAGAGCTAGCATTTTGGAAGAAGCCCACAAGAGTCAATTTAGTGTACACCCCGGTATAACCAAGACGTACCATGACCTAAAAAAGATGTTCTGGTGGCCAAAGATGAAAGCAGATATAGCAAATATAGTGCAAAAATGTTTGGTATGCCAAAAAGTGAAGATAGAGCATCAAAAAACCCTTCGGAGTGCTGCAACCTCTCGAAATCCCCGAATGGAAGTGGGAAGGAATATCCATGGATTTCGTGATGGGATTGCCAAGAACGCCTACCGGACATGACTCCATATGGGTAATTGTGGATAGATTGACCAAATCTGCTCACTTTTTACCCATTCGAGCAAAGTACCCTTTGGAAAAGTTAGCTCAGCTATACATCCAAGAGATAATAAGGCTCCATGGAGTACCCAAAACCATTGTCTCAAATAGGGATCCAAGGTTCACCTCAAGATTTTGGGGAGCTTTGCAAAAGGCGTTTGGTTCAAGGTTGTGTCTAAGCACTACCTATCACCCTCAAACTGATGGACAATCAGAAAGAACAATTCAAACCCTCAAGAAAAGTCTTTGAAGAACATAAGAAGAATGATAGAATAAGAAAGAAAGAACACTGAGGGAGTTTCTGAATTGAAGAGAGTTTGAGGAGTATTTACTGTGGAAAGATTAGAGAAAAAAATAGAAGAAGGAAAGCACTTGGAGCATGATTTATGGAAACATGTTGGCTGAATTTTGGGAAAAAAATGCTCCTTGTTTTGTGCAAACATGTTTCCATGTTTTATGCAAACATGTTGGATGAAAATGCTCCATGTTTTGTGCAAAGATGTTAGTGGAGATTTTCTAACCTTTAGTGCATGTATGTGATTCAGAAATGTGTATGATGTATGTGGTTAAATTATTGTGTTATCATCTTAATCCAATGGCTTAGATTCATTCTTGTCTAAAGACAAGTCTAGGGATTTGTGCAAATGGCATTGTAGTAATTTCTTTAACTAAGACAAGGATATTTTTGTAATTAGACAATGATAGTGGTATTCTTGTAATTCCATTCATAGAGTAAGGGTATCTTCATCATTTAATAAGGCAAGGGTAGTTTGGTAATTTCCTTTACATAGCAAGGGCATTTTCGTAATTTCCACTAAGTGATGGCATTTTCGTAATTCTTTGCATTTTTCTCTAGACATAATTAAGTAGTCTATTTGTTGTGTTTCATAACATTTGTCCAGATTCTCTTGGTTTTGCTATCGATAATTAAGATTAATATTTATCTTAGTTATAAATTTGGGGATGTTGCAACAGTCGTCAATCCATAAAGCAGTAGGGGATGTTACAAATGGTATCAGAGCCTGCACCTCTCCCAGTACGGTGTGGTTCGGGGACGAACCAAAGTGAAGTCGGGTGGGCATGTAACGCCCGGGGACAAGGACGAGGAGTGATCGCCGGTGCAAAGAGGGCGCGGACAAGGAGCGGCTCCTCGCAAGGTCCTCTAAGCAGAGGGGTACATGAATGAACCGATTACACACCCGAATGAGAGGGATCATAAGATTGTATAGGTATGGGACTATACAATTGAGGAGGGCTTATATGAATTGATTTGCACTACCTATACCAACAGAATGCATCTTCTTTTCGGTAGCCTAAACTGAAAGAACTCCATAGTTAAGCGTGCTTGACCTGGGATAATTTTGGGATGGGTGACCTCCTGGGAAGTTTTCCTAGGAAGCGTGCGAGTGAGGACAAAGCATGCTGAAAAGACCTGTGTTGGTTTGTGGGGACAGTCATCAATCCATAAAGCAGCAGGGGATGTTACAGATTACTCTTGGTCTTTGTTTCTATGACCAAGCCTTGCAAAGCTTCTTTTAGGCTTTTTGCTCTAGCTCTAGTCATTGGTCCATACATGCGTTGTAATTGATCTTGAACTTTGTTGGCCTTGGCTGAATTCTCATCAATTCTAGTCTTGGGAAGAATGTTTGCCTCATATCGAATTTGCTTATAATAAGATTGTCCATAGCACAACTAATTGTTCACCATTTGAAATTGTGTATGGATTTAATCCTATGAAACCACTTGATTTATTACCTATGCCTAATGTTACTGTTTTAAGCATAAGGATGCATAGGCTAAGGCTGACTATGTGAGAAAGCTGCATGATCGTGTGAAAGGTCAAATTGAGAAGAAAATTGAGAGCCTTGCCAAGAAAGCTAACAAGGGAAGAAAGAAAGTTGTAATTGAACCTAGCGATTGGGTTTGGGTGCACATGAGGAAAGAGAGGTTCCTTGGACAAAGGAAGTCCAAACTCCAACCTAGAGCGAATGCTCCTTTCGAAGTGTTTGAGAGGATCAATGACAATGCCTACAAAATTTATTTGCCTAGTGAGTATAATGTTAGTGCCACTTTTAATGTTGCTGATTTGTCTCTTTTTGATGCAGGTGATGAGGCCTTGGATTTGAGGTCAAATCCTCTACAAGAGGGAGGGGATGATGAGGACACGACTAGTGGCAAGGACAACAAGGTACTTGGAGGACTTAAGGGACCTATGACAAGAGCAAGGGCTAGGAAAGTAAAGGAGGCATTGCAACAAGTTGTAGCAACAATTCTTAAGGCTGCCCCTAATTTGGAAAACTTGAAGCCTAAAATGGTGCATTGCATAACCCCAATTAAAAACCCTTGATGCTATATGGACTGCCACCATCTTTTTAAGCCTTTTTTTTTTTTACTAAATAAAGTTTGTAATGAGTATATTTGGGTAGCCATATGGGCACACAAATTCAGTTTGGTTTTGGGTTATTTTCTTTCAACTTTTACTAAGTTTTTAAGTGGACTGGATGGCCCATATGAGTGGAGCACGGATTTTAGGAAACCTTGGTGGCTGAATGCTTTTGTGTCATTTAGTTCATAAGGAGTTTGGCTTTTAGTTTGCATACTTTAGATAACTCCAATCAAATTTCGCTTTGCCTTTTCATTTGCACCATAGGGAGGTTTCACATGTTAGTAATGGTGCATTTATACTGAATTAGTGTGACTGTCTATGGCCTTATTTATTCATATGCACCTTTTTGGAGGAATGATGAGAATGGAAATTTTGCTCAATTGCTATGTGAAAGATTTGTATTCTCCTAGTGGCTGAACCAGTTGAGGACTTATCAAGGGCTGCTCAGCACTCTTGTGGCATTCATTGAAGGATTATCTTCCATCCTTGGAAGTTGTAACATCTTAATTTTTAACCCAATATTCCTAGAACATATTTAGGTTAATCATTAGGTTTTACTTCTTAGTCTCTTTCTTTAAAATTCTTTCCTTAAAATACTTAGTGAAAAATATGGATAAATTTTTTTTTTGAAAAACATAAAGCAAAGTGAGAGCTGCTTAGAACTAGAACAAGCGTCGATGATAAAGCATAACTCAAGTATAAAAGTAAGCGCAATCATTAACATCAAATAACTTCACAACAATAATCAATAGAACATCAGGATAATACTTCATTAATATTCATAATATGCCCACTCGAAGATGGGCTTAGTTTGATACATGATAATGCAAATACAACAGAAAAGAGAATACAACAGAAGTTGAAATACAAGGAAAACGTAAAATAAAAGCACTGCTACCTTAGTACACCTAAAGTGGACAACCTCATAACAAAAGAAGGTTTATCCTATCTATATGTGTGTGTATGCACTAGCTCCTCTTGAGATGCTCTACTGTTGGCAGTGGTGGTCCTCGGGTGATGGAGGTATGTAATTAGGGAACTGCACGAGCTCTTCAGATGTGAACAAGCGGATGGGGGAACGGATGCGGGGCGGCTGGATGTGTACTCTGTGATGAGGGCGCATCTCGGCCCTCCTCGCTAACCTTGGCTACATCACCGTCTCCTCACTCCTCTCTCGCCTGAATGGGGGAGTGGGGGAAGAACTCTCTGAGTAGATGTGCGTCGGTGAGTCCTTGGATGGGTCTGTCTCCGAGCACCTCGATCCAGGTACATACTCTGGGTAGTTGCGTACAGCTGAGGCGAACAGGCGAGCGCATCGGATCTGCTCGTCACAAGGGCATGTGCGCTCAAAGTTCAGGTCGTTGCTAAAGGGAGATGTCAGGGAGAATCGATAGCTTTGTACAGGGTATGTGAAGGGACGTCCTATGTACATGAAGACTCGAATGGTGCATCGTCCCTCAAAATAGTATGATCCATGGTCCGAATCAAAGTGCACCTCCCACGTCAGAGTGTCGACAAAAACCACAAACGTCACCATGATCTGAAGATGTGACGAAAGAGAAAGAGAGAAAGAAGAGGGAGTGAGAATCTTGGTAAAGAAACTCAGTAGGGAACCTCCTAACTACAGTTACATCGTACACATCCTAAGGAACTTTGGGTTTATTATCAAAAAGGGTGAGCATGCATATAAGTCTCTTATTAGGTTTATGAAACTTAATTATCCAAGGTTCGTTCCTTTTATAATGCATCTTAATGTTATGAATGTAACATTTTAAAGCATGAATGCATAGTAATACCTTATGCAAGTTATTTAATAAATCACAACATCAAGAAGCATACAAGTGGCATAAAGCGGCATATAAACTTTCAAGTGGAACTTTCCTCAATATTGTGACTTTAGAACATTATACTTTAGCATCAAGGGGCCACCCTAAAATGTTATCTAGGTTATGAGCTCATACCTTAACTAGTCGTCACTAGTTCTTATCCTCTTGATAAGTGAAATCATAAAAATAATCTCGACTACTAGAGTACGGGCTAGGGGGCTTAAGGATCACCTCTTATAGGATATACCATCTTTGAAACACTTTACTGGCATCTAGTGCACAACAAATTATTCACTTTGGTAGGCTGCATCTACTCATACCCTCACGGATTTGCCTCCTCCCCACCGTAGCGGGAGAAGTACGTCTCAGTGCTTTGTTACATAAAAACTTACCTGTCGCAACCGGGATCGTGACAGGACGGCGAAAAAGTGAGTTTGAAAATAAGGAGTCGCCACCAAGTTTATTTGAATTGGGAAAACATGGAAAAAACCCATTTTATTTTAGAAAATAGTCTTCGTAAACCATATATGAGTTCGGGAGTCGGTTATGTCTAGGGAAGGGTAAAAACTTAATCCTACAGCACCCCTAGTACACCCGTATTTAAACGGTACCTTAGTGAGTTGTGCAAATTAATTAATAACCCTTAAAATTTCAATAAAAGAAGACAAAATTATAATTCAAACACATAAATTAAGAACAATTAATTTAGAAAAATATATTATAATTGAAACATATAAATTAAGAAAATTAATGTACACAAATATATTACGATTTAAACAAATAATTTAAGAAGAATAAATTTGACAAATATATTTACTATTTGAACAAATACATTAAGAGAAATTAGTTTTGGAAAATCATATTTACAATTTTTAACACAAGTTAAAAAAATGATTTACACAAAATATTTGCAAGTTAACAAATAAATTTAAAAAAATTAATTTTGGCTTGACAGGGATAGCCTGCTCCTACGTATCCTCTAGTGCAATGAGGAAATCAAAGTCACGTAGTTCTCTAGAAAATATTTATTTGTTGATTGATTTTAATTGAAATCATTTTGTGAAAATTCATTATAAGATTCAAGTTAGCACTAGGCTTATGATTCGATAATAGTGAAGATAACATTTGTTATTCAATAACCATTATTGATCATCACATGAAATAAAAAGTTTTTTTTTTTAAAAAAAATTTTCAATGCCTAATAGAAATAAAATTGTTTTTTTTTCTTTTTTTTTTTTTGACAAGCACATGCTTTCAATACTTAATTAATCTGAGTAGAGCTTAAATGTGTAAATGACTAAGAATTTAAAATACAAATTAATGACTCCAAAACAGATTTTTATACATATACTGACCAAACATTTTTTTTGACAAAAATAGGAGCCCGAAATGATTTCAAACAAATAAATGAAATATAACACTTCTAAAATTGGTCCCCTTGTTTAAAAACCGTGGCCCATATTTCAAATTCCTGTCTGATATTGGGCTCAATCATTATAAAAAAAAACCAACTTAACTTACAAATTTTTCCAATGCCCACGGTTCCCTTCCCCATTAATCTAAACTCCTTTTTTATTCTAAAAATCTAAATTAGTGGACAACACTCAGATAACATTGAAAGGAAATAAAATATATGCTAAAGAAAAGAGGGATAAGGAAGGATCAGGTTCTGGAATATTTGGGGATGTGAGTTCCAAACTCACAATAGTTGTAGACACATTCACACATACTCACAGGGAGAGAGGTAGAGAGGAAGAGAAGTAGCGGCAGCGAGGAAGGGGAAAGGGAGACGCCGTCGCGCTGAGCAAGAAAAGGGAGGAGGTCGTGCCGCCACGCAGCTGGGCTGTTCGCGCAATGCAGGGACGCGATGGAGAAGGAGGTGCGCTGTGGTCAGGCGGTGCGATGGTAGAGGAGGGCACGTCGGTTGTAGGCTACGATCTAAAATAGATGTGACAGATCTGAAGGGGAAGAGGTCACGGCTATGGTGAAGGCATGGTGGTGGCTAGATCGCGGCCAAGGTAGTGACGCAGAGGAAGGGAAGGGGAGTATGCGGTGATGGCGCGGCCAAGCTGGGCTTTTCGCGGTTTGAAGATGGAGGAGGAGTCCGCGATCTGAAAGAGGGGAAGAGAAGCAGACCGCCGCCGTGGCTGAGAGCCAAGCTGGCGACGGCGGCGCGAGGGAAAGAGGGAGGAGGAGGTCGCGCGGCTGCCTTGCTTGCTGGAAAGGAAGAATGATTTTCAGCTTTCTTTTTATTTTTTTCAAAATATTCTGGATCTATGCTGAAATGTGATGAGAACTGGTTTTCTTGTCTTTGGCTTAGGTGATGATGATAATGTTTGGGAGGCAAATTTGGTGATTCGCGATCAGAGAAAGGGATTTGGTCACATGGGAGTGGGTGGCGCTGTCTGCTATGATTCAGATCTACAAGGGGAATACGCGGCGGCGGTCAGACAGAGGAGAAAAGGAGGCCGCCGGCAGTGGTGGTCCATGGCGGCTCTCTCCTTTTTCAACTTTCTTTTTCTATTATTGTTTTTTTTTTGTTTGGAAAAATTCTGCATCTATATTTGACTACTGTGATTGGGAACATGAGGAAGAATTAATTTTGATTATTGTTTGTATTGGATGATGATGATCTGGGCCTGTGTTTGTTTTTGGTTTTTGGTTCTTGTTCTTGATTGGTTAGGTCTTGGTGTAAGGATGGAAATTGTGCATGTGTATGATGGTTAATAGATGATAACTGTGCTGGACTTAAAGGTTAAATGGCTATATTGTGAATGATTATGGTGAAGGTGTGAAGGCTATGTGTGTGTATGTCATTTGTGACATCAGAACAGGGAAGCATATGAAATCAAGTATTAATCAAACATAAACATAACTATACCACGACTTCTTGCTTCTGCTTTTTCCCTCTCCTTCAAAATCTCTCAGCTCTAGAATTCACAATGTTCTTCAATCTCTAACTTTTCTCAAAATCTCAAGACAGACAGCTCTCTTTTTTTCTTTTTGAAATCTCCAAAAAAACAAAATTTGTTTAGAATATGAAGATCGTCATTTTTAGTTCCCCCCTTTTGTCTGTAAATTTCATTCCCATTTATACATCTTTCATGAATCAATTTGTCAACCTTACAGCAGCCATTTTTTATCTTAGAAGAATTTTTTTCAAACTGCTTCTGATTTTATGGGATCTGATGTGCCTTTGTTTCTGAAAATTTCCCTTTTCGTGCAGCAAATACGCAAGAAGCAAACAATAGAAGAGTCACTGTGGCCATCACGCCCGGCCATTTGTTGTATTATATTGCCAAAAGAAGACAATTGAAAGAAAAATTGTCAAAGAAAGAGGGCAACCGTTGCACCTCATCTCTTTTATCATTATTATACAAATTTAATTTTTATTTTTAGCAACTTGACAGGAAGCGAAATGGTGCTTCGCTTTTTATTAATTTTTTTTTTTTACTCAAAAACTAAATGGACTCATTCTTTTTTCTTTTTGATGAAATGGGATTTTTTTTAAAAAAAATGGACTTAAAACTTAATTAAAATGAAATGAATTGAAAATTTTTACTGAAAAATAAAATGAACCCAGTACTCGTAGTCTTGAAAGAAAACTCGAGTGTATTATATGAGCCAGAAAAATCGAGTGTTCACAGTTGCCCCTCTTTACACATTTCTTACAAGGAAATATGAAAAAATGAGTTTTACATATTAACTTTATAAGGAATGTGTAAAGACATGAACATCGATTTTATTTGGCGATGCATGAAATGCAAGGGCTTTTAAATCTAAATTATGCTAGAATATGAATATTCATGCAAGCTACATGCAAATGACGCAACCTAAAAATCAAATGTATGAATCACAAAAAGAATATAAGCTAACTAATTTGACACAAATTCACAGATGACAAGAAATGTAAAAACCAATGGGACTTGTAACATCCCCAAATTTATAACTAAGAATCTTAATTATCGATAGCAAAACCAAGAGAATCTGGACAAATGTTATGAAACACAACAAATAGACTACTTAAGTATGTCTAGAGAAAAATGCAAAGAATTACGAAAATGCCATCACTTAGTGGAAATTATGAAAATGCCCTTGCTATGTAAAGGAAATTACCAAACTACCCTTGCCTTATTAAATGACAAAGATACCCTTACTCTATGAATGGAATTACAAGAATACCACTATCATTGTCTAATTACAAAAATATCCACTAACATCTTTGCACAAAACATGGAAACATGTTTGCATAAAACATGGAAACATGTTTGCATAAAACATGGAGCATTTTCATCCAACATGTTTGCACAAAACATGGAAACGTGTTTGCACAAAACATGGAAACGTGTTTGCCCAAAACATGGAAACATGTTTGCACAAAACAAGGAGCATTTTCATCCCAAAATTCAGCCAACATGTTTCCATAAATCATGCTCCAAGTGCTTTCCTTCTTCTGTTTTTTTCTCTAATCTTTCCACTATAAATACTCCTCAAACTCTCTTCAATTCAGAAACTCCCTAAGTGTTCTTTCTTTCTTATTCTATCATTCTTCTTATGTTCTTCAAAAACTTCTCTTGATCCTCTAAACTTCATCCAAACACTTCAATCCTAAGTCCAAACTTTCACTAGCCCTCACAAGAGTTACAATCTTTAACTCTAGTGAGAAATATTTTCTTAAGCATTCAAGTTCTAGAGCCAAGATTCAAGGAGGGTCATCCACTCCAAAGACTCTTTAAGAAGAGAAGGACCCTTTTTAGACCCTACACAAGAGGTAGGAGCTTCATCTTTAATTGTTCAAGTATTGTTGGCTTCTAACCTTGATAGAATGCCTCAAGTTTGAGTTATTGTCAAAAGTTTTAAATGATTATTTGAAAAATATATTTTTAGAAATATGACATGTTCTATTTTGTTATGAGTACCCTTATGATGTTATCAAACTCAAATATAACTTGAAAAGATTGTATGTGAAACCTGATTTAATAAAGGTAACTTAAGACATGAAAATGGTAGGTGCTGGAATTTCTAGTTATTTCTGGCAGCAGGTACTTCGAAAGCTACTGTTCATAAAATATCAAGTATCTCGAAATTGAAATAATTTTACTATAAACTAGACTCATTATAGAACACTCTCCAAAAAGAATCACCCAAAACGGAGTTTTCTAGCTCAAGATATAAATTTTTAAAGTAGAGTCTAAGACTGAAACTTTAAATCTGACCTTGTAGTAGTAAAATAGGTGTAACTCACTCTAGAAAAATGCAAATGGACTGATTTCAACTTTGTTGGAGAGCTAACACATATAGGAATACACCCATGTATGTTATGTATAAAGCTTTGTACCACGTAAATACAGAATGAGAAATAAATTTCGGGATAGTGTACTGTGAAAGTGCAGTTTGGAAAGGTTCTGGCTAAGGAAAGACTTGGTATTTAAGCATGTCCATTGTGACCCACCTCTCTTTCCTGGGAACCCTCCTATGCATAGTTTACAGTTGATTTACACTATTCCAAATATGTAAATGCTAAAATTTGATGAGTTAGGAATTTGGAACTACCTTTACTAAGCTGAGATAACAAGTATACAGAGAATTATAAACTTTCTTCTAAAAGATGTCAAAACTATAAATAAAAGAATCAAGTCTTGTAAAGAGAGAATTTTAAGAATTTAAGTAGAATAATAATCTTCAAGAGTTATACGAAAACCATAATAAGAATATATAAAGAACCTATAATAATATTTTGAAATGCATTAATGTATTAATGGAATTCTAAGAGTACAAAGAACACTAAGAGAAAAAGATAATACTAAGACATCCATTACCTCTTAGGAACACTAGGAACTCAACTTGATAACTTTGGTTGCTTAAAATGAATCATTTATGAAAATGTTTACTATGAGATTTACATGATATTATCCATGTTTCATGAAGTGAATTATAGTAAAGTGAATGTATGGTGATGAGTTATGAAATGATGAAGATGAATGATTGATTGCCCATGATTTATTGTGATTACATGATGATATGCATACATTCATTTTCAAAGGAAATAATAAAAGTAAAGTTTGAAAAAGTAGCAATGAAAGTCTGGAAAAGTGGACTTGAGCTAAACTCACGGCTTAACCCCTAAACCGTTGAGATCACGGCACCGGAATGAAAACCAAAAAGGTTATGGCGACGGCCATGGTATGAGCTCATTACCCTTTTAGGGTGGTCTAAGGCATTGATGCATTCATCCCGTGAGTAATTAAGAAATATGTTGATGAAATAAATGAAAGATGATGATCACTAAACAAGTGAATGTTGAGGATGAGTAATCATGAAATGCATGCAGCTCCTAAATGATTATCGCTTATTAGTGGTTTTACATGATATGCTTATATGTATGCTTGATGAAATCTTGAATGAATATTTCGCTAATGTTCAAGATTAGTTTAAAAGTAACTGCACTTGACTAATCACGTTTGTGAAAGTTTGATAATTGAATCCTTACTGTTCACCTTTTTATAATAAACCCGAAGTGACTGGGACGACAACGATGACACTTTTAGTACAAGTAGGAACTCCCTGAGAAATCATGTATTTCTCACTCCTATGTTTATTTTCCGTTGTCGTTGCAGAGACATACGTGTCCACCTAAAGCAACGAGGCCGTAGGCGAGGAAGGAGGTAGCACGTGAAGATTTCAAACCGTTCAAGTAGGAACATTCCGAGCTTTAGTTACATTATAGTTTGTGAGAAACAATTAGTAATAGTAGAACTTATATTGTTATTTGTAATAACTTATCAGTATGATATATGCCCTATTGTGACTTATGTATTAAGTGATTATATTCCAGTTTATGTGATAATTGTTCTACACTTAGTCTTTTATTCCGCTTATTTAATTAAGTGCGCAATGTAACTTGATTATTATCTATAAAAGCGCTATGTATTTCACTTCTCGTTATAGGCTTAAGTTTTCAAAAAAATTAATTTATTTAAAGAAAAAAAAACTTCCATTATTTTTCTAAGTTAATTTCAAAAGAAAATTAATACAAGGCATAAGTGACAACTAATAGAATCCAAATGTGAACTTAAGCACAGTGGGGTTCTATTAGGGTGTTACAGGACTGACAGAAACATAGAGGCAAACTGAGGCCAACTGTACCTGTAAAAGCAAGCTGAGACCGAAAGAAATTAAATTGGCAATCTGAGGCCGATCGAAAAATAATTTGGCAATCTGAGGCCAACAAGAAAATAAATTTGGCAATCTGAGGCCTATATGAAAATAAATTGGCAATCTGAGGCCGACTGAAAAGTAAATTGGCAATCTGAGGCCGAAATGGTGGCAATCTGAGGCCGACTGAAAATTAAATTGGCAATCTGCGGCCGACTGAAAATTAAATTGGCAATCTGAGGCCGAAATGGTGGCAATTTGAGGCCGACTAAAAAAGTAAAATTGGCAATCTGAGGCCAACAGGAAAGTAAATTTGGCAATTTGAGGCCGACATGAAAAGTAAAGTGGCAATCTGAGACCGACTTGAAAAGTAAAGCGGCAATTTGAGGCTGACTAAAAAGTAAAATTGGCAATCTGAGGCCAACAAGAAAGTAAATTTGGCAATTTGAGGCCGACATGAGAAGTAAAGTGGCAATCTGAGGCCGACAGAAAAAGTAAATTGGCAATCTGAGGCCGACAAGAAAGTAAATTGGCAATCTGAGGCCAACTGGAAAGTAAATTGGCAAATTGGCAATAGGACACAAATGACATTGAAACAATTGATTTGCACCTTTTTGTGAAATGAACTAAACCTGGATTGAGCAGCCCTTAAGGAAAACTTTAACCGATCAAACTCATAATTCATGCTCTGGGCCTTCTAGCATACACAAAACCTTTCTTCCGTTTCTGTAACCTTTGATCACTTTCGCTTTTTCTTCTTCCCTTTTTAGAAGATAATAATTGCTTTTCTGCCAAGCTTGATAAAGCTTCTGAATTCTCTTCGTGTGATATTGGTCATTGATGTATTGCTGTAAGCATTGTTAGATTGTACAATTTGAACTTAAATTTATGCTTACTCGAGACATCATAAATAACATGCATGCAAAGATGAAATAAAAATCAACTGAATGGGTAGTTTTATTGCTTGGTGTATCAAATGACAACAGGTTTGAAATAGGGCAACAATACAGAAATTAAAAACAGAATTATGAATGACATGAAATTTTGCCCCATTCTAAGGTCTTTGTGACTCAATCAATCAAATCTCTTGCAACCAGATGAACACTATAACCATGATTTCCGATGTTTTCCAACCTTTTTCTTCAAAGATTGCCCTAGTTTCAACCTTGGTTCGCTGGGTTCAAAATTGCCCCAGTGTAGGTTGCTTGAGATTATGCTTATCTTTTTGCTCCAACTTTTGCTTAGGCCGCTCTTTCGAGTTTTCGACCTAACGAGCTTCTTTCTTGTTTTTCCTTTTTTTTCTTTTTTTTTTACCTTAACTTTTGCTTAGGTCGCTCTTTCGAGTTTTCAACCTAACGGGCTTTTCAACATCTTTTCAAGCATAAAATCTTTTGACTGCATCAGTGTTGATTGGTTTGGGCAATTCTTGTCCTTCCATGTTTTGCAAAATCAACGCTCCACCTCAGAATGCTTGCTTGACAATGTAAGGACCTTCATAACTTGGAGCCCATTTGCCCCGTGCGTCCTCTTGATTAGGGAGAACTTTCTTCAAAACCAAATCCCCTGGACGAAAATCTCTAGGGTGAACTCTCTTGTTAAAAGCCTTAGCCATTCTGCTTTGGTACAACTGGCCGTGACAAATAGCTACTAGCCTTTTCTCTTCTATCATGTTTAGTTGTTCATATCAAGCCTTCAACCATTCAGATTCTTCCAACTCAGCCTCCATTAAAACTCTTAATGATGGGATTTCCACTTCTATAGGAGAGACAGCTTCCATTCCATATACCAATGAGAAGGGAGTTGTGCCTGTGCTTGACCATATGTTGGTACGATATGCATGTAAAGCATATGGAAGCATTTCATGCCAGTCTTTATAATTCACTACCATTTTGGAAATGATTTTCTTGATGTTCTTATTTGCAGCCTTGACCACACCATTCATTTGAGGTCTATAAGGAGCTAAATTGTGATGCTTAATTTTGAAAGTCTCAAAAAACTTCTGAATTTCAGCACCATTGAGATTAGGAGCGTTATCTATGATCATTCTTTCTGGAATCCCATATTTACAGATAATGTCTCTTTTGATGAATCTAAGAAACACTTTCTGTGTGATGTTAGCATATGAAGTGGCTTCCACCCACTTTGTGAAATAGTCTATAGCCACCAAGATGAAACGATGACCATTTGATGCTTTGGGATTGATTGGGCCGATGACATCCATGCCCCACATCGAGAAAGGCCAGGGAGATACCATGTTGTGCAATGGAATTGGAGGAGCATTAACTTGGTCTGCATAAATTTGACATTTATGACACTTTCGAACATAACTAATACAGTCATTCTCCATGGTGGACCAGTAATATCCGCACCTCAAGATTTTGCGTGCCATCATGTGCCCGTTAGCATGGGTTCCACAGATTCCTTCATGGATTTCTGTCATGATTACATGGGCCTCATGAGCATCTACACATCTCATCAAAGTACCATCATAATTCCTTTTGTAAAGGACTTCACCATTCAAGAAAAAGGCCATAGCTAAGCGACGAACAGTTTTTCTCTGTGCATCACTTGCTCCGATAGGGTATTCTCCTTTTTGAATATACTGCTTGATGTCATAATACCATGGTTGGCCATCTGGCTCAACCTCCACATTGTCACAGTATATCGGTTCACTTTGTACCTCTACATGGATGGGCTGGACATTGGTGTGGACTTCCAATTTGGTCATTGCAGCCAAAGTTGCCAATGCATTTGCAAATTGGTTATGGTCTCGAGTTAAGTGAGAGAACGACACATTGTCAAATTGTTTAATCAATCGAGACAAGTATTTTTGATAAGGCACCAATTTCGGATCCTTCGTACGCCATTCTCCATTAACTTGGTAGATTATGAGCGCAGAGTCTCCAAACACCCTTAATTCTTTGATTCCTAAGTCAATTGCAGCTTACAAACCATTCGCGCAAGCTTCATATTCTGTGATGTTGTTGGTGCATTCAAAATCTAACCTGATGGAAACCGGATATTGTTTCCCAGCTGGTGACACCACTATAGCTCCTATTCCACACCCATTCATATTGGCAGCCCCATCAAAGTACATCTCCCACACATTCTCTACTTCTTTCTCTTCGCTTTCTACTGCTAGCACTTCACCATCAGGGAACTCTAATGTGGCTGGTTGATCACCTTCTAGAGGATTTTCAGCTAGATGATCAGCAATTGTACTTCCCTTAATAGACTTTTGAGTAACATACTTGATATCAAACTCAGACAGTATTACTTTCCATTTTGACACTCTCAATGACACATGAGGACTATCAAATATGTATTTCAATGGATCCATTCGAGAGATCAACCAAGTGGTATAGTACAACATGTATTGCCTCATGTAACACCCTAATAGAACCCCACTGTGCTTAAGTTCACATTTGGATTCTATTAGTTGTCACTTTTGCCTTGTATTTATTTTCTTTTGAAATTAACTTAGAAAAATAGTGGAAGTTTTTTTTTTCTTTAAATAAATTAATTTTTTGAAAACTTAAGCCTCAGAATAGAAGTGAAATACATAGCGCTTTTATATATAATAATCAAGTTACATTGCGCACTTAATTAAATAAGCGGAATAAGAGACTAAGTGTAGAACTATTATCACATAAACTGGAATATAATCACTTAATACATAAGTCATAACAGGGCATATATCATACTGATAAGTTATTACAAATAACAATATAAGTTCTACTATTACTAATTGTTTCTCACAAACTATAATGTAACTAAAGCTCGGAATGCTCCTACTTGAACGGTTTGAAATCTTCACGTGCTACCTCCTTCCTCAGCTACAGCTTCATTGCTTTAGGTGGACACGTCTGTCTCTGGTAATGACAACGGAAAATAAACATAGGAGTGAGAAATACATGATTTCTCAGTAGGAGTTCCTACTTGTACTAAAAGTGTCATCGTTGTCGTCCCAGTCACTTCGGGTTTATTATAAAAAGGTGAACAGGTAAGGATTCAATTATCAAACTTTCACAAACATGATTAGCCGAAGTGCAGTTACTTTTAAACTAATCTTGAACATTAGCAGAAATATCCATTCAGTATTTCATCAAGCATACATATAAGCACATCATGTAAAATGACTAATACGCAATAATCATTTAGGAGCTACATGCATTTCATTATTAATCATCCTCAACATTCACTTGTTTAGTAATCATCATCTTTCATTTATTTCATCAACATATTTCTTAATTACTCACGGGATGAATGCATCAATGCCTTAGACCACCCTAAAGGGTAATGAGCTCATACCGTGGCCGTCGCCACAACCTTTTTGGTTTTCATTCCGTTGCCGTGATCTCAACGGTTTAGGGGGTTAAGCCGTGAGTTTAGCTCAAGTCCACTTTTCCAGACTTTCATTGCTACTTTTTCAAACTTTACTATTATTTTCTTTCCGTTGCCGTAATCTCAATGGTTAAGAGTGAGCTTAGCTCGAGTCCACTTTTCCAGACTTTCATTGCTAATTTCCCGAGCTTTTACTTTTATTATTTTCTTTGAAAATGAATGTATACATATCATCATGTAATCACAATAAATCATGGGCAATCAATCATTCATCCTCATCATTTCATAACTCATCACTATACATTCACATTACTATAATTCACTTCATGAAACATGGATAATATCATGTAAATCTCATAGTAAACATTTTCATAAATGATTCATATTAAGCAACCAAAGTTATCAAGTTGAGTTCCTAGTGTTCCTAAGAGGTAATGGATGTCTTAGTATTATCTTTTTCTCTTAGTGTTCTTTGTTCTCTTAGCATTCCATTAATACATTAATGTACTTCAAAATATTATTATAGGTTCTTTATATATTATTATTATGACTTTCATATAACTCTTGAAGATTATTATTCTACTTAAATTCTTAAAATTCTATCTTTACAAGACTTGATTCTTTTATTTATAGTTTTGACATCTTTTAGAAGAAAGTTTATAATTCTCTATATACTTGTTATCTCAGCTTAGTAAAGGTAGTTCCAAATTCCTAACTCATCAAATTTTAGCATTTACATCTTTGGAATAGTGTAAATCAACTGTAAACCATGCATAGGAGGGTTCCCAGGAAAGAGAAGTGGGTCACAATGGACATGCTTAAATACCAAGTCTTTCCTTAGCTAGAACCTTTCCAAACTGCACTTTCACAGTACACTATCCCGAAATTTATTTCTCATTCTGTATTTACGTGGTACAAAGCTTTATACATAACATACATGGGTGTATTCCTATATGTGTTAGCTCTCCAACAAAGTTGAAATCAGTCCATTTGCATTTTTCTAGAGTGAGTTACACCTATTTTTACTACTACAAGGTCAGATTTAAAGTTTCAGTCTTAGGCTCTACTTTAAAAATTCATATCTTGAGCTAGAAAACTCCGTTTTGGGTGATTCTTTTTGGAGAGTGTTCTATAATGAGTCTAGTTTATATTAAAATTATTTTAATTTTGAGATACTTGATATTTTATGAACAGTAGCTTTCAAAGTACCTGCTGCCAGAAACAACTAGAAATTCCAGCACCTACCATTTTCATGTCTTAAGTTACCTTTATTAAATCAGGTTTCACATACAATCTTTTCAAGTTATATTTGAGTTTGATAACATCATAAGGGTACTCATAACAGAATAGAACATGTCATATTTCTAAAAATATATTTTTCAAATAATCATTTAAAACTTTTGACAATAACTCAAACTTGAGGCATTCTATCAAGGTTAGAAGCCAACAATGCTTGAACAATTAAAGATGAAGCTCCTACCTCTTGTGTAGGGTCTAAAAAGGGTCCTTCTCTTCTTCCTTAAGCTTTGAACAAGAGTCTTTGGAGTGGATGACCCTCCTTGAATCTTGGCTCTAGAACTTGAATGCTTAAGAAAATATTTCTCACTAGAGTTAAAGATTGTAACTCTTGTGAGGGCTGGTGAAAGTTTGGACTTAGGATTGAAGTGTTTGGATGAAGTTTAGAGGATCAAGAGAAGTCTTTGAAGAATATAAGAAGAATGATAGAATAAGAAAGAAAGAACACTTAGGGAGTTTCTGAATTGAAGAGAGTTTGAGGAGTATTTATAGTGGAAAGATTAGAGAAAAAAATAGAAGAAGGAAAGTACTTGGAGCATGATTTATGGAAACATGTTGGCTGAATTTTGGGATGAAAATGCTCCTTGTTTTGTGCAAACATGTTTCCATGTTTTGTGCAGACATGTTTCCATGTTTTGTGCAAACATGTTGGATGAAAATGCTCCATGTTTTGTGCAAACATGTTTCCATGTTTTATGCAAACATGTTGGATGAAAATGCTCCATGTTTTGTGCAAAGATGTTAGTGGAGATTTTCTAACCTTTAGTGCATATATGTGATTCAGAAATGTGTATGATGTATGTGGTTAAATTATTGTGTTATCATCTTAATCCAATGGCTTAGATTTATTCTTGTCTAAAGACAAGTCTAGGGATTTGTGCAAATGGCATTGTAGTAATTTCTTTAACTAAGACAATGATATTTTTGTAATTAGACAATGATAGTGGTATTCTTGTAATTCCATTCATAGAGTAAGGGTATCTTTGTCATTTAATAAGGCAAGGGTAGTTTGGTAATTTCCTTTACATAGCAAGGGCATTTTCGTAATTTCCACTAAGTGATGGCATTTTCGTAATTCTTTGCATTTTTCTCTAGACATACTTAAGTAGTCTATTTGTTGTGTTTCATAATATTTGTCCAGATTCTCTTGGTTTTGCTACCGATAATTAAGATTAATATTTATCTTAGTTATAAATTTGGGGATGTTACACCTCAACCTCTTGGAAGCCCATACCAATGCACAACTAGTCTTTTCAATTGCCAAATAGCGAGATTCACAATCATTGAACTTTTTACTCAGATAATAAATTGCTTGTTCTTTCTTTCCAGACTCATCATATTGTCCTAACATTGCCCCAATTGATGTGGGCAACACTGTGAGGTACAATATTAAAGGATGCCCTGGTGTAGGTGGGGCCAAAATTGGAGGTTTCATCAGATAAGTCTTTATTTTGTTAAAAGCTTCTTGGCACTCCTCATTCCACTCTTTAGGTTGATGTTTTCGCAGCAGCTTGAATATTGGCTCGCAAGTACCAGTCAAATTAGCGATGAATCTAGCAATGTAGTTGAGCCTTCCCAAAAAACTTCTAACTTCCCGTTCAATTCGAGGAGTTGGCATATCTTGTATTGCTTTCACCTTATCTGGGTCCACCTTTATTCCTTCTCTGCTGACAATGAAACCCAACAGTTTCCCTGTAGAAGCTCCAAAGATACATTTATTCGGGTTCAGCCGCAACTTATATTTCCTGAGCCTTTTGAATAGCTTTCGCAGGACTATTATGTGACTTTCTCCCTCTTTAGATTTGGCAACCATATCATCCACATACACTTCAATCTCTTTATGCATCATATCATGGAATAGTGCAACCATAGCACGCTGGTACGTGGCACCTGCATTTTTCAATCCAAAGGGCATGACTGTATAGCAAAATGTTTCCCATGGAGTTATGAAAGTAGTTTTCCCTTTGTCATTAGCATCCATGAGAATTTGATTATACCCTGAATATCCATCCATAAATGAAAACCGGTGATTCTTTGCAGTATTATCAACAAGGACATCAACGTGAGGGAGAGGAAAATTGTCTTTCGGGCTAGCTTTATTCAAATCCTGATAATCTACACACATCCTGACTTTTCCATCCTTTTTAGGCACAGGAACAATGTTAGCCACCCAATCAGTATGTCTTGATACCTCCAAAAATCCGGCCTCAAGCTGTTTAGTCACTTCTTCTTTTATCTTCAATGACATGTCAGGCTGCATCCTCCTCAATTTCTGCTTTTTCGGCTCAGCTCCTGGATATAACGGGATCTTGTGTGAAACGATCTCTGGGTCTAATCTTGGCATATCATGATAGGACCATGCAAACACATCAAGGAATTCCTTAAACAATGCAATCATTTCTGGGCGTTCAGGATTTTCCACTATTTTCAACTCTTTCTTTTCTTCTTCAGTGCCCATGTTAATCACCTCAATGACCTCATTGTCTAGGTCAAAACCCTTTTCTGCATATTCTAGTAGACTTGAAAACTGCTCAATAGCTTCCTCGTCCTCCTCGGATTCATGGTCATCGCAATCAAATGCAGCAAGAGAATCAATTGATAAGCTTCCAAATCCCTTTTTTGGTGGCAAAATTTCTAAGTCATTCATGTTCCTGGAAAGTAGGTATGGTAGGTTGGAATGCTAAAACAAATGGTGGATCATAAACAACATGGGACAAACACAAATTAATGAGCAGGGAGTGCTAAAGTAAAGAAATAATGGAGAGGAGAAAATAGAAGAAAGGAAAAAGAAACGAGGCAAAATGGAAAACATAAAGAAAAACTATTGAAAAATCATGTAAGCTTATTTAAACGATGTCTCACAGTAGCATAAACGAAAGCATAAATCTTTAATTAATACAACCCAACAAATTACTTTGCAGCAATAACATCGATCATTGGTTCAGCAGTCCAATTCATCAGCATTTCATTATTGCTGGTAGGATGAAATTTGTCATTTCCTTCTACTGTCTCTCCATCTAGAGTATTGATAGTGAGGCAGTAGCAAGGGGAGCGAACTTCTTCGGCTGTGATCACTTCTGTTGGACCAAGGAATGTCTCATTCAGGTGGGGAATCTGTTGCATTTCTCCTGTTTGTTTTTTTTGCTCAAACATCAAGGTATTCATCTTGTTATGCAGTGGAATCTCATATCCTAAACCAAATCGATTACGCTTCTCTGAGACCAATATAGGTGTGCGGGTGCCTTGTAACCTTGGTCCCAACCCTCTACCCTTCAAGTATCCATTCTTGGCCATGATTTGTGCCACCACTTGATTTTCCTCCGGGAACTTGTTCTATTCTTGTTTCAACCCTATTGCCTCCAGATTATGCCATAAACTGCTCTCTACCAGCTCCACATTTTCAACATATGGCAATATAACTGGTTTAGACACTATGATATCTTTTTCTCCATGGATCGTAATGATTGAACCATTTTCAATGTACTTAACCATTTGATGCAATGTTGAAGGGACAGCACCAACACTATTTATCCATGGCCTTCCGAGCAGCATATTATAATCTGACTCAATTTCCATTACTTGGAATAGCACTTTGAATTTGCTTGGGCCAATCTTCAGTAACAACTCCATTTCCCCAAGGATACTCTTCTTAGCTCCGTCGAAAGCTTTTACTACCATGATCTGTGGCAATATATCATCCTTACTTATCGACAAGTAGCTTAGAGTCGATACTGGTAAGACGTTTAATCCTGATCCTCCATCAATAAGAACTCTGGGCACTATATAACCTTTACATTTGAGGGTTATATACAGTGCTCGTGGGTTGGATTTTGATACAATTTCTTCATCTGAGAATGTGATCATGTTGACACGTTTCACTGGATCCACCATATTCACCATGTTTTCTAATGAAGTATCAGGTTTAACATAAGCTTCCTTCAAAACTTTTAGCACCGCTTTTTGATGAGGTTCAGATGATAAGATTAATGACAAAAGAGATATTCTTGCGGGAGTTTTCTTCAGTTGCTCTAGAATATCGTATTCACTTTGTTTCATGATCTTTAAGAATTCCTCATCATCTTCTTCTTCTTTTTCCTTTTTTTCAAGATTTAGGTCTTTTCCAACATTCCTTTCATCAGGAAACCTCCCCTTTTCCAATTCTCGGGGGCCATAATATCTTCCACTTCGAGTTATTCCTCCTACTTCCATTATGCTGGTCACCCCTTCATTTACGTGGGTCTTTGAAGTTTCTCCTATTTCTCTTTTCATTTCCACCTCAGTCCCATAATTCCAGGGAACAACACGTGTGTCCTCATAATTGAAGGGTATTAGTTTCTTCATAGTGATCATTACTTTTTCAAGTTTTGGAGTTTGATTAAGTGGAGGCACTTTGAGTACAAAACGCTCAATCACATTCACCTCTTCAACAGAATTCTGCTTCTTTTTTGCCTGTATCACACCTAAAGTGAGTAGTTCTTGTACACAAACTTTGAAATCCCAACAATTCTCAATATCATGTCCAAGACTTCCACAATGGTATGCACATCTTGATTCCATATCATATTTCTCCTCTTCTTTCATCATAGAAGCAGGTGCTGAGATGTTATAATTAGCTTCCTTCAAAGCACTAAACACTTTCTCCATGGGTGTTCGGAGACTCAAAACCTTCTTGATCAATTGTTTTTCCACTTCCAAGGCATTCACACGACTTCCTCCTTCATGATTTGGGATCGAGTTATTAACAATATCGGGCTTTGGATCTTCTTGGAGATCCAGTCTCCCACAAGGAATTAGTCTTCTCACTGCCGTCTTAAAACCTTCACAATCTTCAATCGAATGTCCCGCAACATCCATATGGTATTTGTAAGTCAGATTTGGATTGTACCAAGTCAGAAACAGAGGTTGTAATGGGTGCACAGGGTATGGTGAAATCAAATGAGCATCAAACAACCGTTGATAAAGGTCAGCATTTGAAATGGATAACTTTGGAAAAGGTGGTAGATTTGGGAATCGGGTGCGGTTTTGATTTTGAGTACTTGGACGTAATGGTGTGATGTTTGGGTAACTTTGCGTGGTTGGATATGTTGGACGAATTGGTTGATATGGTCGTATGTGGATGTTATTTACTTGCGGTTGGGGGTATGGTGTGGTGTTTATGGCTTGGTGATGTGGGTAAGGAGAGACGAATGGCATTTGGGGTCTTGGATGAGCAGATGCATATTTTGGGGTAAAAAGTTGCTGACCTTGCACATAGTTTACATCTGTTTCCTTTTTCTTGGGTGGGAATCCTTTTCTAGTGTCTTCATTATTCATTGGAAGCTTGCCAGCTTTAGCCAGATTCTCAATCCTTTCTCCAGCTGCTATCAAATCAGAAAAATCTTTGTAAGCTGCTCTTGCCATTGCCCCAATATAAGGAGACCCTAAAGTTCCTAAGAACTTTGAGTGTATTGCTTGAATGACTCATCCTTCTTTTTCTGCATAGCGCTCAACTGTTCTCTAGTTGGTGCTATTTCCATGTTAAATTTGTATTGATTCATAAATTGATCAACTAACTCCCTCCAACTGGCAATCTTCGAATGGTCTAATTGGATGTACCATTCCAAAGCAGGTCTAGTTAAACTTTCATGGAAAAAGCTGTTGAGGAACTTTTCGTCTTTGGACCAGATTGACATTTTGGTGCAGTAACTCTTTAAATGAAAGAGTGGATTGCCAGTTCCATCATACTTTGAGAAGTCAGGGATTTTGAAGTCCTTCAGAACCACTGCATCGATAGGAGGGCAAAGCCGCTCAATCTCCATGTAGCCATAACTGCTAGATTTCTGGATAGCCTTGATTTGCTCTTGAATTTTCTCCATCCACTCTTCTCTTAGCTTATCCTTTTCTGAATCTGCATGATTATTCCCAGCAGAAGAAAATTGTCTTTGGACAACAATGCGAGGCTGCTCCCAAGTATGGGTAGCATGCCCGTGTCCTTCAGCATGAACATTTTCTATGGCATGATAACCCTCTTCGACGGGGATAGTAATCGGCATTGTTGGTGCTGATTGTTCATGGAAGATGCCTGATGTTCCTCCTATGTCTTTCATCCATTGTGTGACATTAAGATCTGCATCTGATACCACAGGTATGGTTATCATTGCAGTACTTGGTGGTACAGTTATTGGCATACCCAATGATGTGCTTTGATTTGGATTAACTCTCAATAAGTCAATTGCTTCCTTCACGGCACGTATCATTTCTTCCATCCTTGCCTGAGTATCTATCATCACACTCAATTGCCCTTTCACTTCATCAACCTCTATGCTCAAGTTCCTTCCAGATTCAGAAATGATTACGGGTGGGATGGTCCTCCCCGAATCACCATTACCCCCTGCCATCTTGGTCCGAGCTCTAGTGTAACACCCTAATAGAACCCCACTGTGCTTAAGTTCACATTTGGATTCTATTAGTTGTCACTTATGCCTTACATTTATTTTCTTTTGAAATTAACTTAGAAAAATAGTGGAAGTTTTTTTTTTCTTTAAATAAATAAATTTTTTTTGAAAACTTAAGCCTCAGTGAGAAGTGAAATACATAGCACTTTTATAGATAATAATCAAGTTACATTGCGCACTTAATTAAATAAGCAGAATAAGAGACTAAGTGTAGAACTATTATCACATAAACTGGAAATAATTACTTAATACATAAGTCACAACAGGGCGTATATCATACTGATAAATTATTACAAATAACAATATAAGTTCTACTATTGCTAATTGTTTCTCACAAACTATAATGTAACTAAAGCTCGGAATGCTCCTACTTCAAAGGTTTGAAATCTTCACACGCTACCTCCTTCCTCAACTACAGCTTCGTTGCTTTAGGTGGACACCTCTGTCTCTGGTAATGACAATGGAAAATAAACATAGGAGTGAGAAATACATGATTTCTCAGTAGGAGTTCCTACTTGTACTAAAAGTGTCATCGTTGTCGTCCCAGTCACTTCAGGTTTATTATAAAAAGGTGAACAGATAAGGATTCAATTATCAAACTTTTACAAACGTGATTAGCCGAAGTGTAGTTAATTTTAAACTAATCTTGAACATTAGCAGAAATATCCATTCAGTATTTCATCAAGCATACATATAAGCATATCATGTAAAACCACTAATAAGCAATAATCATTTAGGAGCTGAATGCATTTCATGATTACTCATCCTCAACATTCACTTGTTTAGTGATCAACATATTTCTTAATTACTCACGGGATGAATGCATCAATGCCTTAGACCACCCTAAAAGGGTAATGAGCTCATACCGTGGCCGTCGCCACAACCTTTTTGGTTTCCTTTCCGTTGCCGTGATCTCAACGGTTTAGGGGGTTAAGCTGTGAGTTTAGCTCAAGTCCACTTTTCCAGACTTTCATTGCTACTTTTTCAAACTTTACTTTTATTTTCTTTTTGTTACCGTAATCTCAACGGTTAAGCGTGAGCTTAGCTCGAGTCCACTTTTCCAGACTTTCATTGCTAATTTCACAGGCTTTTACTTTTATTATTTCCTTTGAAAATGAATGTATGCATATCATCATGTAATCACAATAAATCATGGGCAATCAATCATTCATCTTCATCATTTCATAACTCATCACCATACATTCACTTTACTATAATTCACTTCATGAAACATGGATAATATCATGTAAATCTCATAGTAAAAATTTTCATAAATGATTCATTTTAAGCAACCAAAGTTATCAAGTTGAGTTCCTAGTGTTCCTAAGAGGTAATGGATGTCTTAGTATTATCTTTTTCTCTTAGTGTTCTTTGTACTCTTAGAATTCCATTAATACATTAATGCACTTCAAAATATTATTATAGGTTCTTTATATATTTTTATTATGGTTTTCATATAACTCTTGAAGATTATTATTCTACTTAAATTCTTAAAATTCTCTTTTTACAAGACTTGATTCTTTTATTTATAGTTTTGACATCTTTTAGAAGAAAGTTTATAATTCTCTGTATACTTGTTATCTCAGCTTAGTAAAGGTAGTTCCAAATTCCTAACTCATCAAATTTTAGCATTTACATATTTGGAATAGTGTAAATCAATTGTAAACCATGCATAGGAAGGTTCCCAGGAAAGAGAGGTGGGTCACAATGGACACGCTTAAATACCAAGTCTTTCCTTAGCTAGAACCATTCCAAACTGCATTTTCACAGTACACTATCCCGAAATTTATTTCTCATTCTGTATTTACGAGGTACAAAGCTTTATACATAACATACATGGGTGTATTCCTATATATGTTAGCTCTCCAACAAAGTTGAAATCAGTCCATTTGCATTTTTCTAGAGTGAGTTACACCTACTTTACTACTACAAGGTCAAATTTAAAGTTTCAGTCTTAGGCTCTACTTTAAAAAATTATATCTTGAGCTAGAAAACTCCATTTTGGGTGATTCTTTTTGGAGAGTGTTTTATGATGCGTCTAGTTTATGGTAAAAATATTTTTATTTCAAGATACTTCATATTTTATGAGTATTAAATTTTGGAACACCTACTGCCAGAAACAGCCAAGAATCCAGCACTTATCATTTTCATGTTTTATGTCACTTATTTTAACACAAGGATCACACAACATATTTCAAGCATCATTTGAGCATGAAAGCAACATAATATCACTTTGGAAGCAGAATGGAACAAGGGGTTTCACAAAATATTTATACAATATCCCCTTGAAACATTTTTATCAACAAACATAAGCTTGATGGCATCCTAACCATGAGCAAGGTTAGATGTCATCATGGCTTACACAACCAAAGTGAGGGCTCCTACCTCTTGTGTAGGGTCTAAAAAAGAGTCCTTCTCTTCTTCCTTAAGCTTTGAACAAGAGTCTTTGGAGTGGATGACCCTCCTTAAATCTTAGCTCTAAATCTTGAGTGCTTAAGAAAATATTTCTCACTAGAGTTAAAGATTGTAACTCTTGTGAGGGCTAGTGAAAGTTTGGACTTAGGATTTAAGTGTTTGGATGAAATTTAGAGGATCAAGAGAAGTCTAAGAAGAATGATAGAATAAGAAAGAAAGAACACTTAGGGAGTTTCTGAATTGAAGAGAGTTTGAGGAGTATTTATAGTGGAAAGATTAGAGAAAAAACAAAAGAAGGAAAGCACTTGGAGCATGATTTATGGAAACATGTTGGCTGAATTTTGGGATGAAAATGCTCCTTGTTTTGTGTAACACCCTAATAGAACCCCATTGTGCTTAAGTTCACATTTGGATTCTATTAGTTGTCACTTATGCCTTGTATTAATTTTCTTTTGAAATTAACTTAGAAAAATAATGGAAGTTTTTTTTTCTTTAAATAAATTAATTTTTTTGTAAACTTAAGCCTGTAACGAGAAGTGAAATACATAGCGCTTTTATAGATAATAATCAAGTTACATTGCGCACTTAATTAAATAAGCGGAATAAAAGACTAAGTGTAGAACAATTATCACATAAACTGGAATATAATCACTTAATACATAAGTCACAACAGGGCATATATCATACTGATAAGTTATTACAAATAACAATATAAGTTCTACTAACTAATTGTTTCTCACAAACTATAATGTAACTAAAGCTCGGAATGCTCCTACCTCTTGTGTAGGGTCTAAAAAGGGTCATTCTCTTCTTCCTTAAGCTTTGAACAAGAGTCTTTGGAGTGGATGACCCTCCTTGAATCTTGGCTCTAGAACTTGAATGCTTAAGAAAATATTTCTCACTAGAGTTAAAGATTGTAACTCTTGTGAGGGCTAGTGAAAGTTTGGACTTAGGATTTAAGTGTTTGGATGAAGTTTAGAGGATCAAGAGAAGTCTTTGAAGAACATATAAGAAGAATGATAGAATAAGAAAGAAAGAACACTTAGGGAGTTTTTGAATTGAAGGGAGTTTGAGGAGTATTTATGGTGGAAAGATTTGAGAAAAAACAGAAGAAGGAAAGCACTTGGAGCATGATTTATGGAAACATGTTGGCTGAATTTTGGGATGAAGATGCTCCTTGTTTTGTGCAAACATGTTTCCATGTTTTGTGCAAACACGTTTCCATGTTTTGTGCAAACACATTTCCATGTTTTATGCAAACATGTTGGATGAAAATGCTCCATGTTTTATGCAAACATGTTTCCATGTTTTGTGCAAAGATGTTAGTGGATATTTTTGTAATTAGACAATGATAGTGGTATTCTTGAAATTCCATTCATAGAGTAAGGGTATCTTTGTCATTTAATAAGGCAAGGGTAGTTTGGTAATTTCCTTTACATAGCAAGGGCATTTTCGTAATTTCCACTAAGTGATGGCATTTTCGTAATTCTTTGCATTTTTCTCTAGACATACTTAAGTAGACTATTTGTTGTGTTTCATAACATTTGTCCCGATTCTCTTGGTTGTGCTATCGCTAATTAATATTTATCTTAGTTATAAATTTGGGGATGTTACATTTCTCCCCTCCTTATTAAAAATTTTGCCCTCAAAATTTGATACCTGTGAATAGGTTCGGAAATTCTTTTAACTCGGCCAGTGGCATCCTATAAGGAGCTATAGATATGGGACCCGTTCCCGGTACCAAATCTATAGAAAACTCAATCTCCCTTTTTGGAGGAAATTCAGGTATGTCATCAGGAAAAACATCTGAGAATTCATTTACTACAAGGATCTTTTCTAGAGCTTGCTCCACTTCCCTCTCACTTGTCATCAGGAAAACATATCCTCACTCTTCATTCCTACTATCCCCCATGATAATGGAGTTTAGGTATAGTCGTACCTTTCTATCAAGTTTAGAGGGATTGGGTAAAGATGGTTTGGGAAGAAATACTAGTGACTTATTTGCACAATGTAGTAACACACGGTTAGCTGAAAGCCAATCCATGCCCAAGATTACATCAAAACTAGACAAGGGTAGACAAACTAAATCATGATGAAAAATCCTATCAGCTACCTCAAATTCACAATTTAGGAAGGCTTGATCAGTTCTAACAGTATTTATAGTGGGTGTAGAGACAACTAAGATGATTTTTAAGTCAGATATATACAACTTCAACTTATTAGCACAATCATATAAAATGAATGAATGTGTTGCTTGAGAATCAAACAATACAATTAAGGATTTTCCATTAATTATACACTTACCTTGAATCAGATCATCGGATTCTGAGGGCATCTCAGCAGTGATAGCAAACACGCGTCCCTGTGCCTTAGGCTTGAGTGTAGAGGACTGATTGAACTTTAGGCACTCTCTAGAATAGTGTCCTGCCTGTCCACACCGATAACAAACATTCTTACCAAATCTGCATTCCCCTCCATGTATCTTTCCACAAGTGGCACAAAGGGGTCTACTCATAGGTTCAGGGACAGCAGCCATCCTAGGTCGATTAACAGCTTGTGTCTTAGGTTGATTCATCATAGGGTGTTGGGGTTGTTTCCCTTTAAATCCACCTCCTTGGAAGGGTTTCTTGTGAGGGGGTGGGAACCCTCGGTGATCTTGTTGAGCAGACCTCTTCCTATTCTCTTTAACTCGGTGGGCAACTAGCTGGCGATTGCAACTCTCAGCCACTTGGCTTTTGCTGACTAAAGATGCATAGTCAGTGACCTCCAATGGAGCCACAGATGCCAAAATGTCTGGCCTCAAACCACTCTCATATTTCATGCATTTCCAAGCCTCGTTGGGATCCCTTTGGTAGCTTGTTGAGTGCTTGATCAGTTCTTCAAACTTAGCTGTGTACTCAGCCAGACTTCGATTTCCCTGTGTCAGCAACAGAAATTCTACTTCCTTTGCCTTCTTAACCGGATCTGGAAAATATTTCTTATGGAATGTAGCATAGAAAACCTCCCATGTAATCTGTATGTCAGCACTTTCAAGCAAGCCCTTTGCACCCTTCCACCACGCGGCTGCCTCCCTTCAAAGATATAAGTAGAGAATGCCACCTTTTGTTCATCAGAGCATTCTACCACTGAGAAAACCTTCTCCATCTCTTGAATCCATATGTCAGCTATTTCGGGGTTAGTTGTCCCTTTGAATTCTGGAGGTCCAGCCCTCTTGAATTATGAGAATTTTCCATGTTCTTGGTTCCCAACTGATTCCTCTGACATCCTATTCATCTGCTCCATCATCACTGTTGCTTGTGCTTGCATAGCCCTAGCCATCTCCTGGAGTGCATTTGCCAGTTCATCACGATTACCTCCACCGCGTGCCCCATGCGTACGTCTGTTTGCTGCCATTAGTTCCTAGACACACCAAACAACAGTCATCGAGTTGATCAGGCTCAATACTATAGCTAAGCATGGTAGCAACTATGGCAGTATCACAAGACGATCATGCATTTCTAAATCCTATATCCCATCATACAGATAAGATTAATAGCATGATATCATAGATAGAAGCATAGTCAGTCCATTCCTCAGGCTTAAATAGGATGAACTGCTCTGATACCATTTGTAACATCCCCTGCTGCTTTATGGATTGACGACTGTCCCCACAAACTAACACAGGTCTTTTTAGCATGCTTTGTCCTCACTCGCATGCTTCCTAGGAAAACTTCCCAGGAGGTCACCCATCCCAAAATTACCCCAGGTCAAGCACGCTTAACTATGGAGTTCTTTCAGTTTGGGCTCACAGAAAGAAGATGCATCTTGTTGGTATAGGTAGTGCAAATCAATTCATATAAGCCCTCCTCAACTGTATAGTCCCATACCTATACAGTCTTAGGATCCCTCTCATTCGGGTGTGTAATCGGTTCATTCATGTACCCCTCCACTTGGAGGACCTTGCGAGGAGCCGCTCCTTGTCCGTGCCCTCTTTGCACCAGCGATCACTCCTCGTCCTCGTCCCCGGGCGTTACATAAAATGTAACATCCCCAAATTTATAACTAAGATAAATATTAATTAGCGATAGCACAACCAAGAGAATCGGGACAAATGTTATGAAACACAACAAATAGTCTACTTAAGTATGTCTAGAGAAAAATGCAAAGAATTACGAAAATGCCATCACTTAGTGGAAATTACGAAAATGCCCTTGCCATGTAAAGGAAATTACCAAACTACCCTTGCCTTATTAAATGACAAAGATACCCTTACTCTATGAATGGAATTTCAAGAATACCACTATCATTGTCTAATTACAAAAATATCCACTAACATCTTTGCACAAAACATGGAAACATGTTTGCATAAAACATGGAGCATTTTCATCCAACATGTTTGCATAAAACATGGAAACGTGTTTGCACAAAACATGGAAACGTGTTTGCACAAAACATGGAAACATGTTTGCACAAAACAAGGAGCATCTTCATCCCAAAATTCAGCCAACAATTTTCCATAAATCATGCTCCAAGTGCTTTCCTTCTTCTGTTTTTTCTCAAATCTTTCCACTATAAATACTCCTCAAACTCCCTTCAATTCAAAAACTCCCTAAGTGTTCTTTCTTTCTTATTCTATCATTCTTCTTATATGTTCTTCAAAGACTTCTCTTGATCCTCTAAACTTCATCCAAACACTTAAATCCTAAGTCCAAACTTTCACTAGCCCTCACAAGAGTTACAATCTTTAGCTCTAGTGAGAAATATTTTCTTAAGCATTCAAGTTCTAGAGCCAAGATTCAAGGAGGGTCATCCACTCCAAAGACTCTTGTTCAAAGCTTAAGGAAGAAGAGAAGGACCCTTTTTAGACCCTACACAAGAGGTAGGAGCATTCCGAGCTTTAGTTACATTATAGTTTGTGAGAAACAATTAGTAATAGTAGAACTTATATTGTTATTTGTAATAACTTATCAGTATGATATATGCCCTGTTGTGACTTATGTATTAAGTGATTATATTCCAATTTATGTGATAATTGTTCTACACTTAGTCTTTTATTCCGCTTAGTTAATTAAGTGCGCAATGTAACTTGATTATTATCTATAAAAGCGCTATGTATTTCACTTCTCGTTACAGGCTTAAGTTTTCAAAAAATTAATTTATTTAAAGAAAAAAAAAACTTCTAAGTTAATTTCAAAAGAAAATTAATACAAGGCATAAGTGACAACTAATAGAATCCAAATGTGAACTTAAGCACAATGGGGTTCTGTTAGGGTGTTACATTATGGTATCAGAGCCTGCACCTCTCCCAATACGGTGTGGTTCGAGGACGAACCAGGCGGAAGCTGGTGGGCATGTAACGCTCGGGGACGAGGACGAGGAGTGATCGCCGGTGCAAAGAGGGCACGGACAAGGAGCGGCTCCTCGCAAGGTCCTCCAAACGGAAGGGTACATGAATGAACCGATTACACACCCGAATGAGAGGGATCCTAAGACTGTATAGGTATGGGACTATACAGTTGAGGAGGGCTTATATGAATTGATTTGCACTACCTATACCAACAAGATGCATCTTCTTTTCGGTAGCCCAAACTGAAAGAACTCCATAGTTAAGCGTGCTTGACCTGGGGTAATTTTGGGATGGGTGACCTCCTGGGAAGTTTTCCTAGGAAGCATGCGAGTGAGGACAAAGCATGCTAAAAAGACCCGTGTTAGTTTGTGGGGACAGTCGTCAATCCATAAAGCAGCAGGGGATGTTACATTTTGTGCAAACATGTTTCCATGTTTTATGCAAACATGTTGGATGAAAATGCTCCATGTTTTGTGCAAAGATGTTAGTGGAGATTTTCTAACCTTTAGTGCATGTATGTGATTCAGAAATGTGTATGATGTATGTGGTTAAATTATTGTGTTATCATCTTAATCCAATGGCTTAGATTCATTCTTGTCTAAAGACAAGTGTAGGGATTTGTGCAAATGGCATTGTAGTAATTTCTTTAACCAAGACAAGGATATTTTTGTAATTAGACAATGATAGTGGTATTCTTGTAATTCCATTCATAGAGTAAGGGTATCTTCGTAATTCTTTGCATTTTTCTCTAGACATACTTAAGTAGTCTATTTGTTGTGTTTCATAACATTTGTCCATATTCTCTTGGTTTTGCTATCGATAATTAAGATTAATATTTATCTTAGTTATAAATTTGGGAATGTTACATCTAGTATTATACACACGAGTTTGGTCGATTTCAGTTTTCCTTGGGCACCCAATGGTTACGATGTTTCACATGCACACTCTGTTTATTTGATCAACAATAACCAAAAGGGTTAAAATTTAAAAAAAAAAAATTATATGTAACAGAACAAACAAACAATAGTCATCAAAAGTCCTTTGCACAAATGAAGGTACCCCGTATTCGTTCTTATGGGTATATCACCCTATAAGTCGAGGTACGGTTAATAGCAAACTCAAGGGAGAATTTACTCCTCTATGAGTACTATCTAATGAACACTAGCAAATGCAACTCTTTTCCTTATATTTGCACAAGGATGAACGACCTCAAAGCAACAATATGATTGAGCACTTTCTTAAGGAATGTTTGATCCTCTAAAGAAAGTATCAAGAGTACTATTATACTTGACAGATTAAAATTGAAAACACGAACACTGAAGCCTTCATTTGTTATCAAACTCAATTTCAAGTACAAATCGTTTCAAAAGGCATTACATCAGAAACCTTATTCTCATTCATGAATGATAATCACATCAAAAGCTTCATCTTTTTTCTCCTGAGACCTTTGGCAATGCTTTCACATGAATCCATGAAATCCATCACTTCTTAAGGTAAATTGAATGGCGGCATCCTTCTAATTTGTTCATTTGCCTTTTCGAAACGGTAAACAAAATTTGGGATGTAATGACTTAATTCACCAGTCAATTTTGCATATTGTTCTTCCCATTTTAAAGCTTTTCCTCTCCATGATCTTCCAATTTCTGATGCATCCACAAACAAACCATGATATCGATTTGCTGATTTCCATCCTTGAGTAGCATCATGCTCTGTCTGTGTTAGCATAGTTGACAGGTGTTGCACTTGTTCCTCCAGTTTCTCTTTCACATCTTTCTCTTTCTTGACCTCCATCCTCAAGCTCTAGATGTCTTTATCTCGTTGGCTGACTTCTAATTCTACTCTTCTGGCCAAACGACTTTTCTTAGTAATCTCTTTTTCCAACTGGTTCTTTTCTTTTACAAGCCTGTGGAATCCTTCTTCTAGTTCTTGGATTTTTGCTAAATGAGCGGTTGAAATTTTCTCCTTGCCTTTCCTAGACTTTGCAATTTTTGCCGCTTCAGTACACTCATCTTTTAAGGCTTTGATTTCCTCGGTCATTTTATCACACTGATTTTGAATAATAGCAGCTTTTAGGTTAGCTGCCTCCTTTTCTTCTTCCAAGAATCGCATTTGTGCCTTCATTGTTTCTATCTGGGAAATCAGCTGAGATGACTCTTGAGCTTGCATAGAAACTGAGTTGCTTGGAATATCTTTCAGGACACTTTCTTTTCCAATTCTTGCTTTTCTCTAATCTTTGTATTCTTGAGAAGAAGTTAAGCGTTGTTGGCCAAGTTCCTTTTTCCCTAGGATTTTGACATCATTCCATGCTATCCTGATCTTCTTCTCTTGCTCCTTGGTGTTTTTATCTTTCTGATATAGAAAGCTGAACCCTTTAAGCTGTTCTTCTTATGGCTTTGTTTGAGTCCAATGAAGTTGTCTGAGCACCAATGCGGGTATGTAGGAAATGCACCCCCTTGGTCCCATCAAAGGAACATTGTGAAAGTCACCACAACTATAAATAACATTCTCTCCATGGTACCAAGGACAGACCCATTTGAAAGTATTTGATTGGATCTGTGAGAACTCCTTTTTCCATGTCGGTGCCTCTTGATTATTTATCCGTATACGATGGAAATCTCCTAATGGATCAGGGAACAGACCCATGCGATTATCAGCATATGCATGAGTCATAAACCAAACATACAACATTGGTAGACAACAGCGCAATCTTCCACCACTTTTCTGAATGCAAACTCCCAAGGAGAGGGATGTATCTGCTAACATAGCTGGGATAGGATTCATGTTACGAGTTTGGAACTTGAAAAACACGTCCATCGCAGCCTGGTCAACAATATCTGGTGTGAATGGAAACAAAACTAATCCATAGATAGTTAGTGCCAGTGTTTGATTGAAGAAAACCCAATTTCTTTGCTAGGCCAAAGTCTGCAAATAGGCTTCCAGAAAACTCTTTCTGATTCCTTGAGTAGATCCTCTTATCTCTATTTCCATCTGATTTGGATCAACTCCAATGATTCTAGCAATGTTTTCTTTGCTAACATAGTGCCCTTGATACAGATACACACCGGATTTTTCTCGAATCGATAGCCTAATCATGACCATGTACTCTTCTATGGTTGGTGTTGCATCAAAATCAGGTAATTCAAAACAACAAAGAGAAGGGTTCCAAAATTGTGAAAGAGCGCTCAATGCCGGTGCTTCCAATGGAATGAACAGTAAATCCAATATGCGCCCATAAGTATCCTTAAAAGAAGATCGAACCTCTCTAGGTATCAACTGAATGATCTCTTTCACTTTCCCCAACTCACTGCTTGTCACTGTAACCTTGATGTTCTTCTTCCAATTGTGTGCATTGCTAGTGTTCATTTGTGTTACTTCCATTTGCTTTGAACTAATGATGATTTTTGCTTTATTAACAAACAAAACCTATGTACAAAAATGAGATAATTGAGTAAACTTAAAAATGGAAAAGAAAATGCATGCTTTTATTGAATCTTTTTTTTTACGAGATGCTTTCCTAAAAATTTGACGAAGCAGAATCTACATGAACAAATGAACTAACAATACTATTTTTAATGCAAAAAGTAATCTATGTTATGAGAAATGGAAATATGATGAAATGAATGCATGTGATAATGAACAAAATGCCTAAACATTTGAGAATGCATGTCATGATTTATGGGATGATGAACTAATTAATCTAATTACAATGTAATAATGTTTGATGTGAGAGTAATTAAAAGTAAAACATGAAGGAGTACAAAGTAAAGGATGAAAGAAACATGCCCCCTTTGTCCTAACAGGGTAAAGCTTAATGGATGGGAAGTTCTAAGGCCAAAACCCTATTTGGGAGGCTGCTATGTTCAACTATGCATGCACATGATTATGGTGGGTCTAGACTTCTAATGACCATGGTCCCCAGATTGCCCCTATCCACAGGAAAAGGATCCGACCTTTGAACCAACCATAAGTAGGGATGAACCCTCTCAATATAATTGATCCATAAAGCCAGTAACAACCTGAGTGGTGTCCCAACAACTACCAAGTGAGCATGAGGCCCCTCATGGCAATGTCAAGAAACCCCCTAATCCTTAGCTTGCACGGGCTCGGGTATAGAGTCCAAGAACACTATGTGTGAAATAATTGATTGTGAAGTGTGTGCAGGGAGCATACAAACCTTTCAATCCTAGCACTACATATACCTCTGCAAAACAAAATGCAAACAAATATGTACAGGATAACAATAGTCATTTACCCTAAGGTTTTAGCGAGTAAAGCAAACATTATAACTAAACATAAGAGATACAAAACTCTTGAAAGAAGAATAAAGGAAACATTGTATGACATAAAACAACATAAATACAAACAAAAACAACAAATACATACAAAATAACAATAGTCGTTTATCCTAAGGTTTTAGTAAATAAAGCAAACATAAGAAACACTAAACTCTTGTAAAAGAAAAATAAAGGAAATACTTTACAGAATAAAATAAGAAAGGAAAAAAAATCAAACGGAGTTATATTTAATTTGCACAACTAACTATACAGGCCTGACTCTCTTACTGAGGTCCCCAATGGAGTCGCCATCTGTCGCAACCGGGATCGTGACGGGACGGCAAAAAAGTGAGTTTGAAAATAAGGAGTCGCCACCAAGTTTATTTGAATTGGGAAAACATGGAAAAACCCATTTTATTTTAGAAAATAGTCTTCGTAAACTAGATATGAGTTCAGGAGTCGGTTATGTCTAGGGAAGGGTAAAAACTTAATCCTACAGCACCCCTAGTACACCCGTATTTAAACGGTACCTTAGTGAGTTGTGCAAATTAATTAATAACCCTTAAAATTTCAATAAAAGAAGACAAAATTATAATTCAAACACATAAATTAATAATTAATTTAGAAAAATATATTATAATTGAAACATATAAATTAAGAAAATTAATGTACACAAATATATTACGATTTAAACAAATAATTTAAGAAGAATAAATTTGACAAATATATTTACAATTTGAACAAATACATTAAGAGAAATTAGTTTTGGAAAAACATATTTACAATTTTTAACACAAGTTAAAAAAATGATTTACACAAAATATTTGCAAGTTAACAAATAAATTAAAAAAAAAATAATTTTGGCTTGACAGGGATAGCCTGCTCCTACGTATCCTCTGGTGCAATGAGGAAATCAAAGTCACGTAGTTCTCTAGAAAATATTTATTTGTTGATTGATTTTAATTGAAATCATTTTGTGAAAATTCATTATAAGATTCAAGTTAGCACTAGGCTAATTAATGAACCCTTATGATTCAATAATAGTGAAGATAACATTTGTTATTCAATCACCATTATTGATCATCACATGAAATAAAAAGTTTTTTTTTTTAAAAAAAAATTTTCAATGCCTGATAGAAATAAAACTGTTTTTTTTTTCTTTTTTTTTTTTGACAAGCACATGCTTTCGATACTTAATTAATCTGAGTAGAGCTTAAATGTGTAAATGACTAAGAATTTAAAATACAAATTAATGACTCCAAAACAAATTTTTATACATATACTGACCAAACATTTTTTTTGACAAAAATAGGAGCCCGAAATGATTTCAAACAAATAAATGAAATATAACACTTCTAAAATTAGTCCCCTTGTTTAAAAACTGTGGCCCATATTTCAAATTCCTGTCTGATATTGGGCTCAATCATTATAAAAAAAAAACCAACTTAACTTACAAATTTTTCCAATGCCCACGGTTCCCTTCCCCATTAATCTAAACTCCTTTTTTATTCTAAAAATCTAAATTAGTGGACAACACTCAGATAGCATTGAAAGGAAATAAAACATATGTTAAAGAAAAGAGGGATAAGGAAGGATCAGGTTCTGGAATATTTGGGGATGTGAGTTCCAAACTCACAATAGTTGCAGACACATTCACACATACTCACAGGGAGAGAGGTAGAGAGGAAGAGAAGCAGCGGCAGCGAGGAAGGGGAAAGGGAGACGCCACCGCGCTGAGTAAGAAAAGGGAGGAGGTTGTGCCGCCACGCAGCTGGGCTGTTCGCGCGATGCAGGGACGCGATGGAGAAGGAGGTGCGCTGTGATCAGGCGGTGCGATGGTAGAGGAGGGCACGTCGGTTGTAGGCTACGATCTAAAACAGATGTGACAAATCTGAAGGGGAAGAGGCCGCGGCTGTGGTGAAGGCATGGTGGTGGCTGGATCGTGGCCAAGGTAGTGACGCAGAGGAAGGGAAGGGGAGTACTCGGCGGTGGCGTGGCCAAGCTGGGCTTTTCACGGTTTGAAGATGGAGGAGGAGTCCGCGATCTGAAAGGGGGGAAGAGAAGCAGACCTCCGCCGTGGCTGAGAGCCAAGCTCGCGACGACGGTACAAGGGAAAGAGGGAGGAGGAGGTCGCGCGGCTGCCTTGCTTGCTGGAAAGGAAGAACAATTTTCAGCTTCCTTTTTATTTTTTTCAAAAAATTCTGGATCTATGCTGAAGTGTGATGAGAACTGGTTTTCTTGTCTTTGGCTTAGGTGATGATGGTGATGTTTGGGAGGCAAATTTGGTGATTCGCGGTCAAAAAAAGGGATTTGGTCACATGGGAGTGGGCGGCGCTGTCCGCTGCAATTCGGATCTGCAAGGGGAATGCGCGGCGGCGGTCAAACAGAGGAGAAAAGGAGGCCGCCGGCAGTGGTGGTCCATGGCGGCTCTCTCCTTTTTCAGCTTTCTTTTTCTATTATTGTTTTTTTTTTTGGAAAAATTCTGCATCTATATTTGACTACTGTGATTGGGAATATGAGGAAGAATTAATTTTGATTATTGTTTGTATTGGATGATGATGATCTGGGCCTGTGTTTGTTTTTGGTTTTTGGTTCTTGGTTCTTGTTCTTGATTGGTTCAGTCTTGGTGTAAGGATGGAAATTGTGCATGTGTATGATGGTTAATAGATGATAACTATGCTGGACTTAAAGGTTAAATGGCTATATTGTGAATGATTATGGTGAAGGTGTGAAGGCTATGTGTGTGTATGTCATTTGTGACATCAGAACAAGGAAGCATATGAAATCAAGTATTAATCAAACATAAACATAACTATACCACGACTTCTTGCTTCTGCTTTTTCCCTCTCCTTCAAAATCTCTCAGCTCTAGAATTCAAAATGTTCTTCAATCTCTAACTTTTCTCAAAATCTCAAGACAGACAGCTCTCTTTTTTTCTTTTTGAAATCTCCAAAAAAACAAAATTTGTTTAGAATATGAATATCGTAATTTTTAGTTCCCCCCTTTTGTCAGTAAATTTCATTCCCATTTATGCATCTTTCATGAATCAATTTGTCAACCTTACAGCAGCCATTTTTTATCTTAGAAGAATTTTTTTCAAACTGCTTATGATTTTATGGGATCTGATGTGCCTTTGTTTCTGAAAATTTCCCTTTTCGTGCAGCAAATACGCAAGAAGCAAACAATAGAAGAGTCACTGTGGCCATCACGCCTGGCCATTTATTGTATTATATTGTCAAAAGAAGACAATTGAAAGAAAAATTGTCAAAGAAAGAGGGCAACCGTTGCACCTCATCTCTTTTATCATTATTATACAAATTTAATTTTTATTTTTAGCAACTTGACAGGAAGCGAAACGGTGCTTCGCTTTTTATTAAATTTTTTTTTTTTACTCAAAAACTAAATGGACTCATTCTTTTTTATTTTTTATTTTTGATGAAATGGGCTTTTTTTTTTAAATGGACTTAAAACTTAATTAAAATGAAATGAATTGAAAATTTTTACTGAAAAATAAAATGAACCCAGTACTCGTAGTCTTGAAAGAAAACTCAAGTGTATTATATGAGCCAGAAAAATCTAGTGTTCACATTACCTCTTGAGGGTGCTCGGCTAAACCACTATCACCTAGGGTTTTATCTCATATGATTCTCAAAAACATTCTCAAGTTCTTTAGATTTGATGGAAATTCGGCAGTACAATGGTTGTATACCGAATTTCCTTCAAATCTACTTTGTGCCATGTAACATCCCCAAATTTATAACTAAAATAAATATTAATCTTAATTATCGATAGCAAAACCAAGAGAATCTGGACAAATGTTATGAAACACAACAAATAGACTACTTAAGTATGTCTAGAGAAAAATGCAAAGAATTACGAAAATGCCATCACTTAGTGGAAATTACGAAAATGCCCTTGCTATGTAAAGGAAATTACCAAACTACCCTTGCCTTATTAAATGACAAAGATACCCTTACTCTATGAATGGAATTACAAGAATACCACTATCATTGTCTAATTACAAAAATATCCTTGTCTTAGTTAAAGAAATTACTACAACGCCATTTACACAAATCCCTAGACTTGTCTTTAGACAAGAATGAATCTAAGCCATTGGATTAAGATGATAACACAATAATTTAACCACATACATCATACACATTTCTGAATCACATACATGCACTAAAGATTAGAAAATATCCACTAACATCTTTGCACAAAACATGGAAACGTGTTTGCATAAAACATGGAAACATGTTTGCATAAAATATGGAGCATTTTCATCCAACATGTTTGCACAAAATATGGAAACGTGTTTGCACAAAACATGGAAACGTGTTTGCACAAAACAAGGAGCATTTTCATCCCAAAATTCAGCCAACATGTTTCCATAAATCATGCTCCAAGTGCTTTCCTTCTTCTATTTTTCTCTAATCTTTCCACTATAAATACTCCTCAAACTCTCTTCAATTCAGAAACTCCCTAAGTGTTCTTTCTTTCTTATTCTATCATTCTTCTTATGTTCTTCAAAAACTTCTCTTGATCCTCTAAACTTCATCCAAACACTTCAATCCTAAGTCCAAACTTTCACTAGCCCTCACAAGAGTTATAATCTTTAACTCTAGTGAGAAATATTTTCTTAAGCATTCAAGTTCTAGAGCCAAGATTCAAGGAGGGTCATCCACTCCAAAGACTCTTGTTCAAAGCTTAAGGAAGAAGAGAAGGACCCTTTTTAGACCCTATACAAGAGGTAGGAGCTTCATCTTTAATTGTTCAAGCATTGTTGGCTTCTAACCTTGATAGAATGCCTCAAGTTTGAGTTATTGTCAAAAGTTTTAAATGATTATTTGAAAAATATATTTTTAGAAATATGACATGTTCTATTCTGTTATGAGTACCCTTATGATGTTATCAAACTCAAATATAACTTGAAAAGATTGTATGTGAAACCTGATTTAATAAAGGTAACTTAAGACATGAAAATGGTAGGTGCTGGAATATCTAGTTATTTCTGGCAGTAGGTACTTCGAAAGCTACTGTTCATAAAATATCAAGTATCTTGAAATTAAAATAATTTTAATATAAACTAGACTCATTATAGAACACTCTCCAAGAAGAATCACCCAAAATGGAGTTTTCTAGCTCAAGATATAAATTTTTAAAGTAGAGCCTAAGACTGAAACTTTAAATCTGACCTTGTAGTAGTAAAATAGGTGTAACTCACTCTAGAAAAATGCAAATGGACTGATTTCAACTTTGTTGGAGAGCTAACACATATAGGAATACACCCATGTATGTTATGTATAAAGCTTTGTACCACGTAAATACAGAATGGGAAATAAATTTCGGGATAGTGTACTGTGAAAGTGCAGTTTGGAAAGGTTCTGGCTAAGGAAAGACTTGGTATTTAAGCATGTCCATTGTGACCCACCTCTCTTTCCTAGGAACCCTCCTATGCATGGTTTACAATGGATTTACACTATTCCAAAGATGTAAATGCTAAAATTTGATGAGTTAGGAATTTGGAACTACCTTTACTAAGCTGAGATAACAAGTATCTGAGAATTATAAACTTTCTTCTAAAAGATGTCAAAAATATAAATAAAAGAATCAAGTCTTGTAAAAAGAGAATTTTAAGAATTTAAGTAGAATAATAATCTTCAAGAGTTATACGAAAACCATAATAAGAATATATAAAGATCCTATAATAATATTTTGAAATGCATTAATGTATTTCTAAGAGTACAAAGAACACTAAGAGAAAAAGATAATACTAAGACATCTATTACCTCTTAGGAACACTAGGAACTCAACTTGATAACTTTGGTTGCCTAAAATGAATCATTTATGAAAATGTTTACTATGAGATTTACATGATATTATCCATGTTTCATGAAGTGAATTATAATAAAGTGAATGTATGGTGATGAGTTATGAAATGATGAAAATGAATGATTGATTGCCCATGATTTATTGTGATTACATGATGATATGCATACATTCATTTTCAAAGGAAATAATAAAAGTAAAGTTTGAAAAAGTAGCAATGAAAGTCTGGAAAAGTGGACTTGAGCTAAACTCACGGCTTAACCCCCTAAACCATTGAGATCACGGCAACGGAAAGGAAACCAAAAAAGGTTGTGACGACGGCCACGGTATGAGCTCATTACCCTTTTAGGGTGGTCTAAGGCATTGATGCATTCATCCCGTGAGTAATTAAGAAATATGTTGATGAAATAAATGAAAGATGATGATCACTAAACAAGTGAATGTTGAGGATGAGTAATCATGAAATGCATGCAGCTCCTAAATGATTACTGCTTATTAGTGGTTTTACATGATATGCTTATATGAAATACTGAATGAATATTTCTGCTAATGTTCAAGATTAGTTTAAAAGTAACTGCACTTCGGCTAATCATGTTTGTGAAAGTTTGATAATTGAATCCTTACCTGTTCACCTTTTTATAATAAACCCGAAGTGACTAGGACGACAACGATGACACTTTTAGTACAAGTAGGAACTCCTACTGAGAAATCATGTATTTCTCACTCCTATGTTTATTTTCCATTGTCGTTACCAGAGACAGACGTGTCCACCTAAAGCAATGAGGCCGTAGCTGAGGAAGGAGGTAGCACGTGAAGATTTCAAACCGTTCAAGTAGGAGCATTCCGAGCTTTAGTTACATTATAGTTTGTGAGAAACAATTAGTAATAGTAGAACTTATATTGTTATTTGTAATAACTTATCAGTATGATATATGCCCTGTTGTGACTTATGTATTAAGTGATTATATTCCAGTTTATGTGATAATTGTTCTACACTTAGTCTTTTATTCCGCTTATTTAATTAAGTGCGCAATGTAACTTGATTATAATCTATAAAAGCGCTATGTATTTCACTTCTCGTTACAGGCTTAAGTTTTCAAAAAAATTAATTTATTTAAAGAAAAAAAAAACTTCCATTATTTTTCTAAGTTAATTTCAAAAGAAAATTAATACAAGGCATAAGTGACAACTAATAGAATCCAAATGTGAACTTAAGCACAGTGGGGTTCTATTAGGGTGTTACATGCCACGAAACTCATAACACATACACTTTTACTCATTCAACTTCTCTAATCATAAAATCAAATAAGACACTCATCATACACATACATCATCATATCATACTCGAATTAATAAACTTATTGCATCAAGGAACCCATGGTGTCTTATGCATGACCCTCAAGGTCTTAATTCTTGAAATCTAAGTTCTCTATCATCACAACTTAACATCTCAGGCACCTATAGGTTCATAACTAAGTAGACCTCACTCATTTGTATGTCCATAACTAACTCTAAATCTCAATGGTGCAGAATCTATAGTTTGCTAATTACAGGTACCTAAGGGTCATAACTTTGACCCTTTCTAGGTTCAGTTTTCTCCTATAGCATCAAGATCAATTCCTAAACCAATTATGAGTGATTCCTACATATTTACACTAATTACTAATATTATCCTTGCTGGAACAGAATCCAGAATTTTCATTTCTAAGGGATCTAGAATTCTCATTTTAATTCTTTTCTAGTTACTAAGTTGTCTTAGCTTTCTCAAATTAATTCCAACATCAAATATACTTGAATATACACATTCTAACATGATTAAATCATCATCATACAGTGAGCAAGTAGACAAGGCAGAACCGTGGGCATCATCATCATACAAAGCATAAAATTTTCATTTCAAGCACATATAAATTACTAGTTTCTCTTGGAACCTTTTCAAAGCTTCTAAAACTCATTTGAGAACAATTTATTTCATTAAAATCATCATGAAACCCAAGAGGGCAGTGGCTATTTCAATTTAATTTCAAGAGAGATTTAAATCATAAAATCATGCTTGAAACATCTCGAGATCATCTAAGCTTAGGAAAAATTATGAGACAAAAGTTTTGGCACTTGTGATTAGATGAATCTTTCACTAAGTTCATCATCATTACATGGCCAAAAATCAAATGGGTAAAACACATTCATTTCCAAACTTTATTTGAGATAATAATGGGCAAGTCTATGAGCTCTAAATCTTTTAAGTGATGACATAAATTTAAATATGCAATGCACTTTGTTTTGCTCTTTATTATGAGGTGAGAGCATAAAATAAATATGTTATTTAAGTCCATTATTATCTTAGAGATTTAGTGATAACTTAAACATCTTAAACATAAACATGAGGATGCAAGTTCATTATTTAATCTTGAACATTTAGTGATGGCACAAAGATAAATATGGATGCAAGTTCTTTTTATCTTAGCTTAGAGCTCATACAAGACTTTTAGAGAAACATAATCTCAACCCAACACTTATCTCAACCAAACAAAGTAAGCTTTAGAGTTCTTGAACCAAGTTTTCAAAGAAATTTCATGGTTCTTGAACATCATCACCAAGCTCAAGGAAATAAACTCTAAACATCACTTTAGAGGAAAAGGAAATAAGGAAACCGAAACCAAACAAGGAAATCAGAAGGAAAATACATCATATTCTTTATTAAGTACCCAACACCCCTATCTAGAGTAAACTCTAGAATGTGCCGGCCAACTTTAAGGTTGACAAGGGTAGGCCTTGGGCTTATTGAAATCCTTATAGTTATTTTCTTAAGTTGAAATCATTAGTGAGCTAAGTAGAATAGATAGAAATTTAAAGGAAGAAAACTCAAGCTTTAGAGGTCTCATTGAGATGAACTTAAATTCAACATCTTGGGACACTCATCATCAAGCTATCTTAATAATAAAACAAGGCCATTGAGGCCGAAACAAAAAGGAAATAAGGAAGCAAAACCGAAAAGAAACCAAGAGAAACAACATTTTTCCCTTTAAGAACAAAGCATTTTTGAGCAAAATAAAAACTTTAGAACAATTCCCTACCAAGGAAATCTTGAGAGAAGGAAGAAAACTTGATCTTTGAGATGAAAATGAGAAGGAAAACCCCTCCTAATGTGATGGTGATGATTCGGCCTTGAGTAAGAAAAGGATAAGAGATGTATTTTGGGTGAACTTGTGTTTGAGGATGAGAGTTTTGGTGCTTTGATGATGATCTAAGGTGGTGGGGTGGTGTTTTGAGGTGGTGCTATGGTGGCTCAAGGTGGAGGAAGAAGAAGAAAAGCTCTTGGAAACTTAGAGAGAAAAGGAAAGAACTTGCAAGAAAGCTTGAAACTAAAACTTAGCAAATGATCTAAAGGTTCACTCAAGTTCTTTAGCATGTGTATTTATAGAGAAGCAAAACAATGAGAGCTCATGGAGGGGGAGGAGCAGCCATAGTCTTGCCTCATGTTCCACGAGAGGAGAGATTGAATTTTTGAAGCATGGTGAAGCATGGTTGAAAGTATGGTAAGCATGGTTCAAGGTAAGGCCTCAAGCATGACTCAAAGTACGGCCATTGTGTGCAAACAATTTCAACATGTGGAAAATGGGGGAGGAGTGGCCATCTACTTCTTCAAGCCATGGGGGAGAGATTTGTTCTTTTAATTGTGTGCTAATGATGTATTTAGGTGTGTATTAGGTTAGGTTTGAGATTAGGAATTGTTAATCAAGTGTTTAGGTAACTAAGAATGTGATTAGGAATTTCATGACATGATTAGAGAGTGCTCATACATCATTAGAGAGATTTAAATTCATTTTATGCATAAACAATGTAGACACAATTTCTTAATTTAAGTAATTGGAGAGAGAAAACACTATTTAAGATTCCATGACTAGGAATCTTGAATTTAAAAAGAGATTTAAGTTTAATCTAAGCAATTTTAGGTTCTAATTAACTTTAATCTCCGATTAGAGCCTAATATTGCTTAGGTTTGCTTAATTATGCAATTAAGCTTAAAAACACTATGCTAGGGGCAAAATCATAATTTTGCTCAAAATTTGCCTGGGACCACCGGGACTAGAACTGATGTCACGGAATACATAAAAATATCATTTAAAACCATCTGAAGAAGTTTCGGGCTTATCCAGTACTCGTATTCACATAAAACACAACAGGGATATTTTGGTCATTTTGACCTGAAACTTCAGAAAACGAGCTTTTTGCTCCCAAAATGATTTACACACCATCTAATCCCCTTCAAACATTAAGTTAGGCCTCTGAGGACTACCCGACCAACTTTCCTCGAATTCCGGGCCGAAAATGACCTCAAAGGCATTTTGGTCATTTTCACTCAGACCGAGAAATCAGGGCGTTATAGAAGTGGTGCCTATTACACTATCACCATTTTCCATTTCTTTTCCCCTTTCCATTGAAATATCCATCTTCTTCAACCCCAAAATCCCTTGCTGGTCACACCCTTTCTAGCATAAAAAACAACCTAATATTTTCCATTTAAAAACTCCAACAAAACCTTCCCATGCCAATTTGAATTGTTTCCATATCAAACTCATCAAATGAGGAGCCTATTCAATTCAAATAGACCATCCCAACCAGCCCCATTTTGTGCACCTAATCTACCCATCTAGGTCTAAATTTTAGCTCTTATCAACCCTAAGGAGTCCTAATTTTGTGTGGCATCAACCCTAGAAGATACTTAATCAGTCCTACACATCAAGGGACACATCACACACATTGCAGAAGGTTACTTCATAGAGACCCCAATTCTTTGATGGTGGAGACTATGACTATTGCTGAGATAGGATGGACTTGTTTATTGAATATACAAGCCTTGACCAGTGGAAGATTATGTAACACCCCGATTTTTCCTATTGTCTAAAAATGACCAAATTGCCCCTAAAGTCATTTTGCACGAGAATTGAGGACGACCAGTCTAGGCCATCCTTAATAGGGTATTTTAATATTAGGATGAGGTTATATGAGGTTTAGATAGCAATCTGTGCAAAAATTGCAATTCTTGATTTTTTTTTCCATGTGCAAATGACCAAAATACCCTTGAGATCATTTTTTCCTGGAAATCAACGACGGCCAGTCCAGGCTATCCTCAAAGGCTTAGTTTAATATTGGAAGGGGACTAGATGTGTTATGGATAATGACAAAGGTGAAAATCTCAATTCTTGGTTTTTATTATGCGCATAATTACCAAAATACCCTTGTGGTAATTTAACGCAAGATTAAGTGACGACTAAACCCGATCATCATCCGGGAGTTGGAAATGTTGATTTCAAGGTTAAATTCCCTAATCAATATTAGTAAATTACATTAATCAAATAGATAGTAAGAAATTGATTTGAAAGATTAATCCTAATTAATGATTAAAAATGAGTAAAACTAATAGAAATTAGACAAGTGTCATAAAAAAATAACAAATAATGTTAGAATAATCAAGTGTGTCTTGAAAAATTGCAAAGAATTACAAAAATGCCATTACTTAATGGAATTTTGAAAATACCCTTACTTAATGGAATTTTGAAAATACCCTTACTATGTAAATGAAATTACCAAACTACCCTTGCTTTATTAGTAAATGATAAATATACCCTTATTCTATAAATGGAATTACAAGAATGCCACTATCATTATCCAATTACAAAAATACCCTTGTCTTGGATTAAGAAATTTCTACAATGCCATTACTTTAAATAATTACAACAATGTCATTATAAGAATAAATGGTTATGAGAGGTGATCCAATAAGGAAATCCTTCAGACTCCAAGAATTAATGGTTATGAGAGGTGACCCAAATAAGTGATTCTTTAGACTCCATGAATTAATGGTTATGAAAGACAATCCTACGCCTCCTATCCCGCACTCTAGGAGTCGGGAATTTGCTTATCAAGAGGATAAGTGTAGACTAGTGATGACTAGTTTAGGTATGAGCTTAACCTAGAACTCTCAAAAGGGAGAGTATTAGGGTGGACCTTATGAAAGAAAGGTTAAGAAAGTTAAGTCACCTAAGAAAGTAAAGAGGAAAGTTATGTTATGACGGTTTATGCTCTCTATGTCATGTTGATTTATTATGATTTTGGTGATATGTTGCATATGGCATTGACTTGCATTTCATAACGAGGTATGATGCATTCATGACATTAAGAATCATGCTAAAAGACAAGGACCTTGGCTAATGGCTTCTACCCTTAATAAATGAACCTTATTTAAGTTCACTATTTTCATAATGAAACCCAAGGTTCTTGGGGATGATGATGATGATGATAACATGTGTGTGGAGATGGAAAACCCTACTGAGATTCTTGTATAAGTTTTTCATTCCCTCTCTTTCTTTCCATCTTTGTCTTTAGACAAGGAAGATGGCGATGTCCATGAACTTCATTGAGATGCTGGCATAGGAGTTGCACCTTCTTTTCAACTTAATCTCTTCCTATGAGATAAATCGTGTTTGTGCATGCAAAGTTGTCATGACCCAAAAATCGTGACCGGCACATAAGGGATATTGTCCCTTATGGAAGCCTTCTAGAATTAATTTCATGAAATCATGCATATTAAATTACTAAATTAATGCTCAAAATAAATTATAAATAAATAAATTGCTAAAGATTTCTTGAAAACATTACTAATAAAATAAATAAAGTATTTAATTAATCTAAATATTCCAAAAGCTATAACTGAAATAAATAATCTTAAATTGTGTCCCTTACATAAGATATAATTATGATAAAACAACATAACTTTAAAATAATCATACATGCTAAATGATGTCCGAGGACCCTGCCTGCGCACTATTGGAGCACTCTATTATAACATGATCCTAATTTAAAATTTACTACAAAGTGAAGCTCACTAATAGAACAGCTGCAAAGCTATTGAGACTGGGTCTGAATGATAACTAGATCTGCAACTGTAACTATAAAGGGGAGAAAAAAGAGAGGGGTGAGTTCATCAAAACTCAGTGAGTGAGCCTCCACTCATAACCCACATGGGACAACAATAAAATACATAATATATACATGCAGTTGCTATAAAACACTTTATATATTTAGATACATATAACTTAACTGAAAAACAATTTATCTATAATCATCACAATAACTAGTAGAGAAACAGTACTTATTCTGTACACAAATATCTGAGCTGAATAGCTAAATCTGAGCCAATAGCTAATCTGATGGGCACCTAACTAGGTCCCATAATGGACACCTCACTAGGTTCCTTACTATGGGTGAGCTAGCCCTCTGGCGGACCACTTGGTACCAAGGTTAACGATCAATCCTGCAGCCGTTAACTCGCTGATCTGTTTCTCACTAATTATAAAAAAATAATAACTTGCAATTAAACTGGATAAATCTGAAAGCTCTGAATTCATATAATTCTAACAATCTGACTTTAACATAACTGAGGTTCTAAAATCATGCCCAAGGGATCACCAACTTGTAGACATAATGATTCCAAAAGCCAACAGAGTATGTATCTGACAATTGTTATATTCTAACAATCTGACTTTAGCATAACTGAGGTTCTAAAATCATGCACAAGGGATCACCAGTTTATAGACATAGTGATTTCAGAAGCCGACAGAGTATGTATCTGACAATTATTATAAATCATACTTTAATCAACACTTTCAATAAATCATGTCTGATGTTCTAAAATATTTGTAGGAAATCCATAGTCTGAAAAATATGATAATCATTATTTTTGCTGTAAATATTAAACTAAGGTCTCATAATTTCATAAATTGAGAAAAAAATATTCTATAACATGCAAGGTATCAAATATGGTCCCCATGAGCTTTCTAAAATAAGGTTTTCATGATAACTCTGATAAATAATAATTTTTCTGAAAATTGACATAATCTGTGAAAGCATATATCTGGCATAAATCATTCTAGAATTTCATAAACAATTTATACGATGCTAAAAAATATTAATAATGACCAAAGTATGGTCATGAGCTTAAACCCACTCACCGTTCGTTGCCGGGAGTGCCTGACCACTGCCTACATGATACTGGGGAATTGGAATGGCACTCTTAACTGCCATGGAATTATAGACAAGAATTAGGAATGACTTGGAATTGAATGAGAAGAGAAAACTATACCATAATAATCTAAAGATTTTCTAAACTCATAACCATATAAGGATAGGGGGTGAGAGCAGTTACCGGAAGAGATTAATCAAAGAGAATTGAGAGAAATTGCATCTTTCTCTCTAGGGAAAAATCCTTGGGCGGCTAGGGTTCTTAAACTTCTTTTGGGAGGACCATAATGTGCCAAATATATATATTTTCTTTATTTTATTTCTATTTTTCGTTTTTTTTTCTTTTTATTTTTCGTTTTAACCTTTCGTAAGTATTTAACTTCCACTGTGGTTAGAATTTGACCTCAAGGCTAGAAATAACACTTATAGATAATGCTGTTAGCTTTCTAACACCACAAAAATCGCGTTAATCAGACATCTACAACTCAAGATATTTTCAAATTCTGAACAGAGGTCATACTTTGACAGCATAAGGATAAGATTGTTAAAGGTCTTCTATAGATATATTCTAACTAACTGTCTGGTATAGGCAACAATGAGATAAGGATAATATCTAGATTAAATCTAATCATATATTTTGTAACTACTTGGATAATTCAAATTTAAACTACTTTAACATATCTCTTAATTATCTTTTGTATCACGGATATATATATATATATATATATATATATATATATATATATATATATATATATATATATATATTGAAATAAAAAGCTAATGAGATTTTCAAAATAAATAACATATATCATGGTGTATTCACACTATATTCTTGTTTATATTTTAACATAATAATAATAATAATAATAATAATAATTATAATTATAATTATAATAATAATCATAACAACAATGATAATGACAACAACAACAACAACAACAACAACAACAACAATAATAATAATAATAATAATAATTTACATGACAAACAAATTTTGCAGTCAATTCCAATAATTAAAAAGTTCCTAAAAATGTCTAATAATTGTCTATAATATGTAACAATTCATATTCATAATACATTTTAAATACAAATAATTCCTAATATCTTCAAATAAATTTCATTATTATGAAAGTTATATCTGTGAAATATTCCATACACACACACACACACACACACACACTAATAATCAAATCCTTATAGACTAACTACAATATCTGATAAAAGGAATGAACTAATATCACAACTAAAACTTTATATTATATTATAAATATATATATGCATATATATTCTCAAATCTTAATTAATATTTACACCATAAATATAAATAGTAAATATCTAAATAAATCTTAATGTGACCTTAATAATTATACTAAAATCAATTTTTAAAGAGCATATATGAAAAAGGGAAATATAGTATATTTCATCTCTTGTAATTCCAAAAATATATATAATATATAATACTGATACAAATATAAATATCAATAATAATTATAAGCAATATTAAATCTACTAGATTTGATAAGATAATATTTTCACGGTTAAAAAAAATAAAATACGATAACGCAAACTGAATATCATATTATATAAAAAGATTAAATATCAAATTCAAATAAAAACTAGACATTGATATAGAAAAGGTTTAATACACAACATTATTATTATTATTATTATTATTATTTGGGATTGATATTTTTCTTTTAAAATTTAGATATTACATGGTTTGCTATTTCACATAAATTTAAAATAGAGATTTATATTTATTCATTATTTGATTTATTTATTTTATATATAACCTTTTTTTTCCTATTTCTTTTTTTTTAAGTATTTAAATATCTTTAGAGTTTTATTCAACCATTCTTATGTTTAGGCATATCCTTCCTAAGGGCATCCAATTTCGGGATATTACATACTACCCCTCTTAAAAAAAATTTGATCCCCAAATTTAACCTTACGTATCCTAGAAATCAAAGTTCATAGTACATAGCTGATGACATAGTTTATCATGAGAGTAGGAACTCGGAATTAGGACAAAATGCCAACAAGACATTGATTCTCTAACGAACCTAGACATGACTGACTCTCCTAAAGGCCTCAAATAACACTGTGTAAATACAAACGGGCGTGCTTCCATTTACATAAATGCTGTAACACCCTAATAGAACCCCACTGTGCTTAAGTTCACATTTGGATTCTATTAGTTGTCACTTATGCCTTGTATTTATTTTCTTTTGAAATTAACTTAGAAAAATAGTGGAAGTTTTTTTTTCTTTAAATAAATTAATTTTTTGAAAACTTAAGCCTATAACTAGAAGTGAAATACATAGCGCTTTTATAGATAATAATCAAGTTACATTGCGCACTTAATTAAATAAGCAGAATAAGAGACTAAGTGTAGAACTATTATCACATAAACTAGAATATAATCACTTAATACATAAGTCACAACAGGGCATATATCATACTGATAAGTTATTACAATTAACAGTATAAGTTCTACTATTACTAATTGTTTCTCACAAACTATAATGTAACTAAAGCTCGGAATGCTCCTACTTGAAAGGTTTGAAATCTTCACGCGCTACCTCCTTCCTTAGCTACAGCTTCGTTGCTTTAGGTGGACACGTCTGTCTCTGGTAACAACAACGGAAAATAAACATAGGAGTGAGAAATACATGATTTCTCAGTAGGAGTTCCTACTTGTACTAAAAGTGTCATCGTTGTCGTCCCAGTCACTTCGGGTTTATTATAAAAAGGTGAACAGGTAAGGATTCAATTATCAAACTTTCACAAACGTGATTAGCCGAAGTGCAGTTACTTTTAAACTAATCTTGAACATTAGCAGAAATATCCATTTAGTATTTCATCAAGCATACATATAAGCATATCATGAAAAACCACTAATAAGCAATAATCATTTAGGAGCTGCATGCATTTCATGATTACTCATCCTCAACATTCACTTGTTTAGTGATTATCATCTTTCATTTATTTCATCAACATATTTCTTAATTACTCACGGGATGAATGCATCAACGCCTTAGACCACCCTAAAAGGGTTATGAGCTCATACCGTGGCCGTCGCCACAACCTTTTAGTTTTCTTTCCGTTGCCATGATCTCAACGGTTTAGGGGGTTAAGCCGTGAGTTTAGCTCAAGTCCACTTTTCTAGACTATCATTGCTACTTTTTCAAGTTTTACTTTTATTCTCACTGAGTGAAATCATCAATACCTTAATCCTCAAAGAGGATTAAGTAGTGAGTTGGTCTATTTATTATTTCATTTGAAACATGAATGTATGCACATTAATAAATCATGGCACAGTCAATCATTTTATCATTATCATTTCATATCTCATCAATACATTCACATTTCTGTATATCACTTCATGTAACATAGACAATATCATGTAAATCTTATAGTAAATATTCTCATACATAATTCATATTAAGCAACCTAAGTTATCAAGTTAGGTCTCTAGTGTTCCTAATAGGTTATGAATATCTTATTATTATCTTTTTCTCTTAGTCTTCTTTGTACTCTTAGTATTTCCATTAATACATTAATACCTTTTAAGATATTTTTAGAGGTTCTTTATATATTTTTATTATGACTTTTATATATATTTCTTGAAGATTATTATTCTACTTAAATCCTTAAAATTATCTCTTTACAAGACTTGAATCTTTAGATTAGTGTAAATCAACTGTAAATTGTGCATAGTAGGATTCCCAGGAAAGAGAGGTGGGTCACAATTGACACGCTTAAATACCAAGTCTTTCCTTAGCCAGAACCTTTCCAAATTACACTCTCACAGTATCACGCTACCTTCAAGACTTTCTCAGCACAATATCCCGAAATTATATCTCTCATTCTGTATTTTCGTGGTGTACAAATTTATTCATAGCATACATAAGTGTGTTTGTAGATGTGTTAACTTTTCCACAAAGTTGAAATCAGTCCGTTTGCATTTTTCTAGAGTGAGTTACACCTATTTTACTACTACAAGGTTAGATTAAGAGTTTCAGTTTTATGCTCTACTTTAAAAATTTATATCTTGGGCTAGGAAGCTCCGTTTTAGGTGATTCTTTTTGGAGAGTGTTCTTAATGAGTCTAGTTTATAATAAAAATATTTTCATTTCAAGATCCTTCATATTTTATGAACACTAAGTTTCGAAGTAACTACTGCCAGAAATAACTAGAAATTCCAGCACCTGCCATGTTTATGTCTTAAGTTATCTTTATTAACTCAAGTTTCACATACAATCTTTTAAGTTATATTTGAGTTTGATAACATCATAAAAGTACTCATAGCATAATAGAACATGTTGTATTTTCTAAAAATATAATTACTCAAAACTTTTGACAATAACTCAAGTTTGAGGCATTCTATCCATGAGCAAAGTTAGAAGCCAACAATACTTGAACAAATAAAGAAGAAACTCCTACCTCTTATGTAGGGTCTAAAAAGGGTCCTTCTCTTTTTCCTTAAACTTTGAACAAGAGTCTTTGGAGTGGATGACCCTCCTTGAATCTTGGCTCTAGAACTTGAGTGCTTAAGAAAATGTTTCTCACTAGAGTTAAAGATTGTAACTCTTGTGAGGGCTAGTGAAAGTTTGAACTTAGGATTTAAGTGTTTGGATGAAGTTTAGAGGATCAAGAGAAGTCTTTGAAGAACATAAGAAGAATGATAGAATAAGAAAGAAAGAACACTTAGGGAGTTTCTGAATTGAAGAGAGTTTGAGGAGTATTTATAGTGGAAAGATTAGAGAAAAAAAACAGAAGAAGGAAAGCACTTGGAGCATGATTTATGGAAACATGTTGGCTGAATTTTGGGACGAAAATGCTCCTTGTTTTGTGCAAACATGTTTTCATGTTTTATGCAAACATGTTTCCATGTTTTATGCAAACATGTTGGATGAAAATGCTCCATGTTTTGTGCAAACATGTTTCCATGTTTTATGCAAACATGTTGGATGAAAATGCTCTATGTTTTGTGCAAAGATGTTAGTGGAGATTTTCTAACTTTTAGTGCATGTATGTGATTCAGAAATGTATATGATGTATGTGGTTAAATTATTGTGTTATCATCTTAATCCAATGGCTTAGATTCATTCTTGTCTAAAGACAAGTCTAGGGATTTGTGCAAATGGCATTGTAGTAATTTCTTTAACTAAGACAAGGATATTTTTGTAATTAGACAATGATAGTGGTATTCTTGTAATTCCATTCATAGAGTAAGGGTATCTTTGTTATTTAATAAGGCAAGGGTAGTTTGGTAATTTCCTTTACATAGCAAGGGCATTTTCGTAATTTTCACTAAGTGATGGCATTTTCGTAATTCTTTGCATTTTTCTCTAGACATACTTAAGTAGTCTATTTGTTGTGTTTCATAACATTTGTCCAGATTCTCTTGGTTTTTGCTATCGCTAACTAATATTTATCTTAGTTATAAATTTGGGGATGTTACAAACGCCATGCTATTTGTGAACACTTGCTCCAATATAGTGCAGGGAAACCTAATGCTCTGATACCACTTTGTCACGTTCCAAAAATCGTGACCGGCACAAAAGGGATATTGTCCCTTATGGAAGCCTTCTAGAATTAATTTCATGAAATCATGCATATTAAATTACTAAATTAATGCTCAAAATAAATTCTAAATAAATAAATTCCTCAAGATTTCTTGAAAACTTTACTAATAAAATAAATAAAGTATTTAATTAATCTAAATGTTCCAAAAGCTATAACTGAAATAAATAATCTTAAATTGTGTCCCTTACATAAGATATAATTATGATAAAACAACATAACTTTAAAATAATCATACATGCTAAATGATGTCCGAGGACCCTGCCTGCGCACTATTGGAGCACTCTATTATAACATGATCCTAATTTAAACTTCACTACAAAGTGAAGCTCACCAATAGAACAGCTGCAAAGCTATTGAGACTGGGTCTGAATGATAACTGGATCTACAACTGTAACTGTAAGGGGGAGGAAAAAGAGAGGGGTGAGTTCATCAAAACTCAGTGAGTGAGCCTCCACTCACAACCCACATGGGACAACAATAAAATACATAATATATACATGCAGTTGCTATAAAACACTTTATATATTTAGATACATATAACTTAACTGAAAAATAATTTATCTATAATCATCACAATAACTAGTAGAGAAACAGTACTTATTCTATACACAAATATCTGAGCTGAATAGCTAAATCTGAGCCAATGGCTAATCTGATGGGCACCTAACTAGGTCCCATAATGGACACCTCACTAGGTTCCTTACTGTGGGTGAGCTAGTCCTCTGGCGGACCACTTGGTACCAAGGTTAACGATCAATCCTGCAACCGTTAACTCGCTGCTCTGTTTCTCACTAATTATAAAAAAAAATAATAACTTGCAATTAAACTGGATAAATCTGAAAGCTCTGAATTCATATAATTCTAACAATCTGACTTTAGCATAACTGAGGTTCTAAAATCATGCCCAAGGGATCACCAGCTTGTAGACATAATGATTCCAAAAGCCAACAGAGTATGTATCTGACAATTGTTATATTCTAACAATCTGACTTTAGCATAACTAAGGTTCTAAAATCATGCACAAGGGATCACCAGCTTATAGATATAGTGATTTCAGAAGCCGACAGAGTATGTATCTGACAATTGTTATGAATCATACTTTAATCAACACTTTCAATAAATCATGTCTGATGTTCTAAAATATTTGTAGGAAATCCATAGTCTGAAAAATATGATAATCATTATTTTTGCTGTAAATATTAAACTAAGGTCTCATAATTTCATAAATTGAGAAAAAAATATTCTATAACATGCAAGGTATCAAATATGGTCCCCATGAGCTTTCTAAAATAAGGTTTTCATGATAACTCTGATAAATAATAATTTTTCTGAAAATTGACATAATCTGTGAAAGCATATATCTGGCATAAATCATTCTAGAATTTCATAAACAATTTATACGATGCTGAAAAATATTAATAATGACCAAAGTATGGTCATGAGCTTAAACCCACTCACCGTTTGTTGCTGGGAGTGCCTGACCACTGCCTACATGATACTGGGGAATTGGAATGGCACTCTTAACTACCATGGAATTATAGACAAGAATTAGGAATGACTTGGAATTGAATGAGAAGAGAAAACTATACCATAATATTCTAAAGATTTTCTAAACTCATAACCATATAAGGATAGGGGGTGAGAGCACTTACCGGAAGAGATTAATCAAAGAGGATTGAGAGAAATTGCATATTTCTCTCTAGGGAAAAATCCTTGGGTGGCTAGGGTTTTTAAACTTCTTTTGAGAGGACCATAATGTGCCAAATATATAGCAAGAGGTGAAAGATAATAGTAACAAATTTTATTTTCTTTATTTTATTTCTATTTTTCGTTTTTTTTCTTTTTATTTTTCGTTTTAACCTTTCGTAAGTATTTAACTTCCACTGTGGTTAGAATTTGACGTCAAGGCTAGAAATAACACTTATAGATAATTCTGTTAGCTTTCTAACGCCACAAAAATTGCATTAATCAGACATCTACAACTCACGATATTTGCAAAATACTGAACAGAGGTCATACTTTGACAGCATAAGGATAAGATTGTTAAAGGTCTTCTATAGATATATTCTAACTAACTGTCTGGTATAGGCAACAATGAGATAAGGATAATATCTAGATTAAATCTAATCATATATTTTATAACTACTTGGATAATTCAAATTTAAACTACTTTAACATATCTCTTAATTATCTTTTGTATCACGGATATATATATATATATATATATATATATATATATTGAAATAAAAAGCTAATGAGATTTTCGAAATAAATAACATATATCGTGGTGTATTCACACTATATTCTTGTTTATATTTTAACATAATAATAATAATTATTATAATAATAATCATAACAACAATGATGATGACAACAACAACAACAACAACAACAATAATAATAATAATAATTTACTTGACAAACAAATTTTGCAGTCAATTCCAATAATTAAAAAGTTCCTAAAAATATCTACTAATTGTCTATAATATGTAACAATTCATATTCATAACACATTTTAAATACAAATAATTTCTAATATCTTCAAATAAATATCATTATTATTAAAGTTATATATGTGAAATATTCCATATATATACACACACGCACACACACACTAATAATCAAATCCTTATAGACTAACTACAATATCTGATAAAAGGAATGAACTAATATCACAACTGAAACTTTATATTATATTATAAATATATATATATATATATAAATATATATATATATATTCTCAAATCTTAATTAATATTTACACCATAAATATAAATAGTAAATATCTAAATAAATCTTATTGTGACCTTAATAATTATACTAAAATCAATTTTTAAAGAGCATATATGAAAAAGGGAAATATAGTATATTTCATCTCTTTTAATTCCAACAAAATATATAATATATAATAGTGATACAAATATAAATATCAACAATAATTATAAGCAATATTAAATCTACTAGATTTGATAAGATAATATTTTCAAGGTTAAAAAAATAAAATATGATAACGCAAACTGAATATCATATTATATAAAAAGATTAAATATCAAATTCAAATAAAAACTAGACATTGATATAGAAAAGGTTTGATGCACAACATTATTATTTTCTTTTTTCTTTTTTTTGGGATTGATATTTTTCTTTTAAAATTTAGATATTACATGGTTTGCTATTTCACATAAATTTAAAATAGAGATTTATATTTATTCATTATTTGATTTATTTATTTTATATATAACCTTTTTTTTCCTATTTCTTTTTTTAAGTATTTAAATATCTTTAGAGTTTTATTCAACCATTCTTATGTTTAGGCATATCCTTCCTAAAGGCATCCAATTTCGGGATATTACAAAAGTGAAACATTATTCTTGCTTTAAGTTTGTATTATGCTTTAATATGTATACATGTTCTTTGCTTGACATAATATTCACTTTCTATTTAGCTTAATCTTTTTCCATGAGATAAAACATGTTTACACATGCAAAGTGAAATATTAATCTTACTTTAAGTTCGTGAGATACATACCGAATTAACTTGATATGCTTTGTCAAGAAACTCAAGGTAGCCATTAGTCATTCTTCAAAGTATTTTCTTTAAACTAGCTTTGTTGTTAATCAAAACATTTAAGCTCATACTTTCTGAAGGGTTCTGGAGTTTACAAGGCCAAGTATAGTCATCCGAAGAAACATAAATAGTATGTGCATAGAAACTAACATCATCCTACTAAAACTTCTCCTTTCACCACTCCTACTGGGACACACTTAGAGTAGATAACCTCTAACAAATATTAAAATGAGGCTATCCTTTCCATGAGATAAGCACAAGTGCTCCAAAGGCCCTTTATCAACGCCTACTAACAACGCTCCCGAGAAGGTGGAAGGTAGCCAAACTCGATGGGAGTAGCGAGACAACCCACAGGATGAACGTGAGCTCCTCAGCGTGGACAGGTGGTTCCTTGATCAGCGTGCTACACTCCCCTTCTAGGTTGTATCACTATAGCCTCTCCATTGCTTCCTGCCTCCCTGGGAATGGTAGGTGTAGAATTGCCTGAAGAGTGCTAGGAAGGAGATTCCTCCGATGGATTCAACCATAGCTCGATAGGCCGATGGGGTGATCAGGGTATATAGACAGGGGGTCCATGGAAAGCTAATGCAGTAGGACGGCCATGAGGAAACTACTTCGCACGCGAACGGGCCTGTTAAAAAACAAGGTCATCAGTGAAATGAGTCACGGTTAAGAACCAAAAGCTAGTGACTGGGTGCACAAATGAATGGTCTAAGAAAACAAACAGGCGGACGACACATCGACCCACAAAATGATAATACTGGTTGGCAGGATATCTCCCAGGTGGGAGCGTCAATTTAAATCACGAACGTGGCCATCGCCCTTTGAAGACAAGATGGAAAGAAAAAAGTGGAAATGAAAAACTTGAACAAGGATCTCAGGAGGGCTCCAGCCTCTACACATATATCATCAACTTCAACCTCAAGAACCTTAGGTTTCATTATGAAAACAATGGACATAATAAGGTTCATTTATTAAGTTTAAAAGGCCATCAGCCAAGGTTCGTGTCTTTTACCATGATTCTTAAAGCTATAAATGCATTGTACCTCATCATACCTCATTCTTAATGCTACACATCACAAAATTCATAATAATTCAATATGACAGAAGGAATACAAGCTGTCATAACTTAATCTTTCCTCTATACTATTTTAGATGACTTAACTTTCTTGTCCTCCTTCAAAGGGCCACCCTAATACTCTCTCCTCTTTGGAGTTATAGGTTATGAGCTCATACCTAACTAGTTGTCACTAGTCTAGTGAGGGATAAGGGGCATAGGATCACCTTTCATAACTATTAATTTCTCGAGTCTAAAGGATCACCTCTTTGGGTCACCTCCCATAACTATTAATTCCTGGAGTCCGAAGGATCCCCTTATTGGATCACATCTCATAACCATAATTCTTGGAGTCTAGAGGATCATTTCCATGTGTCTTATGTCACCTTTAATCTTACCATGTTATTTAGCAATGCAAACATGAGCATATAATCATAGCCATCATTATAACTTATGATTTAACATTTTATGTATAAGAATAAAATTAAGGCAAGAAAAATAGAGTAAAAAAAGGATAATAAAATCTTAGAAAACATAAATTTTGGCTTGATAGTTATTAGCTACGTCGACGTATCCTCTAGTACAATGAGGATCTCAAAGCCATGTCATTCTATAAAGAGTATTTAGTGGTTGATTAATTTTATTTTCTTTGAAAAGGAATTAAGAATATCAAAATGTTGACCAAAAATATTAAGCATCAATAGAAAGTAATTTGCATCAGCATTGCAAAATACATGTATATAATGTTATAATTATGGACAAAATTGCATATATAATATTCAATCATACAATCTTTAATCATAATAAACAAACTACAGCACAACATTATCATATATAACACTAAGTGTGAAATATATATGCTAAAATAAAATAATGAAACAATTAATACTTGACAGTATATTCTTTAAGGAATGCTACATGAAACCTAGAGTTAAAATATGTCATACTACTATATATAATTATACAAAGAATAATATTCCTCACCCACTACACAATGTGATGAATTGCAACATCATGTCATATATGAGTTTAAAAAAAACAAATATTTATTAATAATCACATGCTATTTATTTTGAAAGTTCATTATAACCTCGCTAATCATAAGATTTACACGTAATTATAATGTCAAATTAATATGCATAGTCTATAATACATAAGTATATGCCTAGCAGAAGAACAGAATACTACAATTAAAAATATGTCAACATAGTGCAACAATGCTATTACCACAAATAAATACTCATCATATACAATGAACAACAATGCAAGATTACTTGAGGGGTCAACTAAGTACAGAGCAAATTGAGAAACAATGAAAATTGTTAAAAGTTGAATTAAGCCCAATGAATTTTAAAAAAATGAACAAACACTCAAATATCTTTAACTTTGTTGTTTTAATATTTTATTATTATTATTATTATTATTTATTATTATTTTTCTTTTTGACTCAAACGAACTAAAGAAACTGCTTAACTATTAATATCAGAGCAGTCCAAACTATTCTTAAAGAACCAGCCCAAGAATTATACCAAAAAATTTAAAACTGAACCAGCCCAAAATCAAAGGGACTTGATACAGCCTAAACCCACAAAGAAATCAAAAAATAAATCTAAAAAAAATAGTACCCAGAGGAGAAATAGCATAAAGTGGGTAAGGGATCTGATAACATATTTAGTCTAGAAGCATTAGTTTAAAATGAAACCAATAGGGTTTTGGGGGTTTACATTGTTCTTACACTACACATGTAACATCCCTAAATTTATAACTAAGATAAATATTAATCTTAATTATCGATAGCAAAACCAAGAGAATCTGGACAAATGTTATGAAACACAATAAATAGACTACTTAAGTATGTCTAGAGAAAAATGCAAAGAATTACGAAAATGCCATCACTTAGTAGAAATTACGAAAATGCCCTTGCTATGTAAAGGAAATTACCAAACTAACCTTGCCTTATTAAATGACAAAGATACCCTTACTCTATCAATGGAATTACAAGAATACCACTATCATTGTCTAATTACAAAAATATCCTTGTCTTAGTTAAAGAAATTACAACAATGCCATTTGTACAAATCCCTAGACTTGTCTTTAGACAAGAATGAATCTAAGCCATTGGATTAAGATGATAACACAATAATTTAACCACATACATCATACACATTTCTGAATCACATACATGCACTAAAGGTTAGAAAATCTCCACTAACATGTTTGCACAAAACATGGAGCATTTTCATCCAACATGTTTGCACAAAACATGGAAACATGTTTGCACAAAACAAGGAGCATTTTCATCCCAAAATTCAGCCAACATGTTTTCATAAATCATGCTCCAAGTGCTTTCCTTCTTCTGTTTTTTTCTCTAATGTTTCCACTTTAAATACTCCTCAAACTCTCTTCAATTCAGAAACTCCCTAAGTGTTCTTTCTTTCTTATTCTATCATTCTTCTTATGTTCTTCAAAGACTTCTCTTGATCCTCTAAACTTCATCCAAACACTTAAATCCTAAGTTCAAACTTTCACTAGCCCTCACAAGAGTTACAATCTTTAACTCTAGTGAAAAATATTTTCTTAAGCACTCAAGTTCTAGAGCCAATATTCAAGGAGGGTCATCCACTCCAAAGACTCTTGTTCAAAGCTTAAAAAAGAAGAGAATGACCCTTTTTAGACCCTACACAAGAGGTAGGAGTTTCTTCTTTATTTGTTCAAGTATTGTTGGCTTCTAACTTTGCTCATGGATAGAATGCCTCAAACTTGAGTTATTGTCAAAAGTTTTGAATAATTATATTTTTAGAAAACACAACATGTTCTATTCTGCTATGAGTAATTTTATGATGTTATCAAACTCAAATATAACTTAAAAGATTGTATGTGAAACTTGAGTTAATAAAGATAACTTAAGACATGAACATGGCAGATGCTGGAATTTCTAGTTATTTCTGGCAGTAGTTACTTCGAAAATTAGTGTTCATAAAATATGAAGGATCTCGAAATGAAAATATTTTTATTATAAACTAGACTTATTGTAGAACACTCTCCAAAAAGAATCACCTAAAACGGAGTTTCCTAGCCCAAGATATAAATTTTTAAAGTAGAGCATAAGACTGAAACTCTTAATCTGACCTTGTAGTAGTAAAATAGGTGTAACTCACTCTAGAAAAAATGCAAATGGACTGATTTCAACTTTGTGGAAAAGATAACACATCTACAAACACACTTATATATGTTATGCATAAAGTTTTACACCACGAAAATACAGAATAAGAGATATATTTTCGAGACAGTGTGCTGAGAAAGTCTTGAAGGTAGCGTGATACTGTGAGAGTGCAATTTAGAAAGGTTCTGGCTAAGGAAAGACTTGGTATTTAAGCGTGTCCATTGTGACCCATATCTCTTTCCTGGGAATCTTACTATGCACAATTACAGTTGATTTACACTAATCTAAGATGTTAGTGCTACAAATTTTATTCTAAAAGATGTCAGAACTCTAAATAAAAGATTCAAGTCTTGTAAAGAGATAATTTTAAGGATTTAAGTAGAATAATAATCTTTAGGAGATATATATAAAAGTCATAATAAAAATATATAAAGAACCTCTAAAAATATCTTAAAGGGTATTAATGTATTAATGGAAATACTAAGAGTACAAAGAAGACTAAGAGAAAAAGATAATACTAAGATATTCATAACCTATTAGGAACACTAGAGACCTAACTTGATAACTTAGGTTGCTTAATATGAATTATCTATGAGAATGTTTACTATGAGATTTACATGATATTGTCTATGTTACATGAAGTGATATAAAGAAATGTGAATGTATTGATGAGATATGAAATGATAACGATAAAATAATTGACAGTGCCATGATTTATTAATGTGCATACATTCATGTTTCAAATGAAATAATAAATAGACCAACTCACTGCTTAATCCTCTTTGAAGATTAAGGTATTGATGATTTCACTCAGTGAGAATAAAAGTAAAACCTGAAAAAGTAGCAATGATAGTCTGGAAAAGTGGACTTGAGCTAAACTCACGGCTTAACCCCCTAAACCGTTGAGATCATGGCAACGGAAACAAAACCAAAAGGTTGTGGTGACGGCCACGGTATGAGCTCATTACCCTTTTAGGGTGGTCTAAGGCATTGATGCATTCATCCCGTGAGTAATTAAGAAATATGTTGATGAAATAAATGAAAGATGATGATCACTAAACAAGTGAATGTTGAGGATAAGTAATCATGAAATGCATGCAGCTCCTAAATGATTATTGCTTATTACTGGTTTTACATGATATGCTTATATGTATGCTTGATAAAATACTGAATGAATATTTCTGCTAATGTTCAAGATTAGTTTAAAAGTAACTGCACTTCGGCTAATCACGTTTGTGAAAGTTTGATAATTGAATCCTTACCTGTTCACCTTTTTATAATAAACAACTGGGACGACAACGATGACACTTTTAGTACAAGTAGGAACTCCTACTGAGAAATCATGTATTTCTCACTCCTATGTTATTTTCCGTTGTCGTTACCTGAGATAGACGTGTCCACCTAAAGCAACGAAGCTGTAGCTAAGGAAGGAGGTAGCGCGTGAAGATTTCAAACCTTTGAAGTAGGAGCATTCCGAGCTTTAGTTACATTATAGTTTGTGAGAAACAATTAGTAATAGTAGAACTTATATTGTTATTTGTAATAACTTATTAGTATGATATATGCCCTGTTGTGACTTATGTATTAAGTGATTATATTTCAGTTTATGTGATAATAGTTCTACACTTAGTCTCTTATTCCGCTTATTTAATTAAGTGCGCAATGTAACTTGATTATTATCTATATAAGCGCTATGTATTTCACTTCTCGTTACAGGCTTAAGTTTTCAAAAAATTAATTTATTTAAAGAAAAAAAAACTTCCACTATTTTTCTAAGTTAATTTCAAAAGAAAATAAATGCAAGGCATAAGTGACAACTAATAGAATCCAAATGTGAACTTAAGCACGGTGGGGGTTCTATTAGGGTGTTACAACACACACATACACGCAAAGAGAGAAAAGGGGAAAGAGACGGAGATGCATGCAGGGAGGGGCAAAGAACCATGGCTAAGGGAGGAAGAAAAGGAGGGGAACTGCGGCTAAAGAGAAGAGAACCCTTCACCGCGTGGCTAGGGGTTGGTCCACCACGGCCAACACGCGAGGGTGGTGCGAAGGGTGTGATGCGATGGTGAGGAGCAGGCAGCGTGAATTTCAAATATGGTCTTGTGATGAAGAGGAAAATGGGGGAGGAGGATGGAGTTTTAATCTATAGGCACCAGTGGTGACAGCTATGAAAGGAAGAAAGGTGCACAATGACTATGGCAGTTGAAAGGGGAGTGCGCGGCGGAGAAAGAAGATCCGCGGCACATACATGCTAGGCGAATGAGGCTGTTTCTAGTTCGCCAGGCATGCAGCCGAGGTGGCAGCGCAAGGGGGGAGCACGACATGGAGAGGGGAGTAGAGTTAGCAACCATGGTTGAGGGCCAGATCGGCCAAGGGAAGGCCACAACCTCCCTTCTCCTCATTCTTTCAACATTTTAGTTTCAAGTTCTGTTTTCTTTGGTTTTCATTTTGAAAGATTTGGATTTGATTTTGTATGGTTTCGTGTTGAATTGTGGCTTTTGTATCTGATGTGTTTGATGTTATGTTTTTGTGCTTTTTGTCATGGGTAGGTGTTTAAGCCATGGAATAGAGCTAGAAGAGAATATGCTAATGGTGCTGATGATGATTGAAGAGGGATGGGAGCACAAGCAGTGCAAAGAGGTGATGCTGCCAATTTTTTTTTTACTAATTTGCAATTGATTTCTTTCATTATGGCTATGGCTTAGACTGTTTTTATTGTTTTAGATCGTGAATCTTGTGTTGGAACTTTTGAGATTGGTTTTCTGATTTGGTTTATTTTTTATACATCTCGCATGGTTGGTTTTTGGGTATTGATATGAGTGCAGTTCTAAGGATTATTTTTCCTATGCCTGGGGTTTGATAACTTTGATTGTGGAATGGAATGGTATGTGTGAGTACTTGAGGATGCATTGATTTGCATTTTGGTTTTAGATTGTGATTGGGTTTGATTTTGGTTTATTGTGACTTTTGGGATGGAGTTCAATTTTTTGGGTTTGAATAGGTCATTAATGATGATGCATTTGGCTGTGACCGCTGTTTGAAACTAAGAAATAGTTATTGTGTATGTTTGTGTATGCAAATGTTTACTTAATGGAGACTGTGAATGTAAGATTTGTGAAGGAGATCAAAACTTGATAACAAGAGCTAAGCCAAAAAAAAAGTACCCCACAGCACTATTCTCTGTCTTTGTTTTGATTTCCTTGAAATCTCAGCTTTTACTCCGAATACTCGAGGAAACAAGACAACTCTTTTTAAAGTGAATATAGTGATGGGAATGAAGTATTCCTGATGGTCCTCCATACTTCAATCTTGCCTATCAATCTTGGTTTAGTGTTTTAGCAAAGTGTCCATCCTTGTAGTGAATACGGAATGCAGGGGATGGAAATATATATATATATTCACAATTATCATATTACAGTATTACAACATCTTAAAATTGTTAACAATACATCTAATCATAAATGTATCTATGTTATAAAGAAATATGCATGAATACATAATCTTTTGTGTCCATATGTTGTGTACTCATAATCATAACACTGTTTCTAACAGTAATGTATGTCATACTCATAATGCTGTGTATTATGGCAAATGCATGTGTAATTTTATAATGTGTTATTGTAGATTTTGATCATTTCAACTATTTGCAAAACACATCTTGTTTAACATAATCCAATGACATAAATATAGTATACAATTATGTACTATTTGCATAATATGCATCATTTACACTGTGAATTGTAATAGGAATGTATAATTCATAAAAATTGCCTATATCATTTCTAGTTCAACAATCTATCCTATTAGTAGTATTTAACTACTCAAAATGCATGATAAAAAAAAATAACAGTTAATATTTACAGTCTTTTAATACAAAGTCATGTTAGAATATATGCAATTAATTCATGCTATATACATAAATAGTTTAGATTATGTGATTTATGAATATCATATATTCAACTAATTATGTTAAATTATCATGTTTATATAATGAAAAACTAATTACTCAATTATCATATAATATCACTATAGAAGTAACGTGTGTGCTATAAAACAGAACAAATATGCTATTCGTTTGAGTAATTACTTTTCATTCAAGTGTTCAAAGGAAATGAATGAAGAAACTATAAAAGAAGTTTGGACGTTATAAAATATGCAAATTTTGGATTTCCTTGTTTAATTGGCCGAACAAAATTGAGTATACTTTGACTCAAGATTAATAAGTAAAACACATCTCCCTTAAATCATCAAATTAACCTCTTGAGGATAGCCCGGACTGGCCATCCATGATTTCCGAGCAAAAAAATGACCTTAAGGGCGTTTTAGTCATTTTGCATAGTCTTGAAAGAAAAAATCTGAGTGTTATAATTCAGCTTGGTAAGAGTTGAATAGCTTGAATCAACAATTAGAATAAACCTGGATCTCCTTGCACTTTTAGGTTGGAGTTTGGAGTTGTGTTTGTTTGTTTGAATTTCATAAAGATATAGACATCACACTCAAGAGAAGATAAGAAGGTGAGTGATAAGTCTTATTTTGATCACCACAAGTTGCCTTGATAAGATCAAATTTAGTTCTTTACCCAAGAACAAAAAGGAAGTCCTCACAATGGGAGAAAACTATAGAAAAGATGAATTCATATTCTACCTTCTGTTTTACATTGTGTTCCTATTTATATTCTTAAGTGGACTGCAAGTTCATTGAGTTGCAGCCTCTATACAATCCCTAAGCATTAAATTCCTACTAGCATTGAAAACACAAGTAATTGACCTAATATCTATCATAATAGCCTAGGAACTCTTAAAATTGAATTTAAAACAACTAAAAAGTTTCTGAAATTGGAGAGATTAAAAGGTGCATGAAAATTACAAGAACATAAGATAAATTACACCTAATTTAAACTAATTATTCCAGCCCACTTTGTTTGCAACTTGATCACTTGAATTGGGCTTCATCTTTGGGTTCATTAGGCCTAGTGCTTCACCATGGGGAGCTCCAGTGCTATTTGTCAAGAAGAAGGATGGGAGTTTACGGTTATGTGTGGATTATAGGCAACTAAACCAAGTGACCATAAAGAATAAATACCCTTTGCCTAGAATAGATGACCTCATGGACCAATTAAGAGGAGCCCAAGTGTTTTCCAAGATAGATCTGCGATCAGGATACCACCAGATTCGAGTGAAGGAGGAGGACATATCAAAGACAGCCTTTAGGACTAGATATTCGAGTGAAGTAGAATAATAATCTTCAAGAGTTATATGAAAACCATAATAAAAATATATAAAGAACCTATAATAATATTTTGAAGTGCATTAATGTATTAATGGAATTCTAAGAGTACAAAGAACACTAAGAGAAAAAGATAATACTAAGACATCCATTACCTCTTAGGAACACTAGGAACTCAACTTGATAACTTTGGTTGCTTAAAATGAATCATTTATGAAAATGTTTACTATGAGATTTACATGAAATTATCCATGTTTCATGAAGTGAATTATAGTAAAGTGAATGTATGGTGATGAGTTATGAAATGATGAAGATGAATGATTGATTGCCCATGATTTATTGTGATTACATGATGATATGCATACATTCATTTTCAAAGGAAATAATAAAAGTAAAGTTTGAAAAAGTAGCAATGAAAGTCTGGAAAAGTGGACTTGAGCTAAACTCACGGCTTAACCCCCTAAACCGTTGAGATCACGGCAACGGAAAGGAAACCAAAAAAAGTTGTGGCGACGGCCACGGTATGAACTCATTACCCTTTTAGGGTGATCTAAGGCATTGATGCATTCATCCCGTGAGTAATTAAGAAATATGTTGATCACTAAACAAGTGAATGTTGAGGATGAGTAATCATGAAATGCATGCAGCTCCTAAATGATTATTGCTTATTAGTGGTTTTACATGATATGCTTATATGTATACTTGATGAAATACTGAATGGATATTTCTGCTAATGTTCAAGATTAGTTTAAAAGTAACTGCACTTCGGCTAATCACATTTGTGAAAGTTTGATAATTGAATCCTTATCTGTTCACCTTTTTATAATAAACCCGAAGTGACTGGGGCGACAACGATGACACTTTTAGTACAAGTAGGAACTCCTACTGAGAAATCATGTATTTCTCACTCCTATGTTTATTTTCCGTTGTCGTTACTAGAGACAGACGTGTCCACCTAAAGCAACAAAGCTGTAGCTGAGGAAGGAGGTAGCACGTGAAGATTTCAAACCGTTCAAGTAGGAGCATTCCGAGCTTTAGTTACATTATAGTTTGTGAGAAACAATTAGTAATAGTAGAACTTATATTGTTATTTGTAATAACTTATCAGTATGATATATGCCCTGTTGTGAATTATGTATTAAGTGATTATATTCCAGTTTATGTGATAATAGTTCTACACTTAGTCTCTTATTTCGCTTATTTAATTAAGTGCGCAATGTAACTTGATTATTATCTATAAAAGCGCTATGTATTTCACTTCTCGTTACAGGCTTAAGTTTTCAAAAAGTTAATTTATTTAAAGAAAAAAATACTTCCACTATTTTTCTAAGTTAATTTCAAAAGAAAATAAATACAAGGCAAAAGTGACAACTAATAGAATCCAAATGTGAACTTAAGCACAGTGGGGTTCTATTAGGGTGTTACATTTGAAATCTTCACGCGCTACCTCCTTCCTCAGCTACAGCTTCGTTGCTTTAGGTGGACACGTTTGTCTCTGGTAACGACAACGGAAAATAAACATAGGAATGAGAAATACATGATTTCTCAGTAGGAGTTCCTACTTGTACTAAAAAGTGTCATCGTTGTCGTCCCAGTCACTTCGGGTTTATTATAAAAAGGTGAACAGGTAAGGATTCAATTATCAAAATTTCACAAACGTGATTAGCCGAAGTGCAGTTACTTTTAAAATAATCTTGAACATTACCAGAAATATCCATTCAGTATTTCATCAAGCATACATATAAGCATATCATAAAAAACCACTAATAAGCAATAATCATTTAGGAGCTGCATGTATTTCATGATTACTCATCCTCAACATTCACTTGTTTAGTGATCATCATCTTTCATTTATTTCATCAACATATTTCTTAATTACTCACGGGATGAATGCATCAATGCCTTAGACCACCCTAAAAGGGTAATGAGCTCATACCGTGGCCGTCGCCACAACCTTTTGGTTTTCTTTCCATTGCAATGATCTCAATGGTTTAGGGGGTTAAGCCGTGAGTTTAGCTCAAGTCCACTTTTCCAAACTATCATTGCTACTTTTTCAGGTTTTACTTTTATTCTCACTGAGTGAAATCATCAATACCCTAATCCTCAAAGAGAATTAAGCAGTGAGTTGGTCTATTTATTATTTCATTTGAAATATGAATGTATGCACATTAATAAATCATGGCACAGTCAATCATTTTATCATTATCATTTCATATCTCATCAATACATCCACATTTCTGTATATCACTTCATGTAACATAGATAATATCATGTAAATCTTATAGTAAACATTCTCATAGATAATTCATATCAAGCAACCTAAGTTATCAAGTTAGGTCTCTAGTGTTCCTAATAGGTTATGAATATCTTGGCATTATCTTTTTCTCTTAGTCTTCTTTGTACTCTTAGTATTTCCATTAATACATTAATACCCTTTAAGATATTTTTAGAGGTTCTTTATATATTTTTATTATGACTTTTATATATATCTCCTGAAGATTATTATTCTACTTAAATCCTTAAAATTATCTCTTTACAAGACTTGAATATTTTATTTAGAGTTCTGACATCTTTTAGAATAAAATTTGTAGCACTATCATCTTGATTAGTGTAAATCAACTGTAAATTGTGCATAGTAGGATTCCCAGGAAAGAGAGGTGGGTCACAATGGACACGCTTAAATACCAAATCTTTCCTTAGCCAGAACCTTTCCAAATTGCACTCTCACAGTATCATGCTACCTTCAAGACTTTCTCAGCACACTGTCCCGAAATTATATCTCTCATTCTGTATTTTCATGGTGTACACATTTATGCATAGCATACATAAGTATGTTTTTAGATGTGTTAGCTTTTCCACAAAGTTGAAATCAGTCCATTTTCATTTTTCTAGAGTGAGTTACACCTATTTTACTACTACAAGGTCAGATTAAGAGTTTCAGTCTTATGCTATACTTTAAAAATTTATATCTTGGGCTAGGAAACTCCGTTTTAGGTGATTCTTTTTGGAGAGTGTTCTACAATGAGTCTTGTTTATAATAAAAATATTTTCATTTCGAGATCCTTCATATTTTATGAACACTAAATTTCGAAGTAACTACTGCCAGAAATAACTAGAAATTCCAGCACCTGCCATGTTCATGTCTTAAGTTATCTTTATTAACTTAAGTTTCACATACAATCTTTTAAGTTATATTTGAGTACGATAACATCATAAAAGTACTCATAGCAGAATAGAACATGTTGTGTTTTCTAAAAATATAATTACTGAAAACTTTTGACAATAACTCAAGTTTGAGGCATTCTATCCATGAGCAAAGTTAGAAACCAACAATACTTGAACAAATAAAGAAGAAACTCCTACCTTTTGTGTAGGGTCTAAAAAGGGTCCTTCTCTTCTTCCTTAAGCTTTGAACAAGAGTCTTTGGAGTGGATGACCCTCCTTGAATCTTGGCTCTAGAACTTGAGTGCTTAAGAAAATATTTCTCACTAGAGTTAAAGATTGTAACTCTTGTGAGGGCTAGTGAAAGTTTGGACTTAGGATTTAAGTGTTTGGATGAAGTTTAGAGGATCAAGAGAAGTCTTTGAAGAACATAAGAAGAATGATAGAATAAGAAAGAAAGAACACTTATGGAGTCTCTGAATTGAAGAGAGTTTGAGGAGTATTTATAGTGGAAAGATTAGAGAAAAAAACAGAAGAAGGAAAGCAGTTGGAGCATGATTTATGGAAACATGTTGGCTGAATTTTGGGATGAAAATGCTCCTTATTTTGTGCAAACATGTTTCCATGTTTTATGCAAACATGTTGGATGAAAATGCTCCATGTTTTGTGCAAACATGTTTCCATGTTTTATGCAAACATGTTGGATGAAAATGCTCCCTGTTTTGTGCAAAGATGTTAGTGGAGATTTTCTAACCTTTAGTGCATGTATGTGATTCAGAAATGTGTATGATGTATATGGTTAAATTATTATGTTATCATGTTAATCCAATGGCTTAGATTCATTCTTGTCTAAAGACAAGTCTAGGGATTTGTGCAAATGACATTGTAGTAATTTCTTTAACTAAGACAAGGATATTTTTGTAATTAGACAATGATAGTGGTATTCTTGTAATTCCATTCATTGAGTAAAGGTATCTTTGTTATTTAATAAGGCAAGGGTAGTTTGGTAATTTCCTTTACATAGCAAGGGCATTTTTGTAATTCTTTGCATTTTTCTCTAGACATACTTAAGTAGTCTATTTGTTGTGTTTCATAACATTTGTCCAGATTCTCTTGGTTTTTGCTATCGCTAATTAATATTTATCTTAGTTATAAATTTGGGGATGTTACAGATTTATTGGTGAGGATGAATACAACCAAACTAAAGGCCAAAGTGTTCAAGAACGTAGTCAGAATAAATAAGTAACTAACAGAGACTTTTTGGTCAAGTAAATAACATAACCATATATGATGGCAGGCAAGTTGGGCTAATGAATGATACTACCATTGTGGCTCAAATCTTCTTTTGATTCTTCTTTTCAATCTTCTTCATCATAAGAAACTTTAACAACTTTCATTGTTTTTCCCTTGTTTTGTTTCTTGTGCAAAGACTTTAGAGCTATAAATTTAGTTTTCTTCATGGCTTCACCATGAACCTTAGAAAGCACAACCTTATAGGTTTTAAGAAACCCAATGAGAGCATCTAATCTAGGGGGTTGAAGATCCTTAGCTTATGTAATGGTTGGAACCTTGGGGAGCCATTCGGAAGGAAGGCTTCTTAGGATCTTCCTTACCATTTTAGAGTTTGAGTATCTTTTACCTAGACCTTCAAGTTGGTTCACTATGTGCATGAATCTGGTAGTCATCTCATCAATATTTTCTAGTTTTGCCATTTTGAACATCTCATATTGATGGACTAGCATACTTATTTTAGTCTCCTTGACATGGTATGTTCCCTCATGTAGTATGTGTAATCTATCCTAGATTTCTTTAACTATGCCACAAGTAATGATTTTATGATACTCTTCTTTGCTCAGTGCAAGGTGAGTAGATATTTAGCTTTAGGGCTCAGTTGAACTCTTGCTTTATGTTGTTTTGTCCATCTAATGGAAGTTCCATGGTCAGCTCCTTGTACATCCTCCATAGGAATGTAATATCCTTCTTAAATGATCTCCCATAAGTCAAGACTTGTATATTTCATGAATACATTCATCCTATCTCTCCAATAGGCATAGTCACCATAGAATAGGGGTCTGTTCATGGAGTGTCCTTCAGAAATGTGAACATTGTGTGTCATTTTTCCTCAGGATCTTTTCCTCTGCAATGTTTAGATGCTCAAACTCTTAGAGGTCTAAGTTTTGATGCCAATTGTAGGTTGAAAGTAACACGAGAAGGGGTTTATATCGTGCTTTAAACTTCTTTTTAGTTTCTAAAATACTAAAACAAAGTCTATCAAGTTAAAAATTATCATTAGTGCTTCAGAAAGTGACTTTTTGAACCAAGTAGAAAACTCAAAACTTTAGAAACTGGTTAGAAATCATTTTCAAAGAAACACACAATAACAACTAACACAAATGTTGAGTGATAAAGAGATAAAGAGAGGAAGATATTAGTGTGAGATTTTACACTGTTTCGGCCAAACATTGCCCATATCCAGTTCTCAATAATCAGTTGAGTTTCACTAAAACCCTTTCTCAACCTCAAGAAAGTTAGATATTCTTTGAATAGCCTTCCCTAGCTATTTTCAGTGAGCAGTAGTTCTTATTTTACTCTTATTACATGTAGTCTTTTTACTAGCTTCTTCAAGCTAACCTCACTTGATCACTACTGGATTAGGTTACAGAGTGATGGTTTTGGTTGGCTCTCTCCAACAAAGAGTTGGCTCCAGAACCCTTCAGAAACCATTAATATAATGTTTCGAGTGATAACACAACAAATTTAGAGAAAATATTTTGAAGAACGATTAATATTTCCCTTGAGTTTCTTGGAGTAGTAAACAGGTTATTTTGTTAGTATAACACAGTCTTGAAGCAAAAAATAATTTCACTATACATATACAAACATGTTTTATCTCGTTCAAAGAGATAGGAACTTAATAGAAGTGAAGATTATATCGTGAAATGGATGTATACATGATTAACAGATTGAAGAAAATCATCATGTACAAGAGACCAAGGATCATATCTTCAACAAGCAGGATGTGACTTCAGAAAGTGCACTTCAAATGAAGATTTCAAATAAGCTCTGAAGCAAGTGTGTTCTACAACATTCAATCATCATAATCACAATCCTTTCAATCATATATAGGCTCTAATTGAAGTCTTGAAGATCATATTTTCACCAAGAAATTGACACCACACTTTAGAAAGCACTTCACAGTGAAAAGGCACTCTCTATAGGAATAGGAGGTTCAAATTTAAAGTCAAACCCATTTATAGACTGGCATGTCATCTTTTCTGCCAACTTGGTCAACTACCCTTGTTTCTAGAAGGAAGAGTTCAAAAACTTTATTCAAAAAGTAAAAAGTAGTTTCTAAAGGTGACCTCAGAAAATCTCTATTTCACAATAGCTTCTTCAATAGCTCTAACAAAAGACGAGCTACTCCTTTAGACTGCATTTCCAAGACAAATAGATAATTAACACATGTCATTTTGATAGCTTATCAAGGCCAATGGTCATAAGTGAAGACTATTTATAAATAGAGATGATGTGCTTTCAAAAGAACAGATCTTGACATTGCACAAGTGCTGAAATGTTGAGAAAATTCCTTATCATCTTGTAAAGTTCATTACACCTTGTAATTAGTTTCCCTGTGTAAAAATCGTCTTTCTACATTCTTAATAGCTCATATGTTCTTCCTAGAAAGAATTGTTAGAAAAACATCATTCAAGTTTTTCCCAGGTATGTCATTGTAAATCTTACGGAAACTTGAGTGTAGGTTAGTTTGAGTTGCAAACCTAAACACAAACCTTTATATCCTTGATCCAGTAGTGATTGGTGTGAGTTATCTTGGAGATGCTAGTCAAAGACTACTTGCAACGCGATAGTAGAAGTGAACTACTAGTTGGTATTTAGCTTGGAGAAGCTAGTCAAAGACTATTTTCAACATGACAGTAGAGGTGAACTACTGGTCACAGTTTAGCTTAGACAGACTAAAGGCTACTCAGGTTATGATGGTATAATGTACTTGTTATTCACTGGTTCAGTTTGGAGAAGCTGGTTAAAGACTTCTTAGTTCATGATAGTAGAGGTTGCTACTACTAGTCACATGTAAGAGCTTGGGAAGGCTACTGCAAAGACTACTATTTCTTTCTCGGGGATGAGAAAGGTTTTAGCAGAACTCAATGGTTGTTGAGAACTAGATATAGACAAGTTGGCTGAACTAGAATAAAAACATCTGTGAGTATTTTCTTATCCCTTAACTCCTGTATATTCTTTACTTTGTGCATATTAATTTGTGTTTACTGAATAGCCTTTTTTTACACGTATTTAACATATTCGGTAGTTCAAAAGGTAGTTTTCTAAAGCAACTAACACTGTTTTCACTGCACTTCAAACTTGTAGCTTGATAGTATTATGTTTTAGTGATTTAGAAGCTAGGAAGGAAAAAAAAAAGAGATGCACGATTCAACCCCCCTCTCGTGCACTTTTCTAGCTACAAGTGGTATTAGAGCTTAGATCTCTAAGAGGGTTGAGCAATCTAACAACTGCAAAGGACAAAGATCCTGAGGAGTTATGGCACATAATATCCATATAGTAGAAGGACACTCCATCAACAGACCATCATTCTTTGATGGTAAGGACTATACATATTAGAGAGATCATATGGAGTTGTTCATAAAATACACAAGTCTTGACTTGTGGGAAATCATTCAAGACAGTGACTATGTTCCAATGGAAGAAGTTCCTGGAACTAAGGTTGCATCCTCAACATTAAGAGAAGTCCCTAGGAGTAGGTGGATAGAGCAACACAAAGCCAAAGTTTGTTGAACTCCAATGCTAATTACCTGCTGCACTAAGCAAGGTTGAATATGACAAAATCATTGCTTGTGACACTGCAAAGGAGATATAGGACAAATTGTACATGTTGCATGAAGGCATTGATCAAGTTAAAGAAACTAAGATCAGTATGTTAGTTCATCAATATGAAATGTTTAAAACTAAGATCAGGAAAGTATTGATGAAATGACCACTAGGTTTATGCACATCATGAACCAACTAAAGGAATTGGGCCAAAGATACTCTAACTCTGAAATGGTTAGAAAAATTTTGAGAAGCCTCCCTTCTAAATGGCTACCTAAGGTCACAGCCATCACAAAAGCTAAAGACCTTCTTATTCTTGGTCTGGACTCACTCATTCAATCACTTAAACCTATGAGGTAGTGCTCTCTAAGATGCATGGTGAATCCATGAGAAAGGGCAAGTCTGTGTCAATGGAAGTTGCTTAAACATCTGATGAAGAGAAAGAATATGATGATGAGATAGAAAAAGAAGATGGAGTTGAACTCTCCATGCTTATTAAGAAGATATCCAAAGCCTAGAGAGGCAAAACAAAGAGAAGAAGAGATATTAGCCTCAAGAAGGATAAAAAGGGCAAGGAAAAACTAGAAAGCATTACTTGTTACAACTGTGGAGAGAAGGGACACTATAAACTTGAATGTCCCAAGCTCAAAGGTCCACAGAAGAAGTTCATCTCTAGAAAGAAGGATCAGAAGGCCAGGAAGCGCTAGAAGATGTTGCTAACCTATGCTTTAAGACTAGCTATACTTTAGAAGCTGAACCTAAGGTAAATAACTCTGACCTTGATCTTTCTTAGGATGAATTATTAACTGTATATGAAGAGTTGCTTGAAAATTCTCAGACTCTTTCCTCTCACTATCTCAACATGAAGAAGAGACATAAAAAGGTTGTTTTACAACTTGAAATGGCCAAGTCAAAAGATAAGAATCTAAGTTTTTAGAAGGAAGAATGAAAAAGAGAAAATAAAGTTTCAAATAGCAAGCTCAATGCCTTAGAAGTTGAGGTCTTTGAGAAAAAATGAGAAAACTCAAAATTATTTCTAAATTAGAAAGGACTTCAAAGCTTCTCAAATTTGACCTTGAAAAAATAGTAAATGGTTTAGGAATCTTGAACTAATACTTTGTGGTCAGAGGCCATATTTTCAAAAGACTGGGCTAGGATATGAAGAGGAAATGGATGAGAAAGGAAAGGCAACTCAGCCAAAGAATGTGAAGAAAAAGTCTCTTGCACTTTTTGTCGTAAGAAGGGACACCACACCCACTTGACAAGTGGTTCATGAGGAAGAAGTCTGTCAAAAAGGTTAGGAAACCTCCCCTTTCTAAAGACTAACCCATAAGGACCAAAGAAGGTATGGGTACCTAAATAAAAAGATTGTGTTTGTTGTAGGTTTTCCTAAGAACATACCTTGACCTTGACAACAAGTGGTACATGGACAGTGACTGTTCAAGACACATGTCCAAATCCAGAGGTGGTTTGAAAACCTAAAACCCAAGAACTCTGGATCAGTAAAGTTTGTTGATGGAGGTAAGGCCCAAGTCACAGGTATAGGAAATATTAGTAAGGATGATTCTCACCAAATTTCAAATATGTTGTTTGTTGATGATCTGGCTCACAATTTGTTGAGTATCATCCAATTATGTGATCAATGCTTTAACGTTCTATTTAATACTCATGCATGCAAGATAGTAAATCCCACCTCGGGACAAGTCATCTTATCTGGTAAAAAGCATGATAACACTTATGTGTTACTCTTGCATGACCTTTTAGATCAATATGTCAAATGTCTTGCATCCTTCATGGATATGCGGCTGTGGCATAGGAAGCTTAAACATGCTCATATAAAACTTATTTCTAAGCTATTTTAGATTTTATAAGGACTCAATTTGTGATTTCTGTGAGAAAGACATACAAACCAAGGCTTCTTTGCACAACAAAAATATGGTTTCTGTAACATCCCCAAATTTATAACTAAGATAAATATTAATTAGCGATAGCAAAACCAAGAGAATCTGAACAAATGTTATGAAATACAACAAATAGACTACTTAAGTATGTCTAGAGAAAAATGCAAAGAATTACGAAAATGCCATCACTTAGTGGAAATTATGAAAATGCCCTTGCTATGTAAAGGAAATTACCAAAATTACCCCAGGTCAAGCACGCTTAACTGTGGAGTTCTTTCAATTTAGGCTACCGAAAAGAAGATGCACCTTGTTGGTATAGGTAGTACAAATCAATTCATATAAGCCGTCCTCAACTGTATAGTCCCATACCTATACAGTCTTAGGATCCCTCTCATTCGGGTGTGTAATTGGTTCATTCACGTACCCCTCCGCTTAGAGGACCTTGCGAGGAGTCGCTCCTTGTCCGTGCCCTCTTTACACCGGTGATCACTCCTCGTCCTCGTCCCCGGGCGTTACATGCCCACTAGCTTCCGCCTGGTTCGTCCCCGAACCACACCGTACTGGGAGAGGTGCAGGCTCTGATACCATTTGTAACATCCCCTACTGCTTTATGGATTGACGACTGTCCCTACAAACCAACACGGGTCTTTTCAGCATGCTTTGTCCTCACTCGCACGCTTCCTAGGAAAACTTCCCAGGAGGTCACCCATCCCAAAATTACCCCAGGTCAAGCACGCTTAACTGTGGAGTTCTTTCAGTTTAGGCTACCGAAAAGAAGATGCATCTTGTTGGTATAGGTAGTACAAATCAATTCATATAAGCCCTCCTCAACTGTATAGTCCCATACATATACAGTCTTAGGATCCCTCTCATTCGGGTGTGTAATCGGTTCATTCATGTACCCCTCCGCTTAGAGGACCTTGCGAGGAGTCGCTCCTTGTCCGTGCCCTCTTTGCACCGGTGATCACTCCTCGTCCTCGTCTACTATTCCTAATTGTTTCTCACAAACTATAATGTAACTAAAGCTCGGAATGCTCCTACTTGAACGGTTTGAAATCTTCACGTGCTACCTCCTTCCTCAGCTACAGCTTCGTTGCTTTAGGTGGACACGTCTGTCTCTGGTAACGACAACGGAAAATAAACATAAGAGTGAGAAATACATGATTTCTCAGTAAGAGTTCCTACTTGTACTAAAAGTGTCATCGTTGTCGTCCCAGTCACTTCGGGTTTATTATAAAAAGGTGAACAGGTAAGGATTTTTAAGACAAAGACAATAGCCGCTAGCTCTAAGTCATGGGTTGGGTAATTAACTTCATGGGGTTTGAGCTGTCTAGAGGCATAGGCTACTACATTCCTATTTTGCATCAAAACACATCCTAGTCCTCTTCCCGAGGCATCACAATACACCTCAAATTTTTCTTTTGGGTCAGGTAGGATTAGGACAGGGGTAGTGGTCAACTTCTTCTTTAGTTCTTGGAAACTCTCTTCACATTCTGGGCTCCATATAAAAGCTGAATTCTTCCTTGTTAGCTTGGTGAGGGGTAAGGTAATTTGGGAAAAACCTCTAATGAACCTTCGGTAGTACCCGGCTAGCCCTAGAAAACTCCTAATCTCCTTTACAGTGGTAGGGGTTTCCCATTGTTGCACCACTTCTATCTTACTTGGGTCTACTGCTATTCCCCCATGTGACACTACATGACCTAAGAACTTAACTTCCTTCATCCAAATTCACACTTGGACAACTTTGCATAAAGTTTCTTGTTCCTCAACACCTCCAACACCACTCGTAAGTGTTCTTCGTGCTCTTCTTCAGTTCTTGAGTAAACTAGAATGTCATCGATGAACACTATTACAAACTTGTCCAAGTATGGTCTAAATATCCTATTCATGTAGTCCATAAAACACTGCCGGTGCATTGGTTAACCCAAACGACATCACATTAAACTCATAATGTCCATATCTAGTCCTAAAGGCTGTCTTTGGTATGTCCTCCTCCTTCACTCGAATCTGGTGGTATCCTGATCGCAGATCTATCTTGGAAAACACTTGGGCTCCTCTTAATTGGTCCATGAGGTCATTTATTCTAGGCAAAGGGTACTTATTTTTTATAGTCACTTTGTTTAACTGCCTATAATCCACACATAATCGCATACTTCCATCCTTCTTCTTGACAAATAGCACTGGGGCTCCCCATGGTGAAGCACTAGGCCTAATGAATTTCTTCTCTAGTAGCTCCTCTAATTGCTTCTTCAATTACATTAACTCGACGGTGGCATCCTATAAGGAGCTATAGATATGGGTCCCGTTCCCGGTACCAAATCTATAGAAAACTCGATCTCCCTTTTTGGAGGAAATTCAGGTATGTCATCAGGAAAAACATCTGAGAATTCCTTTACTACAAGGATCTTTTCTAGAGCTTGCTCCACTTCCCTCTCACTTGTCATCAGGAAAACATATCCTCGCTCTTCATTTCTACTATCCCCCATGATAATGGAGTTTAGGTATAGTCGTACCTTTCTATCAAGTTTAGAGGGATTGGGTAAATATGGTTTGGGAAGAAATACTAGTGACTTATTTGCACAATGTAGTAACACACGATTAGCCGAAAGCCAATCCATGGCTAAGATTACATCAAAACTAGATAAGGGTAGACAAACTAAATCATGATGAAAAATCCTATCAGCTACCTCAAATTCACAATTTAGGCAGGCTTGATTAGTTCTAACAGTATTTGTAGTGGGTGTAGAGACAACTAAGATGATTTTTAAGTCAGATATATACAACCTCAACTTATTAGCATAATCATATGAAATGAATGAATGTGTTGCGCCAGAATCAAACAATACAATTAAGGGTTTTCCATTAATTATACACTTACCTTGAATCAGATCATCGGATTCTAAGGGCATCTCAGCAGTGATAGCAAACACGCGTCCCTGTGCCTTAGGCTTAAGTGTAGAGGACTGATTGAACTTTAGGCACTCTCTAGAATAGTGTCCTGCCTGTCCACACCGATAACAAACATTCTTACCAAATCTGCATTCCCCTCCATGTATCTTTCCACAAGTGGCACAAGGGGGTCTAGTCATAGGTTCAGGGACAGTAGCCATCCTAGGTCGATTAATAGCTTGTGTCCTAGGTTGATTCATCATAGGGTGTTGGGGTTGTTTCCCTTTAAATCCACCTCCTTGGTAGGGTTTCTTGTGAGGGGGTGGGAACCCTCGGTGACCTTGTTGAGCAGACCTCTTCCTATTCTCTTCAACTCGGTGGGCAACTAGCTGGCGATTGCAACTCTCAGCCACTTGGCTTTCTTTGACTAAAGATGCATAGTCGGTGACCTCGGTGGAGCCACAGATGCCAAAATGTCTGGCCTCAAACCACTCTCATATTTCATGCATTTCCAAGCCTCGTTGGGATCCCTTTGGTAGCTAGTTGAGTGTTTGATCAGTTCTTCAAACTTAGCTGTGTACTCAGCCACACTTCGATTTGCCTGTGTCAGCAATAGAAACTCTACTTCCTTTGCCTTCTTAACCGGATCTGGAAAATATTTCTTATGGAACGTGGCATAGAAGACCTCCCACGTAATCTGTATGTTAGTATTTTCAAGCAAGCCCTTTGCACCCTTCCACCACGCAGCAGCCTCTCCTTTCAGCATATAAGTAAAGAATGCCGCCTTTTGTTCATCAGAGCATTCTACCACTGAGAAAACCTTCTCCATCTCTTGAATCCATATGTCAGCTATTTCGGGGTTAGTTGTCCCTTTGAATTCTGGAGGTCTAGCCCTCTTGAATTCTGAGAATTTTCCATGTTCTTGATTCCCAACTGACTCCTCTGACCACCTATTCATCTGCTCCATCATCACTGTTGCTTGTGCTTGCATAGCCCTAGCCATCTCCTGGAGTGCATTTGCCAGTTCATCACGATTACCTCCACCGCGTGCCCCATGCGTAAATGCGTGCATTTCTTGCCATTAGTTCCTAGACACACCAAACAACAGTCATCGAGTTGATCAGGCTCAATACTATAGCTAAGCATGGTAGCAACTATGGTAGTATCACAAGACGATCATGCATTTCTAAATCCTATATCCCATCATACAGATAAGATTAATAGCATGATATTATAGACAGAAGCATAGTCAGTCCATTCCTCAGGCTTAAATAGGATGAACTGCTCTGATACCATAATGTAACACCCTAATAGAACCCCATTGTGCTTAAGTTCACATTTGGATTCTATTAGTTGTCACTTATGCCTTGCATTTATTTTCTTTTGAAATTAACTTAGAAAAATAGTGGAAGTTTTTATTTTTTCTTTAAATAAATTAATTTTTTTAAAACTTAAGCCTGTAACGAGAAGTGAAATACATAGCGCTTTTATAGATAATAATCAAGTTACATTGCGCACTTAATTAAATAAGCGGAATACGAGACTAATTGTAGAACTATTATTACATAAACTGGAATATAATCACTTAATACATAAGTCACAACAGGGCATATATCATATTGATAAGTTATTACAAATAACAATATAAGTTCTACTATTACTAATTGTTTCTCACAAACTATAATGTAACTAAAGCTTGGAATGCTCATACTTCAAAGGTTTGAAATCTTCATGCGCTACCTCCTTCCTCAGCTATAGCTTCGTTGCTTTAGGTGGACACGTCTATCTTTGGTAACGACAACGGAAAATAAACATAGGAGTGAGAAATACATGATTTCTCAGTAGGAGTTCCTACTTATACTAAAAGTGTCATCGTTGTCGTCCCAGTCACTTTGGGTTTATTATAAAAAGGTGAACAGGTAAAGATTCAATTATCAAACTTTCACAAACATGATTAGCCGAAGTGCAGTTACTTTTAAACTAATCTTGAACATTAGCAGAAATATCCATTCAGTATTTCATCAAGCATACATATAAGCATATCATGTAAAACCACTAATAAGCAATAATCATTTAGGAGCTGCATGCATTTCATGATTACTCATCCTCAACATTCACTTGTTTAGTGATCAACATATTTCTTAATTACTCACGGGATGAATGCATCAATGCCTTAGACCACCCTAAAAGGGTAATGAGCTCATACCATGGCCGTCGCCACAACCTTTTTTGGTTTCCTTTCCGTTGCCGTGATCTCAACGGTTTAGGGGGTTAAGCTGTGAGTTTAGCTCAAGTCCACTTTTCTAGACTTTCATTGCTACTTTTTCAAACTTTACTTTTATTATTTCCTTTGAAAATGAATGTATGCATATCATCATGTAATCACAATAAATCATGGGCAATCAATCATTCATCTTCATCATTTCATAACTCATCACCATACATTCACTTTACTATAATTCACTTCATGAAACATGGATAATTTCATGTAAATCTCATAGTAAACATTTTCATAAATGATTCATTTTAAGCAACCAAAGTTATCAAGTTGAGTTCCTAGTGTTCCTAAGAGGTAATGGATGTCTTAGTATTATCTTTTTCTCTTAGTGTTCTTTGTACTCTTAGAATTCCATTAATACATTAATGCACTTCAAAATATTATTATAGGTTCTTTATATATTTTTATTATGGTTTTCATATAACTCTTGAAGATTATTATTCTACTTAAATTCTTAAAATTCTCTTTTTACAAGACTTGATTCTTTTATTTATAGTTTTGACATCTTTTAGAAGAAAGTTTATAATTCTCTGTATACTTGTTATCTCAGCTTAGTAAAGGTAGTTCCAAATTTCTAACTCATCAAATTTTAGCATTTACATCTTTGGAATAGTGTAAATCGATTGTAAACCATGCATAGGAGGGTTTCCAGGAAAGATAGGTGGGTCACAATGGACACGCTTAAATACCAAGTCTTTCCTTAGCCAGAACCTTTCCAAACTGCACTTTCACAGTACACTATCCCGAAATTTATTTCTCATTCTGTATTTATGTGGTACAAAGCTTTATACATAACATACATGGGTGTATTCCTATATGTGTTAGCTCTCCAACAAAGTTGAAATCAGTCCATTTGCATTTTTCTAGAGTGAGTTACACCTATTTTACTACTACAAGGTCAGATTTAAAGTTTTAGTCTTAGGCTCTACTTTAAAAATTTATATCTTGAGCTAGAAAACTCCGTTTTGGGTGATTCTTTTTGGAGAGTGTTTTATGATGCATCTAGTTTATGGTAAAAATATTTTTATTTCAAGATACTTCATATTTTATGAGTATTAAATTTCGGAACACCTACTGTAAGAAATAGCCAAAAATCCAGCACTTACCGTTTTCATGTTTTATGTCACTTATTTTAACACAAGGATCACACAACATATTTCAAGCATCATTTGAGCATGAAAGCAACATAATATCACTTTGGAAGCAGAATGGAACAAGGGGTTTCACAAAATATTTATACAATATCCCCTTGAAACATTTTTATCAACAAACATAAGCTTGATGGCATCCTAACCATGAGCAAGGTTAGATGTCATCATGGCTTACACAACCAAAGTGAGGGCTCCTACCTCTTGTGTAGGGTCTAAAAAAGGGTCCTTCTCTTCTTCCTTAAGCTTGAACAAGAGTCCTTGGAGTGGATGACCCTCCTTGAATCTTGGCTCTAGAACTTGAGTGCTTAAGAAAATATTTCTCACTAGAGTTAAAGATTGTAACTCTTGTGAGGGCTAGTGAAAGTTTGGACTTAGGATTTAAGTGTTTGGATGAAGTTTAGAGGATCAAGAGAAGTCTAAGAAGAATGATAGAATAAGAAAGAAAGAACACTTAGGGAGTTTCTGAATTGAAGAGTGTTTGAGGAGTATTTATAGTGGAAAGATTAGAGAAAAAACAGAAGAAGGAAAGCACTTGGAGCATGATTTATGGAAACATGTTGGCTGAATTTTGGGATGAAAATGCTCCTTGTTTTGTGCAAACATGTTTCCATGTTTTATGCAAACATGTTGGATGAAAATGCTCCATGTTTTGTGCAAACATGTTTCCATGTTTTTTGCAAAGATGTTAGTGGAGATTTTCTAACCTTTAGTGCATGTATGTGATTCAGAAATGTGTATGATGTATGTGGTTAAATTATTGTGTTATCATCTTAATCCAATGGCTTAGATTCATTCTTGTCTAAAGACAAGTGTAGGGATTTGTGCAAATGGCATTGTAGTAATTTCTTTAACTAAGACAAGGATATTTTGTAATTAGACAATGATAGTGGTATTCTTGTAATTCCATTCATAGAGTAAGGGTATCTTTGTCATTTAATAAGGCAAGGGTAGTTTGGTAATTTCCTTTACATAGCAAGGGCATTTTCGTAATTTCCACTAAGTGATGGCATTTTCGTAATTCTTTGCATTTTTCTCTAGACATACTTAAGTAGTCTATTTGTTGTGTTTCATAACATTTGTCTAGATTCTCTTGGTTTTGCTATCGATAATTAAGATTAATATTTATCTTAGTTATAAATTTGGGGATGTTACAACGCCTACCACCACTATCACTATCTTCCACTTCTTTTCCCCTTTCCATTGAAATATCCATCTTCTTCAACCCTAAAATTCCTTGCTACTCACACCTTACTAGCACCACAAAAAAACAACGTCGAGGTGCTCATGTTCTACCTATGAGACGTCTTGCCTCTCGTGATGAGCCGACTCGTAGAATCTATTCTAGGCACTCCGAATAGGAAACGTGGGAGAAAAATCTTGTACTAGTTTGTTAAGTCTTTATTTGCATGATAATTTCTATTGCACTAATGTATTTGTCTTGATCTATGTCAATGATGTGCTGCTTTGTTTCCTGTAAGTGTTGGGTATTCAGTAAGGAACAATCATTATTTATAATGGTGTCGTTATATTAATTGAGTGAGGTATTTCATATTTATCTGTGACTCGATGTTATCTTTTTACTTTTATAGGTAAGGTGGTTGATACAAATTAGTTAGTATGCGCGGCTCACGTTTTGTAATTTTTTTAAAAATATTTACCATATTTTTGCTAAAGTATTTTCAATGGTTTAAGTTAAAGACTGGAACAAAAGAGTAATAACTAGTAATTAACTTAAATGCATCCTAGGCGTGTTGAGTTAAATATTAGGGTGTTACATTTTGGTATCAGAGCAATTCGATCTTCACGGAGCCTGAGGATTGGACTAATTATGCTTCTCAAGCATGATACGATAGTTATGTCATGTGTAGTTGCTTTGTTAATGGAATAAGCCATAAGATAGAAATGCATGACTGTTGTGTGTGTATGTGCCATGGTAACTAGCCCACTTAACATGAAGTATTGAGCCTGATCACCTCAGTGTTTGCTATTTTGTGTGCTCAAAAACCAATGGCACGACCACAACAAACTAGGATTACAAATGAAAATGAGCAAGGTAACGAAACTACTGAAGCTCTTAGGGACATGGCAAGGGCCCTGGAAAGGATGTTTGAACGAATGGACCGTCAAGACGAAGCTGGTCGCTTTCCTATTAATGCTGAAGGTCTTGAGCATGCCCGATTTGGAGAATTTCATAGGGCGAACCTGCCGTCTTTTAGAGGAGCTCTAAATCCAAACCTAGCTGATGAGTGGATCAAGAGCATGGAGAAAAACTTTTCAGTGATCGTTTGTACCGAAGAATAGAATGTGACTTTTGCTACATACATGCTAGAGGCGGATGCCAAATTTTGGTGGACTGGTACTCGAAGACTATTGGAAGCATCTGGTACTTTGATAAATTGGGAGGTATTTAAGCATTATTTCTATGAGAAGTATTTTCCTAAATCGGTAAAAAATGCCAAGGACATAGAATTTATGCAGTTAACTCAAGGAAGAATGAGCATTGCACAATACACTGCAAGGTTTGAGGAATTGATCAAGTTTTCGAGGATCTTTCAAGGTAACCCTGATGAGATTTGGAAGTGCGTAAAATATGAGTCTGGGCTTAAGGCGGAAATCAATGTTGCTGTTGCACATATGGAAATCAGGGACTTCCCTGCCCTAGTCAACAAGTGTCGTACCATTGAAGATGGCCATAAGAAATTGAGCATATCAAGAGTTGAAAATTCCATTAAGAAGCTGGCACCACAAGCTCCGAGATTTAAGCTGCCATTCAGACCACAGTTCAAGCCACAATTCAGACCACAAGGACCTCAAAGGAATTTTCATCAGGGAGGATCAAGTGGTTTCAAAGGCAAGGCACCCCAAAGGGTACCCCAGAGAGCCCCGGTTGCACCCCCCAAGCCTACACCTGCAGTAGTATGCCCTAAATGTGAGAAGTCACATGGAGATCGACCTTGCCTATTAGGCCAAGGAGTTTGCTTTAAATGTGGAAAACTCGGTCATTATGCTAGGGAATGCACTGAAAGAAAATCGATGGTTCCTGACCCCAAACCACAACGTCAAGGGAGGGTCTTCACTCTTAATGCTGAAGACTCATCAAAGTCCAGAAACCTCATAGAAGATAAGTGTGAAATGAATGGTAGAACCTTAATTGTACTATTTGACTCTAGCGCAACTCACTCGTTCATATCTCATACTAGTGTCGAGTCATTGCAATTATGTGTGTCAGAACTTCCTTTTGATCTTACTATTTCTACACCCACTGGTAGACCTGTTAGGACTAGTAGATGTTGCTTAAATTGCCATATCATTGTAGAAGGTAGACTATTTATGTTGGATCTAGTTTGCTTGCCTATGCATGGTCTAGACATAATTCTTGGCATGGATTGGCTTTATGCTAACCATGTAATGTTGAACTGTTATACAAAGTCTGTTATCTTTCTCCTGATCCCTAGTGTGCCTAGTAAACCTCTAAATCTTTACTTAAATGCAATAGAAGTCAACTGTTATGGGGGAGATAGTAAGGGATATGTTCTCCTAGCCGCTAGCGAAGTAGACTCTAAGCAGAAAATTGATGATGTATTTGTAGTAAAAGACTATCCTAAGGTGTTTCCAAACAACATACCTGAGTTCCCTCCGGTAAGAGAAATAGAGTTCTCCATAGAATTGATTCTAGGAGTAGGACCAATGTCCATAGCACCCTATAGGATGTCACCCCTAGAATTAACCGAGTTGAAGACTCAGTTGGAGGAGCTTTTGGAAAAGAAGTATGTGAGACCTAGTGCATCCCCATGGGGAGCCCCGGTGTTGTTTGTTAAGAAGAAGGATGGAAGTATGAGGTTATGTGTAGACTATCAGCAGTTAAATCGAGTGACAATAAAGAGCAAGTACCCTTTACCTAGGATAGATGACTTGATGGATCAGTTAAGGGGAGCAGTAGTGTTCTCAAAAATTGATTTGAGGTCGGGATATCATCAGATTAGAGTAAAGGATGAAGACATACCTAAGACTGCTTTTAGGACCCGATATGGTCATTTTGAGTTCACAGTCATGTCATTTGGATTAACTAATGCTCCTGCTGTATTCATGGACTACATGAATAGGATCTTCAGGCCCTATTTGGATAAGTTTGTGGTTGTTTTCATAGATGACATACTCATTTATTCAAAAACCCACAAGGAGCATGAACATCATTTGAGGATAATTTTGGAGATTCTAAAGGAAAAGAAGTTGTATGCGAAGTTGTCTAAATGTGAATTTTGGTTGGAGGAAGTAAAGTTCTTAGGACATGTAGTGTCAAAAGGAGGTATCGCAGTAGACCCTAGTAAGATTGAGGCTGTGATGAGCTGGGAGATACCTACTACGGTAATGGAGATACAAAGCTTTTTAGGACTTGCTGGCTATTACCGTAGGTTCATTAAAGGATTTTCTCAAATTTCCTTACCCTTGACCAAGCTTACTAGGAAGAATTCCCCTTTTGTTTAGACTCCGGAGTGTGAAAAGAGTTTCCATGAGCTAAAGGTAAAATTGACCACAACCCCAATGTTAGTATTACCTGACCCTAGTATACCATTTGTGTAACACCCTAATAGAACCCCACTGTGCTTAAGTTCACATTTGGATTCTATTAGTTGTCACTTTTGCATTGTATTTATTTTCTTTTGAAATTAACTTAGAAAAATAGTGGAAGTTTTTTTTTTCTTTAAATAAATTAATTTTTTGAAAACTTAAGCTTGTAATGAGAAGTGAAATACATAGCACTTTTATATATAATAATCAAGTTACGTTGCGCACTTAATTAAATAAGCGGAATAAGAGACTAAGTGTAGAACTATTATCACATAAACTGGAATATAATCACTTAATACATAAGTCATAACAGGGCATATATCATACTGATAAGTTATTACAAATAACAATATAAGTTCTACTATTACTAATTGTTTCTCACAAACTATAATGTAACTAAAGCTTGGAATGCTCATACTTCAAAGGTTTGAAATCTTCATGCGCTACCTCCTTCCTCAGCTATAGCTTCGTTGCTTTAGGTGGACACGTCTATCTTTGGTAACGACAACGGAAAATAAACATAGGAGTGAGAAATACATGATTTCTCAGTAGGAGTTCCTACTTATACTAAAAGTGTCATCGTTGTCGTCCCAGTCACTTTGGGTTTATTATAAAAAGGTGAACAGGTAAAGATTCAATTATCAAACTTTCACAAACATGATTAGCCGAAGTGCAGTTACTTTTAAACTAATCTTGAACATTAGTAGAAATATCCATTCAGTATTTCATTAAGCATACATATAAGCATATCATGTAAAACCACTAACGAGTAATAATCATTTAGGAGCTGCATGCATTTCATGATTACTCATCCTCAACATTCACTTGTTTAGTGATCAACATATTTCTTAATTACTCACGGGATGAATGCATCAATGCCTTAGACCACCCTAAAAGGGTAATGAGCTCATACCATGGCCGTCGCCATAACCTTTTTGGTTTTCATTCCGTTGCCGTGATCTCAACGGTTTAGGGGGTTAAGCCGTGAGTTTAGCTCAAGTCCACTTTTCCAGACTTTCATTGCTACTTTTTCAAACTTTACTTTTATTATTTCCTTTGAAAATGAATGTATGCATATCATCATGTAATCACAATAAATCATGGGCAATCAATCATTCATCTTCATCATTTCATAACTCATCACCATACATTCACTTTACTATAATTCACTTCATGAAACATGGATAATATCATGTAAATCTCATAGTAAACATTTTCATAAATGATTCATTTTAAGCAACCAAAGTTATCAAGTTGAGTTCCTAGTGTTCCTAAGAGGTAATGGATGTCTTAGTATTATCTTTTTCTCTTAGTGTTCTTTGTACTCTTAGAATTCCATTAATACATTAATGCATTTCAAAATATTATTATAGGTTCTTTATATATTCTTATTATGGTTTTCGTATAACTCTTGAAGATTATTATTCTACTTAAATTCTTAAAATTCTCTCTTTACAAGACTTGATTCTTTTATTTATAGTTTTGACATCTTTTAGAAAAAAGTTTATAATTATCTGTATACTTGTTATCTCAGCTTAGTAAAGGTAGTTCCAAATTCCTAACTCATCAAATTTTAGCATTTACATATTTGGAATAGTGTAAATCAACTGTAAACCATGCATAGGAGGGTTCCCAGGAAAGAGAGGTGGGTCACAATGGACATGCTTAAATACCAAGTCTTTCCTTAGACAGAACCTTTCCAAACTGCACTTTCACAGTACACTATCCCGAAATTTATTTCTCATTCTGTATTTACATGGTACAAAGCTTTATACATAACATACATGGGTGTATTCCTATATGTGTTAGCTCTCCAACAAAGTTGAAATCAGTCCATTTGCATTTTTCTAGAGTGAGTTACACCTATTTTACTACTACAAGGTCAGATTTAAAGTTTCAATCTTAGGCTCTACTTTAAAAATTTATATCTTGAGCTAGAAAACTCCGTTTTGGGTGATTCTTTTTGGAGAGTGTTCTATAATGAGTCTAGTTTATAGTAAAATTATTTTAATTTCGAGATACTTGATATCTTATGAACAGTAGCTTTTGAAGTACCTGCTGCCAGAAACAACTAGAAATTCCAGCACCTACCATTTTCATGTCTTAAGTTACCTTTATTAAATAAGGTTTCACATACAATCTTTTCAAGTTATATTTGAGTTTGATAACATCATAAGGGTACTCATAACAAAATAGAACATGTCATATTTCTAAAAATATATTTTTCAAATAATCATTTAAAACTTTTGACAATAACTCAAACTTGAGGCATTCTATCAAGGTTAGAAGCCAACAATACTTGAACAATTAAAGATGAAGCTCCTACCTCTTGTGTAGGGTCTAAAAAGGGTCATTCTCTTCTTCAAGAGTCTTTGGAGTGGATGACCCTCCTTGAATCTTGGCTCTAGAACTTGAATGCTTAAGAAAATATTTCTCACTAGAGTTAAAGATTGTAACTCTTGTGAGGGCTAGTGAAAGTTTGGACTTAGGATTGAAGTGTTTGGATGAAGTTTAGAGGATCAAGAGAAGTTTTTAAAGAACATAAGAAGAATGATAGAATAAGAAAGAAAGAACACTTCGGGAGTTTTTGAATTGAAGAGAGTTTGAGGAGTATTTATAGTGGAAAGATTAGAGAAAAAACAGAAGAAGGAAAGCACTTGGAGCATGATTTATGGAAACATGTTGGCTGAATTTTGGGATGAAAATGCTCCTTGTTTTGTGCAAACACGTTTCCATGTTTTGTGCAAACACGTTTCCATGTTTTATGCAAACATATTGGATGAAAATGCTCCATGTTTTATGCAAACATGTTTCCATATTTTATGCAAACATATTTCCATGTTTTGTGCAAAGATGTTGTGGATATTTTCTAACCTTTAGTGCATGTATGTGATTCAGAAATGTGTATGATGTATGTGGTTAAATTATTGTGTTATCATCTTAATCCAATGACTTAGATTCATTATTGTCTAAAGACAAGTCTAGGGATTTGTGCAAATGGCATTGTAGTAATTTCTTTAACTAAGACAAGGATATTTTTGTAATTAGACAATGATAGTGGTATTCTTGTAATTCCATTCATAGAGTAAGGGTATCTTTGTCATTTAATAAGGCAAGGGTAGTTTGGTAATTTCCTTTACATAGCAAGGGTATTTTCGTAATTTCCACTAAGTGATGGCATTTTCGTAATTCTTTGCATTTTTCTCTAGACATACTTAAGTAGACTATTTGTTGTGTTTCATAACATTTGTCCAGATTCTCTTGGTTTTGCTATCGCTAATTAATATTTACCTTAGTTATAAATTTGGGGATGTTACAATTCGAGGTATATTGTGACGCTTCGGGGAAAGGTTTGGGTTGTGTTTTGATGCAAAATAGGCAAGTGGTAGCCTATGCATCTAGGCAACTCAAACCACATGAAGCAAATTATCCCACCCATGACCTAGAGTTAGCGGCAGTTGTGTTTGCACTGAAGGTATGGAGACATCATTTGTATGGGGTAAAGTTCGAAGTGTTCTCTGATCACAAGAGTCTCAAGTATCTCTTTGATCAGAAGGAATTAAATATGAGGCAGAGGAGGTGGATGAAATTTCTGAAGGATTATGACTTTGGGTTGAACTATCATCCTGGCAAGGCTAATGTAGTGGCTGACGCCTTGAGCCGAAAGTCATTACACTTGTCTCAGATGATAGTTAAGGAAGTGGAATTGATTGAGAAGTTTAGGGATCTAAATTTAGGAATGACATTGACCACTAAAGGCATGCGAATGTGTCATCTCAGTGTGACAAGTGATTTCAAGGAGAGAATTACTCGATCTCAACAAGAGGATGAGGAATTTAAGGAGACTTTGGAAACCATAGAAGAGGGGAAGTTGAAAGGATTTTCCTTAGGAAATGATAAGTTGTGGAGGTTTGAAGGTAGAATTTGTGTGCCAGCGAGTGGTGATCTACGAAAGGAAATTTTGCTGGAGGCTCATAAGAGCCATTTCACCATTCATCATGGTGCCACCAAGATGTATCAGGATTTGAAAAAGATGTTTTGGTGGCCCGGTTTGAAGCGAGATGTGGTAACATGGGTGAATAAGTGCTTGGTCTGTCAAAGGTGAAGATTGAGCACCAAAGACCTTCTGGAATGTTACAACCCTTGTCAATTCCCGAATGGAAATGGGATAGTATCTCAATGGATTTTGTAACAGGGCTACCCAAGACCCAAACTGGCTATGACACCATATGGGTGATTGTGGATCGGCTAACTAAGTCGGCTCACTTTTTACCTATTAAAGTGACTTATTCCCTGGATAAGTTAGCCCAGTTGTATATCCAAGAGATTGTGAGATTTCATGGAGTGCCGTCAATGATAATCTCGGACCGAGATCCGCAGTTTACATCACGTTTTTGGGGAGCCTTTCAGAAGGCATTTAGTTCGAAGTTGTGCCTAAGTACAGCTTACCACCCTCAAACAGATGGCCAATCAGAGAGGACCATTCAAACCCTAGAAGATATGTTGAGGGCATGTGTGTTAGACCAGAAAGGAAGTTGGGATAAGTACCTACCATTAGTCGAGTTTGCATATAACAATAGTTATCATGCAAGTATTGATATGGCACCATATGAGGCCCTTTATGGAAGGAAGTGTCAATCCCCTTTGTGTTGGTATGAACCTGGTGAGCAAAGCATGTTAGGACCTGAGGTCATTAGGGAAACCACTGACCAGATCAAAAGAATTAGGGATAGGATTTGAACTGCTCAAAGTCGACAGAAGAGCTATGCAGATAAGCGGCGAAAGCCACTGGAATTCCAAGAGGGAGAACATGTTTTCCTTAGGATCACCCCCACGACAAGCCTAGGGTGAGCCATGAGAGTCAAAAAGTTGAGCCCTAGATTTCTTGGTCCCTTTGAAATTTTTAATAGAGTGGTCAGTAGCATATCGAATAGCCTTGCCACCGAACTTGTCTAACCTTCACAATGTCTTTCATGTCTCTCAGTTAAGAAAGTATCAATCTGACCCTAGTCATGTATTGGAGCCAGAGCAAGTACAATTAAGGGAGGACCTAACCTTCAATTTACCGCCTATAAGGATTATGGACATCAAGCAGTTATGGAACAAAGACGTATCTTTGGTCAAAGTAGCATGGGGACAAGGTAAAGCGGAAAATTTTACATGGGAATTGGAATTGGAAATGAAGAATCAGTATCCCAAACTATTCACAGGTAACAAATTTTGAGGACGAAATTCTTTCTAAGGAGGGGAGAAATGTAACGTCCCAAATTTTTACTGCTATGTAAAATTACCAAAATGCCCCTAGGTAAATTTTGCATGAGAATTGAGGTCGAGCAATCCTTAGTAAGGAATTTTAACATTAGGGCAACATTATATGAGGCTTGAATAGCAATCTGTGCGAAAATCATAAATCCCGATTTTTCTATGCGCAAATGGCCAAATTGCCCCTGAGGTTATTTTGCCCCGAAAATCAAAGATAACCAATCCCGATTATCCTCAAGGGGTTAATTTTATATTTGAAGGGGATTATTTGTGTTATGATGATATCATGGTAAAAATCTCAATTCCCGATTTTTACTGTACATAAAATTACCGAATTACCCCTGCTGTAATTTAGTGTGAAATTAAGCAATCCTTGAACCCAGTTATCACTAAGAAGTTCAAAAAAATGTTTATTTCAAGTATGACTTGATATCTAGAAATGTTCAGGTAATTCTAGAAAGCTTTTATGTGAAATTACCTTTTTACCTCTAGTTGTGCTAAATAAGTTCACTTATGTAATTAAGGAAATGTTAAAGCTCTAATTGAACTCAAATTGATTTCATTCATTAACCTTGAGTTAAAAATTAATTACCCAAGGTTAAAAATAATTACTTGAGGTTAAAAAATAATTACCTAGGATAATTAGAGTTTAAGAAATTTTTAGGGAAGTTAATTTCTTTTCTTGATTACTAGAACTTATAAAATCAATAATGTTAAGATTAAGGTAAATATAAGGCATTTTCTTTCTTTGACTTGAGGTTAGAACTTAAGTTACTAATTAATCTTTTACTCAATTGAGATTAACTCCATCTCTAGAGTAAGATTACTCTTTAACCTTGTCTTGTTGAATCTTATACATTTTATTTTTACCATTTATTCAAATTTACAAATTCCTAAACCTACCACCTAATTAACTATACTATCCTATGTGTCCTACCACTTAGAAAATAAATAAACTTGTCCCCCATTATTCTCAACAAAGGCCACGGCTCCATGCCATCCTCATGGCCACATTTTATTTTATTTCAAGGAATAATGCACACACAAACACATCATTACCTTACCATATGCTTTGTTGGAGTTGTCTTGCACATTATTGCTCAAAAATTCTGCCTCCATTACAGCCATAAGGCCACGGTTTTGCAGCTCCAAAACTCCTATATATATATATATATATATATATATATATGTGTGTGTGTGTGTGTGTGTGTGTGTGTGTGTGTGTGTGTGTGTGTGTGTGTGTGTGTGTGTGTGTGTGTGTGTGTGTGTGTGTTTTTCTAGAGCCTAATGCACACACAAACACTTATTCTTACTACTTGCATTTTTTGTGGTAGTCTTGCTCAGAAAAATTGGCCAAAAATCCTCTATTCTCTCTCTAAACTCAAAGCTCTCTTCTTCATCCTCCTCCATCTCCAAGAGACTCTATTCTTGACATTCATCCAAGTTCTCAAGCTCAAACAAACATATATCCACCATAAACCAACTCCTAAGCACTTAAACTTTCCATTTCTAAGCATTAGAACACAAGAAAAATCCTTCCTCAACATCAACCTTCTTGGCTGAAATATCACAAGCATTAGGATCATATTTTTGGTTCTTGATTAATCATAGAAGATCAAGCTTTCTTTAAGAAACAAGAAAAAACTTGGTAGGGACTTTATTTCATATTCTTTCTCATGTTCTTCTTCTTTAACTCTTTGAATTTTTATGATGACCATGGCTTGATAATAAATTTAAGAAATAAGGTTCTTGGAACCTTGGTAATAAAGGACTCTAATGCTTACTAATGTTTAAGATCTATTAGGAATAATAATTTAATCTTGTGAAGTTTTTGAGCTTTAAGTGAGCAAGATATAAAATGGACTTGCACTCATGTTTATGTTTCAATGCCTTGCATATCATATTTATTTTCAAGCCATCACCTTAAATCTAAAAGATTAAAGAAATGGATTTGCATTATCATGTTTAATTTTCAAGTCTTGCATATCATATTTATTTCAAGTCGTCACTAAATTTTAAAGACTTAATAATGAATGTGCATCTCATGTTTATAATTCAAGTCTTGCACATTATATTTATATTTTCAAGTCATCACCTTATAATGTTAAAGATTAAAAAATGAGGTTGCATAGCATGTTTACTTTTGGTTATCACCTAAGATCTTAAAGCTAAAAAAAAAAAAAAATTGTCCTTGGATCTTAAATAAAAGTTTTACTTCATGGCTATGCTAATGGATATGTATTTTCGGCCATGATATGATGGTGAGGTTGAGATAACTTTTATTTCATTTTATAGTTCAAATCTTGTGTTTTGGAATTTTAGTAAGTTGTGCTTTAGAAGTTTTACATGTCTTGAAACTTAAAAGATAGTAAAAATAGCATTTTCATGAGCAAAAAGATTTATTATTAAACCTTGTGATTTGCTATCTATTTGGTATTAATGTTTGGTCATACTAAGTGGAAAAAAATAATTTTAAGTGTTTCCTAAGTCTTAAATCAAGTAGCAAGGAAAAACAGTATCTAGAAAGGATCAAAATTGTAATTTTAGGAAGATTTAGAAAAATAATTTTCTGGTACTATTCATTACTGTCTTGGAACTGTTCATCACTGAAGGGTACTGTTCATAGGCATAATAATCATTAATAATTGTTGTAAAAATTATTTTTGGTATCTTAGATGTATAAAAGAATAATTACAAGTTCTAGTTTGGGCCATTTTGCAAAATATAGAAAGTTGTGTTTTGAACTATCAATTATGTTATTTAAGCCAAATGACTTTAATTCAAGTTATTAATGATGTTAAATGTATCCATGTATTCAAAATACCATTTACAATGTTTAGAACAAGTTTCAGAAGTTTCGGTAATTGTTAAGGTTGAAAAATAAGTGATTTTGCACGTTAACCCCTAAAGTGTGGCAAAATTTAGTCTATGACCATAGACGATTTCTATGATGAACTTAAATGAATTCTAGTTGTTATGGGTCTCTTAAAAGTATAGAGAAATTTTGAGAATCATTGGTTTGAGGAAATATGTTAAAAAGAAAAAAATTACGTTTTGACCACAATCTTTGAGAAATTGCAGTTTAGACCCTCTTTTGGGCTTAAGTGTAAATATTGATAACTTGAGGAGGTTAGCATAAATCGATATCTTATGGAAGCCATATTCATGTGTTTTAGTCAAAATTTATATGACTTATGATATTTGTGCTTTGTTACTAATTAAGGATTATGCATGCTTAATTCTTGTTTTATGCAATTGGCTATCATTAATATATGGCATCTATCCTGCTAAGTATATTCACTTTCATGAGATATTTGATAATAGCATGCTTATATAAATATATATATGCATACTTATATGATCAATTACTTGATGAATTGTAGCATGCTATGTGTATGATTGATTAATTGAGATGCATATTTAAGAGTTCTATAAGCATGATATATTAAAGGATAAGCTATGATTATATGTTCGTGCTTGCATCTATGAATAACATACTAAGATGAAAGGTGACATAAGACATATGGAAATGATCCTCTAGACTCCCCGAATTAAAGGTTATGAGAGGTGATCCAATGGGGTAATCCTCTAGACTCCCTGAATTAAAGGTTATAAGAGGAGATTCAATAAGAACCCTTTAGACTCCAGGAATTAATGGTTATGAAAGGTGTTCCTAAACCCCCTAACCCGCACTCTGGGAGTCGAGAATTAACTTATCGAGAAGATAAGTGTATACTAGTGACGACTAATGAGGTATAAGCTCATAACCTAGAATTCTCAAGAGTAGAGAAATTATAGGGTGGTTTCCCCAAGGAAAAAGATTGAGAAATTTAAGTCACCTAAAAACATATTAAGGAAAAGTTATATCAAAGGAATTTATGTTCTTTATGTCATGATGCATTTATATATGAACTCTTATGTTATAATGTATATGGCATTGACATGCATTCATGATAATAGTATGATGCATACATGACATCAAGACTCATGTTAAAAGATACGGGCCTCAGCTAATGGTGTTTGGAACTTAATAAATAAAACTTTTATATGCCCACATTTTCATAATGAAACCCGAGGTTCCTGGGGACGATGATGATGACACTCATATTAGGAGGCGGAGGCCCTACTGAGATTCTTTTATAAGATTCTCACTCCCTCTTTATTTCTTTCCATCTCGTCTTCAGAGGTAGATGGCGACGTTCGTGATTTATGTTGATGCCCTTCATGGGAAATGCATTTCGACCCGGCTAACCGATCATACTATTTTATGGGTTGCTGTGCCGTTCATTTGCATGTGTTCATGGATCGTCCTTTTGCATACCCTGTTTCTAGTATGTGGTTTTCTCCTACCGCCCCTTTTTCGGATGACCTTGCTTTCGAGCATGCACAACCGCATCCTCGGTAGTTTTCTCGACCTTTCGTATCGGCAGTTCGAGATTTCCCTGACTATACACCAAGGTAACTGAAACACCCTAATAGAACCCCACTATGCTTAAGTTCACATTTGGATTCTATTAGTTGTCACTTATGCCTTGCATTTATTTTCTTTTGAAATTAACTTAGAAAAATAGTGGAAGTTTTTTTTTCTTTAAATAAATTAATTTTTTTGAAAACTTAAGCATGTAACGAGAAGTGAAATACATAGCGCTTTTATAGATAATAATCAAGTTACATTGCGCACTTAATTAAATAAGCAGAATAAGAGACTAAGTGTAGAACTATTATTACATAAACTGGAATATAATCACTTAATATATAAGTCACAACAGGGCATATATCATATTGATAAATTATTACAAATAACAATATAAGTTCTACTATAACTAATTGTTTCTCACAAACTATAATGTAACTAAAGCTCGGAATGCTCCTACTTAAAAGGTTTGAAATCTTCACGCGCTACCTCCTTCCTCGGCTACAGCTTCGTTGCTTTAGGTGGAGACGTCTGTCTCTGGTAACGATAACGGAAAATAAACATAGGAGTGAGAAATACATGATTTCTCAGTAGGAGTTCCTACTTGTACTAAAAGTGTCATCGTTGTCGTCCTAGTCACTTCGGGTTTATTATAAAAAGGTGAACAGGTAAGGATTCAATTATCAAACTTTCACAAATGTGATTAGCCGAAGTGCAGTTACTTTTAAACTAATCTTGAACATTAGCAGAAATATCCATTCAGTATTTCATCAAGTATACATATAAGCATATCATGTAAAACCACTAATAAGCAATAATCATTTAGGAGCTGCATGCATTTCATGATTACTCATCCTCAACATTCACTTGTTTAGTGATCATCATCTTTCATTTATTTCATCAACATATTTCTTAATTACTCACGGGATGAATACATCAATGCCTTAGACCACCCTAAAAGGGTAATGAGCTCATACCGTGGCCGTCACCACAACCTTTTGGTTTTCTTTCCGTTGCCATGATCTCAACAGTTTAGGGGGTTAACCCGTGAGTTTAGCTCAAGTCCACTTTTCCAGACTATCATTGCTACTTTTTCAGGTTTTTCTTTTATTCTCACTGAGTGAAATCATCAATACCTTAATCCTCAAAGACGATTAAGCAGTGAGTTGGTCTATTTATTATTTCATTTGAAACATGAATGTATGCACATTAATAAATCATGGCACAGTAAATCATTTTATCATTATCATTTCATATCTCATCAATACATTCACATTTCTGTATATCACTTCATGTAACATAGACAATATCATGTAAATTTCATAGTAAACATTCTCATAGATAATTCATATTAAGCAACCAAAGTTATCAAGTTAGGTTTCTAGTGTTCCTAATAGGTTATGGATATCTTGGTATTATCTTTTTCTCTTAGTCTTCTTTGTACTCTTAGTATTTCCATTAATACATTAATACCCTTTAAGATAATTTTAGAGGTTCTTTATATATTTTTATTATGACTTTTATATATATCTCCTGAAGATTATTATTCTACTTAAATCCTTAAAATTATCTCTTTATAAGACTTGAATCTTTTATTTAGAGTTCTGACATCTTTTAGAATAAAATTTGTAGCACTAACATTTTAGATTAGTGTAAATCAACTGTAAATTGTGCATAGTAGGATTCCCAGGAAAGAGAGGTGGGTCACAATGGACACGCTTAAATACCAAGTCTTTCCTTAGCCAGAACCTTTCCAAATTGCACTCTCACAGTATCACGCTACCTTCAAGACTTTCTTAGCACAGTGTCCCGAAAATATATCTCTCATTCTGTATTTTCGTGGTGTAAAAATTTATGCATAGCATACATAAGTGTGTTTGTAGATGTGTTAAATTTTCTACAAAGTTTAAATCAGTCCATTTGCATTTTTCTAGAGTGAGTTACACCTATTTTACTACTACAAGGTCAAATTAAGAGTTTCAGTCTTAGGCTCTACTTTAAAAATTTATATCTTGGGATGGGAAACTCTGTTTTAGGTGATTCTTTTTTGGAGAGTGTTCAACAATGAGTCTAGTTTATAATAAAAATATTTTCATTTCAAGATCCTTCATATTTTATGAACACTAATTTTCGAAGTAACTACTGCCAGAAATAACTAGAAATTCCAGCATCTGCCATGTTCATGTCTTAAGTTATCTTTATTAACTCAAGTTTCACATACAATCTTTTAAGTTATATTTGAGTTTGATAACATCATAAAAGTACTCATAGCAAAATAGAACATGTTGTGTTTTCTAAAAATATGATTATTCAAAACTTTTGACAATAACTCAAGTTTGAGGCATTCTATCCATGAGCAAAGTTAGAAGCCAACAATACTTGAACAAATAAAGAAGAAACTCCTACCTCTTGTGTAGGGTCCAAAAAGGGTCTTTCTCTTCTTCCTTAAGCTTTGAACAAGAGTCTTTGGAGCGGATGACCCTCCTTGAATCTTGGCTCTAGAACTTGAGTGCTTAAGAAAATATTTCTCACTAGAGTTAAAGATTGTAACTCTTGTGAGGGCTAGTGAAAGTTTGGACTTAGGATTTAAGTGTTTGGATGAAGTTTAGAGGATCAAGAGAAGTCTTTGAAGAATATAAGAAGAATGATAGAATAAGAAAGAAAGAACACTTGGGGAGTTTCTGAATTGAAAAGAGTTTGAGGAGTATTTATAGTGGAAAGATTAGAGAAAAAATAGAAGAAGGAAAGCACTTGGAGCATGATTTATGGAAACATGTTGGCTGAATTTTGGGATGAAAATGCTCCTTGTTTTGTGCAAACATGTTTCCATGTTTTGTAACATCCCCTGCTACTTTATGGATTGATGATTGTCCCCACAAACTGTAACATCCCCAAATTTATAACTAAGATAAATATTAATTAGCGATAGCAAAACCAAGAGAATCGGGACAAATGTTATGAAACACAACAAATAGTCTACTTAAGTATGTCTAGAGAAAAATACAAAGAATTACGAAAATGCTATCACTTAGTGGAAATTACGAAAATGCCCTTGCTATGTAAAGGAAATTACCAAACTACCCTTGCCTTATTAAATGACAAAGATACCCTTACTCTATGAATGGAATTACAAGAATACCACTATCATTGTCTAATTACAAAAATATCCACTAACATCTTTGCACAAAACATGGAAACATGTTTGCATAAAACATGGAGCATTTTCATCTAACATGTTTGCACAAAACATGGAAACGTGTTTGCACAAAACATGGAAACGTGTTTGCACAAAACATGGAAACGTGTTTGCACAAAACATGGAAACATGTTTGCACAAAACAAGGAGCATTTTCATCTCAAAATTCAGCCAACATGTTTCCATAAATCATGCTCCAAGTGCTTTCCTTCTTCTGTTTTTTCTCTAATCTTTCCACTATAAATACTCCTCAAACTCTCTTCAATTCAAAAACTCCCTAAGTGTTCTTTCTTTCTTATTCTATCATTCTTCTTATGTTCTTCAAAGACTTCTCTTGATCCTCTAAACTTCATCCAAACACTTAAAGCCTAAGTCCAAACTTTCACTAGCCCTCACAAGAGTTACAATCTTTAACTCTAGTGAGAAATATTTTCTTAAGCATTCAAGTTCTAGAGCCAAGATTCAAGGAAGGTCATCCACTCCAAAGACTCTTGTTCAAAGCTTAAGGAAGAAGAGAAGGACCCTTTTTAGACCCTACACAAGAGGTAGGAGCTTCATCTTTAATTGTTCAAGTATTGTTGGCTTCTAACCTTGATAGAATGCCTCAAGTTTGAGTTATTGTCAAAAGTTTTAAATGATTATTTGAAAAATATATTTTTAGAAATATGACATGTTCTATTTTGTTATGAGTACCCTTATGATGTTATCAAACTCAAATATAACTTGAAAAGATTGTATGTGAAACCTGATTTAATAAAGGTAACTTAAGACATGAAAATGGTAGGTGCTGGAATTTCTAGTTGTTTCTGGCAGCAGGTACTTCGAAAGCTACTGTTCATAAAATATCAAGTATCTTGAAATTAAAATAATTTTACCATAAACTAGACTCATTATAGAACACTCTCCAAAAAGAATCACCCAAAACGGAGTTTTCTAGCTCAAGATATAAATTTTTAAAGTAGAGCCTAAGACTGAAACTTTAAATCTGACCTTGTAGTAGTAAAATAGGTGTAACTCACTCTAGAAAAATGCAAATGGACTGATTTCAACTTTGTTGAAGAGCTAACACATATAGGAATACACCCATGTATGTTATGTATAAAGCTTTGTACCACGTAAATACAGAATGAGAAATAAATTTCGGGATAGTGTACTGTGAAAGTGCAGTTTGGAAAGGTTCTGGCTAAGGAAAGACTTGGTATTTAAGCATGTCCATTGTGACCCACCTCTCTTTCCTGGGAACCCTCCTATGCATGGTTTACTATGGATTTACACTATTCCAAAGATGTAAATGCTAAAATTTGATGAGTTAGGAATTTGGAACTACCTTTACTAAGCTGAGATAACAAGTATACAGAGAATTATAAACTTTCTTCTAAAAGATGTCAAAATTATAAATAAAATAATCAAGTCTTGTAAAAAGAGAATTTTAAGAATTTAAGTAGAATAATAATCTTCAAGAGTTATACGAAAACCATAATAAGAATATATAAAGAACCTATAATAATATTTTGAAATGCATTAATGTATTAATGGAATTCTAAGAGTACAAAGAACACTAAGAGAAAAAGATAATACTAAGACATCCATTACCTCTTAGGAACACTAGGAACTCAACTTGTTAACTTTGGTTGCTTAAAATGAATCATTTATGAAAATGTTTACTATGAGATTTACATGATATTATCCATGTTTCATGAAGTGAATTATAGTAAAGTGAATGTATGGTGATGAGTTATGAAATGATGAAGATGAATGATTGATTGCCCATGATTTATTGTGATTACATGATGATATGCATACATTCATTTTCAAAGGAAATAATAAAAGTAAAGTTTGAAAAAGTAGCAATGAAAGTCTGGAAAAGTGGACTTGAGCTAAACTCACGGCTTAACCCCCCTAAACCGTTGAGATCACTAAGAACGGAATGAAAACCAAAAAGGTTATGGCGACGGCCATGGTTTGAGCTCATTACCCTTTTAGGGTGGTCTAAGGCATTGATGCATTCATCCCGTGAGTAATTAAGAAATATGTTGATGAAATAAATGAAAGATGATGATCACTAAACAAGTGAATATTGAGGATGAGTAATCATGAAATGCATGCAGCTCCTAAATGATTACTGCTTATTAGTGGTTTTACATGATATGCTTATATGTATGCTTGATGAAATCTTGAATGAATATTTACGCTAATGTTCAAGATTAGTTTAAAAGTAATCTGTACTTGACTAATCACGTTTGTGAAAGTTTGATAATTGAATCCTTACACATTCACCTTTTATAATAAACCCGAAGTGGTGGGACGACAACGATGACACTTTTAGTACAAGTAGGAACTCCTCTTGAGAAATCATGTATTTCTCACTCCTATGTTTATTTTCCGTTGTCGTTACTGCAGAGATAGACGTGTCCACCTAAAGCAACGAGGCCGTAGCTGAGGAAGGAGGTAGCACGTGAAGATTTCAAACCGTTCAAGTAGGAGCATTCCGAGCTTTAGTTACATTATAGTTTGTGAGAAACAATTAGTAATAGTAGAACTTATATTGTTATTTGTAATAACTTATCAGTATGATATATGCCCTGTTGTGACTTATGTATTAAGTGATTATATTCCAGTTTATGTGATAATTGTTCTACACTTAGTCTTTTATTCCGCTTATTTAATTAAGTGCGCAATGTAACTTGATTATTATCTATAAAAGCGCTATGTATTTCACTTCTAAATTCTGAGCTTAAGTTTTCAAAAAATTTAATTTATTTTTTTAAAAAAAAACTTCCATTATTTTTCTAAGTTAATTTCAAAAGAAAATTAATACAAGGCATAAGTGACAACTAATAGAATCCAAATGTGAACTTAAGCACAGTGGGGTTCTATTAGGGTGTTACACAAACCAACACGGGTCTTTTCAGCATGCTTTGTCCTCACTCACACACTTCCTAGGAAAACTTCCCAGGAGGTCACCCATCCCAAAATTACCCCAGGTCAAGCACGCTTAACTATAGAGTTCTTTCAGTTTGGATTACCGAAAAGAAGATGCATCTTGTTGGTATCGGTAGTACAAATCAATTCATATAAGCCCTCCTCAACTGTATAGTCCCATACCTATACAGTCTCAAGATCCCTCTCATTCGGGTGTGTAAACGGTTCATTCATGTACCCCTCCGCTTAGAGGACCTTGCGAGGAGCCGCTCCGTGTCCGTGCCCTCTTTGCACCGGTGATCACTCCTCGTCCTCGTCCCCGGGCGTTACATGAAATGTAACATCCCCAAATTTATAACTAAGATAAATATTAATTAGCGATAGCAAAAAACCAAGAGAATCTGGACAAATGTTATGAAACACAACAAATAGACTACTTAAGTATGTCTAGAGAAAAATGCAAAGAATTACGAAAATGCCATCACTTAGTGGAAATTACGAAAATGCCCTTGCTATGTAAAGGAAATTACCAAACTACCCTTGCCTTATTAAATGACAAAGATACCCTTACTCTATGAATGGAATTACAATAATACCACTATCATTGTCTAATTACAAAAATATCCTTGTCTTAGTTAAAGAAATTACTACAATGCCATTTGCACAAATCCCTACACTTGTCTTTAGACAAGAATGAATCTACGCCATTGGATTAAGATGATAACACAATAATTTAACCACATACATCATACACATTTCTGAATCACATACATGCACTAAAGGTTAGAAAATCTCCACTAACATCTTTGCACAAAACATGGAGCATTTTCATCCAACATGTTTGCATAAAACATGGAAACATGTTTGCACAAAACATGGAGCATTTTCATCCAACATGTTTGCATAAAACATGAAAACATGTTTGCATAAAACATGGAAACATGTTTGCACAAAACAAGGAGCATTTTCATCCCAAAATTCAGCCAACATGTTTCCATAAATCATGCTCCAAGTGCTTTCCTTCTTCTATTTTTTCTCTAATCTTTCCACTATAAATACTCCTCAAACTCTCTTCAATTCAGAAACTCCCTAAGTGTTCTTTCTTTTTTATTCTATCATTCTTCTTATGTTCTTCAAAGACTTCCCTTGATCCTCTAAACTTCATCCAAACACTTAAATCCTAAGTTCAAACTTTCACTAGCCCTCACAAGAGTTACAATCTTTAACTCTAGTGAGAAATATTTTCTTAAGCACTCAAGTTCTAGAGCCAATATTCAAGGAGGGTCATCCACTCCAAAGACTCTTGTTCAAAGCTTAAGGAAGAAGAGAAGGACCCTTTTTAGACCCTACACAAGAGATAGGAGTTTCTTCTTTATTTGTTCAAGTATTGTTGGCTTCTAACTTTGCTCATGGATAGAATGCCTCAAACTTGAGTTATTGTCAAAAGTTTTGAGTAATTATATTTTTAGAAAACACAACATGTTCTATTCTGCTATGAGTACTTTTATGATGTTATCAAACTCAAATATAACTTAAAAGATTGAATGTGAAACTTGAGTTAATAAAGATAACTTAAGACATGAACATGGCAGGTGCTGGAATTTCTAGTTATTTCTGGCAGTAGTTACTTCGAAAATTAGTGTTCATAAAATATGAAGGATCTCGAAATGAAAATATTTTTATTATAAACTAGACTCATTGTAGAACACTCTCCAAAAAGAATCACCTAAAACAGAGTTTCCCATCCCAAGATATAAATTTTTAAAGTAGAGCATAAGACTGAAACTCTTAATCTAACCTTGTAGTAGTAAAATAGGTGTAACTCACTCTAGAAAAATGCAAATGGACTGATTTCAACTTTGTGAAAACGTTAATACATCTACAAATACACTTATGTATGCTATGCATAAATTTGTACACCATGAAAATACAGAATGAGAGATATAATTTCGGAACAGTGTGCTGAGAAAGTCTTGAAGGTAGCGTGATACTGTGAGAGTGCAATTTGGAAAGGTTCTGGCTAAGGAAAGACTTGGTATTTATGTGTGTCCATTGTGACCCACCTCTCTTTCCTGGGAATCCTACTATGCACAATTTACAGTTGATTTACACTAATCTAAGATGATAGTGCTACAAATTTTATTCTAAAAGATGTCAAAACTCTAAATAAAATATTCAAGTCTTGTAAAGAGATAATTTTAAGGATTTAAGTAGAATAATAATCTTCAGGAGATATATATAAAAGTCATAATAAAAATATATAAAGAACCTCTAAAAATATCTTAAAGGGTATTAATGTATTAATGGAAATACTAAGAGTACAAAGAAGACTAAGAGAAAAAGATAAAACCAAGATATTCATAACCTATTAGGAACACTAGAGACCTAACTTGATAACTTAGGTTGCTTAATATGAATTATCTATGAGAATGTTTACTATGAGATTTACATGATATTGTCTATGTTACATGAAGTGATATACAGAAATGTGAATGTATTGATGAGATATGAATGATAATGATAAAATGATTGACTGTGCCATGATTTATTAATGTGCATACATTCATGTTTCAAATGAAATAATAAATAGACCAACTCACTGCTTAATCCTCTTTGAGGATTAAGGTATTGATGATTTCACTCAGTGAGAATAAAAGTAAAACCTGAAAAAGTAGCAATGATAGTCTGGAAAAGTGGACTTGAGCTAAACTCACGGCTTAACCCCCTAAACCGTTGAGGTCATGGCAATGGAAAGAAAACTAAAAGGTTGTGGCGACGGCCACGGTATGAGCTCATTACCCTTTTAGGGTGGTCTAAGGCATTGATGCATTCATCCCATGAGTAATTAAGAAATATGTTGATGAAATAAATGAAAGATGATGATCACTAAACAAGTGAATGTTGAGGATGAGTAATCATGAAATGCATGCAGCTCCTAAATGATTATTGCTTATTAGTGGTTTTTCATGATATGCTTATATGTATGCTTGATGGAATACTGAATGGATATTTCTGCTAATGTTCAAGATTAGTTTAAAAGTAACTGCACTTCGGCTAATCGCGTTTGTGAAAGTTTGATAATTGAATCCTTACCTGTTCACCTTTTTATAATAAACCCGAAGTGACTGGGACGACAATGATGACACTTTTAGTACAAGTAGGAACTCCTACTGAGAAATCATGTATTTCTCACTCCTATGTTTATTTTCCATTGTCGTTACCAGAGACAGACGTGTCCACCTAAAGCAATGAAGCTGTAGCTGAGGAAGGAGGTAGAGCGTGAAGATTTCAAACCTTTCAAGTAGGAGCATTCCGAGCTTTAGTTACATTATAGTTTGTGAGAAACAAATTAGTAATAGTAGAACTTATATTGTTATTTGTAATAACTTATCAGTATGATATATGCCCTGTTGTGACTTATGTTTTAAGTGATTATATTCCACTTTATGTGATAATAGTTCTACACTTAGTCTCTTATTCCGCTTATTTAATTAAGTGCGCAATGTAACTTGATTATTATCTATAAAAGCGCTATGTATTTCACTTCTCGTTACAGGCTTAAGTTTTCAAAAAATTAATTTATTTAAAGAAAAAAAAACTTCCACTATTTTTCTAAGTTAATTTCAAAAGAAAATAAATACAAGGCATAAGTGACAACTAATAGAATCCAAATGTGAACTTAAGCACAGTGGGGTTCTATTAGGGTGTTACATGTTTTATGCAAACATGTTGGATGAAAATGCTCCATGTTTTGTGCAAAGATGTTAGTGGAGATTTTCTAACCTTAGTGCATGTATGTGATTCAGAAATGTGTATGATGTATGTGATTAAATTATTGTGTTATCATCTTAATCCAATGGCTTAGATTCATTCTTGTCTAAAGACAAGTGTAGGAATTTGTGCAAATGACATTGTAGTAATTTCTTTAACTAAGACAAGGATATTTTTGTAATTAGACAATGATAGTGGTATTCTTGTAATTCCATTCATAGAGTAAGGGTATCTTCGTCATTTAATAAGGCAAGGGTAGTTTGGTAATTTCCTTTACATAGCAAGGGCATTTTCGTAATTTCCACTAAGTGATGGCATTTTCGTAATTCTTTGCATTTTTCTCTAGACATACTTAAGTAGTCTATTTGTTGTGTTTCATAACATTTGTCCAGATTCTCTTGGTTTTGCTATCGATAATTAAGATTAATATTTATCTTAGTTATAAATTTGGAGATGTTACAGTAACCACCTCGCTCTACTGGTTCATGGTTGGACCCATCTGAGGATATACCATCTGGTCACTATTCAGGCGAATTTGCTCCTACTGCCTCTATGGAACGGGAGTACGATAGCAATGGAGAAGCTACTATCATGCAACCAGTGAGAGGAGCCACCCGTCCACGTCGAGGTGCTCATGTTCTACCTATGAGACGTCTTGCCTCTCGTGATGAGCCGACTCGTAGAATCTATTCTAGGCACTTCGAGTAGGAAACGTGGGAGAAAAATCTTATACTAGTTTGTTAAGTCTTTATTTGCATGATAATTTCTGTTGCACTAATGTATTTGTCTTGATCTATGCAGTGATGTGCTGCTTTGTTTCCTGTAAGTGTTGGGTATTCAGTAAGGAACGATCATTATTTATAATGGTGTCGTTATATTAATTGAGTGAGGTATTTCATATTTATCTGTGACTCGATGTTATCTTTTTACTTTTACAGGTAAGGTGGTTGATACAAATTAGTTAGTATGCGCGGCTCACGTTTTGTAATTTTAAAAAAATAATTTACCATATTTTTGCTAAAGTATTTTCAATGGTTTAAGTTAAAGACTGGAACAAAAGAGTAATAACTAATAATTAACTTAAATGCGTCCTAGGCGTGTTGAGTTAAATATTAGGGTGTTACAACGACTACTCCTCCCCCTCCATGAGCTCTCATTGTTTTGCTTCTCTATAAATACACATGCTAAAGCACTTGAGTGAACCTTTAGATCATTTGCTAAGTTTTACTTTCAAAGCTTTCTTGCTTTTCTCTCAAAGTTCCAAGAGCTTTCCTTCATCATCATCTTCTTCATCCTCCACCTTGAGCCACCATAGCACCACCTCAAAACACCACCCCACCACCTTAGATCATCATCTAAGCACTAAAACTCTTATTCTCAAACACAAACTCACTCAAAAACACATTCCTTTCCTTTTTCTCCTCTAGGCCGAATCATCATCATCACATTGGGAGGAACTTTCCTTTTCATTTTCATCTCAAAGACCAAGCCTTTTTCATCTTCACACTTGGTACAGAGTTGTTCTAAAATACTTCTTTATCTCAAAAGTGTTTTGTTCTTGGAGTAAAATGTAGTTTCTCTTGGTTCTTCTTTTCGGTTTTCCGTTATCTTTTCCTTTTGATTTTCGGCCTTCAAGGCCTTGTCTATTTCTCATGATAGCTTGATGATGAGTGTAACACCCTAATAGAACCCCACTGTGCTTAAGTTCACATTTGGATTCTATTAGTTGTCACTTATGCCTCGTATTAATTTTCTTTTGAAATTAACTTAGAAAAATAATGGAAGTTTTTTTTTTCTTTAAATAAATTAATTTTTTTTTTTTGAAAACTTAAGCCTGTAACGAGAAGTGAAATACATAGCGCTTTTATAGATAATAATCAAGTTACATTGCGCACTTAATTAAATAAGCGGAATAAAAGACTAAGTGTAGAACAATTATCACATAAACTGGAATATAATCACTTAATACATAAGTCACAACAGGGCATATATCATACTGATAAGTTATTACAAATAACAATATAAGTTCTACTATTACTAATTGTTTCTCACAAACTATAATGTAACTAAAGCTCGGAATGCTCCTACTTGAACGGTTTGAAATCTTCACGTGCTACTTCCTTCCGACCTACTGACCTCGTTGCTTTAGGTGGACACGTTTGTCTCTGGTAACGACAACGAAAATAAACATAGGAGTGAGAAATACATGATTTCTCAGTAGGAGTTCCTACTTGTACTAAAAGTGTCATCGTTGTCGTCCCAGTCACTTCGGGTTTATTATAAAAAGGTGAGCAGGTAAGGATTCAATTATCAAACTTTCACAAATGATTAGCGAAGTGCAGTTACTTTTAAACTAATCTTGAACATTAGCGAAATATTCATTCATATTTCATCAAGCATACATATAAGCATATCATGTAAAACCACTAATAAGCAGTAATCATTTAGGAGCTGCATGCATTTCATGATTACTCATCCTCAATATTCACTTGTTTAGTGATTATCATCTTTCATTTATTTCATCAACATATTTCTTAATTACTCACGGGATGAATGCATCAATGCCTTAGGAGCCACCTAAAAGGGTAATGAGCTCATACCATGGCCATTGCCACAGCTTAACCTTTTTGGTTTTCATTCGTTCTGCCGTGATCTCAACGGTTTAGGGGTTAAGCCGTGAGTTTAGCTCAAGTCCACTTTTCCAGACTTTCATTGCTACTTTTTCAAACTTTACTTTTATTATTTCTTTTGGAAAATGAATGTATGCATATTATCACGTAATCACAATAAACCCTGGGCAATCAATCATTCATCCTCATTATTTCATAATTCATCACCATACATTCACATTACTATAAATCACTTCATAAAACATGGACAATATCATGTAAATCTCATAGTAAACACTTTCATAGATAATTCATATTAACTAACCAAAGTTATCAAGTTGAGTTCTAGTGTTAAGTAAGAGGTAATGGATGTCTTAGTATTATCTTTTTCTTAGTGTTCTTTGTACTCTTAGCATTCCATTAATACATTAATGCACTTCAAAATATTATTATAGGTTCCTTATATATATTTTATTATGACTTTCATATAACTCTTGAAGATTATTATTCTACTTAAATTCTTAAAATTCTCTCTTTACAAGACTTGATTCTTTTATTTATAGTTTTGACATCTTTTAGAAGAAAGTTTATAATTCTCTATATACTTGTTATCTCAGCTTAGTAAAGGTAGTTCCAAATTCCTAACTCATCAAATTTTAGCATTTACATCTTTGGAATAGTGTAAATCAACTGTAAACCATGCATAGGAGGGTTCCCGGGGAAAGAGAGGTGGGTCACAATGGACATGCTTAAATACCAAGTCTTTCCTTGGCGAACCTTTCCAAACTGCACTTTCACAGTACACTATCCCGAAATTTATTTCTCATTCTGTATTTACGTGGTACAAAGCTTTATACATAACATACATGGGTGTATTCCTATATGTGTTAGCTCTCGAAAAAAGTTGAAATCAGTCCATTTGCATTTTTCTAGAGTGAGTTACATCTATTTTACTACTACAAGGTCAGATTTAAAGTTTCAGTCTTAGGCTCTACTTTAAAAATTTATATCTTGAGCTAGAAAACTCCGTTTTAGGTGATTCTTTTTGGAGAGTGTTCTATAATGAGTCTAGTTTGTAGTAAAATTGTTTTAATTTCGAGATACTTAATATTTTATAAACAGTAGCTTTCGAAGTACCTGCTACCAGAAACAACTAGAATTTCCAGCACCTACCATTTTCATGTCTTAAGTTACCTTTATTAAATCAGGTTTCACATACAATCTTTTCAAGTTATATTTGAGTTTGATAACATCATAAAGGTACTCATAACAAAATAGAACATGTCATATTTCTAAAAATATATTTTTCAAATAATCATTTAAAACTTTTGACAATAACTCAAACTTGAGGCATTCTATCAAGGTTAGAAGCCAACAATGCTTGAACAATTAAAGATGAAGCTCCTACCTCTTGTGTAGGGTCTAAAAAGGGTCCTTCTCTTCTTCCTTAAGCTTCGAACAAGAGTCTTTGGAGTGGATGACCCTCCTTGAATCTTGGCTCTAGAACTTGAATGCTTAAGAAAATATTTCTCACTAGAGTTAAAGATTGTAACTCTTGTGAGGGCTAGTGAAAGTTTGGACTTAGGATTGAAGTGTTTGGATGAAGTTTAGAGGATCAAGAGAAGTTTTTGAAGAACATAAGAAGAATGATAGAATAAGAAAGAAAGAACACTTAGAGAGTTTCTGAATTGAAGAGAGTTTGAGGAGTATTTATAGTGGAAAGATTAGAGAAAAAAACAGAAGATGGAAAGCACTTGGAGCATGATTTATGGAAACATGTTGGCTAAATTTTGGGATGAAAATGCTCCATGTTTTGTGCAGACATGTTTCCATGTTTTGTGCAAATACGTTTCCATGTTTTGTGCAAACACGTTTCCATGTTTTGTGCAAAGATGTTAGTGGTATTCTTGTAATTCCATTCATAGAGTAAGGGTATCTTTGTCATTTAATAAGGCAAGGGTAGTTTGGTAATTTCCTTTACATAGCAAGGGCATTTTCGTAATTTCCACTAAGTGATGGCATTTTCGTAATTCTTTGCATTTTTCTCTAGACATACTTAAGTAGTCTATTTGTTGTGTTTCATAACATTTGTCCAGATTCTCTTGGTTTTGCTATCGATAATTAAGATTCTTAGTTATAAATTTGGGGATGTTACAATGAGAGTCTCTAGATGATGACTTTGTGGTCATCTCAAAGAGACCTCTAAAGCTTGAGTTTTTCTTTCTTCAAGTTCTTTATATATTACTTAGCTCACTAATGATTTTAACTTAATAAAATAATTATAAGGATTTCAATAAACCCAAGGCCTACCCTTGTCAACCTTAAAGTTGGCCGGCACATTCTAGAGTTTTACTCTAGATAGGGGTTTTGGGTACATAATAAAGAATATGATGTATTTTCCTTCTCTTTTGCTTAGTTTAAGTTTCGGTTCCTTTCTTTCCTTTTTCCTTTAAAAGTGTTGTTTTGAGTTTATTTTCCTTGAGCTTGATGATGATGTTTGATGTGGACATAGGAGGTGTGACCAAGGCAGCAAGCATAGAGGACATACAAGAGCTAACAGGCCTTGGAGGTCCAATGACAAGAGCAAAATCTAAAAAGGCTAAAGAGGCTCTAAATCTCTTAGTGGCCACTTTACTTGAGACAAGGCCACGTCTAAAGGAAAAAGAGTTCAAAATGGTCCACTTAATTCAAATTGAAGACCATGAAGAATAATCCTTGCTGGATATGCAAATTTGGGCTTAAGTTAACATCCAAATTGATGAAGAATTAAGAGCATGAAGATTGCATTCTACTTGGTCCAAATTCTGCACTTAGTTTATTTTTTTTTAACATTTAGCTAATTCTTGTAATAAGACTTATTGGGTTGTTTTGTTTGTTTTATGTGTAAGCATATTTAGGCTGAACTCATCATGAGTGTTGCCCACTATAAAAGGGGGTGCACCATAGGTTTTTAGGGGGTCAGAAAATAAAAAGTTAACCTTTTGGTGAAGAGGCTAGTTTCTGTAGGGTTCTTCTTGAATCTCTGAACTTATCAAGGGTATCAATCCTTGTGGCATTCTTCGGCTTATCAATTCCTTGGAATTGTGGCGCCTACCCTTATCTCATAATTTTCATATTTTTGTTCCAACTTAAGAGCATGACGTATCTCCATCATTCGGTGGCCTTTTTCGGTGATTCTTGAGTCAATCTTGTGTTTCAGAACGTGAACTTTCACCACGTTTTAGAATTACTCAATTCCGACTTCTGTAACGTGAGATACAAATGATTGTTAACAGGACGTGTTGGCTGAACTTTGGGCATCTATTCCATTCCTAGTTGATCCAATCATCCATTTCTCTTGGGGAATCATATCATTTATATGAGAGGATTGAGAGAATAGAACATCAGGGGAATCATGATGAAGGTGGACATAGAAGGAGAAGAAGAGATAATGAGAATAGTGCTAGAGAGGATAGAATTGAGGGAGTGAAGCTTAATATACCATCTTTTAAAGGAAAAAGTGATCCGGAGGCCTATTTGGAGTGGGAAATGAAGATTGAGCAATTATTTGCATGTCACAACTATACTGAAGAGCAGAAAATGAAGGTGGCAGCTATGGAGTTCAGTGATTATGCTCTCATTTGGTGGGACCAATTGCAAAAGGAGAGGGTGAGATATGGAGAACCCTTGTTGGATAGTTGGGCGGAGATGAAAAGGCTAATGAGAAGAAGATTTGTTCCTTCCCATTATCATAGAGACCTTCACAATAAACTTCAAAGGCTCACACAAGGTAACAAGAGTGTAGATGAGTATTATAAAGAGATGGAGGTGTCCTTGATTAGAGCAAATATTAGTGAAGATCAAGAGGCTACTATGGAACGTTTCTTGCATGGGCTGAATAGTGATATAAGGGATGTTGTGGAGTTGCAAAATTATGCGGAGTTGGAGGATTTGGTGCATCAAGCTAGTAAGGTAGAACAACAACTCAGGTGAAAGGGTGTCATGAGGAAAAACTCTTCTAATTTTAATTCTCCAGGGTGGAAGGATAGAAATAAGAAGGAGGGAGGTATTTCATCAAGCAAATACACTGCTGCACCTCAAAGGACTCCAATTAAGTCCAATGAGACCCTCAAAAAGACAAAGAGTAGTGAAATAAAATGCTGTAAGTGTTTGGGAAGAGGTCACATAGCTTCAGAATGTCCAACTAAGAAGACTATGTTACTTAAAGAGGATGGGGAGATTACTAGTGACTCTTCTTCAGACTCTACCTCACATGATGATGAAGAGGAGTATGAGGAAGAAATAATACTGGAAGGAAATTTGTTCACGGTAAGAAGAATGTTGGGCAGCCAAGCAAGAGACATGGATGATAGTCAAAGGGAGAACATTTTCCATACTAGATGTCTTATCCAAGGAAAGGTATGTTCTTTAATTATTGATGGAGGGAGTTGTACCAATGTGGCAAGTGGCAGAATGGTATCTAAATTGGGCTTGAAAACTAAACCTCACCCGCAGCCATACAAGCTTCAATGGCTTAGTGAGGATGGTGAAGTGACCGTAAGCAAACAGGTGGAGGTAGATTTCTCTATAGGGAAGTATGATGATATAGTTTTATGTGATGTGGTGCCTATGGAGGCTTGTCATTTGCTTCTCGAGAGACCTTGGCAATATGATAAGAAAGTTATGTATGATGGTTACACCAACAAGTTCTCTTTTGTGCATAAAGAACGGAAGACTATTCTTGCGCCTTTAACTCCAAGAGAAGTTAGTGAGGATCAATTAAAAATGAGAGATAAAAGAAAGCAAGAGAGAAAAGAAAGTGGAGAGAAAAAAGGAAAAGAGAGTGAAAGAGAACAAGAAAAAAAGAAAAAAAAAGAGAGAAAAGCACCAAATTTGTTTATAAAAGAAAAAGAGGTGAAAAAGGCTATGCATTTGAAAAAGCCAATGCTCTTACTTTTGAGTAAAGAGAGTAATTTCAAAGATGCAAGTCCTACTAACTCTCTTCCAAATGAGATTTCTTCTTTGTTGCAGGAATCTAAAGATGTTTTTCCCAAAGAGGTGCCTCATGGACTACCATCTCTAAGAGGCATAGAGCATCAAATTGATCTTATTCCAGGAGCTTCATTACCTAACAGGCCAGCCTATAGGAGTAACCCCCAAGATACCAAGGAGATTCAAAGACAAGTTGAAGACTTGATGCAAAAAGGGTGGGTGCAAGAAAGCTTAAGTCCATGTACAGTCCCAGTCATTCTAGTGCCTAAAAAGGATGGAACATGGAGGATGTGCACTGATTGTAGAGCCATCAATAACATCACGGTAAAGTATAGGTATCCCATTCCTAGATTGGATGATTTATTGGATGAATTGCATGGTGCTTGTGTCTTCTCTAAAATTGATTTGAAAAGTGGATATCATCAAATTAGGATTAGAGAAGGGGATGAATGGAAAACAACTTTTAAAACGAAATATGGGCTGTATGAATGGTTGGTTATGCCTTTTGGTTTAACTAATGCTCCTAGTACCTTCATGAGATTAATGAATCATGTGTTAAGGGAATTTCTAGGTAAGTTTGTTGGAGTGTACTTTGATGATATTCTAATTTATAGCAAATCCTATGATGATCATCTTGTGCATTTGAGGTGTGTTTTGGAAGCTCTTAGACATGAGAAGTTGTATGCTAACATGGAAAAATGTGTGTTATGTATAGACCATGTGGTTTTTCTTGGTTTTGTTGTTAGCTCACAAGGAGTACAAGTTGATCAAGAGAAGGTGAAAGCTATTCAAGAATGGCCAACTCCTAAGAATGTAAGTGAGGTAAGAAGCTTTCATGGCTTAGCTTGTTTCTATAGGAGATTTGTCAAAGATTTCAGTACAATAGCTGCACCCTTGAATGAAGTGATTAAAAGGCATGTTGGTTTTAAATGGGGTGAAAAACAAGAGCAAGCCTTTGTTGTCCTTAAAGAGAAATTGATTCGTGCACCTATTCTCTTGTATTGCCTAATTTTGCTAAATCCTTTGAGATTGAATGTAATGCATCCAATGTGGGGATAGGGGCTGTTTTGATGCAAGAGGGACACCCCATTGCTTATTTTAGTGAAAAAATGAATGGGGCTGCTCTTAATTATTCCACATATGATAAGGAATTGTATGCATTGGTAAGAGCTTTGCAAACATGGCAACACTATCTCTTGGCCAAAGAGTTTGTTATCAATAGTGACCATGAGTCCTTAAAGTACTTAAAGGGACATGGCAAGCTTAACAAAAGGCATGCCAAATGGGTTGAGTTCTTGGAGCAATTTCCCTATGTGATCAAGCACAAGAAAGGTAAGTCTAATGTGGTAGCGGATGCACTTTCAAGAAGGTATGCTTTGTTCTCTACTCTTGAAACTAAGTTCATTGGCTTTGACCATATTAAGACATTGTATGAGAATGATCTAGACTTTGCACAAATCTATAAAACTTGTGTGCATACTGCTCAAAATGGATTTTTTAGGCAAAATGATTACCTGTTTAAAGAGAAGAGATTGTGTGTACCTAAAGGTTCCATTAGGGAATTACTTGTGAAGGAGGCACATGAGGGGGAATTAATGGGACATTTTGGGATGCAAAAGACTCTAGACATGCTGCATGAACATTTTTATTGGCCACACATGAAGCATGATGTACATAAATTGTGTGAAAGATGCATTGTATGTAAGCAGTCTAAGTCTAAATTATTGCCTCATGGGTTGTATACTCCTTTGCCCATTTCAGATTGTCCTTGGGTTGATATTTCTATGGATTTTGTGTTAGGACTACCTCAGTCTAAAAATGGCAAAGATCCTATTTTTGTTATTGTGGACAGGTTTTCTAAGATGGCGCATTTTATTCCATGCAAAAAGGTTGATGATGCAATCCACATTGCTGATTTGTTTTTCAAGGAAGTGGTAAGGCTCCATGGGCTTCCAAGAAGCATTGTCTCTGATCGTGATACCAAATTCTTAAGTCATTTTTGGAGGACCTTATGGAGTAAGCTAGGAACTAAACTTCTGTTTTCTACTACTTGTCATCCACAAACTGAGGTGGTAAATAGAATTCTTTCTTCTCTTTTGAGGGCGGTAATTAAAAAGAATATCAAGTCATGGGAACAATGTTTGCCCCATGTTGAGTTTGCATATAATAGGGCAGTTCATAGTGCTACTCATTATTCTCCTTTTGAAATTGTTTATGGCTTTAACCCTCTCACTCCTCTTGATTTGTTACCTTTGCCTAACAACTCTATTTTTCAGCATAAAGATGGCAAGAGTAAGGCTGAATATGTGCGGAAATTACATGAGAAGGTAAAGGCAAACATTGAGAAAAAGGTAGAGAGCTATGCTAAGCAAGCAAATAAAGGAAGGAAGAAGGTAGTGTTTGAACCAGGTGAGTGGGTTTGGGTTCATCTGCGAAAAGAGAGGTTTCCTGCCCAAAGGAAATCAAAGCTTCAACCCAGAGGAGATGGTCCTTTTCAAGTGCTGTCCAAAATTAATGATAATGCTTACAAAATAGACCTTCCTGGTGAGTATGGTGTACGTGCTACTTTTATTGTGACTAATTTATCCCCTTTTGATGCAGGAGAAGATGAATACAATTTGAGGACAAATTCTTCTCAAGAAAGAGGGAATGATGAGGACATAGGAGGTGTGACCAAGGCAGCAAGTATAGAGGACATACAAGAGCTAACAGGCCTTGGAGGTCCAACGACAAGAGCAAAATCGAAAAAGGCTAAAGAGGCTCTAAATCTTAGTGGCCACTTTACTTGAGACAAGGCCACGTCTAAAGGAAAAAGAGTTCAAAATGGTCCACTTAATTCAAATTGAAGACCATGAAGAATAATCCTTGCTGGATATGCAAATTTGGGCTAAGTTAACATCCAAATTGATGAAGAATTAAGAGCATGAAGATTGCATTCTACTTGGTCCAAATTCTGCACTTAGTTTATTTTTTAAAACATTTAGCTAATTCTTGTAATAAGACTTATTGGGTTGTTTTGTTTATTTTATGTGTAAGCATATTTAGGCTGAACTCATCATGAGTGTTGCCCACTATAAAAGGGGGTGCACCATAGGTTTTTAGGGGGTCAGAAAATAAAAAGTTAACCTTTTGGTGAAGAGGCTAGTTTCTGTAGGGTTCCTCTTGAATCTCTGAACTTATCAAGGGTATCAATCCTTGTGGCGTTCTTCGGCTTATCAATTCCTTGGAATTGTGGCGCCTACCCATATCTCATAATTTTCAGATTTTTGTTCCAACTTAAGAGCATGACGTATGTCCATCATTCGGTGGCCTTTTTCAGTGATTCTTGAATCAATCTTGCATTTCAGAACGTGGAATTTCACCATGTTTTGGAATCACTCAATTCTGACGTCTGAAACATGAGATACGAACGGTTGTTAACAGGACATGTTGGCTGAACTTTGGGCATTTATTCCATTCCTAGTTGATCCAATCATCCATTTCTCTTGGGGAATCATATCAATGTTTAAGAGCCATGAAGTTTCTTTGAAGTCATGGTTCAAAAACTCTAAAGGTCACTTTGTTTGGTTAAGATGAGTGTTGAGTTAAGATTATATTTCTCTAAAAATCTTGTATGAGCTCTAAATTAAGCAAAAAGAACTTGCATCCATATTTATCTTTATGTCATCACTAAACGTTCAAGATTAAAGAATGAACTTGCATTCTCATGTTTATGTTTAAGTTATCATTAAACTTCTAAGATAATAATGAGCTTGCATAGCATGTTTATTTTATGTTCTCATCTCATAGTAAAGAGTAAAACAAAGTGCATTGTATATTTTAGTTTATTTCATCACCTAAGAAATTTGGAGCTCAAAGATTTGCCCATTGTTATCTCAAGCAAAGTTTGGAAATGAATGTGTTTTATTCTCTTGATTCTCGGCCATGTGATGATGTTGAACTTGGTGTGAGTTCATCTAGTCACAAGTGCCAAAACCTATGTTTTATAATTTTCTTAAGTTTAGATTATCTCAAGAATTGTTTTAAGCATAGTTTTATGATTTAAATCCCTCTTGAAATTATTTTGAAATAGCTACTGCCCTCATTGGTTTCATGATGATTTTAATGAAATAAATTGTTCTCAAATGAGTTTTAGAAGCTTTGAAAACGTTCCAAGAGAAACTAGGACTGTGTGTTAGAAATGAAATTCTATGCATAATATGATGATGATGCTCACGGTTCTGCCTTGATTATTTGTTCACCATATGATGGTGATTTAATCATGTTAGAATGTGTATGTTCATTTATATTTGAGGTTAGAATTAATTTGAGAAAGCTAAGACAAGTTAGTAACTAGAAAAAAATTAAAATGAGATTTCTAGATCCCTTAGAAATGGAAATTCTGGATTCTGTTCCAGTAAGGATAATATTAGTCATAATGGTTTATAATTAGTGTAAATGTGTAGGAATCACACATAATTGGTTTAGGGATTGATCCTAGTACTTTAGGAGAAAACCGAACTTAGAAAGGGTCAAAGTTGTGACTCCTAGGTACCCCATAATTAGTAGAACATAGATTCTGCACTCTTGAAGTTTAGAATTAGTTATGATCATAGAATTGAGTGAGGCTACTTAGTTGTGAACCTTTAGGAGCCCGAGAGATTAAGTCATGATGATATAGAACTTAGATTTTGAGTTTAAAGGCCCTAAGGGTCAAAGCATAAGACATGGTTAGAATCCTTGATGACTAAAAGTTTATTACTTCAAGTATCTTTGTGATGATATGTGTGCTATGATGAGTATGCTTATTGTAACATCCCCAAATTTATAACTAAGATAAATATTAATTAGCGATAGCAAAACCAAGAGAATCGGGACAAATGTTATGAAACACAACAAATAGTCTACTTAAGTATGTCTAGAGAAAAATGCAAAGAATTACGAAAATGCCATCACTTAGTAGAAATTACGAAAATGCCCTTGCTATGTAAAGGAAATTACCAAACTACCCTTGCCTTATTAAATGACAAAGATACCCTTACTCTATGAATGGAATTACAAGAATACCACTATCATTGTCTAATTACAAAAATATCCACTAACATCTTTGCACAAAACATGGAAACATGTTTGCATAAAACATGGAAACATGTTTGCATAAAACATGGAGCATTTTCATCTAACATGTTTGCATAAAACATGGAAACGTGTTTGCACAAAACATGGAAACGTGTTTGCACAAAACATGGAAACATGTTTGCACAAAACAAGGAGCATTTTCATCCCAAAATTCAGCCAACATATTTCCATAAATCATGCTCCAAGTGCTTTCCTTCTTCTGTTTTTCTCTAATCTTTCCACTATAAATACTCCTCAAACTCTCTTCAATTCAAAAACTCCCTAAGTGTTCTTTCTTTCTTATTCTATCATTCTTCTTATGTTCTTCAAAGACTTCTCTTGATCCTCTAAACTTCATCCAAACACTTAAATCCTAAGTCCAAACTTTCACTAGCCCTCACAAGAGTTACAATCTTTAACTCTAGTGAGAAATATTTTCTTAAGCATTCAAGTTCTAGAGCCAAGATTCAAGGAGGGTCATCCACTCCAAAGACTCTTGTTCAAAGCTTAAGGAAGAAGAGAAGGACCCTTATTAGACCCTACACAAGAGGTAGGAGCTTCATCTTTAATTGTTCAAGTATTGTTGGCTTCTAACCTTGATAGAATGCCTCAAGTTTGAGTTATTGTCAAAAGTTTTAAATGATTATTTGAAAAATATATTTTTAGAAATATGACATGTTCTATTTTGTTATGAGTACCCTTATGATGTTATCAAACTCAAATATAACTTGAAAAGATTGTATGTGAAACCTGATTTAATAAAGGTAACTTAAGACATGAAAATGGTAGGTGCTGGAATTTCTAGTTGTTTCTGGCAGCAGGTACTTCGAAAGATACTGTTCATAAAATATCAAGTATCTTGAAATTAAAATAATTTTACTATAAACTAGACTCATTATAGAACACTCTCCAAAAAGAATCACCCAAAACAGAGTTTTCTAGCTCAAGATATAAATTTTTAAAGTAGAGCCTAAGACTGAAACTTTAAATCTGACCTTGTAGTAGTAAAATAGGTGTAACTCACTCTAGAAAAATGCAAATGGACTGATTTCAACTTTGTTGGAGAGCTAACACATATAGGAATACACCCATGTATGTTATGTATAAAGCTTTGTACCACGTAAATACAGAATGAGAAATAAATTTCAGGATAGTGTACTGTGAAAGTACAGTTTGGAAAGGTTCTGGCTAAGGAAAGACTTGGTATTTAAGCATGTCCATTGTGACCCACCTCTCTTTCCTGGGAACCCTCCTATGCATGGTTTACAATGGATTTACACTATTCCAAAGATGTAAATGCTAAAATTTGATGAGTTAGGAATTTGGAACTACCTTTACTAAGCTGAGATAACAAGTATACAGAGAATTATAAACTTTCTTCTAAAAGATGTCAAAACTATAAATAAAATAATCAAGTCTTGTAAAAAGAGAATTTTAAGAATTTAAGTAGAATAATAATCTTCAAGAGTTATACGAAAACCATAATAAGAATATATAAAGAACCTATAATAATATTTTAAAATGCATTAATGTATTAATGGAATTCTAAGAGTACAAAGAACACTAAGAGAAAAAGATAATACTAAGACATCCATTACCTCTTAGGAACACTAGGAACTCAACTTGATAACTTTGGTTGCTTAAAATGAATCATTTATGAAAATGTTTACTATGAGATTTACATGATATTATCCATGTTTCATGAAGTGAATTATAGTAAAGTGAATGTATGGTGATGAGTTATGAAATGATGAAGATGAATGATTGATTGCCCATGATTTATTGTGATTACATGATGATATGCATACATTCATTTTCAAAGGAAATAATAAAAGTAAAGTTTGAAAAAGTAGCAATGAAAGTCTGGAAAAGTGGACTTGAGCTAAACTCACGGCTTAACCCCTAAACCGTTGAGATCACGACAGCGGAATGAAAAACAAAAAGGTTATGGTGGCGGCCATGGTATGAGCTCATTACCCTTTTAGGGTGGTCTAAGGCATTGATGCATTCATCCCGTGAGTAATTAAGAAATATGTTGATGAAATAAATGAAAGATGATGATCACTAAACAAGTGAATATTGAGGATGAGTAATCATGAAATGCATGCAGCTCCTAAATGATTCTGCTTATTAGTGGTTTTACATGATATGCTTATATGTATGCTTGATGAAATCTTGAATGAATATTTCGCTAATGTTCAAGATTAGTTTAAAAGTAAGCGCACTTGACTAATCACGTTTGTGAAAGTTTGATAATTGAATCCTTACTGTTCACCTTTTTATAATAAACCCGAAGTGGCGGGGACGACAACGATGACACTTTTAGTACAAGTAGGAACTCCTCTTGAGAAATCATGTATTTCTCACTCCTATGTTTATTTTCCATTGTCGTTACCAGAGACAGACGTGTCCACCTAAAGCAACGAGGCCGTAGCTGAGGAAGGAGGTAGCACGTGAAGATTTCAAACCGTTCAAGTAGGAGCATTCCGAGCTTTAGTTACATTATAGTTTGTGAGAAACAATTAGTAATAGTAGAACTTATATTGTTATTTGTAATAACTTATCAGTATGATATATGCCCTGTTGTGACTTATGTATTAAGTGATTATATTCTAGTTTATGTGATAATTGTTCTACACTTAGTCTTTTATTCCGCTTATTTAATTAAGTGCGCAATGTAATTTGATTATTATCTATAAAAGCGCTATGTATTTCACTTCTAATTCTGAGCTTAAGTTTTCAAAAAAATTAATTTATTTAAAGAAAAAAAAAACTTCCATTATTTTTCTAAGTTAATTTCAAAAGAAAATTCATACAAGGCATAAGTGACAACTAATAGAATCCAAATGTGAACTTAAGCACAGTGGGGTTCTATTAGGGTGTTACACTTATGTGGCTTTAAGTTTGTCATGATTATAGACGTTGAATGAGAGAGTACATGTATTAAGAGTTATCGTGGTATAAAGTAAAATTTGAAAGAAATTCAATATACAGTTGTTATGCTACCAAATTTCCATCAAATTGAGAACTTGAGAATGTTTTTGAATATATGGGATAAAGTCCTGGGTGACACTGGTTCGGTCGAGCACCCCCAGGAACTGAGTCCTAATGTGACGTAGCATTAAAACGTACTTCTCCCGCTCCGGTGGGGAGGAGGCAAATCCGTGAGGGTGTGAATGGATGCAGCCTACCAAAGCTGTGCACTAGATGCCAGTAGAGCATTTCAAAGAAGGAAATATTCCTATGAGAGGTGATCCTTAAGTCCCCTAGCCCGTACTCTAGTAGTTGGGATTATTTTTATGATTTCACTTATCAAGAGGATACATAAGAACTAGTGACGACTAGTTAAGGTATGAGCTCATAACCTAGATGATGTTTAGGGTGGCCCATGATGCTTACGTATGAAGTTCTTAAGTCACAAAGTTGAGAAAAGAGAAAAGTTTCACTTGAAAGTTTATATTGCCACTATATGCCACTTATATGTTCTTTGATGTTATATTGATTGCTGTGTTGCATAATGTATACCCATTCATTCATGATTTGCTATGTTGCATTAATGCATTAAGATTCATTCTAAAAGGAACGAACCTTGGATAATTATATTTATAAACTTAATAATGAACCTTATATATGCATGCTCACCTCTTTATGATAAACCCAAGGTTCCTGAGGATGTTGACGATGTAACCCTAGATAGGAGATACCCTATTGAGATTCTTTAGCAAGATTCTCACTCCTTTTTCTTTCCCTCTTTCTCTCCCGTCACATTTCAAATCATGGCGACATTCGTGGTGTTCATTGACACTCCCATATGAGAGGTGCACTTTGGTCCCAAGCATGGATCATATCATTTTGAGGGACAATGCGCGGTATGAGTCTTCATGTATGTAGGACGTCCCTTCACACACCTTGTACATAGCTACCGCTTCTCCCAGACATCTCCTTATGGCGACGATATGGTCTTCGAGCATGCACAGATGCACAACGAGTGGGTTATGCGTACCTACACTGCTAGATCCGCCATCCGTGACCACCCAGATTACGTGCCTCGCTCATAGCATTCGGAAGACGACCCCTCAGAGGATCCACCGACCCACATGTACAGCGAGAGATCTTGTAACACCCTAATAGAACCCCACTGTGCTTAATGTAACGCCCCGATTTTCTGCTAGAGTGAAAATGACCGAAATGCCCCTGAGGTCATTTTCGGCCCAGAATTCGAGGAAAGTCGATCTGGTAGTACTCAAAGGGCAAACTCAATATTGGAAGGGGATTAGATGACCTGTGTACCTTTCCGGAATCGAAAATCTCGTTTTTCGAGTTTTCGGGTCAAAATGACCAAAATGCCCCTGCGGTGTTTTACCTATTTGCAAGTGCCGGATGAACCCGAAACTTCTCTAGATGATTTTAAAAGGCATTTTTATGTATTCTACGACCTCAGTTTTAATTATGGAGGTCCCGGGCAAAATTAGTATAAAATTACGATTTTACCCCTAGTTTCGTGTTTTTACGCTTAATCGCGTGATTAAGCAAACCTAAGCAATATTAGGCTCTAATAGAAGATTAATTAATTTCCATAATTAATCTTGAGTCAAAATAATTTATTAAAGTTGATTAGAACCTAAAAGTGCTTAATTACAACTTAAAATCTTATTTTAAATTCAAGATTTCTAGTCATGGAATCTTGAATAGTGTTTTCTCTCTCTAATTCCTTAAATTATGGAATTTTGTCTACATTGTTTTATTCATAAAATGAATTTAAAATCTCCTAAATATGTATGAGTACTCCTTAATCATGTCATAAAGGTTCCTAATCACATTCTTAGTCACCTAAACTTATGCTTAATGACTCCTAACCTTACACCTAAGCTAATACACCCTAAACACATCACTAACACACTATTACATGACCAAAACTCCCTCCTCCCTTGCTGCATCAGACCTGCACGAAATTCATCATCCATTTTATCACAATTTAATTTTATTTCACACTCCAAAGACTATGGTTGAAGCCATGTCATCAAAGTGCAATTCTCTCACCTCATGTTCCATGAGGATTCATTCCCCTCCACACATGCCTCACCTCATGTTCCATGAGGATTCATTCTCCTCCACTCATTCACTCTTATTCTTCTCTATAAATACCATGCCTAGATGAACCTTTGCTACACTTTGTTCATTTGCTAAGTTTAGTTTTTTTAGTTTTTCTAAGTTCTTCCTTTTTCTCTCAAATCTCAAGAGCATTCTTCTTCTTCATCTTCTTCTTTTTCCTTTTGAAACATCATCACACAAACTTGAAACACCACCCCATCACCTTGGATCAACATACAAACACCTAAACTTCCATTCTCAAACACAAGCTCACCAAGAACACATTTCCTTCCTTTTTCTTTCATCAAGGCTGAATCATCATCACCATCCTAGGAGGTGTTGCTCGTATCATTTTCATCTTCAAGTCCAAGCTTTTTGTCTTCACTCTAGGTAGGAGTGTTTTCTAAACTTTGTCTTCTTGAAAATGAGTTCTTTCTAGCTTTCTCTTGGGTTTTCTTTTTGAAACTTTCTTTGGTTTCCCTTTCTTGTATTTTCGGCCTCTTGGCCTTGATGAGTACGTGATAGCTCAATGATGAGGACTCCTAGATAATGACTATGTGTTCATCTCAAAGGAAACTCTAGAGCTTGAGGTTTTATTTTCTTTGAGTTCCAACTTTATTTTCTAACTCAAAAATGATTTTTACTCAAGAATACCTTTACTTTTCTTGCTATTATGATTTCGGTTTCTTTGTTCCTTTCTTTAACATTTCGGTTACCATTTTCCTTTTTGATCTTTGAAGTTTTATTTGTTCAAAAAGTTTTGCTTTCTTTGAGCTTGATGATGATGTTCAAGAACCTCATAATTCCTTTGAGAACTTGGTTCAAGAACTCTAAAGCTCTCTTTGTAATGAGATATGTGTTGGGTTATTATGTTGTTAAAGTCTTGGATGAGCTTTAGATCACCTTAAAATGAACCTTGCATCATGTTTATTTTATGCTTTGCACATCATGTTTACTTTCTTTGCTATCACTAAGTACCAAGGTAATAAAGGAACTTGCATTATCATGTTTATATTTCAAGTTCTCACCTAAATATCAAAGATAATAATATAATGCATACCATATTTATTTTATGCTTTGCACATCATGTTTACTTTCTTTGTTATCACTAAGTACCAAGGTAATAAAGGAGCTTGCATTATCATGTTTATATTTCAAGCTATGCATTATCATGTTTATGTTTCAAGTTCTCACCTAAATATCAAAGATAATAATATAATGCATCACATATTTATTTTATGCTCTCACTTTACTTTCTAGCAAAAACTAAAACAAGTGCATGAGCATGTTTATTTTTATGTCATCACTTTAATGAACCTAGAGCTCAAAGACTTGCCCATTGTTGTCTCAACAAAGGTCTAAAAATATTTATTGCTTTTGGTCCCTATTTCGGCCCTAAGAGGCTTTGGTGTTTCCAAGTATTGAAAACTATGTTTTATAATTTTTCTAAGCTTATGTAAGTATAAGAAATATGGAGAACTAAGTTTTATGAATTTAGGACCTCTTGAGATAAAAATGATTTAGCTATTACCCTCTTAAGTATTTTTATGATTTTAGGTGATAAAAGTGTCCATAAATGAGTTTTGAAAGTTGAAAAAGGTTCCAAGAGAAACTAGTATTGTATGTGCTTTAGAAATTGTGTTTCATGTCTTTTATGGGGATGTTTGTTTCGGTCCTGCCTTGCTATGTTTGGCCACTGTATGAGCTGTGTTAATAATGATAAGATGCTTATGTTTGAGTAAAAATAATGTTAAGACTCATATGTGAAAGATAGGATAAGTTAGGAACTAGAAAAGAATTAATTGGAGAGTTTTAGATCCCTTAATGATGGAATTTTCTGGATTCTATCCAGCAAGGTTTAGAAATGATAATCATGGTTCTAAATTAGTTTAAATGTGTAGGAATGACTCATAATTGGTTTAGGGCTTAATCTTGATGCTTTAGGAACAAACTGGACTTAGAAAGAGTCATTGTTGTGACTCCTAGGTACCCGTCAAGTTGGGATTTTAAATTCTGCATCCTTGAGGTCTAGAGATGTTCTTGACCATAGTGTGAGGTGAGAAATACTTAGTTATAACCTCATAGGTTCCCAAGAGACTAGGTTTTGATGATTTATAACTTAGATTGTGAGTTAAGGACCTTAAGGGTCAATGCATAAGATATTAAGAAGTCTTGAGTTTTTATGATGCTTAATTTTATGCAAGTATGATATATGATACATGAGCTTTATCTATGTGAGTATGATGTGTTTAAAATATATGCTATGATGAGTTTGGAATATATGCTATAATCTATGTAAGAATGATGAGTTTGAAATATATGTTATGATGTTTATCTATGTGAGAATGATGTATTAGAAGAATATGCTTGATGATGCATGAACCCTAAAATGTTTTATTGATGATACGTGAGGAAATGATTATTGAGATGTTAAGTTGTGTGATTAGCTTGTGGCATAAATTTTGGTTTGAAGGAAATTCAGTTTAACAGCCGTTATCTTTGCCAATTTCTATCAAACCTAAAAGAGTTGAAAAATGTTTTAAAGTACCATATGAGTTGAAAACCACCCCCAGGATATTTTTATGTGACAAGCATTGAGACGTACTTCTCCTGCTACGGTGAGGAGGAGGCAAATCCGTGAGGGTATGTGCAGATGCAGCCTTACCAAAGTGGACAATTCATTTGTGCACTCGAGGCCAGAGAAACGTTTCAAAGAATGAAATATGTTTATGTTACCCCTCATTTTACCCCATATTAAATCTAGTGACGACTAGTTAGGATTGAGCTCATTCCTAGGCGATTAGGTGAGACGGAGATAGGAGGTTATGATAAAAATCGCCGGGGCGGTGTATCGGTTGGAAATAGGTGGATATGTTTTAAGAGGGTGGTTTTTGAGAAAAAGAACAAAAGAGATATGATGCTTTTAAGTCACATAAGTATGAGAAAAGTAAGAGTTGTAATATGCCCTTATGCCACTTGCATGAATCTAGATTGTTATGATCTGTTGATTTATGTGATCAAGTATTGCCATATATTCATGCTTAAATATGTTGCATTCATGACATCAAGATGCATACTAAAAGAAATGGACCTTGGATAAATAGTTTCATAAACCCTAATAATGAATCTCATATGCATGAACACCTTTTATAAATAAACCCAAGGTTCCTGAGGATGTGAACGATGTAACCCTAGAATAGGAGATTCCTATTGAGATTCTTTAGTAAGATTCTCACTCTTTTCTCTTCTTTTTCTCGCTTCCGTCACATCTTCAGAGACTGATGGCGACATTCGTGGTCTTCATTGACTCATCCGTCCGAGAGGTGCCCCTAACGAGGAGCTCACGCTCAGTCTACACGTATGCCCACTCCTACCGCCTTGCGTTCTTGGATCAGTTACACTCCATTTCCCCAGGTTCTAGTAGCAGATGTTTTAGGGGAGGCTTAGTGCACACACTCACATGTAGACTGGATAAACCTGCTTTTGTTTTGAGGTTATTCACTATAGGTGCACTCGAGTAGTGATGGTTTATTTTATATTACTTTACGTTTCTCTGTTTCTATTGTACTTCCTTTCTGCTGTATTACAAGCTCTGCCCGTCCCAATGAGGGTATGACTACTTATGTATTCTAAGTTATGTTATTAATGAAAAGTTTCTCTTGTTGTGATGATTTATGCTCAGCTGTTATATGTTTCCATTTCTGTGTTTCTCTATGAGTGTTAAGCGTGCTTTATATTCATATTATTCGATTAGACTAAGAACGTGGCTCTCACTTTGTTGTGTGTTTTAAAAAAAAAAAAAAAATTTACTCGTAATTTTCCTTTAGTATTTTAAGAAAAGGATGAGACTATGAAGTAATAGCCTAATGTTTAACCTAATGTGTTCTAGAAAGTTGGGTTAAAAATTAGGGTGTTACACTTAAGTTCACATTTGGATTCTATTAGTTGTCACTTTTGCCATGTATTTATTTTCTTTTGAAATTAACTTAGAAAAATAGTGGAAGTTTTTTTTTCTTTAAATAAATTAATTTTTTTGAAAACTTAAGCCTGTAACGAGAAGTGAAATACATAGCACTTTTATAGATAATAATCAAGTTACATTGCGCACTTAATTAAATAAGCGGAATAAGAGACTAAGTGTAGAACTATTATCACATAAACTGGAATATAATCACTTAATACATAAGTCACAACAGGGCATATATCATACTGATAAGTTATTACAAATAACAATATAAGTTCTACTATTACTAATTGTTTCTCACAAACTATAATGTAACTAAAGATCGGAATGCTCCTACTTGAACGGTTTGAAATCTTCACGTGCTACCTCCTTCCTCAGCTATAGCTTCGTTGCTTTAGGTGGACACGTCTGTCTCTGGTAACGACAATGGAAAATAAACATAGGAGTGAGAAATATATGATTTCTCAGTAGGAGTTCCTACTTGTACTAAAAGTGTCATCGTTGTCGTCCCAGTCACTTCGGGTTTATTATAAAAAGGTAAACAAGTAAGGATTCAATTATCAAACTTTCACAAACATGATTAGCCGAAGTGCAGTTACTTTTAAACTAATCTTGAACATTAGCAGAAATATCCATTCAGTATTTCATCAAGCATACATATAAGCATATCATGTAAAACCACTAATAAGCAATAATCATTTAGGAGCTGCATGCATTTCATGATTAATCATCCTCAACATTCACTTCTTTAGTGATCATCATCTTTCATTTATGTCATCAACATATTTCTTAATTACGCACGGGATGAATGCATCAATGCCTTAGACCACCCTAAAAGGGTAATGAGCTCATACCATGGCCGTCGCCATAACCTTTTTGGTTTTCATTCTGTTGCCGTGATCTCAACGGTTTAGGGGGTTAAGCCGTGAGTTTAGCTCAAGTCCACTTTTCCAGACTTTCATTGCTACTTTTTCAAACTTTACTTTTATTATTTCTTTTGGAAAATGAATGTATGCATATTATCATGTAATCACAATAAACCCTGGGCAATCAATCATTCATCCTCATCTTTTCATAATTCATCACCATACATTCATATTACTATAAATCACTTCATAAAATATGGACAATATCATGTAAATCTCATAGTAAACACTTTCATAGATGATTCATATTAACCAACCAAAGTTATCAAGTTGAGTTCCTAGTGTTCGTAAGAGGTAATGGATGTCTTAGTATTATCTTTTTCTCTTAGTGTTCTTTGTACTCTTAGCATTCCATTAATACATTAATGCACTTCAAAATATTATTATAGGTTCCTTATATATTTTTATTATGACTTTCATATAACTCTTTAAGATTATTATTCTACTTAAATTCTTAAAATTCTCTCTTTACAAGACTTGATTCTTTTATTTATAATTTTGACATCTTTTAGAAGAAAGTTTATAATTCTCTGTATACTTGTTATCTCAGCTTAGTAAAGGTAGTTCCAAATTCCTAACTCATCAAATTTTAGCATTTACATCTTTGGAATAGTGTAAATCAACTGTAAACCATGCATAGGAGGGTTCCCAGGAAAGAGAGGTGGGTCACAATGGACATGCTTAAATACCAAGTCTTTCCTTAGCCAGAACCTTTCCAAACTGCACTTTCACAGTACACTATCCCGAAATTTATTTCTCATTCTATATTTACGTGGTACAAAGCTTTATATATAACATACATAGGTGTATTCCTATATGTGTTAGCTCTCCAACAAAGTTGAAATCAGTCCATTTGCATTTTTCTAGAGTGAGTTACATCTATTTTACTACTACAAGGTCAGATTTAAAGTTTCAGTCTTAGGCTCTACTTTAAAAATTTATATCTTGAGCTAGAAAACTCTGTTTTGGGTGATTCATTTTGGAGAGTGTTCTATAATGAGTCTAGTTTATAGTAAAATTATTTTAATTTTGAGATACTTGATATTTGATGAACAGTAGCTTTCGAAGTACCTGCTGCCAGAAACAACTAGAATTTCCAGCACCTACCATTTTCATGTCTTAAGTTACCTTTATTAAATCAGGTTTCACATACAATCTTTTCAAGTTATATTTGAGTTTGATAACATCATAAAGGTACTCATAACAAAATAGAACATGTCATATTTCTAAAAATATATTTTTCAAATAATCATTTAAAACTTTTGACAATAACTCAAACTTGAGGCATTCTATCAAGGTTAGAAGCCAACAATGCTTGAACAATTAAAGATGAAGCTCCTACCTCTTGTGTAGGGTCTAAAAAGGGTCATTCTCTTCTGCCTTAAGCTTCGAACAAGAGTCTTTGGAGTGGATGACCCTCCTTGAATCTTGGCTCTAGAACTTGAATGCTTAAGAAAATATTTCTCACTAGAGTTAAAGATTGTAACTCTTGTGAGGGCTAGTGAAAGTTTGGACTTAGGATTTAAGTGTTTGGATGAAGTTTAGAGGATCAAGAGAAGTTTTTGATGAACATAAGAAGAATGATAGAATAAGAAAGAAAGAACACTTAGGGAGTTTTGGAATTGAAGAGAGTTTGAGGAGTATTTATAGTGGAAAGATTAGAGAAAAAACAGAAGAAGGAAAGCATTTGGAGCATGATTTATGGAAACATGTTGGCTGAATTTTGGGATGAAAATGCTCCTTGTTTTGTGCAAACACGTTTCCATGTTTTGTGCAAACATGTTGGATGAAAATGCTCCATGTTTTATGCAAACATATTTCCATGTTTTGTGCAAAGATGTTAGTGGAGATTTTCTAACCTTTAGTGCATGTATGTGATTCAGAAATGTGTATGATGTATGTGGTTAAATTATTGTGTTATCATCTTAATCCAATGGCTTAGATTCATTCTTGTCTAAAGACAAGTCTAGGGATTTGTGTAAATGGCGTTGTAGTAATTTCTTTAACTAAGACAAGGATATTTTTGTAATTAGACAATGATAGTGGTATTCTTGTAATTCCATTCATAGAGTAAGGGTATCTTTGTCATTTAATAAGGCAAGGGTAGTTTGGTAATTTCCTTTACATAGCAAGGGCATTTTCGTAATTTCCACTAAGTGATGGCATTTTCGTAATTATTTGCATTTTTCTCTAGAGATACTTAAGTAGACTATTTGTTGTGTTTCATAACATTTGTTTAGATTCTCTTGATTTTGCTATCGCTAATTAATATTTATCTTAGTTATAAATTTGGGGATGTTACAGTTCTGCCCCCACTCCTCGATTCATGCGAGAGGGGAGTGAGGTGACGTTGATGTAGCCGAGGTTGGCAAGGAGAGCCGAGATGCGCCCCTTCGTGGAGTGCACGTACAGCCATCACGCATCTGATCCCACTCCACTGGCCTACACTCGAGGTGTAACACCCTAATAGAACCCCACTGTGCTTAAGTTCACATTTGGATTCTATTAGTTGTCACTTATGCCTTGTATTAATTTTCTTTTGAAATTCACTTAGAAAAATAATGGAATTTTTTTTTCTTTAAATAAATTAATTTTTTTGAAAACTTAAGCCTGTAACGAGAAGTGAAATACATAGCGCTTTTATAGATAATAATCAAGTTACATTGCGCACTTAATTAAATAAGCGGAATAAAAGACTAAGTGTAGAACAATTATCACATAAACTGGAATATAATCACTTAATACATAAGTCACAACAGGGCATATATCATACTGATAAGTTATTACAAATAACAATATAAGTTCTACTATTACTAATTGTTTCTCACAAACTATAATGTAACTAAAGCTCGGAATGCTCCTACTTGAACGGTTTGAAATCTTCACGTGCTACCTCCTTCCTCAACTACAGCTTCGTTGCTTTAGGTGGACACGTCTGTCTCTGGTAACGACAACGGAAAATAAACATAGGAGTGAGAAATACATGATTTCTCAGTAGGAGTTCCTACTTGTACTAAAAGTGTCATCGTTGTCATCCTAGTCACTTCGGGTTTATTATAAAAAGGTGAACAGGTAAGGATTCAATTATCAAACTTTCACAAACGTGATTAGCCGAAGTGCAGTTACTTTTAAACTAATCTTGAAAATTAGCAGAAATATTCATTCAGTATTTCATCAAGCATACATATAAGCATATCATGTAAAACCACTAATAAGCAGTAATCATTTAGGAGCTGCATGTATTTCATGATTACTCATCCTCAACATTCACTTGTTTAGTGATCATCATCTTTCATTTATTTCATCAACATATTTCTTAATTACTCACGGGATGAATGCATCAATGCCTTAGACCACCCTAAAAGGGTAATGAGCTCATACCATGGCCGTCGCCATAACCTTTTTGGTTTTCATTCTGTTGCCGTGATCTCAACGGTTTAGGGGGTTAAGCCGTGAGTTAAGCTCAAGTCCACTTTTCCAGACTTTCATTGCTACTTTTTCAAACTTTACTTTTATTATTTCTTTTGAAAATGAATGTATGCATATTATCATGTAATCACAATAAATCCTAGGCAATCAATCATTCATCCTCATCATTTCATAATTCATCACCATACATTCACATTACTATAAATCACTTCATAAAACATGGACAATATCATGTAAATCTCATAGTAAACACTTTCATAGATGCTTCATATTAACCAACCAAAGTTATCAAGTTGAGTTCCTAGTGTTCGTAAGAGGTAATGGATGTCTTAGTATTATCTTTTTCTCTTAGTGTTCTTTGTACTCTTAGCATTCAATTAATACATTAATGCACTTCAAAATATTATTATAGGTTCTTTATATATTTTTATTATGACTTTCATATAACTCTTGAAGATTATTATTCTACTTAAATTCTTAAAATTCTCTCTTTACAAGACTTGATTCTTTTATTTATAGTTTTGACATCTTTTAGAAGAAAGTTTATAATTCTCTGTATACTTGTTATCTCAGCTTAGTAAAGGTAGTTCCAAATTCCTAACTCATCAAATTTTAGCATTTACATCTTTAGAATAGTGTAAATCAACTGTAAACCATGCATAGGAGGGTTCCCAGGAAAGAGAGGTGGGTCACAATGGACATGCTTAAATACCAAGTCTTTCCTTAGCCAGAACCTTTCCAAACTGCACTTTCACAGTACACTATCCCGAAATTTATTTCTCATTCTGTATTTACGTGGTACAAAGCTTTATACATAACATACATGGGTGTATTCCTATATGTGTTAGCTCTCCAACAAAGTTGAAATCAGTCCATTTGCATGTTTCTAGAGTGAGTTACACCTATTTTACTACTACAAGGTCAGATTTAAAGTTTCAGTCTTAGGCTCTACTTTAAAAATTTATATCTTGAGCTAGAAAACTCCGTTTTGGGTGATTCTTTTTGGAGAGTGTTCTATAATGAGTCTAGTTTATAGTAAAATTATTTTAATTTCAAGATACTTGATATTTTATGAACAGTAGCTTTCGAAGTACCTGCTGCCAGAAACAACTAGAAATTTCAGCACCTACCATTTTCATGTCTTAAGTTACCTTTATTAAATCAGGTTTCACATACAATCTTTTCAAGTTATATTTGAGTTTGATAACATCATAAGGGTACTCATAACAAAATAGAACATGTCATATTTCTAAAAATATATTTTTCAAATAATCATTTAAAACTTTTGACAATAACTCAAACTTGAGGCATTCTATCAAGGTTAGAAGCCAACAATACTTGAACAATTAAAGATGAAGCTCCTACCTCTTGTGTAGGGTCTAAAATGGGTCCTTCTCTTCTTCCTTAAGCTTTGAACAAGAGTCTTTGGAGTGGATGACCCTCCTTGAATCTTGGCTCTAGAACTTGAATGCTTAAGAAAATATTTCTCACTAGAGTTAAAGATTGTAACTCTTGTGAGGGCTAGTGAAAGTTTGGACTTAGGATTTAAGTGTTTGGATGAAGTTTAGAGGATCAAGAGAAGTCTTTGAAGAACATAAGAAGAATGATAGAATAAGAAAGAAAGAACACTTAGGGAGTTTTTGAATTGAAGAGAGTTTGAGGAGTATTTATAGTGGAAAGATTAGAGAAAAAACAGAAGAAGGAAAGCATTTGGAGCATGATTTATGGAAACATGTTGGCTGAATTTTGGGATGAAAATGCTCCTTGTTTTGTGCAAACATGTTTCCATGTTTTGTGCAAACACGTTTCCATATTTTGTGCAAACACGTTTCCATGTTTTGTGCAAACACGTTGGATGAAAATGCTCCATGTTTTATGCAAACATGTTTCCATGTTTTGTGCAAAGATGTTAGTGGATATTTTTGTAATTAGACAATGATAATGGTATTCTTGTAATTCCATTCATAGAGTAAGGGTATCTTTGTCATTTAATAAGGCAAGGGTAGTTTGGTAATTTCCTTTACATAGCAAGGGCATTTTCGTAATTTCCACTAAGTGATGGCATTTTCGTAATTCTTTGCATTTTTCTCTAGACATACTTAAGTAGACTATTTGTTGTGTTTCATAACATTTGTCCCGATTCTCTTGGTTGTGCTATCGCTAATTAATATTTATCTTAGTTATAAATTTGGGGATGTTACACGAGGAGCTCGAGCAGTTCCCTGGTTATATACCCCTATCCGCTAAGGGTCGCCGCCGCCAGTAGTAGAGCGTCTTGAGGAGAGCTAGTGCACACACACCACATGTAGTAGGGATAAACCTTCTTTTGTTATGAGGTTATCCACCTTAGGTACACTAGGGTAGGAGTGTTTTTATTTTCTCTTTTAGTGTATTTCTATTTCTATTATATTTCCTTTTCTGTTATATTTGCATTATCTTATATCAAACTAAGTCCCACCTTTAGGTGGGCATATTATGAATATTAATGAAGTATAAGTCCCACCTTTAGGTTGGCATATTATGAATATTAATGAAGTATTTCTCTTGATGTGTTATTGATTGTTCCATGTTCTATTATGCCTTGTTATCTTGTGATTTATTTTCTTGTCTTATGATGTACGCGGCTCTCACTTTGCTTTTATATTTCAAAAAAAACTTTATTCGTATTTTTTGCTAAGTAATTTAAAGAACGATTTTAAAAGAATGAGACTAAGAAGTAATATACTAATGGTTAACCTAAATACATTCTAGGAGTATTGGGTTAAAAATTAGGATGTTACATAAGCCGCAGTTGGGGTTGGCCACTGTGCAAGTGAGAGCTTGGGAAGGCTATTGTAAAGACTATCTGTTTACTTTCTCAAGATTGAAAAAGTTGTTGTTAATGAAATCTCAACATGTGTTGAGTACTAGATATAGGCAGGTTGGCCAAACCATTACAAAAATACTTGTGTTCATTTTCTCTTCCCTAACCTTTTATTTTTATGTTATGTGCTTTGTGTTGATTATTAATCAAGCATAATTAAAATGCATAATAGTTATTAAGCCTTAGAAACGTTCCCTCTGAAATATTTAACCACTATTTCGCTGCACTTCAAGCCAAAAGCTTGATAGCACTTTTCATTAAAAGTTTTAGATTTAAAGAAGACTTCAGAAAGCACGATTTAACCCGCCTTCTTATGCACCATTTTACCAACAGAGCCTTTGGCTGCTATTTGTGGAGGATTGTTGCTGAATTTGTTTAGGCCTTAATTTGCATCAAAATAGCTTATTGTGGCCTAAGGTGTTACACACTTCCCTCACTAATTTAAGGGCTATTCTTGTGCTATCTTTTAGTATTGAGTATAAATTTTGCATGTATAATTTGTGGTGTTGTGGCTGCCTCAAGAAAATCGAGACAATGCACACAATTTTGGGATTCTATTTGTGCATTGTTGATCATATTTGGGACTGTCTTTATACCATATCCTTGCTGTAACACCCTAATTTTTAACCCAACTTTCTAGAACACATTAGGTTAAACATTAGGCTATTACTTCATAGTCTCATCCTTTTCTTAAAATACTAAAGGAAAATTACGAGTAAATTTTTTTTTTTTTAAAACACACAACAAAGTGAGAGCCACGTTCTTAGTCTAATCGAATAATAGGAATATAAAGCACGCTTAACACTCATAGAGAAACACAGAAATGGAAACATATAACAGCTGAGCATAAATCATCACAACAAGAGAAACGTTTCATTAATAACATAACTTAGAATACATAAGTAGTCATACCCTCATTGGGACGGGCAGAGCTTGTAATACAGCAGAAAGGAAGTACAATAGAAACAGAGAAACGTAAAGTAACATAAAGTAAACCATCACTACCCGAGTGCACCTATAGTGAATAACCTCAAAACAAAAGCAGGTTTATCCAGTCTACATGTGAGTGTGTGCACTAAGCCTCCCCTAAAACATCTGCTACTAGAACCCGGGGAAATGGAGTGTAATTGATCCAAGAACGCAAGGCGGTAGGAGTGGGCATACGTGTAGACTGAGCGTGAGCTCCTCGTTAGGGGCACCTCTCGGACGGATGTGTCAATGAAGACCACGAATGTCGCCATCAGTCTCTGAAGATGTGACAGAAGCGAGAAAAAGAAGAGAAAAGAGTGAGAATCTTACTAAAGAATCTCAGTAGGAATCTCCTATTCTAGGGTTACATCGTTCACATCCTCAGGAACCTTGGGTTTATTTATAAAAGGTGTTCATGCATATGAGATTCATTATTAGGGTTTATGAAACTATTTATCCAAGGTCCATTTCTTTTAGTATGCATCTTGATGTCATGAATGCAACATATTTAAGCATGAATATATGGCAATACTTGAGCACATAAATCAACAGATCACAACAATCTAGATTCATGCAAGTGGCATAAGAGCATATTACAACTCTTACTTTTCTCATACTTATGTGACTTAAAAGCATCATATCTCTTTTGTTCTTTTTCTCAAAAACCACCCTCTTAAAACATATCCACCTATTTCCAACCGATACACCGCCCCGGCAATTTTTATCATAACCTCCTATCTCCGTCTCACCTAATCGCCTAGGAATGAGCTCAATCCTAACTAGTCGTCACTAGATTTAATATGGGGTAAAATGAGGGGGTAACATAAACATATTTCATTCTTTGAAACGTTCTACTGGCCTCGAGTGCACAGCGAATTGTCCGCTTTGGTAAGGCTGCATCTACACATACCCTCACGGATTTGCCTCTTCTTCACCGTAGCAGGAGAAGTACGTCTCAATGCTTGTCACATAAAAAATATCCTGGGGGTGCTCGGCCGAACCAGTGTCACCCAGGGTTTTCAACTCATATGGTACTTTAAAACATTTTTCAACTCTTTTAGGTTTGATAGAAATTCGGCAGCATAACGGCTGTTAAACTGAATTTCCTTCAAACCAAAATTCATGCCACAAGCTAATCACACAACTTAACATCTCAATAATCATTTCCTCACGTATCATCAATAAAACATTTTAGGGTTCATGCATCATCAAGCATATTCTTCTAATACATCATTCTCACATAGATAAACATCATAACATATATTTCAAACTCATCATTCTTACATAGATTATAGCATATATTCCAAACTCATCATAGCATATATTTTAAACACATCATACTCACATAGATAAAGCTCATGTATCATATATCATACTTGCATAAAATTAAGCATCATAAAAACTCAAGACTTCTTAATATCTTATGCATCGACCCTTAAGGTCCTTAACTCACAATCTAAGTTATAAATCATCAAAACCTAGTCTCTTGGGAACCTATGAGGTTATAACTAAGTATTTCTCACCTCACACTATGGTCAAGAACATCTCTAGACCTCAAGGATGCAGAATTTAAAATCCCAACTTTACGGGTACCTAGGAGTCACAACAATGACTCTTTCTAAGTCCATTTTGTTCCTAAAGCATCAAGATTAAGCCCTAAACCAATTATGAGTCATTCCTACACATTTAAACTAATTTAGAACCATGATTATCATTTCTAAACCTTGCTGGACAGAATCCAGAAAATTCCATCATTAAGGGATCTAAAACTCTCAAATTAATTCTTTTCTAGTTCCTAACTTATCCTATCTTTCACATATGAGTCTTAACATTATTTTTACTCAAACATAAGCATCTTATCATTATTAACACAGCTCATACAGTGGCCAAACTATAACACCCTAATAGAACCCCACTGTGCTTAAGTTCACATTTGGATTCTATTAGTTGTCACTTATGCCTTGTATTAATTTTCTTTTGAAATTAACTTAGAAAAATAATGGAAGTTTTTTTTTTAAATAAATTAATTTTTTTTGAAAACTTAAGCCTGTAACGAGAAGTGAAATACATAGCGCTTTTATAGATAATAATCAAGTTACATTGCGCACTTAATTAAATAAGCGAAATAAAAGACTAAGTGTAGAACAATTATCACATAAACTGGAATATAATCACTTAATACATAAGTCACAACAGGGCATATATCATACTGATAAGTTATTACAAATAACAATATAAGTTCTACTATTACTAATTGTTTCTCACAAACTATAATGTAACTAAAGCTCGGAATGCTCCTACTTGAACGGTTTGAAATCTTCACGTGCTACCTCCTTCCTCAGCTACGGCCTCGTTGCTTTAGGTGGACACGTCTGTCTCTGGTAACGACAACGGAAAATAAACATAGGAGTGAGAAATACATGATTTCTCAGTAGGAGTTCCTACTTGTACTAAAAGTGTCATTGTTGTCGTCCCAGTCACTTTGGGTTTATTATAAAAAGGTGAACAGGTAAGGATTCAATTATCAAACTTTCACAAACGTGATTAGCCGAAGTGCAGTTACTTTTAAACTAATCTTGAACATTAGCAGAAATATCCATTCAGTATTTCATCAAGCATACATATAAGCATATCATGTAAAACCACTAATAAGCAATAATCATTTAGGAGCTACATGCATTTCATGATTACTCATCCTCAACATTCACTTGTTTAGTGATCATCATCTTTCATTTATTTCATCAACATATTTCTTAATTACTCACGGGATGAATGCATCAATGCCTTAGACCACCCTAAAAGGGTAATGAGTTCATACCATGGCCATCGCCATAACCTTTTTGGTTTTCATTCCGTTGCCGTGATCTCAACGGTTTAGGGGGTTTAGCCGTGAGTTTAGCTCAAGTCCACTTTTCCAGACTTTCATTGCTACTTTTTCAAACTTTACTTTTATGATTTCTTTTGGAAAATGAATGTATGCATATTATCATGTAATCACAATAAACCCTGGGCAATCAATCATTCATCCTCATCATTTCATAATTCATCACCATACATTCACATTACTATAAATCACTTCATAAAACATGGACAACATCATGTAAATCTCATAGTAAACACTTTCATAGATAATTCATATTAACTAACCAAAGTTATCAAGTTGAGTTCCTAGTGTTCGTAAGAGGTAATGGATGTCTTAGTATTATCTTTTTCTCTTAGTGTTCTTTGTACTCTTAGCATTCCATTAATACATTAATGCACTTCAAAATATTATTATAGGTTCCTTATATATTTTTATTATGACTTTCATATAACTCTTGAAGATTATTATTCTACTTAAATTCTTAAAATTCTCTCTTTACAAGACTTGATTCTTTTATTTATAGTTTTGACGTCTTTTAGAAGAAAGTTTATAATTCTCTGTATACTTGTTATCTCAGCTTAGTAAAGGTAGTTCCAAACTCCTAACTCATCAAATTTTTGCATTTACATATTTGGAATAGTGTAAATCAACTGTAAACCATGCATAGGAGGGTTCCCAGGAAAGAGAGGTGGGTCACAATGGACATGCTTAAATACCAAGTCTTTCCTTAGCCAGAACCTTTCCAAACTGCACTTTCACAGTACACTATCCCAAAATTTATTTCTCATTATGTATTTACGTGGTACAAAGCTTTATACATAACATACATGGGTGTATTCCTATATGTGTTAGCTCTCCAACAAAGTTGAAATCAGTCCATTTGCATTTTTCTAGAGTGAGTTACATCTATTTTACTACTACAAGGTCAGATTTAAAGTTTCAGTCTTAGGCTCTACTTTAAAAATTTATATCTTGAGCTAGAAAACTCCGTTTTAGGTGATTCTTTTTGGAGAGTGTTCTATAATGAGTCTAGTTTATAGTAAAATTATTTTAATTTCGAGATACTTAATATTTTATGAACAGTAGCTTTCGAAGTACCTGCTGCCAGAAACAACTAGAATTTCCAGCACCTACCATTTTCATGTCTTAAGTTACCTTTATTAAATCAGGTTTCACATACAATCTTTTCAAGTTATATTTGAGTTTGATAACATCATAAAGGTACTCATAACAAAATAGAACATGTCATATTTCTAAAAATATATTTTTCAAATAATCATTTAAAACTTTTGACAATAACTCAAACTTGAGGCATTCTATCAAGTTTAGAAGCCAACAATGCTTGAACAATTAAAGATGAAGCTCCTACCTCTTGTGTAGGGTCTAAAATGGGTCCTTCTCTTCTTCCTTAAGCTTTGAACAAGAGTCTTTGGAGTGGATGACCCTCCTTGAATCTTGGCTCTAGAACTTGAATGCTTAAGAAAATATTTCTCACTAGAGTTAAAGATTGTAACTCTTGTGAGGGCTAGTGAAAGTTTGGACTTAGGATTTAAGTGTTTGGATGAAGTTTAGAGGATCAAGAGAAGTTTTTGAAGAACATAAGAAGAATGATAGAATAAGAAAGAAAGAACACTTAGGGAGTTTTTGAATTGAAGAGAGTTTGAGGAGTATTTATAGTGGAAAGATTAGAGAAAAAAAAACAGAAGAAGGAAAGCACTTGGAGCATGATTTATGGAAACATGTTGGCTGAATTTTGGGATGAAAATGCTCCTTGTTTTGTGCAAACATGTTTCCATGTTTTGTGCAAACACCTTTCCATGTTTTGTGCAAACACGTTTCCATGTTTTATGCAAACATGTTGGATGAAAATGCTCCATGTTTTATGCAAACATGTTTCCATGTTTTGTGCAAAGATGTTAGTGGATATTTTTGTAATTAGACAATGATAGTGGTATTCTTGTAATTCCATTCATAGAGTAAGGGTATCTTTGTCATTTAATAAGGCAAGGGTAGTTTGGTAATTTCCTTACATAGCAAGGGCATTTTCATAATTCCCACTAAGTGATGGCATTTTCGTAATTCTTTGCATTTTTCTCTAGACATACTTAAGTAGACTATTTGTTGTGTTTCATAACATTTGTCCCGATTCTCTTGGTTTTGCTATCGCTAATTAATATTTATCTTAGTTATAAATTTGGGGATGTTACATTTCTCCCCTCCTTATTAAAAATTTTGCCCTCAAAATTTGATACCTGTGAATAGGTTCGGAAATTCTTTTCGCATATCTTCCTCGAGCTCCCATGTGTGCTCTTCCATTCCATCTTGTCCCCAGGCTACTCGGACCAGAGATACAGATTTGTTTCTCAGCTGCTTGATGCCATGATCCACGATCCTCATCGGTGGTAATTCAAAAGTTAAGTCATCTTTTAATTGTATAGTTTCTGGCTCAAACACATGAGTAGGGTCTGACTGATACTTTCTCAATTGGGACACATGAAAAACATTGTGCAGGTTAGACAAATTTGGAGGCAATGCAATTTGGTAGGTGGAGGGACCTACCTTTTTGAGGATTTGGAAGGGTCCTAAGAATCTAGGGCTTAGCTTTTTGACTTTCATTGCACGACCTATACCTGTGGTAGGAGTAATTAGCAAGAATATGTGTTCTCCTTGTTGAAATTCGAGAGGTTTCCTTCTCTTGTCAGCATAGCTCTTCTGCCTACTCTGAGCAGTGAGGATTCTTTCCCTAATTTTCCTTATTTGTTTGGTTGTCTCTTCTACCAAATCAGGGCCCAAAATACTTTGCTCTCCCGGGTCACACCAACAAAGTGGTGATTGACACTTTCTACCATACAAAGCCTCATAAGGTGCCATCCCAATGCTAGTGTGGTAACTATTATTATATGCAAACTCAATCAATGGAAGTTGTTTGTCCCAACTTTTTGGCTGGTCTAAGACACATGCTCTTAGCATATCCTCAAGGGTTTGAATTGTTCTTTCGATTGTCCATCGATCTGAGGGTGATAGGCGGTGCTTAGACACAACTTTGAACCAAATGCCTTTGCAAAGCTCCCAAAATCTTGAGGTGAACCTTGGATCCCTATCTGAGACAATGGTTTTGGGTACTCCATGGAGCCTTATTATCTCTTGGATGTATAGTTGAGCTAACTTTTCCAAAGGGTAATTTGCTCGAATGGGTACAAAGTGAGCAGATTTGGTCAATCTATCTACAATTACCCATATGGAGTCATGTCCAAGAGGGCGTTCTTGGCAATCCCATCACGAAATCCATGGATATTCCTTCCCACTTCCATTCGGGGATTTCGAGAGGTTGTAGCACTCCGGAGGGTTTTTGATGCTCTATCTTCACTTTTTGGCATACCAAACATTTTTGCACTATATTTGCTATATCTGCTTTCATCTTTGGCCACTGTAACATCTTTTTAGGTCATGGTACATCTTGGTTATACCGGGGTGTACACTAAATTGACTCTTGTGGGCTTCTTCCAAAATGCTAGCTCTCAATCCTTCTTTTGCAGGTACACAGATTCTCCCTTGGTATCTCCACACTCCTTCCTTATCCTAGACAAACTCTTTCAACTTTCCTACTTCGACAAGGGTTAAGGTTCTAAGGAAATCCTCATCTTCCCTTTGGGCTTGAATTATTTGATCCTTAAAGCTACTGGTTACACTTAGCTGGCTTAACCAAATTTGTTCTGAAGTCCCCTTATATCCTAAGTTGAGGTTCCTAAAATCTTCTATCAGCTCATTTTCTTTCACCATGAGCCAAGCAGCATGCAAGGACTTACGACTCAAAGCGTCTGCTACCACATTTGCCTTTCCTGGGTGGTAGTTCAACCCAAAGTCATAGTCCTTGAGAAACTCCATCCAACGCCTTTGTCTCATATTGAGTTCCTTTTGGTTGAAGAGGTATTTCAGACTTTTGTGGTCAGAAAATACTTCAAACCTTACACCATAAAGATGATGTCTCCAAATTTTTAAGGCAAAGACAATAGCCGCTAGCTCTAAGTCATGGGTTGGGTGGGTAATTAACTTCATGGGGTTTGAGCTGTCTAGAGGCATAGGCTACTACATTCCTATTTTGCATCAAAACACATCTTAGTCCTCTTCCCGAGGCATCACAAAACACCTCAAATTTTTCTTTTGGGTCAGGTAGGATTAGGACAGGGGTAGTAGTCAACTTCTTCTTTAGTTCTTGGAAACTCTCTTCACATTCTGGGCTCCATATAAAAGCTGAATTCTTCCTTGTTAGCTTGGTGAGGGGTAAGGTAATTTGGGAAAAACCTCTAATGAACCTTCGGTAGTAACCAGCTAGCCCTAGAAAACTCCTAATCTCCTTTACAGTGGTAGGGGTTTCCCATTGTTGCACCGCTTCTATCTTACTTGGGTCTACTGCTATTCCCCCATGTGACACTACATGACCTAAGAACTTAACTTCCTTCGTCCAAAATTCACACTTGGACAACTTTGCATAAAGTTTCTTGTTTCTCAACACCTCCAACACCACTCGTAAGTGTTCTTCGTGCTCTTCTTCAGTTCTAGAGTAAACTAGAATGTCATCGATGAACACTATTACAATCTTGTTCAAGTATGGTCTAAATATCCTATTCATGTAGTCCATAAACACTGCCGGTGCATTGGTTAACCCAAACGACATCACATTAAACTCATAATGTCCATATCTAGTCCTAAAGGCTGTCTTTGGTATGTCCTCCTCCTTCACTTGAATCTGGTGGTATCCTAATCGCAGATCTATCTTGGAAAACACTTGGGCTCCTCTTAATTGGTCCATAAGGTCATCTATTCTAGGCAAAGGGTATTTATTCTTTATGGTCACTTGGTTTAGCTGCCTATAATCCACACATAACCGCAAGCTCCCATCCTTCTTCTTGACAAATAGCACTGGAGCTCCCCATGGTGAAGCACTAGGCCTAATGAATTTCTTTTCTAGTAGCTCCTCTAATTGCTTCTTCAATTCTGTTAACTCGGCTAGTGGCATCCTATAAGGAGCTATAGATATGGGTCCCGTTCCCGGCACCAAATCTATAGAAAACTCAATCTCCCTTTTTGGAGGAAATTCAGGTATGTCATCAGGAAAAACATCTGAGAATTCCTTTACTACAAGGATCTTTTCTAGAGCTTGCTCCACTTCCCTCTCACTTGTCATCAGGAAAACATATCCTCTCTCTTCATTCCTACTATCCCCCATGATAATGGAGTTTAGGTATAGTCGTACCTTTCTATCAAGTTTAGAGGGATTGGGTAAAGATGGTTTGGGAAGAAATACTAGTGACTTATTTGCACAATGTAGTAACACACGGTTAGCCGAAAGCCAATCCATGCCCAAGATTACATCAAAACTAGACAAGGGTAGACAAACTAAATCATGATGAAAAATCCTATCAGCTACCTCAAATTCACAATTTAGGCAGGCTTGATCAGTTCTAACAGTATTTATAGTGGGTGTAGAGACAACTAAGATGATTTTTAAGTCAGATATATACAACCTCAACTTATTAGCACAATCATATGAAATGAATGAATGTGTTGTGCCAGAATCAAACAATACAATTAAGGATTTTCCATTAATTATACACTTACCTTGAATCAGATCATCGGATTCTGAGGGCATCTCAGCAGTGATAGCAAACACGCGTCCCTGTGCCTTAGGCTTAAGTGTAGAGGACTGATTGAGCTTTAGGCACTCTCTAGAATAGTGTCCTGTCTATCCACACCGATAACAAACATTCTTACCAAATCTGCATTCCCCTCCATGTATCTTTCCACAAGTGGCACAAGGGGGTCTAGTCATAGGTTCAGGGACAACAGCCATCCTAGGTCGATTAACAGCTTGTGTCTTAGGTTGATTCATCATAGGGTGTTGGGGTTATTTCCCTTTAAATCCATCTCCTTGGTAGGGTTTCTTGTAAGGGGTTAGGAACCCTCGGTGACCTTGTTGAGTAGACCTCTTCCTATTCTCTTCAACTCGTTGGGCAACTAGCTGGCGATTGCAACTCTCAGCCACTTGGCTTTTGCTGACTAAAGATGCATAGTCAGTGACCTCCAGTGGAGCCACAGATGCCAAAATGTCTGGCCTCAAACCACTCTCATATTTCATGCATTTCCAAGCCTCGTTGGGATTACTTTGGTAGCTAGTTGAGTGTTTGATCAGTTCTTCAAACTTAGCTGTGTATTCAGCCACACTTCGATTTCCCTGTGTCAGCAACATAAATTCTACTTCCTTTGCCTTCTTAACCGGATCTGGAAAATATTTCTTATGGAATGTAGCATAGAAAACCTCCCACGTAATCTGTATGTCAGCACTTTCAAGCAAGCCCTTTGCACCCTTCCACCACGCGGCAGCCTCTCCTTTCAGCATATAAGTAGAGAATGCCACCTTTTGTTCATCAGAGCATTCTACCACTGAGAAAACCTTCTCCATCTCTTGAATCCATATGTCAGCTATTTCGGGGTTAGTTGTCCCTTTGAATTCTGGAGGTCCAGCCCTCTTGAATTCTGAGAATTTTCCATGTTCTTGGTTCCCAACTGATTCCTCTGACATCCTATTCATCTGCTCCATCATCACTGTTGCTTGTGCTTGCATAGCCCTAGCCATCTCCTGGAGTGCATTTGCCAGTTCATCACGATTACCTCCACTGCGTGCCCCATGCGTACGTCTGTTTGCTGCCATTAGTTCCTAGACACACCAAACAACAGTCATCGAGTTGATCAGGCTCAATACTATAGCTAAGCATGGTAGCAACTATGGCAGTATCACAAGACGATCATGCATTTCTAAATCCTATATCCCATCATACAGATAAGATTAATAGCATGATATTATAGACAGAAGCATAGTCAGTCCATTCCTCAGGCTTAAATAGGATGAACTTCTCTGATACCATAATGTAACACCCTAATAGAACCCCACTGTGCTTAAGTTCACATTTGGATTCTATTAGTTGTCACTTATGCCTTGTATTAATTTTCTTTTGAAATTAACTTAGAAAAATAATGAAAGTTTTTTTCTTTAAATAAATTAATTTTTTGAAAACTTAAGCCTGTAACGAGAAGTGAAATACATAGCGCTTTTATAGATAATAATCAAGTTACACTTAATTAAATAAGCGAAATAAAAGACTAAGTGTAGAACAATTATCACATAAACTGGAATATAATCACTTAATACATAAGTTACAACAGGGCATATATCATATTGATAAGTTATTACAAATAACAATATAAGTTCTACTATTACTAATTGTTTCTCACAAACTATAATGTAACTAAAGCTCGGAATGCTCCTACTTGAACGGTTTGAAATCTTCACGTGCTACCTCCTTCCTCACCACGGCCTCGTTGCTTTTAGGTGGACACGTCTGTCTCTGGTAACGACAACGGAAAATAAACATAGGAGTGAGAAATACATGATTTCTCAATAGAAGTTCCTACTTGTACTAAAAGTGTCATTGTTGTCGTCCCAGTCACTTCGGGTTTATTATAAAAAGGTGAACAGGTAAGGATTCAATTATCAAACTTTCACAAACGTGATTAGCCGAAGTGCAGTTACTTTTAAACTAATCTTGAACATTAGCAGAAATATCCATTCAGTATTTCATCAAGCATACATATAAGCATATCATGTAAAACCACTAATAAGCAATAATCATTTAGGAGCTACATGCATTTCATGATTACTCATCCTCAACATTCACTTGTTTAGTGATCATCATCTTTCATTTATTTCATCAACATATTTCTTAATTACTCACGGGATGAATGCATCAATGCCTTAGACCACCCTAAAAGGGTAATGAGCTCATACCATGGCCATCGCCATAACCTTTTTGGTTTTCATTCCGTTGCCGTGATCTCAACGGTTTAGGGGGTTAAGCCGTGAGTTTAGCTCAAGTCCACTTTTCCAGACTTTCATTGCTACTTTTTCAAACTTTACTTTTATGATTTCTTTTGGAAAATGAATGTATGCATATTATCATGTAATCACAATAAACCCTGGGCAATCAATCATTCATCCTCATCATTTCATAATTCATCACCATACATTCACATTACTATAAATCACTTCATAAAACATGGACAACATCATGTAAATCTCATAGTAAACACTTTCATAGATAATTCATATTAACTAACCAAAGTTATCAAGTTGAGTTCCTAGTGTTCGTAAGAGGTAATGGATGTCTTAGTATTATCTTTTTCTCTTAGTGTTCTTTGTACTCTTAGCATTCCATTAATACATTAATGCACTTCAAAATATTATTATAGGTTCCTTATATATTTTTATTATGACTTTCATATAACTCTTGAAGATTATTATTCTACTTAAATTCTTAAAATTCTCTCTTTACAAGACTTGATTCTTTTATTTATAGTTTTGACGTCTTTTAGAAGAAAGTTTATAATTCTCTGTATACTTGTTATCTCAGCTTAGTAAAGGTAGTTCCAAACTCCTAACTCATCAAATTTTTGCATTTACATCTTTGGAATAGTGTAAATCAACTGTAAACCATGCATAGGAGGGTTCCCAGGAAAGAGAGGTGGGTCACAATGGACATGCTTAAATACCAAGTCTTTCCTTAGCTAACCTTTCCAAACTGCACTTTCACAGTACACTATCCCGAAATTTATTTCTCATTATGTATTTACGTGGTACAAAGCTTTATACATAACATACATGGGTGTATTCCTATATGTGTTAGCTCTCCAACAAAGTTGAAATCAGTCCATTTGCATTTTTCTAGAGTGAGTTACATCTATTTTACTACTACAAGGTCAGATTTAAAGTTTCAGTCTTAGGCTCTACTTTAAAAATTTATATCTTGAGCTAGAAAACTCCGTTTTAGGTGATTCTTTTTGGAGAGTGTTCTATAATGAGTCTAGTTTATAGTAAAATTTTTTTAATTTCGAGATACTTAATATTTTATGAACAGTAGCTTTCGAAGTACCTGCTGCCAGAAACAACTAGAATTTCCAGCACCTACCATTTTCATGTCTTATGTTACCTTTATTAAATCAGGTTTCACATACAATCTTTTCAAGTTATATTTGAGTTTGATAACATCATAAAGGTACTCATAACAAAATAGAACATGTCATATTTCTAAAAATATATTTTTCAAATAATCATTTAAAACTTTTGACAATAACTCAAACTTGAGGCATTCTATCAAGGTTAGAAGCCAACAATGCTTGAACAATTAAAGATGAAGCTCCTACCTCTTGTGTAGGGTCTAAAAAGGGTCCTTCTCTTTTTCCTTAAGCTTTGAACAAGAGTCTTTGGAGTGGATGACCCTCCTTGAATCTTGGCTCTAGAACTTGAATGCTTAAGAAAATATTTCTCACTAGAGTTAAAGATTGTAACTCTTGTGAGGGCTAGTGAAAGTTTGGACTTAGGATTTAAGTGTTTGGATGAAGTTTAGAGGATCAACAGAAGTTTTTGAAGAACATAAGAAGAATGATAGAATAAGAAAGAAAGAACACTTAGGGAGTTTTTTGAATTGAAGAGAGTTTGAGGAGTATTTATAGTGGAAAGATTAGAGAAAAACAACAGAAGAAGGAAAGCACTTGGAGCATGATTTATGGAAACATGTTGGCTGAATTTTGGGATGAAAATGCTCCTTGTTTTGTGCAAACATGTTTCCATGTTTTGTGCAAACACGTTTCCATGATTTGTGCAAACACGTTTCCATGTTTTATGCAAACATGTTGGATGAAAATGCTCCATGTTTTATGCAAACATGTTTCCATGTTTTATGCAAACATGTTTCCATGTTTTGTGCAAAGATGTTAGTGGATATTTTTGTAATTAGACAATGATAGTGGTATTCTTGTAATTCCATTCATAGAGTAAGGGTATCTTTGTCATTTAATAAGGCAAGGGTAGTTTGGTAATTTCCTTACATAGCAAGGGCATTTTCGTAATTTCCACTAAGTGATGGCATTTTCGTAATTCTTTGCATTTTTCTCTAGACATACTTAAGTAGACTATTTGTTGTGTTTCATAACATTTGTCCCGATTCTCTTGGTTTTGCTATCGCTAATTAATATTTATCTTAGTTATAAATTTGGGGATGTTACACAAACATAGCAAGGCAGAACCGAAACAAACATCTCCATAAAAGACATGAAACACAATTTCTAAAGCACATACAATACTAGTTTCTCTTGGAACCTTTTTCAACTTTCAAAACTCATTTATGGACACTTTTATCACCTAAAATCATAAAAATACTTAAGAGGGTAATAGCTAAATCATTTTTATCTCAAGAGGTCCTAAATTCATAAAACTTAGTTCTACATATTTCTTATACTTACATAAGCTTAGAAAAATTATAAAACATAGTTTTCAATACTTGGAAACACCAAAGCCTCTTAGGGCCGAAATAGGGACCAAAAGCAATAAATATTTTTAGACCTTTGTTGAGACAACAATGGGCAAGTCTTTGAGCTCTAGGTTCATTAAAGTGATGACATAAAAATAAACATGCTCATGCACTTGTTTTAGTTTTTGCTAGAAAGTAAAGTGAGAGCATAAAATAAATATGTGATGCATTATATTATTATCTTTGATATTTAGGTGAGAACTTGAAACATAAACATGATAATGCATAGCTTGAAATATAAACATGATAATGCAAGCTCCTTTATTACCTTGGTACTTAGTGATAACAAAGAAAGTAAACATGATGTGCAAAGCATAAAATAAATATGGTATGCATTATATTATTATCTTTGATATTTAGGTGAGAACTTGAAACATGATAATGCAAGTTCCTTTATTACCTTGGTACTTAGTGATAGCAAAGAAAGTAAACATGATGTGCAAAGCATAAAATAAACATAATGCAAGGTTCATTTTAAGGTGATCTAAAGCTCATCCAAGACTTTAACAACATAATAACCCAACACATATCTCATTACAAAGAGAGCTTTAGAGTTCTTGAACCAAGTTCTCAAAGGAATTATGAGGTTCTTCAACATCATCATCAAGCTCAAAGAAAGCAAAACTTTTTGAACAAATAAAACTTCAAAGATCAAAAAGGAAAATGGTAACCGAAATGTTAAAGAAAGGAACAAAGAAACCGAAATCATAATAGCAAGAAAAGTAAAGGTATTCTTGAGTAAAAATCATTTTTGAGTTAGAAAATAAAGTTGGAACTCAAAGAAAATAAAACCTCAAGCTCTAGAGTTTCCTTTGAGATGAACACATAGTCATTATCTAGGAGTCCTCATCATTGAGCTATCATCTACTCATCAAGGCCAAGAGGCCGAAAATACAAGAAAGGGAAACCAAAGAAAGTTTCAAAAAGAAAACCCAAGAGAAAGCTAGAAAGAACTCATTTTCAAGAAGACAAAGTTTAGAAACACTCCTACCTAGAGTGAAGACAAAAAGCTTGGACTTGAAGATGAAAATGATACAAGCAACACCTCCTAGGATGGTGATGATGATTCGGCCTTGATGAAAGAAAAAGGAAGGAAATGTGTTCTTGGTGAGCTTGTGTTTGAGAATGGAAGCTTAGGTGTTTGTATGATGATCCAAGGTGGTGGGGGTGGTGTTTCAAGGTTGTGTGATGATGTTTCAAAAGGAAAAAGAAGAAGATGAAGAAGAAGAATGCTCTTGAGATTTGAGAGAAAAAGGAAGAACTTAGAGAAAACTAAAAAAAACTAAACTTAGCAAATGAACAAAGTGTAGCAAAGGTTCATCTAGGCATGGTATTTATAGAGAAGAATAAGAGTGAATGAGTGGAGGAGAATGAATCCTCATGGAACATGAGGTGAGGCATGTGTGGAGGAGAATGAATCCTCATGGAACATGAGGTGAGAGAATTGCACTTTGATGACATGGCTTCAACCATAGTCTTTGGAGTGTGAAATAAAATTAAATTGTGATAAAATGGATGATGAATTTCGTGCAGGTCTGATGCAGCAAGGGAGGAGGGAGTTTTGGTCATGTAATAGTGTGTTAGTGATGTGTTTAGGGGTGTATTAGCTTAGGTGTAAGGTTAGGAGTCATTAAGCATAAGTTTAGGTGACTAAATAATGTGATTAGGAACCTTTATGACATGATTAAGGAGTACTCATACATATTTAGGAGATTTTAAATTCATTTTATGAATAAAACAATGTAGACAAAATTCCATAATTTAAGGAATTGGAGAGAGAAAACACTATTCAAGATTCCATGACTAGAAATCTTGAATTTAAAATAAGATTTTAAGTTGTAATTAAGCACTTTTAGTTTCTAATCAACTTTAATAAATTATTTTGACTCAAGATTAAGTATGGAAATTAATTAATCTTCGATTAGAGCCTAATATTGCTTAGGTTTGCTTAATCACGCGATTAAGCGTAAAAACACGAGACTAGAGGTAAAATCGTAATTTTGCACTAATTTTGCCCAGGACCTCCATAATTAAAAATGAGGTCGTAGAATACATAAAAATACCTTTTAAAACCATCTAGAGAAGTTTCAGGTTCATCCGGCACTTGCAAATAGGTAAAACACCGCAGGGGCGTTTTGGTCATTTTGACCCGAAAACTCGAAAAACGAGATTTTCGATTCCAGAAAGGTACACAGGTCATCTAATCCCCTTCCAACATTGAGTTTGCCCTTCGAGTACTGCCAGATCGGCTTTCCTCGAATTCTGGGCCGAAAATGACCTCAGGGGCATTTCGGTCATTTTCACTCTAGCAGAAAATCGGGGCGTTACACTTGCTGCCCTTATAACCGAACCTAATTAAATCTTTGTGGTGAGCTGTTCTTGCATAAATTCTATTTGATTCAAATGCAAGCCTAGACATGACATTTTGAAAGGCTAATGAGACAACAAACTGAGCAAGTGTTTGATAGGCTAGGCCAAGTTGAGCACAATGAGGACAATAAGAGAAAAAGAAGAGATAATGAAGGTGACCAGCGATAAAATAGGCTTGAAGGAGTCAAGCTTAACATTCCACCATTCAAAGGCAAAGGAGACCTAGAGGCATATTTGGAATGGGAGTAAAAAATTGAACATGTGTTCTCTTGTAATGACTACACTGAGGAGCAAAAAGTTAAGCTGGCAGCAATTGAAATTTTTGCCTATGCACTTATTTGGTGGAAAAGTATCAGAGGAAGAGGTTGAGAAATGAAGAACCATTGGTAGACAATGAGAAGAATCATGAGGAAGAGATATGTGCCAGCTAGTTACAGTAGGGACTTGAAGCTGAAACTTCAAAAATTAACCCAAGGCAACAAGAGTGTTGAAGAGTACTACAAAGAGATGGAGGTGACTATGCTTCGAGCCAAAATTGATGAAGACCCTGAGGTGACCATGGCTTGGTTCTTGAGTGGCCTAAATAGTGATGTCAGGGATGTTGTGGAGTTGCAAGATTATCTTGAACTGGAGGAGTTGCTATACAAAACCATTCAAGTTGAACAACAACTCAAAAGGAAGAGCACTGCTAGACAGAGTTCTTCCAACATCATCCAAACAAGTTAGAGGGACAAGCACAAGGGATCTTCATCTTCATCCTTTAGTCTTGCCTTGCCTACCCCATGTGGGAAGGGTCCAATGAAGCATCCGAATCCACCCCTTACATGTGATACAAATGGTATGAAATGTTGGAAATGTTTAGGAATAAGGCACTATGCTTTTGAGTGTCCAAATATGGGAACAATGATTATGGAGGAGAATGGAGAAATTACTAGTGAATCTTCAACTAGTGAAGCAGAAGAAGAGGTAGATGAGGAGATCATTGTTAAGGCCAAAGAAAGAGATTTATTGAGGATTAAGAGATTGTTTGGAAGCCAGATACAAGCTCTTGATGATTCCCAAAGAGAGAACATTTTTCACTCTAGGTGTTCAATCAATGGGAAACTATGTTCTTTGATTGTGGATGGAGGGAGTCGCACCAACATGGCCAGTTCTAGATTAGTATCCAAATTAAATTTGGAGACCAAGCCACATCCTAGGCCGTACAAACCCCAATGGCTTAGTGAAGATTGAGAAATGATCGTGAGTAAGCAAGTGGAGCTGCACATTTCCATGGGACAATACAATGACAAAGTGATATGTGATATGGTTCCAACGGAGGCAAGCGATATTCTCTTAGGGAGGTTGTGGCAATATGACACCAAAGTTATTCATGATGGGTTTCACAAACAAGATTTCTTTCATGCACAATGGGAGGAAAATTGTGCTTAAACCTTTAACTCCTAGAGAGGTGTGTGAAGGTCAAATAAAATTAAGAAGAAAATTGAGACCTATGCCAAGCAAGCTAACAAGGGAAGAAAGAAAGTTGTATTTGAACTCGAAGATTAGGTTTGGGTGCACATGAGGAAAGAGAAGTTCCTTGAACAAAGGAAGTCCAAACTCTAACCTAGAGGGAATGGTCCTTTGCAAGTGTTGGAGAGGATCAATGATAATGCATACAAAAATGATTTGCCTAGTGAGTATAATATCAATGCCACTTTTAAGGTTGCTGATTTATCTCTTTTTGATACAGCTGATGTGGCCTTGGATTTGAGGACATATCCTCTTCAAGAAGGTAGGGATGATGAGGACACGGCTAGTGGCAAGGACAACAAGGAACTTGGAGGAATTAGGAGACCTATGACAAGAGCAAGGGCTAGGAAAGTAAAGGAGGCATTGCAATAAGTTGTAGCAACAATTCTTGAGGCTCCCCTTAATTTGGAAGACTTGAAGACTAAAGTGGTGCATTGCATAACCCCACTTGAATACCCTTGACGCTATATGGATAGCCACCATCTTTTTAAGCCTTTTTTGTTACTAAATAAAATTTGTAACAAGTATATTTGGGCTGCCGTATGGGTATATGAATTTAGCTTGGTTTTGGGTTGTTTTCTTTCAATTTTTACTGAGTTTTTAAGTGCGTTGGATGGCCCATATGAGTGGAGCACAAATTTTTGGAAGCCTTGGTTGCTGAATGCTTTTGTTTCGTTTAACTCATAAGGAGTTTGGCTTTTAGTCTGCACGCTTTGGCCAACTCCAATCAGATTTCTCTTTGCCTTTTCATTTGCACCATAGGGAGGTTTCACATGTTGGTAATGGTACATTTATTGTGAATTAGTGTGGCTATCCATGGCCTTATTTGTATGCACCCTTTCGGAGGAATGATCAGATTAGAAATTTTACTCAATTACTTTGTGAGAGAATTGTATTCTCTAGGTTCTTGGCTGAACCAATTGAGGACTTATCAAGGGTTACTCAGCACTCTTGTGGCGTCCATTGAAGGCTTATTTTCGATCCTTGGAAGTGGCGCCTATCACCACTATCACCATCTTCCACTTCTTTTCCCTTTTGCATTGAAATATCCATCTTCTTCAACCCCAAAATCCCTTGCTCGTCACACCCTTACCAGCACAAAAAAAAAAAAAAACCAATATTTTCCATTAAAACTCTACCAAAACCCTCCCATGCCAATCTGAATTGTTTCCCTATCAAACTCATCAATTAAGTTTGATATTCAAATCAAATAAACCATCTCAACCAAGCCCATTTTGTGTGCCAAATTCCATCCAATCTAGGTGCGAATTTTGACTCTTATCAACCCCAAGGAGTGCTAATATTGGATGGCATCAACCCTAGAAGATACTGAATTAGTCTTACACATCAAGGGACACATCAAGCTAGGGACAGAGTAGGGAGAAAGAGCACCAGTGGTTACTGATGTTTCTTCAAAAAAAGCCTCATCACCTGGTCTCGCAAAAAGCAGCTAGAAGATTATCATCTAAGGTATTCCAAAATCCCTATCTTCTATGATAATACTAGTGCTATTAGTCTTGCTAAGAATCATATCCAGCACTTTAGATGCCAAGCACATCGATGTTAAACATCATTTTATTCAGGATAATGTTAAAAAAGAAGATGTTGAGTTAATGTTTGTGAATATTGAAGACCAAGCATTTGATATATTCACAAAACCATTAGCTAAAGACAACTTTAGTGTTTTGAAAATGCTTTTGAACGTAAAGATTTTTAAATCTGCATAAGGATTTATCTTTGGGTATCCCCTTTCATTGGTCTAAACTAAAGTCCAAACTAAGACATCAGTTTGCAAGACCAGAGAATCAGATTGAAGATTAGAAAGCCAATTTGCAAGCTTAGAAAAAAAAAGATAAATTGATCATAAAGAAGGTCAGAAGATTAGAAAATAGGGTATTCATGGTCTCATGGGATTCCAAACCTAAAGATGAGTTAATCGTGAGAATATAGTGTTATTCTGGTAGGCCATAAAGAGAAAAGTGAAGTTGATAAAGTAAACATGTTCAGAAAGTGATTTCAAGCGTCAGAAACCACCCTTTCTGAAAAGAATAAAAAAGGTGGGATAATTGCCACTCTTTTGAGTTTCTTTCTCCCATGTTTCACTTTCAATCTATGTCCCATCACCTAAATAACTCCCCATTTTTCCCATGTCACACTTTTACCTTCACCTTCAACCTTACACTCCTAAACCTCAACTGTTTGGTATTGTCTTACTCTCAAACCATCTTCTCTGTAACTGCTCTCTGTTTCTTTCAAACCCTCACCTTCCAACCTTCTGACCCTCATCCTTGCAACCTTACCATCCTCTCTCACAAACCCTAAAATTCTTCATTCAACCCTCATACATAGACCTTGAACTGTTGAAGGGAAACGATTCGAAGGGAACATTGCTGACATGGGCACTCTATCCATGTATGATGAACTTCTACACTAGTTGCACTATGTAGACTACTTTGCTTTGTAGAGGGTACCTTCTAGGAAATGGCTGAGCAAGGAACTAATGCCTCAGGTCATCATACTGCTGGAAGTTATTATCTTCCAAGGATGGGAAGGTGATAAGGACATGGCTAGTGGCAAGGAAAACAAGACACATGGAGGAATTGTAACGCCCCATTTTTTCTTTTTGAGCATAAATGACTGAAATGCCCCCGAGGTCATTTTTACCTAGAAATTCGAGGATGGCCAATCTAGCAGTCCTCAAAGGGTCAACTCAATGTTTGAAGGGGACTATATATGTTGTAATTGATATTCAAGATTAAAATCTCATTTTTCGAACTTTCCGCTTAAAATAACCAAAATATCCCTACAGCGTTCTACGTGGGTATCATTGCTGTTTGAGCCCGAAATTTCTCCCGAGGGATCAAAATGTTAATTATACGTGTTTGATGAGATTTGTTTTGGTCCGGATGGTCCCGGGCAGTGTTTGTGCAAAATTACTATTTTGCCCCTGGAATAATGTTTTATGGGCCTAATGACGTGATTAAGGAAACCTAGACAATATTAGGCTCTAATCAAAGATTAATTAATTTTGATAATTAATCTAGAGTCAAAATAATTTATTAGGGTTGATTAGAACCTAAGAATAGCTTAGATACACCTTAATCCTTTTTAAAAATCAAGATTTCAATCATGGAAACTTGAATAGTGTTTTCTCTCTCCAATTCCTTAAATTAAGGAATTATGTTTCAACACCCTTAATTACTCATTACCTCACCTAAACACTTACTTACAAACTCCTAACCAAAAACTTAATCAAAGATACACCTAAACACATCACTAAACCACAATTAGATGGAACAAATCCCCTCCCCCATGGCCTAATAGGAACCGACCACTCCTCCCCATATTCTTCACATGTTGAATTGTTTTACACACAAAGGCCATGCTTTGAGCCATACCTTGGACTATACTTAAGACCATACTTAGCCATACTTTAAACCATACCTAGTCTTACCTTTGAATGACAAATTAAAAGAGATATTTTCCTCCCCATGGCTGCATCATGCTATGGCCAGGCCCCTTCAATTCACTCCTTCACATTTCATTTTTCTATAAATTCCAATCTCAAGAGAACTTGGTTCCATTTGCTCACTTTGAAGTTTGTGTCTTAAGAATTTGTCTAAGCTTTCTTCCTTTTCTCTCAAAGAAACTCTTTGCTCTCATCTTTTTCATCTTCCTCATCCTCTTCTAAGATCACCTCTTGCAACCTCAAACCACCACACAACCACCATAGATCATCATCCAAACATCAAAGCTTCCTTTCTCAAACACAAAGCTTACACAAAACACATTTCCTTTCTTTTTCCCATACTTGGCTGAATCATCATCATCCTTGAGAGGAGAATTTTTCTTCTCATTCCTTTACAAGAACAAGCTCTCTCTTGTCCTTCCAAAGAAAAACACCACTTGGTAGGGTTTTTGTCTTTCAAAAGCTTTATCTTTTATGTTGATGTTTTGAAATGAAAAGTTACAGTTTCTCTTGGTTGAAACTCTTTTCTTCTCTTTTTATTTTTGGTTATGAAGCTTGGTTTGGAAAGGAAAACTTTAGCTTGATGATGTGGTTTCAAGATAATGGTCTTCTGATTATCATTTGAGAAATCTCTAAAGCTTGAAACTTGATTTTGATTCTAACTTATTTTCTATTTTCCTTTCCTTGACTATGGTTTTGGTTTCCTTCTTTTCCTTTATGCATGGATTCTATTTTTCCTTTTCTTTGTTCTTACTTTGATTTTGAAAATCAAGAAATGTTGTTGTTTGTTTTGTTCTCTTGGTCCTTTTCCTTGAGCTTGATGATGATGTTCAAACCATAAGGTTTCTTTGAAACCTTGGTACAAAGAACTCTAAAGCTCACTTTATCTTGCTATGATATGTGTGGGGTTGAGGTTATTATTCCTTCAAAGTCTTGTATGAGCTCTAGTAAAGAATAAAATGAACTTGCATCCATGTTTAAATTTATGCTATGCATATCATGTTTACTTTTCTTTGTTATCACTAAGATCTCAAGAATAAAGAAATGAACTTGCATTCTCATGTTTAAATTTCAAGTTTTGCATTTCATGTTTATATTTCAAGTTATCACCTAAACTTTAAAGATAATAATGAACTTGTATCTCATATTTATTTTCAAGCTCTCACTTTACTTTTATAATGGAAACTAAAACAAAGTGCATAGCATGTTTAAGTTTTTGTCATCACCTAAAGATCCTAGAGCTCAAAGACTTGCCCTTTTCATCTCAAGTAAAGTTTGGAAAAATGGAAGCATTCTATGAATTCTATTTTCGGCCATGTGATGAGGATGAGCGTAGTATAAGTTTCATCTAGCCACAAGGACCAACAAACTATGACTTAATATAACATCTCCAAATTTATAACTAAGATAAATATTAATCTTAATTAGCGATAGCAAAACCAAGAGAATCTGGACAAATGTTATGAAACACAACAAATAGACTACTTAAGTATGTCTAGAGAAAAATGCAAAGAATTACGAAAATGCCATCACTTAGTGGAAATTACGAAAATGCCCTTGCTATGTAAAGGAAATTACCAAACTACCCTTGCCTTATTAAATGACGAAGATACCCTTACTCTATGAATGGAATTACAAGAATACCACTATCATTGTCTAATTACAAAAATATCCTTGTCCTAGTTAAAGAAATTACTACAATGCCATTTGCACAAATCCCTAGACTTGTCTTTAGACAAGAATGAATCTAAGCCATTGGATTAAGATGATAACACAATAATTTAACCACATACATCATACACATTTCTGAATCACATACATGCACTAAAGGTTAGAAAATCTCCACTAACATCTTTGCACAAAACATGAAGCATTTTCATCCAACATGTTTGCATAAAACATGGAAACATGTTTGCACAAAACAATGAGCATTTTCATCCCAAAATTCAGCCAACATGTTTCCATTAATCATGCTCCAAGTGCTTTCCTTCTTCTGTTTTTTCTCTAATCTTTCCACTATAAATACTCCTCAAACTCTCTTCAATTCAGAAACTCCCTAAGTGTTCTTTCTTTCTTATTCTATCATTCTTCTTATGTTCTTCAAAGACTTCTCTTGATCCTCTAAACTTCATCCAAACACTTAAATCCTAAGTCCAAATTTTCACTAGCCCTCACAAGAGTTACAGTCTTTAACTCTAGTGAGAAATATTTTCTTAAGCACTCAAGTTCTAGAGCCAAGATTCAAGGAGGGTCATCCACTCCAAAGACTCTTGTTCAAAGCTTAAGGAAGAAGAGAAGGATCCTTTTTAGATCCTACATAAGAGGCAGGACTTTCTATAACACCCTAATAGAACCCCACTATGCTTAAGTTCACATTTGGATTCTATTAGTTGTCACTTATGCCTTGCATTTATTTTCTTTTGAAATTAACCTAGAAAAATAGTGGAAGTTTCTTTTTAAAAAATAAATTAATTTTTTGAAATCTTAAGCCTGTCACTAGAAGTGAGATACATAGCACTTTTATAGATAATAATCAAGTTACATTGTGCACTTAATTAAATAAGCGGAATAAGAGACTAAGTGTAGAACTATTATCACATAAACTGGAATATAATCACTTAATACATAAGTCACAATAGGGCATATATCATACTGATAAGTTATTACAAATAACAATATAAGTTCTACTATTACTAATTGTTTCTCACAAACTATAATGTAACTAAAGCTCGGAATGCTCCTACTTGAAGGGTTTTGAAATCTTCACGCGCTACCTCCTTCCTCATTTCTGACCGTTGCTTTAGGTGGACACGTCTGTCTCTGGTAACGACAATGGAAAATAAACATAGGAGTGAGAAATACATGATTTCTCAGTAGGAGTTCCTACTTGTACTAAAAGTGTCATCGTTGTCATCCCAGTCACTTCGGGTTTATTATAAAAAGGTGAACAGGTAAGGATTCAATTATCAAACTTTCACAAATGTGATTAGTCAAGTCTGATTACTTTTAAACTAATCTTGAACATTAGCAGAAATATCCATTCAGTATTTCATCAAGCATACATATAAGCATATCATGTAAAACCACTAATAAGCAATAATCATTTAGGAGCTGCATGCATTTCATGATTACTCATCCTCAACATTCACTTGTTTAGTGATCATCATCTTTCATTTATTTCATCAACATATTTCTTAATTACTCACAGGATGAATGCATCAATGCCTTAGACCACCCTAAAGGGTAATGAGCTCATATCGTGGCCGTCGCCACAACCTTTTGGTTTTCTTTCTGTTGCCATGATCTCAACGGTTTAGGGGGTTAAGCCGTGAGTTTAGCTCAAGTTCACTTTTCCAGACTATCATTGCTACTTTTTCAGGTTTTACTTTTATTCTCACTGAGTGAAATCATCAATTCCTTAATTCTCAAAGAGGATTAAGCAGTGAGTTGGTCTATTTATTATTTCATTTGAAACATGAATGTATGCACATTAATAAATCATGGCAAAGTCAATCATTTTATCATTATCATTTCATATCTTATCAATACATTCACATTTCTGTATATCACTTCATGTAACATAGACAATATCATGTAAATCTCATAGTAAACATTCTCATAGATAATTCATATTAAGCAACCTAAGTTATCAAGTTAGGTCTCTAGTGTTCCTAATAGGTTATGGATATCTTGGTATTATCTTTTTCTCTTAGTCTTCTTTGTACTCTTAGTATTTCTATTAATACATTAATACCCTTTAAGATATTTTTAGAGGTTCTTTATATATTTTTATTATGACTTTTATATATATCTCCTGAAGATTATTATTCTACTTAAATCCTTAAAATTTTCTCTTTACAAGACTTGAATCTTTTATTTAGAGTTCTGACATCTTTTACAATAAAATTTGTAGCACTAACATCTTAGATTAGTGTAAATCAACTGTAAATTGTGAATAGTAGGATTCCCAGGAAAGAGAGGTGGGTCACAATGGACACGCTTAAATACCAAGTCTTTCCTTAGCCAGAACCTTTCCAAATTGCACTCTCACAGTATCATGCTACCTTCAAGACTTTCTCAGCACACTATCCCGAAAATATATCTCTCATTCTGTATTTTTCGTAGTGTAAAACTTTATGCATAGCATACATAAGTGTGTTTTTAGATGTGTTAGCTTTTCCAAAAAGTTGAAATCAGTCCATTTGCAATTTTCTAGAGTGAGTTACACCTATTTTACTACTACAAGGTCAGATTAAGAGTTTCAGTCTTAGGCTCTACTTTAAAAATTTATATCTTGGGCTAGGAAACTCCGTTATAGGTGATTATTTTTGGAGAGTGTTCTACAATGAGTCTAGTTTATAATAAAAATATTTTCATTTTGAGATCTTTTATATTTTATGAACACTAATTTTCGAAGTAACTACTGCCAGAAATAACTAGAAATTCCAGCACCTGCCATGTTCATGTCTTAAGTTATCTTTATTAACTCAAGTTTCACATACAATCTTTTAAGTTATATTTGAGTTTGATAACATCATAAAAGTACTCATAGCAGAATAGAACATGTTGTGTTTTCTAAAAATATAATTATTCAAAACTTTTGACAATAACTCAAGTTTGAGGCATTCTATCCATGAGCAAAGTTAGAAGCCATCAATACTTGAACAAATAAAGAAGAAACTCCTACCTCTTGTGTAAAGGGTCTTTCTCTTCTTCCTTAAGCTTTGAACAAGAGTCTTTGGAGTGGATGACCCTCCTTGAATCTTGGCTCTAGAACTTGAGTGCTTAAGAAAATATTTCTCACTAGAGTTAAAGATTGTAACTCTTGTGAGGGCTAGTGAAATTTGGACTTAGGATTTAAGTATTTGGATGAAGTTTAGAGGATCAAGAGAAGTCTTTGAAGAACATAAGAAGAATGATAGAATAAGAAAGAAAGAACACTTAGGGAGTTTCTGAATTGAAGAGAGTTTGAGGAATATTTATAGTGGAAAGATTAGAGAAAAAATAGAAGAAGGAAAGTACTTGGAGCATGATTTATGGAAACATGTTGGCTGAATTTTGGGATGAAAATGCTCCTTGTTTTGTGCAAACAAGTTTCCATGTTTTATGCAAACATGTTGGATGAAAATGCTCCATGTTTTGTGCAAAGATGTTAGTGGAGATTTTCTAACCTTTAGTGCATGTATGTGATTCAGAAATGTGTATGATGTATGTGGTTAAATTATTGTGTTATCATCTTAATCCAATGGCTTAGATTCATTCTTGTCTAAAGACAAGTCTAGGGATTTGTGTAAATGGCATTGTAGTAATTTCTTTAACTAAGACAAGGATATTTTTGTAATTAGACAATGATAGTGGTATTCTTGTAATTCCATTCATAGAGTAAGGGTATCTTCGTCATGTAATAAGGCAAGGGTAGTTTGGTAATTTCCTTTATATAGCAAGGGCATTTTCGTAATTTCCACTAAGTGATGGCATTTTCGTAATTCTTTGCATTTTTCTCTAGACATACTTAAGTAGTCTATTTGTTGTGTTTCATAACATTTGTCCAGATTCTCTTGGTTTTGCTATCGATAATTAAGATTAATATTTATCTTAGTTATAAATTTGAGGATGTTACACTTTCTTCTTTATTTGTTTAAGTATTGTTGGCTTCTAACTTTGCTCATGGATAGAATGCCTCAAACTTGAGTTATTATCAAAAGTTTTGAATAATTATATTTTTAGAAAACACAACCTGTTCTATTATGCTATGAGTACTTTTATGATGTTATCAAACTCAAATATAACTTAAAGGATTGTATGTGAAACTTCAGTTAATAAAGATAACTTAAGACATGAACATGGTAGGTGCTGGAATTTCTAGTTATTTCTGGCAATAGTTACTTCAAAAATTAGTGTTCATAAAATATGAAGGATCTCGAAATGAAAATATTTTTATTATAAACTAGACTCATTGTAGAACACTCTCCAAAAAAAATCACCTAAAATGGAGTTTCCTAGCCCAAGATATAAATTTTTAAAGTAAAGCCTAAGACTGAAACTCTTAATCTGACCTTGTAATAGTAAAATAGGTGTAACTCACTCTAGAAAAATGCAAATGGACTGATTTCAACTTTGTGGAAACGCTAACACATCTACGAACACACTTATGTATGCTATGCATAAAGTTTTACACCACGAAAATACAGAATGAGAGATATATTTTCGGGATAGTGTGCTGAGAAAGTCTTGAAGGTAGCATGATACTGTGAGAGTGCAATTTGGAAAGGTTCTGGCTAAGGTTAGACTTGATATTTAATCGTGTCCATTGTGACCCACCTCTCTTTCCTGGGAATCCTACTATGCACAATTTACAGTTGATTTACACTAATCTAAGATGTTAGTGCTACAAATTTTATTCTAAAAGATGTCAGAACTCTAAATAAAAGATTCAAGTCTTGTAAAGATATAATTTTAAGGATTTAAGTAGAATAATAATCTTCAGGAGATATATATAAAAGTCATAATAAAAATATATAAAGAACCTCTAAAAATATCTTAAAGGGTATTAATGTATTAATGGCAATACTAAGAGTATAAAGACTAAGAGAAAAAGATAATACCAAGATATCCATAACCTATTAGGAACACTAGAGACCTAACTTGATAACTTAGGTTGCTTAATGTGAATTATCTATAAGAATGTTTACTATGAGATTTACATGATATTGTCTATGTTACATGAAGTGATATACAAAAATCTGAATGTATTGATGAGATATGAAATGATAATGATAAAATGATTGACTGTGCCATGATTTATTAATGTGCATACATTCATATTTCAAATGAAATAATAAATAATCCAACTCACTGCTTAATCCTCTTTGAGGATTAAGGTATTGATGATTTCACTCAGTGAGAATAAAAGTAAAACCTGAAAAAGTAGCAATGATAGTCTGGAAAAGTGGACTTGAGCTAAACTCATGGCTTAACCCCCTAAACCGTTGAGATCATGGCAACGAAAAGAAAACCAAAAGGTTGTGGCGACGGCCACAGAATGAGCTCATTACCCTTTAGGGTGGTCTAAGGCATTGATGCATTCATCCCGTGAGTAATTAAGAAATATGTTGATGAAATAAATAAAAGATGATGCTCACTAAACAAGTGAATGTTGAGGATGAGTAATCATGAAATGAATGCAGCTCCTAAATGATTATTGTTTATTAGTGGTTTTACATGATATACTTATATCTATGCTTGATGAAATACTGAATGGATATTTCTGCTAATGTTCAAGATTAGTTTAAAAGTAACTGTACTTCGGCTAATCATATTTGTGAAAGTTTGATAATTGAATCCTTACCTGTTCACCTTTTTATAATAAACCCGAAGTGACTGGGACGACAATGATGATACTTTTAGTACAAGTAGGAACTCCTACTGAGAAATCATGTATTTCTCACTCCTATGTTTATTTTCCATTGTCGTTACCAGAGATAGACGTGTCCACCTAAAGCAACGAAGCTGTAGCTGAGGAAGGAGGTAGCGTGTGAAGATTTCAAAACCCTTCAAGTAGGAGCATTCCGAGCTTTAGTTACATTATAGTTTGTGAGAAACAATTAGTAATAGTAGAACTTATATTGTTATTTGTAATAACTTATCAGTATGATATATGCCCTATTGTGACTTATGTATTAAGTGATTATATTCCAGTTTATGTGATAATAGTTCTACACTTAGTCTCTTATTTCGCTTATTTAATTAAGTGTGCAATGTAACTTAATTATTATCTATAAAAGTGCTATGTATTTCACTTCTCGTTAAATGCTTAAGTTTTCAAAAAATTAATTTATTTAAAGAAAAAAAACTTCCACTATTTTTCTAAGTTAATTTCAAAAGAAAATAAATGCAAGGTATAAGTGACAACTAATAGAATCCAAATGTGAACTTAAGCACAGTGGGGTTCTATTAGGGTGTTACATTATGTAACACCCGGGGACGAGGACGAGGAGTGATCGCCGATGCAAAGAGGGCACGGATAAGGAGTGGCTCCTCGCAAGGTCCTCTAAGCGGAGGGGTACATGAATGAACCGATTACACACCCGAATGAGAGGGATCCTAAGATTGTATAGGTATGGGACTATACAGTTGAGGATGGCTTGTATGAATTGATTTGCACTACCTATACCAACAAGATGCATCTTCTTTTCAGTAGCCCAAACTGAAAGAACTCCACAGTTAAGCGTGCTTGACCTGGGGTAATTTTGGGATGGGTGACCTCCTGGGAAGTTTTCCTAGGAAGCGTGTGAGTGACGACAAAGCATGCTGAAAAGACCCGTGTTGGTTTGTGGGGACAATCGTCAATCCATAAAGCAGTAGGGGATGTTACACTTAAGATTTTCTTAAGCATAGAAAAGCTCAAAGAATACTTTGAGTATGATTTTTATGGTTTGAAACTCTTTTGAGAATGGTTTAAAATAGCTACTGCCTTGGCCTTTATTTTTATGATTTTAATGAAATAAATTGGTTTCTAAAAGAGTTTTGAGGTTCTAAAATGATTCCAAGAGAAAACTAGTAACTTACATGCACTTGAAATGTGATTTTATGTGACATATATGTTTCTGCCACTGCCTTGTTATTTTGGCTTACTGCATGTTTCTGTTTTGATGTGCTATAATGTGTAAAAATTATGTTTGAGTGAAGCAAAAATTATTTTGAGTGTTAGAAACAATTAGTAAGTGGAAAGAATGAAAAATGTGAGTTTTAGATCCCTTAGAAATCTAGAATATAGCTACTGTTTTAGGATGAGTAGAATCTGAAATAATACTGTTTTAGAAGTGTTTAGATGTGTAGGTTTAACTTCTAAAAGTCGTAGCATTTAGTTTTAGTACCTTAAGAAAAGCCGAAACTTAGAAAGGGTCAAAGACGTGACTTCTAGACACCCGTAAATTGAAATATTAGAATTCTGCCCATTATACGCTATGTTGTTTGGAATTGATCATAAACATAATAATTAGTGAAAATTATTAGTTGTGATCCCTTAGGTGCATAAAAGACCTAATTTGGATGGTAGTTTAATTATATCGTAAGTTTAAGACCCGTAAGGGTCAAAAGCATAAAATAATGTAAGATAGGAGAGAAAATGAGAGTTAGTGCTTCAAGTGTATGTTTGTTTATTCATATGACTTGTAATGCATAGCATTTGTATTAGCTGAGCCCGGTCCCTTATTCTAGCATTCTGTGTAGGAGCATATTTGTTGCTTTTGCTAAAGTGCTGATGATGAGGACATAGAAGGTGTGACCAAGGCAGCAAGCATAGAGGACATACAAGAGCTAACAGGCCTTGGAAGCCCAACGACAAGAGCAAAATCTAAAAAGGCTAAAGAGGCTCTAAATCTCTTAGTGGCCACTTTACTTGAGACAAGGCCACGTCTAAAGGAAAAAGAGTTCAAAATGGTCCACTTAATTCAAATTGAAGACCATGAAGAATAATCCTTGCTGGATATGCAAATTTGGGCTTAAGTTAACATCCAAATTGATGAAGAATTAAGAGCATGAAGATTGCATTCTACTTGGTCCAAATTCTGCACTTAGTTTTTTTTTTTTTTTTTTTTTTTTACATTTAGCTAATTCTTGTAATAAGACTTATTGGGTTGTTTTGTTTATTTTATGTGTAAGCATATTTAGGCTGAACTCATCATAAGTGTTGCCCACTATAAAAGGGGGTGCACCGTAGGTTTTTAGGGGGTCAGAAAATAAAAAGTTAACCTTTTGGTGAGAGGCTAGTTTCTCTAGGGTTCTTCTTGAATCTCTGAACTTATCAAGGGTATCAATCCTTGTGGCGTTCTTTGGCTTATCAATTCCTTGGAATTGTGGCGCCTACCTATATCTCATAATTTTCAAATTTTTGTTCCAACTTAAGAGCATGACGTATCTCCATCATTTGGTGCCTTTTTCGGTGATTCTTGAGTCAATCTTGCGTTTCAGAACATGAACTTTCACACGTTTTGGAATCACTCAATTCCGACATCTGTAACGTGAGATACAAACGATTGTTAACAGGACGTGTTGGCTGAACATTGGGCATCTATTCCATTCCTAGTTGATCCAATCATCCATTTCTCTTGGGGAATCATATCATTTGGTATTAGAGCTCAGTTCTAGGGTTGGAATTGGGTTATCTTTTCTCCTTTCTGTTCATCAATTCTGATTGGTAGTTTCAATTTTTGTTAAGTTCATACATTCTTGCACTTGTGTTCTTGGAGTTCATCATTGTTCTTGAACTTTAATCCTTTCAATTCATGTTCCTTGAGTAGTATGCTGTTAGTGTGTTAAATAATAGCTTGTTTTGTTAGGAATTCTATATAATTTCATTCTCAAATACTCCAATTTCAAAGTTTCATTCCAAAATTACAAATTCCCTTTTATTGAAGCATCAAGTGTTACAAAAAAAAAAAAAAACAGAGGTTAAAAAAAAAAAACACCATACAACAGCTTGTTATTTAAATTCAATTACATACTACTTGTGAATCAAATCCAAAGTGTCTTCTTTGAGATCTTTTCCAATCTGTTTTGTGTGTTATCAGCATTTCTTGAGTTTGGGATTGTAGTCTTGATTATTCTTGGAGATTCTATTAAGAACTTAAATAGAGCTATTGAGTGGTAAAAGGCAAGAGAGCACATTACACAAAAAGCCTAATAAAGAGCAACAAACACGAGTGATACATCTCTAAGAGTGTAAACATGTGAGTGAGTGGTGAGGTCCTATTACTTTCAATTTTGTTCTTTTACTTGAAATATGGCAGGTACAGGTAGCGGAGATGATACTCCTCCTATGGGGAATAACAAGTTGCTAATTGAGGCCATTACAACTCAAATAGAAAGGATGATCAGGGAACATACAGAGGAGTTATATGAGAGGATTGAGAGAATAGAAAATCAAGGGAATCATGATGAAGGTGGACATAGAAGGAGAAGAAGAGATAATGAGAATAGTACTAGAGAGGATAGAATTGAGGGAGTGAAGCTTAATATACCATCTTTTAAAGGAAAAAGTGATTCGGAGGCCTATTTGGAGTGGGAAATGAAGACTGAGCAATTATTTGCATGTCACAACTATACTAAAGAGCAGAAAATGAAGGTGGCAGCTATGGAGTTCAGTGATTATGCTCTCATTTGGTGGGACCAATTGCAAAAGGAGAGGGTGAGATATGGAGAACCCTTGTTGGATAGTTGGGTGGAGATGAAAAGGCTAATGAGAAGAAGATTTGTTCCTTCCCATTATCATAGAGACCTTCACAATAAACTTCAAAGGCTCACACAAGGTAACAAGAGTGTAGATGAGTATTATAAAGAGATGGAGGTGTCCTTGATTAGAGCAAATATTAGTGAAGATCGAGAGGCTACGATGGCACGTTTCTTGCATCGGCTGAATAGTGATATAAGGGATGTTGTGGAGTTGCAAAATTATGTGGAGTTGGAGGATTTGGTGCATCAAGCTAGTAAGGTAGAACAACAACTCAGGAGAAAGGGTGTCATGAGGAAAAACTCTTCTAATTTTAATTCTTCAGGGTGGAAGGATAGAAATAAGAAGGAGGGAGGTATTTCATCAAGCAATTACACTGCTGCACCTCAAAGGACTCCAATTAAGTCCAATGAGACCCTCAAAAAGACAAAGAGTAGTGAAATAAAATGCTTTAAGTGTTTGGGAAGAGGTCACATAGCTTCAGAATGTCCAACTAAGAAGACTATGTTACTTAAGGAGGATGGGGAGATTACTAGTGACTCTTCTTCAAACTCTCCCTCACATGATGATGAAGAGGAGTATGAGGAAGAAATAATACCGGAAGGAGATTTGTTCATGGTAAGAAGAATGTTGGGCAGCCAAGCAAGAGACATGGATGATAGTCAAAGGGAGAACATTTTCCATACTAGATGTCTTATCCAAGGAAAGGTATGTTCTTTAATTATTGATGGAGGGAGTTGTACCAATGTGGCAAGTGGTAGAATGGTATCTAAATTGGGCTTGAAAACTAAACCTTACCCGCAGCCATACAAGCTTCAATGGCTTAGTGAGGATGGTGAAGTGACTGTAAGCAAACAGGTGGAGGTAGATTTCTCCATAGGGAAGTATGATGATACAGTTTTATGTGATGTGGTGCCTATGGAGGCTTGTCATTTGCTTCTCCAGAGACCTTGGCAATATGATAAGAAAGTTATGTATGATGGTTACACCAACAAGTTCTCTTTTGTGCATAAAGAATGGAAGACTATTCTTGTGCCTTTGACTCCAAGAGAAGTTAGTGAGGATCAATTAAAAATGAGAGATAAAAGAAAGCAAGAGAGAAAAGAAAGTGGGGAGAAAAAAAGTAAAAGAGAGTGAAAGAGAACAAGAAAAAAAGAAAGAAAAGAGAGAAAAGCACCAAATTTGTTTATAAAAGAAAAAGAGGTGAAAAAGGCTATGCATTTGAAAAAGCCAATGCTCTTACTTTTGAGTAAAGAGAGTAATTTCAAAGATGCAAGTCCTACTAACTCTCTTCCAAATGAGATTTCTTCTTTGTTGCAGGAATTTAAAGATGTTTTTCCCAAAGAGGTGCCTCATGGACTACCACCTCTAAGAGGCATAGAGCATCAAATTGATCTTATTCCAGGAGCTTCATTACCTAACAAGCTAGCCTATAGGAGTAACCCCCAAGATACCAAGGAGATTCAAAGACAAGTTGAAGACTTGATGCAAAAAGGTGGGTGCAAGAAAGCTTAAGTCCATGTGCAGTCCCAGTCATTCTAGTGCCTAAAAAGGATGGAACATGGAGGATATGCACTGATTGTAGAGCCATCAATAACATCACGGTAAAGTATAGGCATCCCATTCCTAGATTGGATGATTTATTGCATGAATTGTATGGTGCTTGTGTCTTCTCTAAAATTGATTTGAAAAGTGGATATCATCAAATTAGGATTAGAGAAGGGGATGAATGGAAAATAGCTTTTAAAACTAAATATGGGCTGTATGAATGGTTGGTTATGCCTTTTGGTTTAACTGATGCTCCTAGTACCTTTATAAGATTAATGAATCATGTGTTAAGGGAATTTCTTGGTAAGTTTGTTGTAGTGTACTTTGATGATATTCTGATTTATAGTAAATCCTATGATGATCATCTTGTGCATTTGAGGTGTGTTTTGGAAGCTCTTAGACATGAGAAGTTGTATGCTAACATGGAAAAATGTGTGTTATGTATAGACCATGTGGTTTTTCTTGGTTTTGTTATTAGCTCACAAGGAGTACAGGTTGATCAAGAGAAGGTGAAAGCTATTCAAGAATGGCCAACTCCTAAGAATGTAAGTGAGGTAAGAAGCTTTCATGGCTTAGCTAGTTTCTATAGGAGATTTGTCAAAGATTTTAGTACAATAGCTGCACCCTTGAATGAAGTGATTAAAAGGCATGTTGGTTTTAAATGGGGTGAAAAACAAGAGCAAGCCTTTGTTGTCCTTAAAGAGAAATTGATTCATGCACCTATTCTTGTATTGCCTAATTTTGCTAAATCCTTTGAGATTGAATGTGATGCATCCAATGTGGGGATAGGGGCTGTTTTGATGCAAGAGGGACATCCCATTGCTTATTTTAGTGAAAAATTGAATGGGGCTGCTCTTAATTATTCCACATATGATAAGGAATTGTATGCATTGGTAAGAGCTTTGCAAACATGGCAACACTATCTCTTGGCCAAAGAGTTTGTTATCAATAGTGACCATGAGTCCTTAAAGCACTTAAAGGGACATGGCAAGCTTAACAAAAGGCATGCCAAATGGGTTGAGTTCTTGGAGCAATTTCCCTATGTGATCAAGCACAAGAAAGGTAAGTCTAATGTGGTAGCGGATGCACTTTCAAGAAGGTATGCTTTGTTCTCTACTCTTGAAACTAAGTTCATTGGCTTTGACCATATTAAGAAATTATATGAGAATGATCCAGACTTCGCACAAATCTATAAAACTTGTGTGCATGCTGCTCAAAATGGATTTTTTAGGCAAAATGATTACTTGTTTAAAGAGAAGAGATTGTGTGTACCTAAGGGTTCCATTAGGGAATTACTTGCGAAGGAGGCACATGAGGGGGGATTAATGGGACATGTTGGGATCCAAAAGACTCTAAACATGCTGCATGAACATTTTTATTGGCCACACATGAAGCATGATGTACATAAATTGTGTGAAAGATGCATTGTATGTAAGCAGTCTAAGTCTAAATTATTGCCTCATGGGTTTGTATACTCCTTTGCCCATTTCAAATTGTCCTTGGGTTGATATTTCTATGGATTTTGTGTTAGGACTACCTCGGTCTAAAAATGGTAAAGATTCTATTTTTGTTATTGTGGACAGGTTTTCTAAGATGACGCATTTCATTCCATGCAAAAAAGGTTGATGATGCAATCCACAGTGCTGATTTGTTCTTCAAGGAAGTGGTAAGGCTCCATGGGCTTCCAAGAAGCATTGTCTCTGATCGTGATACCAAATTCTTAAGTCATTTTTGGAGGACCTTATGGAGTAAGCTAGGAACTAAACTTCTCTTTTCTACTACTTGTTATCCACAAACTGATGGCCAAACTGAGGTGGTAAATAGAACTCTTTCTTCTCTTTTGAGGGCAGTAATTAAAAAGAATATCAAGTCATGGGAACAATGTTTGCCCCATGTTGAGTTTGCATATAATAGGGCAGTTCATAGTGCTACTCATTATTCTCCTTTTGAAATTGTTTATGGCTTTAACCCTCTCACTCCTCTTGATTTGTTACCTTTGCCTAACAACTCTATTTTTCAGCATAAAGATGGCAAGAGTAAGGCTAAATATGTGCGGAAATTACATGAGAAGGTAAAGGCAAACATTGAGAAAAAGGTAGAGAGCTATGCTAAGCAAGCAAATAAAGGAAGGAAAAAGGTAGTGTTTGAACTAGGTGAGTGGGTTTGGGTTCATCTGCGAAAAGAGAGGTTTCCTGCCCAAAGGAAATCAAAGCTTCAACCCAGATGAGATGGTCCTTTTCAAGTGCTGTCCAAAATCAATGATAATGCTTACAAAATAGACCTTCCTGGTGAGTATGGTGTAAGTGCTACTTTTAATGTGGCTGATTTATCCCCTTTTGATGCAGGAGAAGATGAATACAATTTGAGGACAAATTCTTCTCAAGAAGGAGGGAATGATGAGGACATAGGAGGTATGACCAAGGCAGCAAGCATAGAGGACATACAAGAGCTAACAGGCCTTGGAGGCCCAACGACAAGAGCAAAATCTAAAAAGGCTAAAGAGGCTCTAAATCTCTTAGTGGTCACTTTACTTGAGACAAGGCCACGTCTAAAGGAAAAAGAGTTCAAAATGGTCCACTTAATTCAAATTGAAGACCATGAAGAATAATCCTTGCTGGATATGCAAATTTGGGCTTAAGTTAACATCCAAATTGATGAAGAATTAAGAGCATGAAGATTACATTCTACTTGGTCCAAATTATGCACTTAGTTTATTTTTTTTTTTACATTTAGCTAATTCTTGTAATAAGACTTATTGGGTTGTTTTGTTTATTTTATGTGTAAGCATATTTAGGCTGAACTCATCATGAGTGTTGCCCACTATAAAAGGGGGTGCACCGTAGGTTTTAGGGGGTCAGAAAATAAAAAGTTAACCTTTTGGTGAGAGGCTAGTTTCTCTAGGGTTCTTCTTGAATCTCTGAACTTATCAAGGGTATCAATCCTTGTGGTGTTCTTCGGCTTATCAATTCCTTGGAATTGTGGCACCTACCTATATCTCATAATTTTCAGATTTTTGTTCCAACTTAAGAGCATGATGTATCTCCATCATTCGGTGGCCTTTTTCGGTGATTCTTGAGTCAATCTTGCGTTTCAGAACGTGAACTTTGACCACGTTTTGGAATCACTCAATTCCGACGTCTGTAACGTGAGATACGAACGATTGTTAACAGGACGTGTTGGCTGAACTTTGGGCATCTATTCCATTCCTAGTTGATCCAATCATCCATTTCTCTTGGGGAATCATATCAGCTGATGTTATGTGCATATGAATGTATAAACTTGAGATTTGAGTGTTGTGTACATTGTGGCATGCTATGATGATTTGCATGATTTGATGAGCATGAAATATTGAATGAAATGCCATGATGATATTTGAGAACATGTGTTTTATATTGCATTCTTGCATTGCATACTAAGATGCATTTCTCCTACTACGTTGAGGAGAAAACAAAATCGTGAGGGTGTGGTAAATGCAGCCTACCAAAGCGGACAAATTTACTATGCACCAGTTGTTAGTAGATGCGTTTCAAAGAAGGAGATAACCCTAACCCACACTCCGGGAGTCGGGATATATTTACACTTATCTGAGGATAAGTTGAGAATTAGTGATGACTAGTTAGATATGAGCTCATGACCTAGATGTTTTTTGGGTGGCCCCTTGAGAGAAAATTTATGATGCAAGTAATGATGTAACGGCTCGATTTTCAGTTAAAGTAAAAATGACCAAAATGCTCTTGAGGTCATTTCGGCCCAAAATTCGAGGAAAGCCGGTCTAGCAGTACTTGAAGGGCAAACTCAATGTTGGAAGGGGATTAGTTGACTTGTTTACCTTTCCGGGATCGAAAATCTTGTTTTTCAAGTTTTCGGGTCAAAATGACCAAAATACCCCTGTGGTATTTTACCCATTTGCAAGTGCCGGATGAACCCAAAACTTCTCCAGATGGTTTTAAAAGGCATTTTTATGTATTATGTAGCTTTAGTTTTGGTCCCGGAGGTCCCGGGCAAAATTTGTGCAAAATTACGATTTTGCCCCTAGTTTTGTATTTTTAAGCTTAATCGCGTGATTAAGCAAACCTAAGCAATATTAGGATGTAATCGGAGATTAATTAATTTCCATAATTAATCTTGAGTCAAAATAATTTATTAAAGTTGATTAGAACCTAAAATTGCTTAAGCGAACTCAAAATCCTTTTCTAGTCTTAATTCTTTGATAAAGGAACCTAGGAATAGTATTCGCGCTTACCAATGCTTTGCACATGCCTTGGAGGACACATTTGAGGAGATATTTTCCCTCCCCCAAGGCTGAAAAAAATGGCTCCACTTTTCCCCCCAAAATCCACCTCCACATTTCATAATTTAAACCATGATATATATAGCTAAGTGTAGAGAAATTTCACACTTTTTCCATTTGCTTTTTTTTTGTTGTTGAGCTTGTGACCAAAAATCTCTCTTACTTTCTCTCAATCTCAAATTCCTCTCCACCATCTAGAAACCCCTTGCACCACCACAAACCACCATAAACCACCTTGAAACACCACACCACCACCTCAACCACGTCCCTAGCACTCAACCTTTCCACCTTCAACTCAAACTCTCAAGAAAAACTCCTCCTTCACTTGTCCTCACCCCTTGGCCGAAATCACCAAGCCACAAAGAGGAGGTTTTTGTCTTCTCATTTTAGTTCCAAGAACCAAGCTCTTTTCCTTCCAAAGAAACTTCCACTAGGTAGGGGTTTTGTTTTCAAAATGCTTTTCTTGTGATGTTGTTTATGACATAAAAATGCTAGCTTTCTCTTGGTTCAACTCTTTTTTCTCTCTTTTTGTTTTTAGTCATGAGACTTGGTTTTTGAAAGGAAAACCTTGAGCTTGATGATGAGGTTTCAAAATAATGGTTTTATGATTCTCATTTGAGAGACCTCTAAAGCTTGAAACTTTCTTTTGATCTTGAAGCATTTTAGTTTTTCCTTTCCTTTTCTTTCCTAGAGTTTCGGTTTTCCCTTTCTTATTTCCTTTTCCATTTTCGGCCTCAATGGCCACATTTCATCCCCATGATAGCTTGATGATGAGTGTTTCAAGATGATGACCTTGTTTTCATCTCAAAGATACCTCTAAAGCTTGAGTTTTGTTTCTTGATCTAGCAAAGTTTTTGTCTTTCTTTCCTTTTTCTTTCCTACATGATTTCGGCTCCTCTAGGTTTCCTTCAAAGATTTTGTTAAAAAATTTTAAAGTATCTCTATATTTATTTATTATCAAGAAAGAATGTTGCTTTGGTTTTTGCTTCCTTGAGATTTTGTTTTCCTCTAGGTTTACTTCTTTTTGAGCTTGATGATGGTGTTCAAGAACCATGTAGTTCCTTTGAGAACTTGGTTCAAGAACTCTAAAGCTCACTTTGTTTGTGAGATAAGTGTTGGGTTGAGATTTTTTATTCTCTATAAAAGTCTCATATGAGCTCTAAGTAAGATAAAAAGACTTGCATCCATATTTACTTTTATGTCATCACTAAATGCTCAAGATTAAAGAATAAACTTGCATCTTCATATTTATGTTTATGCTCTCACTAAATCTCTAAGATAATAATGGATTTGCATAGCATATTTGTTTTATGCTCTCACCTCTTAATAAAGAGTAAAACAAAGTGCATTACATATTTATGTTTACGTCATAACTAAAGAGATTTAGAGCTCATGGACTTACCCGTTGTTATCTCAAACAAAGTTTTACAATATATATTGTTTACCTCCTTGTTTTCGGCCTAGTGATGATGTTGGGTCCTAGAATGGGAATCAACTAGTTACAAGAGCTAAAGTTTATGTTTTATGATTTTTCTAAGTTTAGATGATCTCAAGAAATGTTTTGAGCAAAATTGTATGTTTTAAAACCCTCTTGAAATAATTTTTAATTGGCTACTGCCTTCATGCTATTTAGGATGATTTTAATGAAATAAAATGTGCTCTAATGAGTTTTTAAAACCTTGAAAAGTTTCCAAGAGAAACTAGCGATTTATGTGTGTTAGAAATGAAACTATGTGCATTATATGATGATTATGAATTCGGTTCTGTTTGAGTAATTTTCTCTCTGTATGATGCTGTTTTGATGATGATAAAATGAGTATATTCATGTGCTTTTGATGTTAGAATTAATTTGAGAAAGTTGAGACAATTTAGTAACTAGAAAAGAATTAAAATGAGACTTTTAGATCCCTTAGAAGTGCAATTTTCTGGATTCTATCCAGCAAGGGTCAATATTAGTAATGATGGTTTGTAATTAGTTTAAATGTGTAGGAACTACTCATAATTGGTTTAGGAATTGATCATGACACCTTAGGAGCGAACCGAACTTAGAAAGGGTCAAAGTTGTGACTCCTAGGTACCCGTAAAGTGTAAATTATGGATTCTGCACTCTTGAGGTTTAGAATTAACGATGATCATAGAATTGAGTGAGGAATACTTAGGTATGAGCCTATAGGTACCCGAGCGCTTAGGTCGTGATGATGGACAACTTAGATTTCAAATTAAAGGACCCTAAGGGTCAAAGCATAAGATATTAAGAAACTTTTATACTTTGAGTTTGACAATGCAAGTATGAAGTATTGATTCATATGTGTTTGATGAGTGTCTTAATGTGGCCTTATGATTGAGAAGTTAAAGTATATGTGATATGAATATCGTGGCATAAAGTAGATTTGAAGGAAATTCGATATACAGCCGTTATGCTGCCAACTTTCCGTCAAATACAAGGAACTTGAGAATGTTTTTGAGAATCATATGAGAAAAGAAAACCCTGGGTGACACCGGTTCGGCTGAGCACCCCCAGGAGATTTTTATGTGACGAAGCACTGAGACGCACTTTCCTGGGTGACACCGGTTCGGCCGGGCACCCCCAGGAAAGACAAATCCGTGTGGGTATGAGTAGATGCAGCCTACCAAAGTTGAGAAATTGCTGTGGCTAGATGCCCGCAAAGCGTTTCAAAGAGGGTATATCCTAAGAGAGGTGATCCCTAGCCCCCTAGCCTGTACTCTTAAGTAGTCGGGATTATGTTATTTTATGATTCGCTTATTCAGATAATAAGCAAGAGCTAGTGACGACTAGCTGAGGTATGAGCTCATAACCTAGATGTTTTAGGGTGGCCCATAATGCTCAAGCATGAGTTCTTAAGTCACAAGTTGACAATAAGAGAAAAGTTTATTGGAATGTTCATATGCCACACTATGCCACTGATTATGTTTTTTTGATGATATGTCGCTTTGCTTGATTTCATAAGGTATATTCATGCATTCCATGCCTTGCTATATTGTATTCATGCATTAAGATCCATGTTAAAAGGAACGAACCTTGGCTAATTATGGTTACGAAATTAAATAATGAACTTTATATGCATGTACACCTTTTTATAAATAAACCCAAAGTTCCTGAGGATGTGAACGATGTAACCTTAGATAGGAGGTCCCTACTGAGTTTCTTTAGTAAGATTCTCACTCCCTTTCTTTCTCTCCTTTCTTTCCCGTCACGTCTTTAGAGCTCGATGGTGACATTCGTGGCTTTTATCGACACCTCAACGTGGGAGGTGCACTATGATTCGGAGCACAGATCATACCATTTTGAGGGACGCTGTGCCGTACACGTCTATCCGAGGATTCACACACAAGAGGATCCTTTGGGGAGAGCCAGTGCACACATATCATCGTGATTAGGATATTCCTTCTTTTTTTATGAGGTTATTCACCTTAGGTGCACTAGTGTAGAGGTGTGTTTAGTTATGCTTTTATGCATTTCAGTTTCTGATGTATTTTCCTTTCGTTTGTATTCTTATTATCATGTACTAAACTAAGCCCCGCCTTTGGGTAGGCATATTGTGATATGAATGGGATGTTTCTTGATGAGTTATTGATTGTTTCATGTCCTTACATGCTCTATTAATTTGTGATTTATATTTTTGTCTTGCGATGAACTCGGCTCTCACTTTGCTTTATGTTTCAAAAAAAAATTTACCCATAGTTTCCGCTAAGTATTTTAAAAGATTTTGCAAAGAATGAGACTAAGAAGTAATAACCTAGTGATTAACCTAAATATGTTCTAGAAATATTGGGTTAAAAATTTGGATGTTACAAATGAGACATAAACAGAATGCATTCATACGAAAGTTGTGATCCCTCTTGATATTATACATGAACATGTTTCTTTATGATTGCATAGTTTCTGCCATACATTCATGCTATGATGTGCTGTATTCATGACATTAAAGATTCATCCTAAAATGAATGGACCTTGGATAAATACGTTTGAAAACCTAATAACGAACTTTATGCATGTCACCTTTTATTAATAAAACCCAAGGTTCCTGGGGATGTTGATGATGACACTAGGATAGGAGGATTTTCCTACTGAGATTCTTTATCAAGATTCTCACCCCCTCTATCTCTTTCTTTTTGTTACATCTTCATAGGTCAATGGCATCATTCATGATTTTGGTTGACACTCTAGTTCAGGAGCTACACTACTACCCGAACCATCGTTCATGCTACTTCAAGGGTCGATGTGCTGTGCATATATTTTGCGTACATGGGATGTCTTTTTTGCTTACCCAATTTCCAACTTCAAATTCACTCCCACTTCTCCCTACGGCGATGATCTGATCTTCAAGTGCACTTGCCCCCGTGATGAGCAAACTCATCGTGCTCGCTCGGTCGCTTTAGCAGTCCGCGACTACCCTGACTATGTTCCTCGCTCGAATCGATCTGAGACCGATCCGTTCGAGCACTCCCCCACTCATATCTATTCGGAGGGCTCTGCTCCTATGGTTCCAATGGTCGTAGGTAGAGGTAGCTAGGATATGGTGACCCAGCCCCGTCTAGCTCGGCAATTGGAGATGCGTTCATGTTGTAAAAGCCATGTCCGTCCTCCATTCTATTTGCATACACCCTAGGAGCTCATGCAGTTCATTGGGTGCATGCCCCTATCATCGGATGATCAACCCTGCCAGTAGACCTCGTTGGAGAGTCCGTTCCAGTGCCCGAGCTATCACAAGGATCCCCTTTTTACGTTGTATCTTGTGCTAGGGTATCTTTAGTTTACCACTCGTAGGACTAGTGTGAGGAAGCTGCTGCTGGCTTTTATTTCCATGTTCCATGTATTTTCTATTTCATTGTATTTACTGCTTTTATGTACTTTTTTTATTGACTTTGTAACATCCCCAAATTTATAACTAAAATAAATATTAATCTTAATTAGCGATAGCAAAACCAAGAGAATCTGGACAAATGTTATGAAACACAACAAATAGACTACTTAAGTATGTCTAGAGAAAAATGCAAAGAATTACGAAAATGCCATCACTTAGTAGAAATTACAAAAATGCCCTTGCTATGTAAAGGAAATTACCAAACTACCCTTGCCTTATTAAATGACAAAGATACCCTTACTCTATGAATGGAATTACAAGAATACCACTATCATTGTTTAATTACAAAAATATCCTTGTCTTAGTTAAAGAAATTACTACAATGCCATTTGCACAAATCCCTAGACTTGTCTTTAGACAAGAATGAATCTAAGCCATTGGATTAAGATGATAACACAATAATTTAACCATATACATCATACACATTTCTGAATCACATACATGCACTAAAGGTTAGAAAATCTCCACTAACATCTTTGCACAAAACATGGAGCATTTTCATCCAACATGTTTGCATAAAACATGGAAACATGTTTGCATAAAACATGGAAACATGTTTGCACAAAACAAGGAGCATTTTTATCCCAAAATTCAGCCAACATGTTTCCATAAATCATGCTCCAAGTGCTTTCCTTCTTTTGTTTTTTCTCTAATCTTTCCACCATAAATACTCCTCAAACTCTCTTCAATTCAGAAACTCCCTAAGTGTTCTTTCTTTCTTATTCTATCATTCTTCTTAGACTTCTCTTGATCCTCTAAACTTCATCCAAACACTTAAATCCTAAGTCCAAACTTTCACTAGCCCTCACAAGAGTTACAATCTTTAACTCTAGTGAGAAATATTTTCTTAAGCACTCAAGTTCTAGAGCCAAGATTCAAGGAGGGTCATCCACTCCAAAGACTCTTGTTCAAAGCTTAAGGAAGAAGAGAATGACCCTTTTTAGACCCTACACAAGAGGTAGGAGTTTCTTCTTTATTTGTTCAAGTATTGTTGGCTTCTAACTTTGCTCATGGATAGAATGCCTCAAACTTGAGTTATTGTCAAAACTTTTGAGTAATTATATTTTTAGAAAACACAACATGTTCTATTCTGCTATGAGTACTTTTATGATGTTATCAAACTCAAATATAACTTAAAAGATTGTATGTGAAACTTGAGTTAATAAAGATAACTTAAGACATGAACATGGCAGGTGCTGGAATTTCTAGTTATTTCTGGCAGTAGTTACTTCGAAAATTAGTGTTCATAAAATATGAAGGATCTCGAAATGAAAATATTTTTATTATAAACTAGACTCATTGTAGAACACTCTCCAAAAATAATCACCTAAAATGGAGTTTCCTAGCCCAAGATATAAATTTTTAAAGTAGAGCATAAGACTAAAACTCTTAATCTGACCTTGTAGTAGTAAAATAGGTGTAACTCACTCTAGAAAAATGCAAATGGACTGATTTCAACTTTGTGGAAAAGCTAACACATCTACAAACACACTTATGTATGCTATGCATAAATTTGTACACCACTAAAATACAGAATGAGAGATATAATTTCGGGACAGTGTGCTGAGAAAGTCTTGAAGGTAGTGTGATACTATGAGAGTGCAATTTGGAAAGGTTCTGGCTAAGGAAAGATTTGGTATTTAAGCGTGTCCATTGTGACCCACCTCTCTTTCCTGGGAATCCTACTATGCACAATTTACAGTTGATTTACGCTAATCTAAGATGATAGTGCTACAAATTTTATTCTAAAAGATGTCAGAACTCTAAATAAAAGATTCAAGTCTTGTAAAGAGATAATTTTAAGGATTTAAGTAGAATAATACTCTTCAGGAGATATATATAAAAGTCATAATAAAAATATATAAAGAACCTCTAAAAATATCTTAAAGGGTATTAATGTATTAATGGAAATACTAAGAATACAAAGAAGACTAAGAGAAAAAGATAATACCAAGATATTCATAACCTATTAGGAATACTAGAGATCTAACTTGATAACTTAGGTTGCTTAATATGAATTATCTATGAGAATGTTTACTATGAGATTTACATGATATTGTCTATGTTACATGAAGTGATACAAAGAAATGTGAATGTATTGATGAGATATGAAATGATAATGATAAAATGATTGACTGTGCCATGATTTATTAATGTGCATACATTCATGTTTCAAATGAAATAATAAATAGACCAACTCACTGCTTAATCCTCTTTGAGGATTAAGGGATTGATGATTTCACTCAGTGAGAATAAAAGTAAAACCTGAAAAAGTAGCAATGATAGTCTGGAAAAGTGGACTTGAGCTAAACTCACGGCTTAACCCCCTAAACCGTTGAGATCAGGGCAACGGAAAGAAAACCAAAAGGTTGTGGCGACGGCCACAGTATGAGCTCATTACCCTTTTTGGGTGGTCTAAGGCATTGATGCATTCATCCCGTGAGTAATTAAGAAATATGTTGATCACTAAACAAGTGAATGTTGAGGATGAGTAATCATGAAATGCATGCAGCTCCTAAATGATTATTGCTTATTAGTGGTTTTACATGATATGCTTATATGTATGCTTGATGAAATACTGAATGGATATTTCCGCTAATGTTCAAGATTAGTTTAAAAGTAACTGCACTTCGGCTAATCACGTTTGTAAAAGTTTGATAATTGAATCCTTACCTGTTCACCTTTTTATAATAAACCCGAAGTGACTGGGACGACAACGATGACACTTTTAGTATAAGTAGGAACTCCTACTGAGAAATCATGTATTTTTCACTCCTATGTTTATTTTCCGTTGTCGTTACCAGAGACAGACGTGTCCACCTAAAGCAACGAAGCTGTAGCTGAGGAAGGAGGTAGTGCGTGAAGATTTCAAACCTTTTAAGTAGGAGCATTCCGAGCTTTAGTTACATTATAGTTTGTGAGAAACAATTAGTAATTGTAGAACTTATATTGTTATTTGTAATAACTTATCAGTATGATATATGCCCTGTTGTGACTTATGTATTAAGTGATTATATTCTAGTTTATGTAATAATAGTTCTACACTTAGTCTCTTATTCCGCTTATTTAATTAAGTACGCAATGTAACTTGATTATTATCTATAAAAGCGCTATGTATTTCACTTCTCGTTACAGGCTTAAGTTTTCAAAAAATTAATTTATTTAAAAAAAAAACTTCCACTATTTTTCTAAGTTAATTTCAAAAGAAAATAAATGCAAGGCATAAGTGACAACTAATAGAATCCAAATATGAACTTAAGCATAGTGGGGTTCTATTAGGGTGTTACAGACTTCGTGTATCAAAAGCTCGGCCCACTATGGACGGGTGTGACTTCGTTTGTTATATTTATGTTGTATTATGAACCATGCTATATTAAGATTATTAATGTATTTGTGTTCGATGTTCTTAAATGTTATGTTTTAAATGAGTGCTCTTATAATCTGCTTTTCCTGTTTATTCTGATTGCATCTAGTAACTGGTTTATGTTAGTGTAACATCCCCAAATTTATAACTATGATAAATATTAATCTTAATTATCAATAGCAAAACCAAGAGAATCTGGACAAATGTTATGAAACACAACAAATAGACTACTTAAGTATGTCTAGAGAAAAATGCAAAGAATTACGAAAATGTCATCACTTAGTGGAAATTACGAAAATGCCTTTGCTATGTAAAGGAAATTACCAAACTACCCTTGCCTTATTAAATGACGAAGATACCCTTACTCTATGAATGGAATTACAAGAATACCACTATCATTGTCTAATTACAAAAATATCCTTGTCTTAGTTAAAGAAATTACTATAATGTCATTTGCACAAATCCCTAGACTTGTCTTTAGACAAGAATGAATCTAAGCCATTGGATTAAGATAATAACACAATAATTTAACCATATACATCATACACATTTCTGAATCACATACATGCACTAAAGGTTAGAAAATCTCCACTAACATGTTTGCACAAAACATGGAAACATGTTTGCATAAAACATGGAGCATTTTCATCCAACATGTTTGCATAAAACATGGAAACATGTTTGCACAAAACAAGGAGCATTTTCATCCCAAAATTCAGCCAACATGTTTCCATAAATCATGCTCCAAGAGCTTTCCTTCTTCTATTTTTTTCTCTAATCTTTCCACTATAAATACTCCTCAAACTCTCTTCAATTCAGAAACTCCCTAAGTGTTCTTTATTTCTTATTCTATCATTCTTCTTATGTTCTTCAAAGCCTTCTCTTGATCCTCTAAACTTCATCCAAACACTTAAATCCTAAGTCCAAACTTTCACTAGCCCTCACAAGAGTTACAATCTTTAACTCTAGTGAGAAATATTTTCTTAAGCACTCAAGTTCTAGAGCCAAGATTCAAGGAGGGTCATCCACTCCAAAGACTCTTGTTCAAAGCTTAAGGAAGAAGAGAATGACCCTTTTTAGACCCTACACAAGAGATAGGAGTTTCTTCTTTATTTGTTCAAGTATTGTTGGCTTCTAACTTTGCTCATGGATAGAATGCCTCAAACTTGAGTTATTGTCAAAAGTTTTGAATAATTATATTTTTAGAAAACACAACATGTTCTATTCTGCTATGAGTACTTTTATGATGTTATCAAACTCAAATATAACTTAAAAGATTGTATGTGAAACTTGAGTTAATAAAGATAACTTAAGACATGAACATGGCAGGTGCTGGAATTTCTAGTTATTTCTGGCAGTAGTTACTTCGAAAATTAGTGTTCATAAAATATGAAGGATCTCGAAATGAAAATATTTTTATTATAAACTAGACTCATTGTAGAACACTCTCCAAAAATAATCACCTAAAACGGAGTTTCCTAGCCCAAGATATAAATTTTTAAAGTAGAGCATAAAACTGAAACTCTTAATCTGACCTTGTAGTAGTAAAATAGGTGTAACTTGATGAACTATGTGGTGCCTGTTATTTTTCTAAAATTGATTTAAAAAGTGGGTATCATCATATTAGGATAAAGGAAAGATGAATGGAAAACTGTCTTTAAAGTTAAGTATGGTATGTATGAGTGGCTAGTTTCACCTTTCGAGCTGACTAGTGCCCCAAGCACTTTTATGAGATTATTGAACCATGTCTTAAGAGATTTTATTGGCAAGTTTTTTATTGTTTACTTTGACAACATTCTGATTTATAGCACTAGTTTTGACTTACATATTGAACATTTGAGAGTTGTCATGCATGTGCTTAGAAAAGAAAAATTGTATGCTAATCTTGAGATGAACTTTTTGCGCCGATTATGTATTTTTCTTAGGCTTTGTTGTGAGTGCAAAAGGAGTGCAAGTTGATGAGGAAAAGGTTAAGCCCATTCAAGAATGGCCTACGCCTAAGAATGTGAGCAAAGTGAGAAGTTTCCATGGCTTAGCTAGTTTCATAAAAGGTTTGGTTGTGCCTCTTAATGAGATAGTTAAAAAGCATTAGAATTTATTTTATTTTGCTTAGTTTTTTTTTAATAAAATACCCATGATATGGGCTTAGTGAGCTACACAGCTCAAAGATGGCTTATACTTGAGTTTAAATTACTTGTCTATTTAAGTGTCTCAACACTTGTGTATTGTAAAAAAAAGAAGAAGAAGAAGAAGATAGATACAAGAATTCAGCTTGAAAACCTCTATGAGAATGTTCTTCTCTAGGTTCTTGAGTGAGCCAAAACCTTTGATCTTATCAAGAGACCATACTCTTGTGGCGATCTTTAACCAAGGCTTACTGATTGTGGTGCCCTTCATCCTCTATCTTATCCATCTTCTTATGTTCCCTTAATCTTGCTATTATCATCTCTATGTTATTTTTTATTTAGGATACTAATTATATCTTGATCCTAGTTCCAACTCCTAGATCCGAATTTTAAACCCAGAACCTGAGTTTTCATCAATTGGTATCTCAGAGCTAGGTTGGTGTTGGAATGAAACTGTTTGAATTCCTGGGTTTGTAGAACGATCTAAGTGCTACATACTTTTGATTTTACTGAATTTCACTTCAATTCTTGTTGCTGGGCTTGTTTTGATGTTATATCTACATTTTTGAGTATCTTGATCATCTAAATTAATCATCAGCTGCTGAAAGGATTATGTGCTTGTTGCATTTGTGTTCAAGTCTGTTCATATTTTACCTATTAAAAAAAGTTAAAAAATACCAAAAAAAGTGAAAAAAGGACATAAATAAAAAATATATATAGAAGAAAAAGAGATTTAGAGAATGGCTTCGTTATCTCTGTTTTGGTCATGATAGTTTTGTGTTTCTGTTTCCCATCTGTTGGTATTCCTTGATAACCTTGTTTATTGCAACTCTGTTGTATTCCTTGATACCTTGTTGATTGGTTGTGGTTGATTGAAAGGTTTGATTTTGACTTCCTTAAGAACCATTGAGGGAACTAGAGAGGAAAAAGGCAAGAGAGTAATCATTGCACAAAAGCCAATATTGAGTGGAACACGAGTGACACCATCAATTGAATAAATTAATTTGTGGTTCTATCAAAATATATATATTGAAGAAACATAGTTATTTAAATATATATATATATATATATATTATTTGGATAAATTTATCTTGTATCTATATTGAAAATGCCTATGTTTATTTAATTGTCCTAAGTAAAAATTATCTAAGATATAATAATATCCATTAGTTGGACCAGTTTCAGTGTTTTGGTATATCAGTTATTACCATTTCAGTGTACCAATAATTAGCATTTTGGTACCTGATCGATACCTAAATAATTTTATTGGGTTAAAAATATTATTTACCTTATCCTTATTTTTTTCCTATGCCCTTGTACCAACTATAATGTTTCATTCTATATCCCCAAGTAAAATATTATTATATTGAATTTTTAATAATATTAAATTAATTTTCATGTTTTTTTACAGAATCCTCATATTGTTGTGATCATAACTATGTCTGTCAGAATTTTCAAAATCCCTACAGATTCTTCACATATAATTATTTTATTACAATATTAAAAACGAGTCGTTACAAGAATTATACAATTCTCAATAGGGCAACTCCCTAAATACACAATCATAACGTCATCGTCATCATCCCGACCACTTCAATTTACTAAGAAAATGTGAGTATGCAACATATATCAAAGGTTCATTTGAAAGTTCAAAAATCATTCTTCTAAAGTGGGTCTCTTTTATTATTCAATCACCTAATTTGCACATATCATACTACTCAACCTCATATAAACCATATATTGCTAAATCACAATTTAAAGATACTAGCCTCAATATCGATACTAAAATTCTTCACTTAACACGTAGGATGAATGCCTACATATAACGATTGCTATTTCAACTTGTTTTGGCCCTTAACTAATCTTGTCGCGTCTGGGCATTACATATCGCCTGCCTTAGAGAGGCAATAATGGGTAATAGACTGCTTTTCAAGACAGAGCTCATTCCTATACATGATAATTAGATTTACTTTCTCCAATTGTCGCACAAATCTATTCCTAGTTAAGTTTACTTTCCCCGACTCAATTCAATGGTAGTCAGGTTTACTTTCCCCCACAGACTGGATTTACTTTCTCTAACCCAAGATATATCATCTCATGCTTATTTTGGTAGTTAGGTTTACTTTCCCCGACAGACTGGATTTACTTTCTCCAGTCCAAGATAGATAATCTAATGCTTTTCTTGGTAGTCAGGTTTACTTTATGTAATAGACCGAATTTACTTTCTCCAGCCCAAGACCAGATAATTTCATGCTTTTCTTGGTAGTTAGGGCTACTTTCCCTAATAGACCAGATTTACTTTCTCCAGCCCAAGAAATACAATCTTATGCTTTTCTTTCGCATATACGTAATTGTAAGAAGCATTCATATCTATGTATGCCTAAGCTCATCAATAAGGTCACATGCTTAATTATTCATATTCATATTCATGTGTTCATGTCATACTAGTACCAAATGCCATTATTTCATCAATTCAAAGCATCAATTCATTTTTAGCACAATGGTAGATTTCAGATATTTGTAGCACAATTTATTCTACATTTCAGGCCACCAAATCTAAGGCTATAAAATTCTTAATGACACCTCAATGTGTCCCTAAGGTAATGTGCAAATTTCACAGCAAAAAGAGTTCTCTAACTATGTTAACAAAATTAGGCAACTTTGGTGGTTAGAGACCACTTAATCTCATATTAGAACCATAATCTCATACTTTTTAACCCTAGCAAATGATTGAATCAATTCATAATAAAAATCATGGTTGAACTTAAAGATGTTTCCAATACCCTATAAAAATTTCAAAGGAAAAATCAATCATTTACTATGGCAACAAAATTAGACAAATTCATAGTTTCAAGACTAGAAATTTAGACAGCACATATATAGTCTTGATTCATGATTTTGTTCAGGCAGTAAGAGTTCAAAAGAAAGCTCAGCAAAATTCGTGGAACTAGCCTAGGATGTTAGATATTTTTTCTATCCCATAAAAATACCTACAATTATACTAGAAAATTCGTGAACAATCACTGTCAATAACAAAACTGCAATTCTAGCAAGGTATTTCAAAACTCCTTTTGACAAAAATTATTTTTCCATAACACCAAACTACTTCACCTATGCAAATACATGTATATCTATGTGAAATCATATATTAGAACCAAAAAATTTGAAATTCCAACAATTCAAAATCTGGAAAAATAGAATCTCAACAAACCAGAACACAAAGCTCTACTTTGGTGGCTTTAAGGATCTTGGCTCCAAGGTGCTCCAAGATTGATTCCCTTCACTTGAAAGCTCTCGGATCAAACCCAAAACCTTCCTAAATCAGTGAGGTATGAAGTAGCAAGGTGAGGATTGGTGAGGAATTGAGATTTCAATCGGTTAGATATGTAGGTACTGATGCGTAGAACAAGTTTAGTAAAGGAAGTTTATGATTTTAACAAGCCTAGGCTATGTGTTTTGAGCTTTGAATCAAGCTTTTCATGGTTTTTGTGAAACAAAAATGGAGATTCTGCATTCTCTCTTGGTGGCTGAGAATGTGAGGCTTGATGGAGAAGCTTGGTTTTGTTGTTATCTTATATTAAAGTTCAATTATTATATAGTATAAATGTGTAATTCCTTAAAGAAAAAAGAACTTGAATGGCTAGGATTTAATCTTGTAACTAAGTCAAAAGGGATATACATTATCCTTTTATAAAGATTAAATTATCTTACGGTATTATAAATTGTAACATCCCTAAATTTATAACTAAGAATCTTAATTATCGATAGTAAAACTAAGAGAATCTGGACAAATGTTATGAAACACAACAAATAGACTACTTAAGTATGTCTAGAGAAAAATGCAAAGAATTACGAAAATGCCATCACTTAGTGGAAATTACGAAAATGCCCTTGCTATGTAAAGGAAATTACCAAACTACCCTTGCCTTATTAAATGACAAAGATACCCTTACTCTATGAATGGAATTACAAGAATATCCACTAACATCTTTGCACAAAACATGGAAACGTGTTTGCATAAAACATGGAAACATGTTTGCATAAAACATGGAGCATTTTCATCCAACATGTTTGCATAAAACATGGAAACGTGTTTGCATAAAACATGGAAACGTGTTTGCATAAAACATGGAAACGTGTTTGCACCAAACAAGGAGCATTTTCATCCCAAAATTCAGCCAACATGTTTCCATAAATCATGCTCCAAGTGCTTTCCATCTTTTGTTTTTTTCTCTAATCTTTCCACTATAAATACTCCTCAAACTCTCTTCAATTCAAAAACTACCTAAGTGTTCTTTCTTTCTTATTCTATCATTCTTCTTATGTTCTTCAAAAACTTCTCTTGATCCTCTAAACTTCATTCAAACACTTCAATCCTAAGTCGAAACTTTCACTAGCCCTCACAAGAGTTACAATCTTTAACTCTAGTGAGAAATATTTTCTTAAGCATTCAAGTTCTAGAGCCAAGATTCAAGGAGGGTCATCCACTCCAAAAACTCTTGTTCGAAGCTTAAGGAAGAAGAGAAGGACCCTTTTTAGACCCTACACAAGAGGTAGGAGCTTCATCTTTAATTGTTCAAGCATTGTTGGCTTCTAACCTTGATAGAATGCCTCAAGTTTGAGTTATTGTCAAAAGTTTTAAATGATTATTTGAAAAATATATTTTTAGAAATATGACATGTTCTATTTTGTTATGAGTACCTTTATGATGTTATCAAACTCAAATATAACTTGAAAAGATTGTATGTGAAACCTGATTTAATAAAGGTAACTTAAGACATGAAAATGGTAGGTGCTGGAAATTCTAGTTGTTTCTGGCAGCAGGTACTTCGAAAGCTACTGTTCATAAAATATTAAGTATCTCGAAATTAAAATAATTTTACTATAAACTAGACTCATTATAGAACACTCTCCAAAAAGAATCACCTAAAACGGAGTTTTCTAGCTCAAGATATAAATTTTTAAAGTAGAGCCTAAGACTGAAACTTTAAATCTGACCTTGTAGTAGTAAAATAGATGTAACTCACTCTAGAAAAATGAAAATGGACTGATTTCAACTTTGTTGGAGAGCTAACACATATAGGAATACACCCATGTATGTTATGTATAAAGCTTTGTACCACGTAAATTACAGAATGAGAAATAAATTTCGGGATAGTGTACTGTGAAAGTGCAGTTTGGAAAGGTTCCAGCTAAGGAAAGACTTGGTATTTAAGCATGTCCATTGTGACCCACCTCTCTTTCCTGGGAACCCTCCTATGCATGGTTTACAGTTGATTTACACTATTCCAAAGATGTAAATGCTAAAATTTGATGAGTTAGGAATTTGGAACTACCTTTACTAAGCTGAGATAACAAGTATACAGAGAATTATAAACTTTCTTCTAAAAGATGTCAAAACTATAAATAAAAGAATCAAGTCTTGTAAAGAGAGAATTTTAAGAATTTAAGTAGAATAATAATCTTCAAGAGTTATATGAAAGTCATAATAAAAATATATAAGGAACCTATAATAATATTTTGAAGTGCATTAATGTATTAATGGAATGCTAAGAGTACAAAGAACACTAAGAGAAAAAGATAATACTAAGACATCCATTACCTCTTACGAACACTAGGAACTCAACTTGATAACTTTGGTTAGTTAATATGAATTATCTATGAAAGTGTTTACTATGAGATTTACATGATATTGTCCATGTTTTATGAAGTGATTTATAGTAATGTGAATGTATGGTGATGAGTTATGAAATGATGAGGATGAATGATTGATTGCCTAGGGTTTATTGTGATTACATGATAATATGCATACATTCATTTTCCAAAAGAAATAATAAAAGTAAAGTTTGAAAAAGTAGCAATGAAAGTCTGGAAAAGTGGACTTGAGCTAAACTCACGGCTTAACCCCCTAAACTGTTGAGATCACGGCAACGGAATGAAAACCAAAAAGGTTATGGCGACGGCCATGGTATGAGCTCATTACCCTTTTAGGGTGGTCTAAGGCATTGATGCATTCATCCCGTGAGTAATTAAGAAATATGTTGATGAAATAAATGAAAGATGATGATCACTAAACAAGTGAATGTTGAGGATGAGTAATCATGAAATGCATGCAACTCCTAAATGATTACTGCTTATTAGTGGTTTTACATGATATGCTTATATGTATGCTTGATGAAATACTGAATGAATATTTCCGCTAATGTTCAAGATTAGTTTAAAAGTAATCAGATTTCGGCTAATCACGTTTGTGAAAGTTTGATAATTGAATTCTTACCTGTTCACCTTTTTATAATAAAGCCGAAGTGACTGGGACGACAACGATGACACTTTTAGTACAAGTAGGAACTCCTACTGAGAAATCATGTATTTCTCACTCCTATGTTTATTTTCCGTTGTCGTTACCAGAGATAGACGTGTCCACCTAAAGCAACGAGGCCGTAGCTGAGGAAGGAGGTAGCACGTGAAGATTTCAAACCGTTCAAGTAGGAGCATTCCGAGCTTTAGTTACATTATAGTTTGTGAGAAACAATTAGTAATAGTAGAACTTATATTGTTATTTGTAATAACTTATCAGTATGATATATGCCCTGCTGTGACTTATGTATTAAGTGATTATATTCCAGTTTATGTGATAATTGTTCTACACTTAGTCTTTTATTCCGCTTATTTAATTAAGTGCTTAATGTAACTTGATTATTATCTATAAAAGCGCTATGTATTTCACTTCGTTCTGAGGCTTAAGTTTTCAAAAAAAAAATTAATTTATTTTAAAAAAAAAACTTCCATTATTTTTCTAAGTTAATTTCAAAAGAAAATTAATACAAGGCATAAGTGACAACTAATAGAATCCAAATGTGAACTTAAGCACAGTGGGGTTCTATTAGGGTGTTACATAAATCGCACACCGAAATTTTACAGAACGGGTAAAACAATGTACCTGGGTAATCAAACATTGCCCGAAGATTAATTCTAGGTAAAAAATCTTTATTTCTAACTATTTATAATCTTAATCCTATAATTTCTTAGTTTTGGGCATCTCCAGACCCCAATTCTAGGGTTTCAACTATCTTGATAGACCTGTTGAGTCTGCAAAACTCTATTTACATTTTTTTTTTACAGATCCGTTTGATCATTCTCATCATTACAATGTTTGTTAGATTTTTAAAATTATGACTAATAAAGCTCAAATTAATTTTTCAACTCATTTTTAGGGTGTTGCATTGCACTCAAAAACTCCATAATTAAAAGCACAACTTACATACTATCCCATGTAACTCTCAAATGAACTCTTTATAAGAAAACCTCACATCATCATACCATCAGTTGTACTACTGTTCTTGCTGTTCTAAATGAGGGTTTGATTGGTTTAGATCAATAATTGGGTGTAAAAGCTGTTGAAGAAAGCTAAGAACAAGAGCAAGAGCCAAGTAGGGTTTCTTTTAATCTATTCCTTTGCAAAACTAATTCTGAAATTGTTTTGAATGATTGATCTTGAAATTCTTAGTTTTGTTGGCTGATATTATATATAGATATTAATGTGCTTAAATAGGTGGAATGATTTCATGTTGTTAGAAAATCCTTTTTGTTAAAGCAAGTTTTGAGTTGCATGCTAGAAACTTGATTTTAAGCAAGCAGGTGAAAATACATGATTTTTCTTATTGAGTTAGAGAGACCTTATTTTGAGCTAAAATTTTTATATGATGAAACTAACATATAGAGGCATCTTCATTATTTTTCCTGAGTTGAATACTTTTACTAAAATTCAAAAACTGAATTGGTTGGGGTTTTTGCCTACATAGTCAATTTTGAAGTACTAGATTTGTCTAATTTCCTTATTGTACCAAATGATTGGATTTTGACTCGAAATTTTTATAGGTATTAATGACATCTTGCAGACTAAACCTAAATTTTGTTAGGATTTTATATGTTCATTTGATAGGGTAATAAAATTGGGAATTTTGACTGTTGGTTGGAAATAAGATTATGACCTCAGAAATTGTATAATTTTGTTAATATAACTAGAGACATTGTTGTGCTTTGAAAGTTTTACTGAGTCTCATAGACATATTGAATTAACTCTAAAAAATGATTTTCCTCTACTTTGATAAGGTTAATAGCTGATCCATAATTTTCTTTAGAACCCAAATTTTGGACAGCATGCTAAATTGCTAAATCCATGATTGTTAATGACTTGATGTTTAGTATACTATGTGAATTTAATGATATGTTATACATATGTATATGTGAGTGCTCATGATAAATGCTCCTATATGAAAAGAAGATTGAAATTATAGCTTGAGATCATGAGTGATATGTATGCTTGATGCATTAAGAAATTCAAAAATTGATGTTAATGCATATGATCATGATGCTTGTATGTGTCATGGAGCATGATATATGAAACCAAAGATACCTTTAGAGACTGAGTCAAAGAAAGTAAATCTAGCTGTAATAGATCTATGTGAGGATTAGACAAAGTAAATATGATAACCACGTATAAAAATGAGCATAGTCCTCATAAGTAGTCTATTGCTTGGCAAGGCCACTTATGTCAATGGCATGAAAAATTAGAGATTCCCTTAGACATGTCAAGGGCATGTAAAGATAAGAAATATATGAGATCCCTCTCGATGTACCAAGGGAATGTAAAGATAATTTCACTAAAGATCACTGCATTTATCATATGCATACTCATATATGGTATTGAATTATTTGTCTAAGATGATTTACTATGACCTTCAGTTTTATGACATTTGTATATTAAGTGATTGAATACTAAAAGGAACCTGCTTGGGAAGGACATTTTAGAACTTTAAAAAATGAACCTTAAATATGTGTTATACAATCACATTTTTTTAATAAACCAAAGTGGCTAGAATGACGATGATGACATAGATTTTATTATATATTTTGGGAATGTCTTACTGAGAATTTCACAATTCTCACCCCCTACATTTTGTGTTCCTATGTCATCTCTAGATTGATCCAGAGAAAAAATGAGGTTGCTACATAGAAGAATTGGATTTGTATTAGTTCAATAGCTAAAGCCTTCATCAGTTTTACTTAGTTGTATGTATATGTTTGTAAATGTATTAAAACACAGATGTACATTAAAGCTCATAGAAGAGCTTTTCTTATATTTGGAATTGCATTCAATAAATACTTTGTTTCTTTGTTATACTTTAGTAGCATTATGAAATAGTTGTTGCACGATTCGATAGTTATTAAGAAGAAATTCTACTTAATAATCACAGGATTTTCTAAACGAATATTAAAGTAAAATAATTTATTAAATTAAAGTAAAATAAATTATTTAACTTTAAAACATAAATGTAAATAAGGAAATACCCCCATTTGGATTCAAATAAAATATAAAAAAAATCAAAACCCCAACCAATCAAAATCTCATTTTTGAGTTTTAGTTCAAAATCCAGAATTCCGGCAATTTTCTAAACTTGGAGGCTAAAAATGAAACATCTAGAGGTTTCCTAAAATTCATTAAAAATCACTCTTTAATTCATATCCATCTAGAGAGCAATTACTGGGACTTTTGATCCCAAGAAAGTGGCTCTAACATATAGCCCTCCATTGAGGTGTAGGGTTCTAAACTTGGCAAAAACCCGAACCTAGTAACACGGCTGTGGCTCCCAAGGGACCTTAAGATCACTCAGAACTTATCTACTGGCACGTGTACACCAGGTATTACATACTGCCCTCCTTAAAAGAGATTTGGCCCCCAAATCTAAAACATACCTTGAGGAGGGAAAAGATGTGAATATTTGATCCTCATGGCTTCTTCGGCTTCCCAAGTGGCTTCTTCGCCGGAGTGGTTCCTCCAGATAACCTTTACTTAAGCAACTTCCTTTGAGTGAAGCTTCTTGATTTGCCTATCCACGATGGCAACCGGTTCTTCTTCATAAGATGGGCTTTTGTCAACTTGAACCGCTTATGGCGTGAGCACGTGAGACTGATCGAGCATGTATTTTCTTAGCATGCTAATATGGAAAATTGGATGTATCTCTGATAAACTGGGAGGCAGTGCCAACCTGTAGGCCACCGCTCTAACTCTCTCTAAAATCTCAAATGGGCTAATATAGCGTGGATTCAACTTACCCCGCCTACTGAACCTCACTACTCCCTTCATGGGAGACACCCTCAGAAACACATAATCACCCACAACAAACTCTAAGTCTTTGCGCCGGTTATCAGCATAAGATTTCTGTCTAGACTGAGCTACCAATAACTATTCTCTAATTAGCTGAACCTTCTCTAGAGCCTCTTGGACCAAGTCTGGGCCTAGGGATTTAGCTTCCCCAAGCTCAAACCATCCAATGGGAGATCTACAGCATCTCCCATACAACGCCTCAAATGGTACCATCTGGATGCTAGCTTGATAATTGTTGTTATAAGAGAACTCTATCAGTGGCAAGTGGTCATACCAACTTCCACCGAAGTCTAACACGCAAGCTTTGACCATATCCTCCAAAGTCTGGATAGCCCTCTCTGACTGGCCATCTGTCTGTGGATGAAAGGCTGTGGTCAAGTCCACACGAGTTCCAAGAGCCTCTTGAAAAGCTCTCCAGAATTGTGAAGTGAACTGAGACCCTCTATCTGATATGATCAACACTGGCACGCCATGAAGTCTGACAATCTCATCTATATAAAGCTGGGCATATTGAGCCGCACTAAAGGTCATTTTCACTGGAAAGAAGTGAGCTGACTTAGTATTCTATCCACAATCACCCATATAGAGTCAAAACCTCTAATGGTCCGAGGTAACCCAACTATAAAGTCCATGGTTTTCCTCTCCCACTTCCACTCTGGGATCTCTATCTGCTGAAGTAAACCAGCAAGCCTCTGGTGTTCAGCCTTGACTTGCTAACACACTAAGCACCATGCCACAAAGTCACCAACATCTCTCTTCATACCTTCCCACTAGTAAAGCTATCTAAGATCTTGATACATCTTAGTTGAACCGGGGTGGACAGAGTATGCTGCACTATGGGACTCTTCCATCACTCTTTTCTTCAACTCACCCATATCGGGTACACATAAACGATCCCCAAAGCGCAACACACCCTCCACATCAATCGAAAACTCAAAGTTCTCTGCTTTATGCACATTGTCCATAAGTTTGACCAAATTAGGGTCTTCCCCCTATTGTGCCTTAATCTGCTCCACTAAGGTTGACTGGGCCCTAATGTGAGCAAGAAAGGCTCTAGACTCATCTAGCCCAAATTGAACTCCCTCTGCCTCTAGCCTATGGATGTCCTCTATCAACCGCTGCCTCAAGGGTGCTATGTGGGCTAAGCTGCCCATAGACTTTCTACTTAATGCATCCGCCACTACATTGGCTTTGCCTGGGTGATAGGAGATCATGCAGTCATAATCTTTCAACAACTCTAGCCATCTACGATGCCTAAGACTTAGATCCTTTTGCTGGAAAATATACTTCAAACTCTTATGATCAGTGAATATCTCACATGTCTCTCCATACAAATAGTGCCTCCAAATCTTCAATGCAAAGACCACTGCTGCCATCTCTAAATCATGGGTAGGGTAGTTCTGCTCATGCCTCTTGAGCTACCTAGAAGCATATGCCACAACCTGACCGTGCTACATAAGGACACGGCCGAGTCCTACTCTCAAAGCATCGCAATATGCTGAGAAACCACCCATGCCAGAAGGCAATACCAACACTGGAGCTGTGGTCAAAGAGGTCTTCAGCTTCCGAAAACTCTCTTCACAGGCATCTAACCACTGAAACTTAACACTTTTCTGAGTCAACTTGGTTAACGCCGCCGCTATCCTCGAGAAATCCTTAACAAATCTCCGATAGTACCCCGCCAAACCTAGGAAACTTCGGATCTCTGAAACTGTAGAAGGCCTTCGCCATTGTTGAACTACCTCAACTTTCTTCAGGTCTACTAAGATTCCATCCTTGGACACTATATGTGTAACATCCCCAAATTTATAACTAAGATAAATATTAATCTTAATTATCGATAGCAAAACCAAGAGAATCTGGACAAGTGTTATGAAACACAACAAATAGACTACTTAAGTATGTCTAGAGAAAAATGCAAAGAATTACGAAAATGCCATCACTTAGTGGAAATTACGAAAATGCCCTTGCTATGTAAAGAAAATTACCAAACTACCCTTGCCTTATTAAATGACAAAGATACCCTTACTCTATGAATGGAATTACAAGAATACCACTATCATTGTCTAATTACAAAAATATCCTTGTCTTAGTTAAAGAAATTACTACAATGCCATTTGCACAAATCCCTACACTTGTCTTTAGACAAGAATGAATCTAAGCCATTGGATTAAGATGATAACACAATAATTTAACCACATACATCATACACATTTCTGAATCACATACATGCACTAAAGGTTAGAAAATCTCCACTAACATCTTTGCACAAAACATGGAAACATGTTTGCACAAAACATGGAGCATTTTCATCCAACATGTTTGCACAAAACATGGAGCATTTTCATCCAACATGTTTGCACAAAACAAGGAGCATTTTCATCCCAAAATTCAGCCAACATGTTTCCATAAATCATGCTCCAAGTGCTTTCCTTCTTCTGTTTTTTCTCTAATCTTTCCACTATAAATACTCCTCAAACTCTCTTCAATTCAGAAACTCCCTAAGTGTTCTTTCTTTCTTATTCTATCATTCTTCTTAGACTTCTCTTGATCCTCTAAACTTCATCCAAACACTTAAATCCTAAGTCCAAACTTTCACTAGCCCTCACAAGAGTTACAATCTTTAACTCTAGTGAGAAATATTTTCTTAAGCACTCAAGTTCTAGAGCCAAGATTCAAGGAGGGTCATCCACTCCAAGGACTCTTGTTCAAGCTTAAGGAAGAAGAGAAGGACCCTTTTTAGACCCTACACAAGAGGTAGGAGCCCTCACTTTGGTTGTGTAAGCCATGATGACATCTAACCTTGCTCATGGTTAGGATGCCATTAAGCTTATGTTTGTTGATAAAAATGTTTCAAGGGGATATTGTATAAATATTTTGTGAAACCCCTTGTTCCATTCTGCTTCCAAAGTGATATTATGTTGCTTTCATGCTCAAATGATGCTTGAAATTTGTTGTGTGATCCTTGTGTTAAAATAAGTGACATAAAACATGAAAATGGTAAGTGCTGGATTTTTGGCTATTTCTTGCAGTAGGTGTTCCGAAATTTAATACTCATAAAATATGAAGTATCTTGAAATAAAAATATTTTTACCATAAACTAGACGCATCATAAAACACTCTCCAAAAAGAATCACCCAAAACGGAGTTTTCTAGCTCAAGATATAAATTTTTAAAGTAGAGCCTAAGACTGAAACTTTAAATCTGACCTTGTAGTAGTAAAATAGGTGTAACTCACTCTAGAAAAATGCAAATGGACTGATTTCAACTTTGTTGGAGAGCTAACACATATAGCAATACACCCATGTATGTTATGTATAAAGCTTTGTACCACGTAAATACATAATGAGAAATAAATTTCGGGATAGTGTACTGTAAAAGTGCAGTTTGGAAAGGTTCTGGCTAAGGAAAGACTTGGTATTTAAGCGTGTCCATTGTGACCCACCTCTCTTTCCTGGGAACCCTCCTATGCATGGTTTACAATTGATTTACACTATTCCAAAGATGTAAATGCTAAAATTTGATGAGTTAGGAATTTGGAACTACCTTTACTAAGCTGAGATAACAAGTATACAGAGAATTATAAACTTTCTTCTAAAAGATGTCAAAACTATAAATAAAAGAATCAAGTCTTCTAAAAAGAGAATTTTAAGAATTTAAGTAGAATAATAATCTTCAAGAGTTATATGAAAACCATAATAAAAATATATAAAGAACTTATAATAATATTTTGAAGTGCATTAATGTATTAATGGAATTCTAAGAGTACAAAGAACACTAAGAGAAAAAGATAATACTAAGACATCCATTACCTCTTAGGAACACTAGGAACTCAACTTGATAACTTTGGTTGCTTAAAATGAATCATGTATGAAAATGTTTACTATGAGATTTACATGATATTATCCATGTTTCATAAAGTGAATTATAGTAAAGTGAATGTATGGTGATGAGTTATGAAATGATGAAGATGAATGATTGATTGCCCATGATTTATTGTGATTACATGATGATATGCATATATTCATTTTCAAAGGAAATAATAAAAGTAAAGTTTGAAAAAGTAGCAATGAAAGTCTGGAAAAGTGGACTTGAGCTAAACTCACGGCTTAACCCCCTAAACCGTTGAGATCACAGCAACGGAAAGGAAACCAAAAAGGTTGTGGCGACGGCCACGGTATGAGCTCATCACCCTTTTAGGGTGGTCTAAGGCATTGATGCATTCATCCTGTGAGTAATTAAGAATATGTTGACAAGTGAATGTTGAGGATGAGTAATCATGAAATGCATGCAGCTCCTAAATGATTATTGCTTATTAGTGGTTTTACATGATATGCTTATATGTATGTTTGATGAAATACTGAATGGATATTTTTGCTAATGTTCAAGATTAGTTTAAAAGTAACTGCACTTCGGCTAATCATGTTTGTGAAAGTTTGATAATTGAATCCTTATCTGTTCACCTTTTTATAATAAAGCCGAAGTGACTGGGACGACAACGATGACACTTTTAGTACAAGTAGGAACTCCCGAGAAATCATGTATTTCTCACTCCTATGTTTATTTTCCGTTGTCGTTACCAGAGACAGACGTGTCCACCTAAAGCAACGAAGCTGTAGCTGAGGAAGGAGGTAGCACGTGAAGATTTCAAACCGTTCAAGTAGGAGCATTCCGAGCTTTAGTTACATTATAGTTTGTGAGAAACAATTAGTAATAGTAGAACTTATATTGTTATTTATAATAACTTATCAGTATGATATATGCCCTGTTGTGACTTATGTATTAAGTGATTATATTCCAGTTTATGTGATAATAGTTCTACACTTAGTCTCTTATTCCGCTTATTTAATTAAGTGCGCAATGTAACTTGATTATTATCTATAAAAGCGCTATGTATTTCACTTCTATTCTGTGCTTAAGTTTTTCAAAAATTAATTTATTTAAAGAAAAAAAAAACTTCCACTATTTTTCTAAGTTAATTTCAAAAGAAAATAAATACAAGGCAAAAGTGACAACTAATAGAATCCAAATGTGAACTTAAGCACAGTGGGGTTCTATTAGGGTGTTACAATATGTCCAAGAAACGCTACCTGGTCCAGCCAAAACTATCATTTGGAGAACTTGACATACAATTGATTCTCTCTCAAGGTCTGTAGGACAATCCTCAAGTGCTACTCATGCTCCTCCTCGCTGCTAGAGTACACCAGGATGTCATCAATGAAAACAATCACAAAGTGATCTAGGAACGGTTTGAAAACTCTATTCATCAGGTCCATGAAAGTTGCTGGGGCATTGGTCAACCCAAAGGACATCACTAAGAACTCATAATGCCCCTTGCGTGTCCTAAAGGCAGTCTTGGGCACATCTTCACCCTTGATCTTCAACTAGTGATAACCCGAGCGAAGGTCAATCTTAGAGAAACACCTAGCCCCTTGGAACTAATCAAACAAGTCATCAATGCATGGCAAGGGGTACCGGTTCTTGATGGTAGCTTTGTTCAACTGCTGATAATCTATGCACATCCGCATAGACCCATCCTTTTTCTTCACAAACAAGGCCGGAGCACCCCAAGGCGAAGTACTTGGCCTGATGAACCCCTTGTCAAGCAACTCGTACAACTATTCCTTTAACTCCTTCAACTCTACGGGTGCCATCCAATACGGGGGAATAGAGATGGGCCTAACTCCCAGCTCAAGCTCTATCCCGAACTCTATCTCTCTCTCTCTCTCTCTCTCTCTCTCTCTCTCTCTCTCTCAGGTGGCATCCTTGGTAAGTCATACAGAAACACATCCGGTAACTCACAAACTACAGGAACCGACTCCAGGCTCGGAACCTCCATCTCTACATCTCTGACCGCTGCCAAGAATCCATAACTTCCCTTGTCCATAAGCCTCAAGGCACTCATGGCTGAGATCAGGCTAGTAGGGACCGAACATCTGGTACCTCTAAACTCAAGGAGTTCGCCTCCAGGAATATCAAACTTAATAGACTTGCTATAGTAGTCCACCAAGGCATGGCATGGAGCTAGCCAGTCCATGCCCACAATGACGTCAAAATCTATCAAGTCTAACAAATGAAGGTCCACCAATGCCTCATACCCCCAACCTTAACTTCACACTCTTTGTAGGCCAATTGAACTAGGAGGGTTCCTCCTATAGGAATCCCTACAAGAAACGGCTTCTCTAAGGTGGAAACAGACCTCTCAAACCGTGCAGCAAAGTGTGGGGACACATACGAATATGTGGACCCAGAGTCAATCAATGCAAAAGCCTCAAAGAAGAAAACTCTAATGATACCTGTCACAACATCGGCTGAAGCTGCCGCATCCTGACGTGTGAGAGCAAATAGACGTGGCTATCCCTCGCCACCCTGGCCTCTGCCTTTGCCACCTGGACCTCTACCCCCAGGGCCCCTGCCCCCAGCACCTCTACCAGTTGGAGCAGCCGAGCTACCCTGGGTGCCTGACTGATAAGACTGAACTGAAGCAATGGGGTTCACCGACCCATGGCTAGATGTTCCCTGTAGGAACGGACACTCTGCACGCTTGTGGCCCTGCTGGCCACAGCCATAACAAGCAAAAGTACCTATTATGCACTTCTCGGCATGTCTCTTCCCACAAGTCTGACACTGGTGAAAGCTTTGAATCGATGCTTGACCGCTATACTGACTGCCTCCTCTACTCTGACTTTGAGAAGCAGTAGGCCCAGTCGAAGCGGGCTTAGAGAAGGTGGCCCTACCCGACTGGGACCCCTGCTGGCCTTGCTGGCCAGATCCTCTACTCAAACCAGCTCCCCCAGAAAAAGAACCATGCGTCTTGGCCTTCTTGCCAGACTCAGAAGTAGCTCTCCTCTCTGCCAATCCAGCCTCTAACCCGATAGCTGTGTCTACTACCTGGGCATAATCCATAATCCCAACGTGTGGCTGAAGGCTCAGGAACATGTCCTTGGGTAACCCCTGGACAAAGCTGATGAGGACACGACTAGCGGCAAGGACAATAAGGCACTTAGAGGACTTGGGGGACTTATGACAAGAGGAAGGGCTAGGAAGGCAAAGGAAGCATTGCAACAAGTTGTAGCAACAATTTTTGAGGCTGCCCCTAATTTGGAAGACGTGAAGCCCAAAATGGTGCATTGCATAATCCCACTTGAAGACTCTTGATATTATATGGGCTGTACCATCTTTTTAACCTTTTTATGTTACTAAATAAAGTTTGTGATAACGTAATTGGGCTTGTGAGTTTTATATAGCCCATCACTTATTAATTTCATATTTTACTTAGTTTAGATTTTAATCATGGGCTAAGTATTACAGCCCACTTTCTGAGTTTTACTATAGTTTATAAACATTGTAAACACCTTTTGGAAGGGAATTTTTGCTAAATTCATATCAGAATACCTTTTTGGTAAGAGAGTCTCTTTGGTTCTTGCTTGGAACCCTAGGTCTTATCAAGAGTATCCAATAACTCTTGTGGTGATCTCCCTTGGCTTATCAATCATTCTTGATTGTGGCACCTCCAACCAATTTCATTTCCTCATCTTTCTATTCTGGAACATATCATTTGGTAATCAAAGCGAGGTTCAAATTCTGCAAAATTGGTCAGTTTTTCTTGGTTCATATCTGGAGTTATACGTATCATATTTCAGTGTTTCTTGGGTCATTTCTGAATTTCGGAGTGTCAGTTTTCACCTCGTTTTGGAATCGTTGCAATCTGAATTTTCTAGTTTGAGATACAGCGAGTTTTTTTTTTTACAAGCTCAGATTGGAGCAATCCTGCAAATCTGTTTGAGTCCTTGTTTGATTCATCTTTTTGCTTAATTTTGTGATGTTCTTCTAGTTTCCATTTTGGTCTTTGTTTGATGTTACATTGGATCAGTGGGTCAAAAAAAAAAAAAACACAAAAGGGTGCAGAATGTTCATCATGTGTTCTTGGGAATTATTTCATTTTAATTTATCTAGGCTTTGTTCGTTTGATATTTAGTTGTTAGATATGTGCTTGTTTTGATGTGATTTCATTTATTCTGTTCATCTACAATCATCAAGAATAGATTAAAAAAAAAAAGAATTGAAAAAAAAGAAGAATTGAAAAAAAAAAAGAATTTAATAGAAAAGAGGGGGGGTCAGAACAGTGGCTTGTTTCTTTCGTTCTTCAAACCTTTACCTTGTTCTTTATCTTTTTTTGGCCTCTGATTTGAGTTTGCTTATCCTTGTTTAGTTTTTTTTTCTTGCTTGTCTTAGAGTTCTCCTTTTATTTAACCTCTTGTTGTTTTGTGATTTAACATTGGGGTTGTTGGAGTTTCTCTTTGAATTGACCTATGATTCCATTTAAGAACCTACAAGAGTCACTTGAGTGGTAAAAGGCAAGAGAGAACTTTACACAAAAGCCTATTAGAGAGCAACAAAACACGAGTGATACATCTCTAAGAGTGCAAACACGTGAGAAGTGTGGTGAGGTCCTATTGCTTTTATTTTTTTTCTTTTACTTGAATTATGGCAGGAACAGGTGGTGATGGTACCCCTCCTCCTCAAGGAAATAACAAATTGTTAGTGGAGGCTATTACAGTTCAAATGCAAAGAATGATGAGGGAGCATACAGAGGAGTTATATGAGAGAATTGAGCGGTTAGAAAATCAAGAACCTCATGATGATTATGGAGGTAGAAGGAGGATTGATGGAAGGAGGAGAAGAGACAATGAGGGTGATGTTAGAGAGGATCGAATTGAAGGAGTGAAGCTTAATATTCCACCTTTCAAAGGGAAAAGTGATCCAGGGGCTTATCTTGAGTGGGAAATGAAAATTGAGCAGTTGTTCTCATGCCACAATTACACTGAAGAAAAGAAAGTAAAGGTGGCAGCCATGGAATTCACGGACTATGCTCTTATTTGGTGGAACCAACTGCAAAAGAAGCGACTTAGATATGAAGAACCTTTGGTGGATACTTGGGTTGAAATGAAGAGATTGATGAGACGAAGATTTGTCCCTTCCTATTATCATAGGGACCTTCATAACAAGCTCCAAAGACTTACACAAGGAAGTAGGAGTGTTGATGAATATTACAAGGAGATGGAAGTGTCTTTGATTAGAGCCAATGTGAATGAAGATAGGGAGGCTACTATGGCACGCTTTCTAAATGGGCTGAATAATGACATTAGAGATGTGGTTGAGCTACAAGATTATGTGGAGTTGGAAGACTTGGTACATCAAGCTACCAAAGTAGAGCAGCAACTTAAGAGAAAAGGTACCATGAGAAGGAGTTCTTCTAATTTCAATTCTTCAAATTGGAAGGAAAGGAATAAGAAGGAGGGAGGTACTTCTTCTAACAATACCACGGTTGCATCTCAAAGGACTCAATTCAGGTCCAATGAGACCCCCAAAAAGACAAGGTGGTGAGATAAAATGTAACACCTAATAGAACCCCACTGTGCTTAAGTTCACATTTGGATTCTATTAGTTGTCATTTTTGCCTTGTATTTATTTTCTTTTGAAATTAACTTAGAAAAATAGTGGAAGATTTTTTTTTCCTTTAAATAAATTAATTTTTTGAAAACTTAAGCCTGTAACGAGAAGTGAAATACATAGCGCTTTTATAGATAATAATCAAGTTACATTGCGCACTTAATTAAATAAGCGGAATAAGAGACTAAGTGTAGAACTATTATCACATAAACTGGAATTATAATCACTTAATACATAAGTCACAACAGGGCATATATCATACTGATAAGTTATTACAAATAACAATATAAGTTCTACTATTACTAATTGTTTCTCACAAACTATATTGTAACTAAAGCTCGGAATGCTCCTACTTGAACGGTTTGAAATCTTCACGTGCTACCTCCTTCCTCAGCTACCGTTTGCTTTAGGTGGACACATCTGTCTCTGGTAACGACAATGGAAAATAAACATAGGAGTGAGAAATACATGATTTCTCAGTAGGAGTTCCTACTTGTACTAAAAGTGTCATCGTTGTCGTCCCAGTCACTTCGGGTTTATTATAAAAAGGTGAACAGGTAAGGATTCAATTATCAAACTTTCACAAACATGATTAGCCGAAGTGTAGTTACTTTTAAACTAATCTTGAACATTAGCAGAAATATCCATTCAGTATTTCATCAAGCATACATATAAGCATATCATGTAAAACCACTAATAAGCAATAATTATTTAGGAGCTGCATGCATTTCATGATTAATCATCCTCAACATTCACTTGTTTAGTGATCATCATCTTTCATTTATGTCATCAACATATTTCTTAATTACTCACGGAATGAATGCATCAATGCCTTAGACCACCCTAAAGGGTAATGAGCTCATACCGTGGCCGTCGCCACAACCTTTTTGGTTTTCATTCCGTTGCCGTGATCTCAACGGTTTAGGGGGTTAAGCCGTGAGTTTAGCTCAAGTCCACTTTTCCAGACTTTCATTGCTACTTTTTCAGGTTTTACTTTTATTCTCACTGAGTGAAATCATCAATACCTTAATCTTCAAAGAGGATTAAGCAGTGAGTTGGTCTATTTATTATTTCATTTGAAACATGAATGTATGCACATTAATAAATCATGGCACAGTTAATTATTTTATCATTATCATTTCATATCTCATCAATACATTCACATTTTTGTATATCACTTCATGTAACATAGACAATATCATGTAAATCTCATAGTAAATATTCTCATAGATAATTCATATTAAGCAACCTAAGTTATCAAGTTAGGTCTCTAGTGTTCCTAATAGGTTATGAATATCTTGGTATTATCTTTTTCTCTTAGTCTTCTTTATACTCTTAGTATTTCCATTAATACATTAATACCCTTTAAGATATTTTTAGAGGTTCTTTATATATTTTTATTATGACTTTTATATATATCTCCTAAAGATTATTATTCTACTTAAATTCTTAAAATTCTCTCTTTACAAGACTTGATTCTTTTATTTATAGTTTTGACATCTTTTAGAAGAAAGTTTATAATTCTCTATATACTTGTTATCTCAGCTTAGTAAAGGTAGTTCCAAATTCCTAACTCATCAAATTTTAGCATTTACATCTTTGGAATAGTGTAAATCAACTGTAAACCATGCATAGGAGGGTTCCCAGGAAAGAGAGGTGGGTCACAATGGACATGCTTAAATACCAAGTCTTTCCTTAGCCAGAACCTTTCCAAACTGCACTTTCACAGTACACTATCCCGAAATTTATTTCTCATTCTGTATTTACGTGGTACAAAGCTTTATACATAACATACATGGGTGTATTCCTATATGTGTTAGCTCTCCAACAAAGTTGAAATCAGTCTATTTGCATTTTTCTAGAGTGAGTTACACCTATTTTACTACTACAAGGTCAGATTTAAAGTTTCAGTCTTAGGCTCTATTTTACAAATTTATATCTTGAGCTAGAAAACTCCGTTTTGGGTGATTCTTTTTGGAGAGTGTTCTATAATGAGTCTAGTTTATATTAAAATTATTTTAATTTCGAGATACTTGATATTTTATGAACAGTAGCTTTCGAAGTACCTGCTGCCAGAAACAACTAGAAATTCCAGCACCTACCATTTTCATGTCTTAAGTTACCTTTACTAAATCAGGTTTCACATACAATCTTTTCAAGTTATATTTGAGTTTGATAACATCATAAGGGTACTCATAACAGAATAGAACATGTCATATTTCTAAAAATATATTTTTCAAATAATCATTTAAAACGTTTGACAATAACTCAAACTTGAGGCATTCTATCAAGGTTAGAAGCCAACAATGCTTGAACAATTAAAGATGAAGCTCCTACCTCTTGTGTAGGGTCTAAAAAGGGTCCTTCTCTTCTTCCTTAAGCTTTGAACAAGAGTCTTTGGAGTGGATGACCCTCCTTGAATCTTGGCTCTAGAACTTGAAAGCTTAAGAAAATATTTCTCACTAGAGTTAAAGATTGTAACTCTTGTGAGGGCTAGTGAAAGTTTGGACTTAGGATTGAAGTGTTTGGATGAAGTTTAGAGGATCAAGAGAAGTCTAAGAAGAATGATAGAATAAGAAAAAAAGAACACTTAGGGAGTTTCTGAATTGAAGAGAGTTTGAGGAGTATTTATAGTGGAAAGATTAGAGAAAAAAATAGAAGAAGGAAAGCACTTGGAGCATGATTTATGGAAACATGTTGGCTGAATTTTGGGAAGAAAATGCTCCTTGTTTTGTGCAAACATGTTTCCATGTTTTGTGCAAACATGTTGGATGAAAATGCTCCATGTTTTGTGCAAACATGTTTCCATGTTTTGTGCAAACATGTTGGATGAAAATGCTTCATGTTTTGTGCAAAGATGTTAGTGGAGATTTTCTAACCTTTAGTGCATATATGTGATTCAGAAATGTGTATGATGTATGTGGTTAAATTATTGTGTTATCATCTTAATCCAATGGCTTAGATTCATTCTTGTCTAAAGACAAGTTTAGGGATTTGTGCAAATGGCATTGTAGTAATTTCTTGAACTAAGACAAGGATATTTTTGTAATTAGACAATGATAGTGGTATTCTTGTAATTCCATTCATAGAGTAAGGGTACCTTTGTCATTTAATAAGGCAAGGGTAGTTTGGTAATTTCCTTTACATAGCAAGGGCATTTTCGTAACTTCCACTAAGTGATGGCATTTTCGTAATTCTTTGCATTTTTCTCTAGACATACTTAAGTAGTCTATTTGTTGTGTTTCATAACATTTGTCCAGATTCTCTTGGTTTTGCTATCATAATTAAGATTAATATTTATCTTAGTTATCAATTTGGGGATGTTACATAAAATGCTTCAAATGTTTGGGGAGAGATCACATAGCTTCGGCGTGTCCAACCAAGAAGACTATGTTACTTAAGGAGAATGGAGAAATTACTAGTGAGTCTTCAGCTAGTGAAGCCGAGGAAGAGGAAGAGGTAGATAAGGAGATCGTTCTGGAGGCCAAAGAAGGAGATTTATTGATGATTAGGAGGATGCTTGGAAGTCAGATGCAAGCTCTTGATGATTCCCAAAGAGAGAACCTTTTTCACTCTAGGTGTTCAATCAATGGGAAACTATGTTCTTTGATTGTGGATGGAGGAAGTTGCACCAATGTGGCCAGCTCTAGATTAGTGTCCAAATTAAATTTGGAGATCAAGCCACATCCTAGGCCATACAAACTCCAATGGCTTAGTGAAGATGGAGAGATGACCGTGAGCAAGCAAGTGGAGCTGCACATTTCCATGGGACAATACAATGACAAAGTGATATGTGATGTGGTTCCAATGGAGGCAAGCCATATTCTCTTAGGGAGGCCGTGGCAATATGACACCAAAGTTGTTCATGATGGGTTCACAAACAAGATTTCTTTCATGCATAATGGGAGGAAAATTATACTCAAACCTTCATCTCCTAGAGAGGTGTGTGAGGATCAAATAAAATTGAGAGAAAAGAGAGTGCAAGAGAGAAAAGAGATGAGTGACACACAAAAGAGTGAAACACTTGATAAAAAAAAAATAGAGTGGAAAGAAAAAGAGTGAAACACTTGAGAGAAAACAGAGTTGTTTAGTAAAGGAAAGTGAGGTGAAGAAGCTGCTGCTTGCCAACAAGCCACTTTATTTACTTTGTTGTAAAAAAAATATTTTAACTGTTGATAACTCTAATAAAAGTGTTTTCCCTACTAGTGTTAAGTTTCTTTTGCAGGAATACAAGGATGTATTTCCATAGGAGGTTCCAACCAGATTGCCACCTTTGAGAGGGATTGAGCATCATATTGATCTCATCCCTGGTGCATCTTTACCTAATCGGCCAGCTTATAGGAGCAATCCTCAAGAGACCAAAGAAATACAAAAGCAAGTTGAGGAGTTGATGGCAAAAGGTTGGGTGCAAGAAAGCTTGAGTCTGTGTGTTGTTCTAGTGATTCTGGTGCCTAAAAAGAATGGGACTTAGAGGATGTGCAGTGACTGTAGAGCAATCAACAATATCACAGTCAAGTACCGACACCCTATTCCCAGGTTAGATGACCTTCTTGATGAATTGTATGGTGCCTGTTATTTTTCTAAAATTGATTTAAAAAGTGGGTATCATCATATTAGGATAAGGGAAGGGGATGAATGGAAAACTGCCTTTAAAACTAAGTATGGTTTGTATGAGTGGTTGGTTATGCCTTTTGGGCTAACTAATGCCCCAAGCACTTTTATGAGATTAATGAACCATGACTTAAGAGATTTTATTGGCAAGTTGGTTGTTGTTTACTTTGATGATATTTTGATTTATAACACTAGTTTTGACTTGCATATTGAACATTTGAGGGCTGTCATGCATGTGCTTAGAATAGAAAAATTGTATGCTAATCTTGAGAAAAGCACTTTTTGCACCAATCATGTAGTGTTCTTAGGCTTTGTTGTGAGTGCAAAAGGAGTGCAAGTTGATGAGGAAAAGGTTAAGGCCATTCAAGAGTGGCCTACACCTAAGAATGTGAGTGAAGTGAGAAGGTTCCATGGCTTAGCTAGTTTCTATAGGAGGTTTGTTAGGGACTTTAGCACCTTAGCTGCACCTCTTAATAAGATAGTTAAAAAGCATGTGGGTTTCAAATGGGCAGAGAAAAAAGAGCAAGCCTTTGCTGTCCTTAAGCATAGGCTAACTAATGCACCCATTCTTGCTTTGCCCAATTTTGCTAAATCTTTTGAACTTGAATGTGATGCATCAAATGTGGGCATTGGGGCTCTTTTGATGCAAGAAGGCCATCCAATTGCTTATTTTAGTGAGAAGTTAAATGGGGCTGCCCTAAACTATCCCACTTATGATAAGGAATTGTATGCCTTAGTGCGTGCTCTGAAAACTTGGCAGCATTATTTGTTCCCCAAAGAATTTGTAATTCATAGCGATCATGAGTCCTTAAAATACTTGAAAGGACAAGGCAAGCTAAATAAAAGGCATGCCAAATGGGTTGAGCTTTTGGAACAATTTCCATATGTCATTAAGCATAAAAAGGGGAAGGGGAACATAGTGGCTGATGCTTTATCTAGGAGGCATGCATTACTTTCTACTCTTGAAAACAAAATTTTTGGGCTTGAGACTTTGAGAGAAATGTATTTGCATGATGCTGAATTTTCTGAGATATGTGCTGCTTGTGATAATGTGTCTCAAAATGGTTACTACACAACTAAAAATATGCAAAATACTTGCAAAATTTTTCTGCGAATTTTATCCACAGGTAATACCTGCTAATTTTGCTGTGAATTTCCTATGCTGAGTAAACCAGGTGATATATTGCTACGGATTTTGAAATTTGTAGCAAAATCGGCAAGTAACTTTCCCTCCACAAGGTGGGAAAATTTTACTTACGAATATTTGCTGCGATTTTTTCACAGGAAATATTTTCGCAGGTAATTTTGTAGGTAGCAAGTCAATATGCTCATTCAAAGTCCTTTTCGTGGCTAAATTCAAAGGAAAATATATCTGCAAATTTTGTTGTGGATTTTTGCTACGGATTTTGTTGCAAAAAATTACTTTCATGGGGAATTTCCTACGCATTGTTTCCTGGGAAATTAGCTGTGAAATTTTACTATGAATTTTGCTTTGAAATTTATTTGCTGCGAATTATGCTACAAATTTTTATTCCTGTGAATTTGGTTACGACATTTTGCTGCAAACATTACTACAGATTTTGGTTGCTATGACTTTTCTTGCGTCAAATTGCTCTGAATTTTGTTGCGGTTGATTGTTGTGAACTTTACTGCAAATTTGTTTACTGGGAAATTATTTGCAAAATGTTGCTGTGAATTTTGTTATGGATTCTGGTTACTGCGACTTTTCTTGCAAATTCTTCGTGTGAACTTAGTTGTGGATTAGTGCTGCGAAGTTTCTTGCGAATATTTTCCTGTGAATTTATCTGCAAAATTGCTTTGAGGATTTTTTTGCGAATTTGGGTTTCTACGGATTTTCTTACGAATATTTCATGCTAATTTTGTTACAAAATTTTGCTGCACATTTTTCTGCAAATCATGTACCTGCGAATTTATCTGTGGAGTTGCTACAGATTTGAAATTTTACGGACTTTCTTGTGAATTCTTTTCCTACGATTTTAGTTGCAGATTCTTTTTATAGATTTTGGTGCGACTTGTTTCCTGTCAATGTAGCTGCGGACTTTTTGAAAAAATTATTAATAACATGGAATTCAATAAAATCTTCATAACTTGTAATGGATTTATGTGTAATAATACAGTGCATGTAATTTGGTCATCCAATTGGTTTGTGCACTTATTTTTTAAGTTAAGGTTGAGGATTCGAACCCCATCTTCATGTTTTGCTAATATATTATTGCATTTAAGATTGTGGTATTATAACATAATTACTCTTTTAAATATTAACAAATAAAAGAAATACAATAATATATACTAGTAAATTCAAGAGTTGATTATGATTTTAAAGAAAATTGATTAAGTAAAATCAAATTGATTTTGATTTAAATGACTAATTTTGTTTTAATAAAAGTAATACTATTTTAGTCAAATCTTATTTTAACCAAATTTGATCAAATTGAAACAAAAATTTCAGCTATATTTTATTAATTAAATCTTAACTTATTTATATTAATTGTCATATCAATCAGGGATTTATAAATTGATAAATATGCACATTAAATATTAAATTATTTGTTTTATTTTAGTCAAATGATTATTAATCATTAAATCATATTCGTCTTTTATTACAACTAGACATATCAAAATGGGCCTGGTCTATCGAGTTAGTCCGCTAAAACCACCACTTTCAACGGGTTAGGCTAACTTTTTGAGCCCGCCAAAAATTTTCAACCCACTTAACCCACGAGTTTAGGCGGGCCTGACCCACCTTTTTTTAAAATTTTATTTATTTATTTATTGGTAAGAGCATCTAAGCATTTGAAAAACTACAAAGCATATTTATTGAACATCATCAGACAACCCCAATTGCCCAAAGACTAAAAAGGGATTTGTTTTCCAAAAAAAAAAAAATACAATATCGCTACACTATTTCAGTAACACAGTGACAATGAGCAAAAGTCAAAAGGATAAAACTTAAAGACTCTATCAACAATAATATTTTTTAGTTATGTTAAAGTTAGTGTATATTTGTTATAAGCCTTGAAAAATAGGGCATACATAAACAACAAATATTTTGTAAAAACTTTTTTATTAAAAAATTCATTCAAATATGTAATTACTACATAAACTTTATTTATAATATTAAATAATCTTAAATATTTCTATTTCTTTTTATTTTAAATAAATGATTTCTAATAATTACTATATAAACTAAAAATATTTATATGTATCTCATATCGTCAATCTTGATAATATCAATTTCAATCTTCAAATTTAATATGTAATTTAATTTTTAAACAGAAAATCTTGATAATATCCTAATTTTGCTGCTGAACCTCGAAATGTACGACTTGGTTTATGCTCTGATGGGTTTACTCCTTTTAGTCAATCTTCAATACCTTACTCTTGTTGGCCTGTTATTGTCACACCTTATAATCTTCCTCCGGACATGTGTATGACTTCCCCTTTCATGTTTTTGACAATGATCATCCCAGGGCTGCATAATCCAAAAAGCAAGATTGATGTGTATCTACAACCACTCATAGACGAGTTACAGCAATTGTGGAGTGATGGTATTTTGACATATGATGCTGATAGGAAGCAGAATTTTGTGATGAGAGAATCGTTGATGTGGATTATTAGTGATTTCCCTGCATATGGTATGTTATCAGGATGGAGTACTGCTGGAAAATTAGCATGCCCGATTTGCATGGAGCGATCAAAGGCATTCACATTGAAAAATGGAAGGAAAAATTCTTGGTTTGATTGTCATCGTCAATTTTTAGGTCATGATCATATGTTTAGAAGGAATGTAAATGCTTTTAAGAAAGGAAGGCAAGAGCATTCAAACCCTCTTCCTAGGATGACTAGGAACCAGCTTTGGGAAATAGTTAGTGCCTTTCCTAAGATAATTGACATTGGTCAGCAAGTCCCCTTTGATGGATATGGAAAAACCCATAATTGGACAAAAAGGAGCATATTCTGGGATTTGCCCTATTGGAAATCCAACCTAATTCGACATAACCTTGATGTCATGCACATTGAAAAGAATGTATTTGACAATGTGTTCCATACTGTTATGGACAACAAAGATAAAACTAAGGATAATGCAAAAGTGAGATTGGACTTGGTGGAATATTGTCGTCAATCAGAATTGCATTTGGAACCGCTTGCTAATGGGAAATGGAAAAAACCTAAAGCCAAATTTTGTTTTACTCGAGCCCAAAAGGATGATGTATGTGAATGGGTAAAAAATTTAAAAATGTCAGACGGCTATGCTTCCAACTTAGCTAGATGTGTGGATATGAAAAAGGCAAAGTTGTTTGGGATGAAAAGCCATGACTGTCATGTCTTCATGCAACGTCTTCTTCCAGTGGCTTTTGCTGCTCTCCCAGATGGATACCCCATTATTGAATTGAGTCAATTCTTTAGAGATTTGTGTAGAACAACATTACGGGAAGATCATTTGCTAAGTATGGAAGCTAACATCCCAATCATATTATGTAAACTTGAGCACATATTTCCACCTTCTTTCTTTGACTCTATGTAGCATTTGGCAATTCATTTACCTTATGAAGCAAGGATAGGTGGCCCCGTTCAGTATCGATGGATGTACCCATTTGAAAGGTATAGGATTGTTCACTTTAACTTGTTAATTTTATTGATGTAATTTTTGCTATCAGGTGTGAGCTCTTTTTATTTTAGGTTCTTGAACAAGATTAAAAAGACGGTTAAAAACAAAGCTTATGTGGAGGGATCTATATGTCAAGCTTATTTGGCACAAGAAATAGCTTACTTTAGTTCCCATTACTTTGAAGCCCCATGTTCTGTGTAGCAGAAATAGAGTCCCACGTAATGATGATGGTATTGATAGAGATGAGAGACAACCAACTCTATCAATTTTTAATTCTCCTGGGTGTACTGCTGGCAAATGGACAACCCGATGGCTAAGTGATAGAGAAATGAAAGCTGCCCAGTTACATGTGTTGCTAAATTGTGAGGAGGTCAAAGAATATCTTAAGTAAGTAGCACATAGTTATATTTAAGACCCTAGAAATATTTTGTTTGATTACAATCTTATGATCAAGTGCTATGTTGCAGTTTGTATGAGCATCACTTGAGAAGTCTATATGGTTATGTTAGTGATGTTATCATTGATAAGCAAATTGAAGCCGATTTTCCACGGTGGTTTCATGATTACGTAAGTATCTATATTAGGTGTTTGAACATTGATAACCAATTTCAAAGTGTATCGAGCTGACAAGATGAATCATTGTTGTTATAGGTGATCAGAAACCCAGAGTTCATGTCACATAATCCCCATTTGCATCACTTAGCCTTAGGACCATTGAGAAATGCAAAGTCTTAGCCAATAATGTTCATTAATGGCTTCAAATTCCACACAACTAAGTGGGGTGAAGGTAAAAAAAACATACAATAGTGGAGTCTATGTCAATGGTATTACAGCCAAGATTCAACTTCCAATGATTATTATGGTATTCTTAAAGGGATTCTTGAATTGGAGTGGTCAGGACAACCACGTAAGAATTTAATCTTATTCTATTGTGAGTGGTTCGACAATTCTCAATGTGGTATGAGAGTACATAAGAATGAGATTGTTGAGTTACACAAGAGTAGAAGATACTCAAAATATGATCCTTTCATATTTGCTAAAATGGCAACACAAGTATATTATTGCCCTTATTCTGAAAAAGTTATTGGCAAAAGGGATTGGTGGTGGCAATTAAAACCAAACCAAGGGCAACAATTGATAACAAACAAGCATTAGAAGTTGCTTATCAATCAGAGCAGCCAAATTTCAATCCAGTGATAGATAATGAAGGCTTGGTTGATCAACTACAAGATGATGAACATAATGGTGAAGAAGTTGATTTACGTGGAATGCAACAAGTTAATTTTATCTAAGAAGAAGATGAAGAAGAGGACGAAGAAGAGGACGAAGAAGAGGAAGAAGAGGGCGAAGAAGAAGAAGAAGAAGAAGACGACGACAACGATGATGATAGTGATGATGATGATGATGATGATGATAATGATGATGAATAATTATATTATTATATTTCAAACTGATTTTCTTTTTCTTATTGTTGATTTTATGACCGGTTACTTTTAGAACTTAATATACTAAGAGAATGTGTTGTTACTTTGCTATTATTTTCATTGTCTAATTTATACATTACTTATTGATTGATTACTTATATTGTTGTTATGTGATATTCTTGTGTGTTTGTTATCTATGATTGCTTGTTTGTTGTAGATGTCTGATGGAGGTGATAAGAAAGTATCGAAAACAAAAAAAATCAGGGAAGAGAAGGAAAACTCCAGAACTTTTAACACCACCACCTAACCTTCAAGCACTACAAAATGGTCTCCCTCCAATAATTCCAAGTGCTGCCCTTTTATCTCAAGTTCAATCAAATACTAAACCACATCCCCAACAATCCCCACTAAATCCTCAACCTCAATCTCAGCAATCCCTACCAAATAATCAATCTTAGCAAAATGAATCAAATACTCAGGTTCCTTTGCCACAATTTGAGCCAAATTCTCGTTTGCTATCCTCACAATCAGGTGACAACCAAACACCTAGTACTTCATGTAGTGGAGTTGGCATTGATAATGGTGAAAGCAAGATTTTGATAGAGCCTGATGGGGATGGGTAAGTGATTTTTTTATAAGCATAATTACGAAAATTATTATGCATGAACAAAGTGTTGCACTAACTTATGATTTGCTAATATGTAGGTTTTGGCCTCACAAGGAAGTCATTGCGGGCATTGCGTCATGCATCAAAAGTAAATTTGAGGAAGGCAAACCAAGGTGGAAAGCGTTTCCCAAAGGCACGAGAGAGATATGGTTTAAACTATTTGAGGTACTATGTTGATACTATTTCAATATCTTAATTTAGTAGTTAACATTATTTTGTTGTTGTTATAAAACAAATAACTTTGATTGTTGTAGGGAAAATTTAAGTAGGATCCTAAATTTAATGTGGAAATTAAAAGTAATTTTGAGAAGAGAGGGTCGAGTAAGTTGTCACAACTTCTACAAAAAGCCCGGAAAGATGGTATAAAACCTTCATGGATTGGAGAAACTGCTTGGGCAGATTTGGTTCAATATTGGAAGTCTGAAGATTTCAAAGCAAAATCTGAACAAAATAAGAAGAATCGTAACTCCAATGCAGGTGCATCACTACATACTGGAGGGTGTATACCCCATCGAGTTCTTTACAAGGGAATGGCATTAATAGAGTTTATTTAATTTTCCTTTGTTTTAATTTTATTATTCCACCTTCATTATTGATGGCATGTAAACTTTTTCTTTGAGTTGTAGAAGGCTGAAAATGGAGGAAAAGACCCAGCATTCTCTGAATTTTATTTTCGGACGCACAAGACAAAGAAGAATAAAGATTGGGACCATCCAAAAGCTCAAGATGCTTATGTGAGTTAATGTTGATTCTATTTTTGCTATTTATATATTCAGAGATAAGAATGATTGTGAAGGTGTATCTATGCTATAGTAGTTTTCTTCTTGCTATTTGTGGCATGTTAGAATTAAGGTCCTTCCATTCATCCCTATAAAAGGTCTCAATGGATCAGTCTAGTTTGTAAAAGGTTTTCTAGATTGTTTAGTTTCCTCACTAGTCCGAAATTCCCTGGTTGCTGCTTGGATGTTTATTTATTTTGTATTTTGAGTTCTTATGTTTTCCAATATTCTTAAGTTGATAGTCACATTGTTACATGATGCACACTGTTAGTTGATAGTTTCCAAAACATCATGATATTTATATGTTCTTTGCTGGTCATTTGGCTATCTTTGTGAGTTGATTCTATCCATTTTTACACATTCACAACAGAAATTAGAGAAAATTCTCGTATCTTATGAAAAAGCTCTCTGTCACTCTCTTTATATTTTACCTTTTTTTTGTAATTTTACTAGTAAGAATTCTTGATTTTCCAGATACTAATATCTTCAAAACTGAATGTACTATGTGGTCAAATCAACAAAATGATAGGCTTTCTCTTTTACTTTCTACATTTGCTATAATAGAGTATGCTGCTAGTATTTGTTGTTTGTATTTGACCCTAAGCTTGAATGATTTTTGTTTATAATAGGAGAACTTTGAAAAGAAAAAAAATGAATTATCATCACAGACTGATACTGATTCTGGAGAAGCCATTGCACAGTCACAATCTGTGCCATCTGATTTGCAAATTTGGGTAGACTCTATGGGAGGAAAGAAAAAAGGGAGAGTATCTAGGCTTAGTTCTTTGGGCAGGTCAATGAAAACTATTACTCCAGGAACTTCAATAACAACAACCATATCAGGAGACATTGACGAAAAGATAAGAAGTGAAGTTCCTTCATTCAATGCTTCCTTACAAGCTCAATTGGAACAAGAGAGGCAGGAGAAAGAAGACATGAAGAAGGAGTTGTATGAAACAAGAAATACATTGAATATATTGATGAGAAAATTAGGCTATGAAACAAGCTCTTCTCATTCAAAGCCTATCCCATGATCAAAACAATTCAAGTGATGAAGAGGATTCAAGTGATGAAGAGAATGAGGATAGTACATCATCTGAAAACTCTAATGCATAGCTGTCATTTACTAGAACTATTGCTTTGCTTTATATTTGTTGATCTTAGTACTCATTCATATATGATGACAGAGGACTTATGAATTTTTATTTAATTTGTGTAATGCATTACATTGAAGTTATTATATTATGAGACAATTTATATTTCATTGTTGAATTAGACATTTTGTTTATTTGAAAGTAAGTTGTTGAATATATATATATATATATATATATATTGGGTGAGAAATAAATTTAATAAACAATTAACAATTATTAAATTTGTTCAATTTGGTTACAAATTTAATTTCTTATGAAAGTTATATTACAAATGCTTAGTTGCAAAATTTGTTGTGAATTTAATTAAATTTTGGTTCATTTTTCTTGCAAAATTTGCTATAAAATTTATTATGTGCCAATTTTGTTGCGAAACTTACATGCAAAATTATTTGTGAAATTGAGTCTTGAAAGGTGTATTACTTGCAAAATTTACTGTGAAACATACGTGCAAAATTACTTGCAAAATCAACTTTGTTGTAAAAATTACCTGCGCAATTACCTACGAATTCAGATTTTCAAAGACTATGACAACTTGTGGATTTTGTTGCAAATTAAATTACATGCGGATTTTGTTGGGCCAATTAGATGTGGATTTTGATAGGAATGTTACCTGCACAATTACTTGCGAAATTAAATTGGGATTACCTACAAATTTTGTTGTGATTTAGTTACCTACAGATTTTATTGCGAAAATTACTTGTGAATTTTGCTGTGAATTTAGTTACCTGAAGATTTTGTTGCGAAAATTACTTGTGAATTTTGCTGCGACAATTTAATTTGAGGATTTTCTTGGGCAAACCATATGCGAATTTTCCTGTGAATATTTATCGCGAACAAAATCCATAGGAAAATACGCAGCAAAATTCCTTCCAACCACACAACTTGCCACGAACATTAGTTGTGGATTTTCTGTATTTCTTGTGAAATAATTCATAGCTAATTACTTGCAGAATTCAAAATCCGCAGCAACCAATTATCCACGGGCATATTACCTGCGGATTTGTTTTTCCAACAAAATTCGCATGAAACCTGCTTACCTACAAATTTTTAACAAAAATCCGTAGCAAAATCCTCAGGTAACGGATAAGTTTTTAGTAGTGCTATAGGCACAATGGATATTTGTTTAAAGAAAAAAGACTGTGTGTGCCTAAGTGTTCCATAAGAAATTTGCTTGTGAAAGAGGCGCATGAGGGAGGATTAATGGGACATTTTGGGGTGCATAAAACTTTGGACATATTGCATGAACATTTTTATTGGCCCCATATGAAACATGATGTTCATAAATATTGTAAGCATTGCATTGTTTGTGAAAAGGCAAAATCAAAAGTGATGTCACATGGTTTATATACTCCTCTTCCTATTCCTAATTTTCCTTGGATTAATATATCTATGCACTTTGTTTTGGGGCTGCCTAGAACAAAGAATGGCAAGGAATCTATTTTTGTTGTTGTGGATAGGTTTTCAAAAATGGCACATTTTATACCTTGCAAAAAGGTTGATGATGCTTCCCATGTAGCTGACTTATTTTTTAGGGAAGTGGTGAGACTCCATGGGCTGCCTAGGAGCATTGTAAGTGATAGGGACACTAAGTTCCTAAGTCACTTTTGGAGAACATTGTGGGGTAAGCTTGGTACTAAATTACTTTTCTCTACTACTTATCACCCACAAACTGATGGGCAAATGAGGTAGTGAATAGGATGTTAGGCACTTTGCTTAGGACTGTTTTAAAAAAGAATCTTAAGTCTTGAGAAGAATGTTTGCCTCATGTTGAATTTGATTATAATAGGGATGTCCATAGCATAACTAATTGTTCACCATTTGAAATTGTTTATGGATTTAATCCTATGACACCACTTGATTTATTGCCTATGCCTAATATTATTGTCTTTAAGCATAAGGATGCACAGGCTAAGGCTGACTATGTGAGAAAGCTGCATGAGCATGTGAAAGCTCAGATTGAGAAGAAAATTGAGAGCTATGCCAAGCAAGCTAACAAGGGAAGAAAGAAAGTTGTATTTGAACCTGGAGATTGGGTTTGGGTACACATGAGGAAGGAGAGGTTCCCTGAACAAAGGAAGTCCAAACTCCAACCTAGAGGGGATAGTCCTTTCCAAGTATTGGAGAGGATCAATGACAATGCCTACAAAATTGATTTGCCCGATGAGTATAATATCAATGCCACTTTTAATATTGCTGATTTGTCTCTTTTTGATGCAGGTGATGAGGCCCTGGATCTGAGGTCAAATCCTCTTCAAGAGGGAGGGGATGATGAGGACACGACTAGCGGCAAGGACAATAAGGCACTTAGAGGACTTGGGGGACCTATGACAAGAGGAAGGGCTAGGAAGGCAAAGGAAGCATTGCAACAAGTTGTAGCAACAATTTTTGAGGCTGCCCCTAATTTGGAAGACGTGAAGCCCAAAATGGTGCATTGCATAATCCCACTTGAAGACCCTTGATATTATATAGACTGCACCATTTTTTTAAGCTTTTTATGTTACTAAATAAAGTTTGTGATAACGTAATTGGGCTTGTGAGTTTTATACAACTCATCACTTGTTGATTTCATATTTTACTTAGTTTAGATTTTAATCATGGGCTAAGTATTACAGCCCACTTTCTGAGTTTTACTATAGTTTATAAACCTTGTAAACACCTTTTGGAAGGGGATTTTTGCTAAATTCATATCAGAATACTTTTTTGGTAAGAGAGTCTCTTTGGTTCTTGCTTGGAACCCTAGGTCTTATCAAGAGTATCCAATAACTCTTGTGGCGATCTCCCTTGGCTTATCAATCATTCTTGATTGTGGCACCTCCAACCAATTTCATTTCCTCATCTTTCTATTCTGGAACATATCAAAAGCACCTAACCCTCTCTGTCTCTGACGGTAGCATACTAGCAGTAGCCTGCGCCAAGTATGTAAACCTCTCATCATACTCCACAACTGACATGCCCGGAGTCAATTGGAGTCTCAAAAACTCCTCGACCATCTGTGCTCGTTTGCTCTTGGACAAGAACCTCCTCAAAAATGCTGCCTGGAATTCCTCCCAAGAAGGTTGCTCAGAGTCGTCATGCCCCTGAAGGAACTCGTCATATCAGATACCCGCCTGGCCTCCTAGCTGGAAGCCAGTCAACTCTGCTACCCTCTCAGAAGAGCAATGAATAACTCTGGTGATTTTCTCTATCTCTCGGAGGAAAGCCTGAGGATCCTCCATGGTGAGACGCCCCTGAAAGGTGGGTGGATCCATCCTCCGAAAGTGCTCTAAAGTTGAATCGTCTAGATCTCTGATCCAATGCTGAATCGGGGGTGGTTATGACCCTGCCTCAGCCTGTTTGGCCAACACATCAGAAAGTGTGGCCAAAGCCTGCTCTATAACTCTAAATCAGGCACTAGTGCCAGAAGAACCGCTATTACGGTAGCGGTACGAAGAGCGTATCAGGAATACAAGGAATAAGATGGAAATCTTAAAAGGACGGCAAAACCCTATATCTGAACCTAGACATAACTGACTACTCCTAAAGGCTTCAAGTAACACTTCATTAGTGCAAATGAGGGCGCTTCCACTTACATAAATGACGAGCTACTTGTGGACGCTTGCTCCAGTGACATGCAGGGAAACCTAGGACTCTGATACTACTTTGTCACGACCCGACTTGGGAACGTGACCGGCACGTGAGGAATCCCATCCCTATGTAAGCCTCGTGACCTCTGAGTCTCTCTATATGCATAATTTAATAATAAATTCCAAATAATAATCATCATTTTGTCTATGATAAAACTTTAACTCTTTGAAATCATGCTCTTTATCAACAACATAAAATATTTAAACTCTAAATCTGTCTCTGTGATACAAAATACATGAGTTGCTCTCTATACAATAAGTCTATAAAAACCATAATCATGTGTATACAAAATAATGATAATGAGTCAATGCAAATCTCTCTATGGTCCGGGACCCTACCCGCAATATACACTAGAGCACTCTATAAATAAACAAAATGCAAAAGATATTTCACTCCGAGTGAAGCTCACCAACTGAAAACTCTACTACTGGGGAGGAGGTGGTTGAGAAGGATCCACAGCAGCTAATGTATCTTAAATGGAAAAGGGAGAGGGGTGAGTTTCATCTAAAACTCAATGAGTAGGTCCTCACCCATAACCCCCTCATGGGACAACAACAAGGATAACTATATATATATATATATACACACACATAAAAATCATCAAAACTGGTTAATGCGTTAACTCTAATCATTTTCATATACATGACATCATAAAGAAAATAAAATTAGAAATTCTTTGGTAAAGCATAAATAATAGAAATCTATTAGAGAAATAAAAATCTCTGGTTATGCCTCACATAACAAAATATAATTTCTCTGGTTATGCATGTCAACCATGACATAACAATTTCTCTAATCTCTAGGATCTCTTTAGGATCCAAATTGAACACCTAACTAGATTCCATTCTTTGCTCTATGAGATTGTCCTTTTGGACAACTTGGTACCAAGGTTAACAATCAGGCTTAGCCGTTAACTCACTGTCTGTTTCTCTATAGTTATCGTCTGGTCTCTAATTTATAAAATATGTTATTTTCTCTAAATCTCTGCTCTAAACTTTTCTCTAAGCATAAAACTCCATAATATATAATTAAATAAATCTTAGCATCAATGGAGAAAATTTATAAAGTCTCTAAATCAAGTCAAACTCATATTCTAGCCCTTTGATAAAATCATTTTTATTAATAATGGTCCCATGAGTTTATATTAAAATAAATATTTCATGCTCATGTTGAAAATAAGCTCTTTCAATAATTTTGATAACCAATCATAAACTCAGATCTCTTTAGTTATTATCTAAAATCAAGAAAATCATGTTATGATTTAAAGAAACTAACTCTAATGACCAATATAAGGGCCATAGGATCTGAACCCACTCACCTGGAGGGGAGGAAGGGGTGACGTCAACTCTAACTGAGCTCCGGGGAGCAGGGGGAGGCACCACGTCGACTAAAATAACCAATAAACTCAGTATTAAAATTTATCAACATTTAAATAACTCTAATCTAGCCCTAACAATATTGGGGGAGCACCCCCACTTGACAAAAAGAGAGAAATAAAAATGTCCATTTCGAGAATGTGCAAAAATGGCAAAAATGGAGACAAGATCTTATAACATATACTCACCTTGATGATTTATGGGGGCTAGGTTGGAATGGGGTTGAAGAAAAATGAGAGAAAAAGGAGAGGGGAGAGTTTCTGGTTCAAGGAAATGGAAGAAAAATGAGGGGGAAAGGTTTTAACCCATTCATTCCCATTTTTAAGATGGGGTTACTATGCACTTACGGGTTATTGTGCACTTATGGTCTTAGCTTTGGAATTACATTCCCAGCCGTGGAAACCCATTCTCAGCTGTGGAATTACATTCTCAGTTGTGGAAACTTATCCTCAGCTGTGGGAAACTCATTCCCAGCTGTGGAAGCTCATTCCCAGCTGTGGGAACTCATTCTCAGCTATGGGAACTCATTCTCAGCTGTGGGAACTCATTCCCAGCTGTGGAAAGAACTCTATGACAGCAAAATACTGTTGTCATGAAGCACTTTGCTGTCATTTTGCTGTCATCATGCACTAGCACTACTTCTCTAAAATTCCGAGTCGTGGATAGCAAACTCTCTAGCCGTGGACAACAAACTAGCCAGCCGTGGACAGCAAACTAGCCAGCCGTGGATAGCAAACTCTCTAGCCGTGGTTAGCAAAATAGCCAGCCGTGGACAACAAATCCAACACTACCACCTCTATGGAATCCTTAGCCGTGGACAGCAACATCAACACCAGCCGTGGACAGAAACCGTGGATAGTGACACAATGCTATCATTGTATCAGCTTATATTAGTAACTGATATGTCAGCAGACCTGTTGCTATCATGGTTATTTACATTTCTTTACTTTAAGTTTCTATTAACTTTAAAACATAAATGTAAATAAGAAAATGCCCCCCATTTGGATTCAAATAAAATATAAAAAAATCAAAACCCCAACCAATCAAAATCTCATTTTTGAGTTTTAGTTCAAAACCCAAAATTTCGGCAATTTTCTAAACTTGGGGGGCTAGAAATGAAACATCTAGAGGTTGGCTAAAATTCATTAAAAATCACTCTTCAATTCATATCCATCTAGAGAGCAATTATCAAAACTTTTAATCCCAAGAAAGTGGCTCTAACATATAGCCCTCCATTGAGGTGTAGGGTTCTAAACTTGGCAAAAACCCAAACCTGGTAACACGGGTAGGTCCCGAGGGACCTTAAGATCACTCGAAACTTATCTACTGACACGTGTACACCAAGTATTATAGAGATGCAAGTTCCTTTTTATCTTCAAATTTTAAGTGATAACTTGAAATGTAAACATGAAATGCAAAGCTTGAAACTTAAACATGAGAATGCAAGTTAATTTCTTTGATCTTTGAGATTTAAGTGATGACTTGGAAAGTAAACATGATATGCAAAGCATTGAAGCATAAACATGAATGTAACTTCATTTTTATTTCTTACTAGTGTAACATCCCTAAATTTATAACTAAGAATCTTAATTATCGATAGTAAAACCAAAAGAATCTGGACAAATGTTATGAAACACAACAAATAGACTACTTAAGTATGTCTAGAGAAAAATGCAAAGAATTACGAAAATGCCATCACTTAGTAGAAATTACGAAAATGCCCTTGCTATGTAAAGGAAATTACCAAACTACCCTTGCCTTATTAAATGACAAAGATACCCTTACTCTATGAATGGAATTACAAGAATATCCACTAACATCTTTGCACAAAACATGGAAACGTGTTTGCATAAAACATGGAAACATGTTTGCATAAAACATGGAGCATTTTCATCCAACATGTTTGCATAAAACATGGAAACGTGTTTGCACAAAACATGGAAACATGTTTGCACAAAACATGGAAACGTGTTTGCACAAAACAAGAAGCATTTTCATCCCAAAATTCAGCCAACATGTTTCCATAAATCATGCTCCAAGTGCTTTCCATCTTCTGTTTTTTTCTCTAATCTTTCCACTATAAATACTCCTCAAACTCTCTTCAATCCAGAAACTCCCTAAGTGTTCTTTCTTTCTTATTCTATCATTCTTCTTATGTTCTTCAAAGACTTCTCTTGATCCTCTAAACTTCATCCAAACACTTCAATCCTAAGTCCAAACTTTCACTAGCCCTCACAAGAGTTACAATCTTTAACTCTAGTGAGAAATATTTTCTTAAGCATTCAAGTTCTAGAGCCAAGATTCAAGGAGGGTCATCCACTCCAAAGACTCTTGTTCGAAGCTTAAGGAAGAAGAGAAGGACCCTTTAGACCCTACACAAGAGGTAGGAGCTTCATCTTTAATTGTTCAAGCATTGTTGGCTTCTAACCTTGATAGAATGCCTCAAGTTTGAGTTATTGTCAAAAGTTTTAAATGATTATTTGAAAAATATATTTTTAGAAATATGACATGTTCTATTTTGTTATGAGTACCTTTATGATGTTATCAAACTCAAATATAACTTTGAAAAGATTGTATGTGAAACCTGATTTAATAAAGGTAACTTAAGACATGAAAATGGTAGGTGCTGGAAATTCTAGTTGTTTCTGGCAGTAGGTACTTTGAAAGCTACTGTTCATAAAATATTAAGTATCTCGAAATTAAAATAATTTTACTATAAACTAGACTCATTATAGAACACTCTCAAAAAAGAATCACCTAAAACGGAGTTTTCTAACTCAAGATATAAATTTTTAAAGTAGAGCCTAAGACTGAAACTTTAAATCTGACTCTTGTAGTAGTAAAATAGATGTAACTCACTCTAGAAAAATGCAAATGGACTGATTTCAACTTTGTTGGAGAGCTAACACATATAGGAATACACCCATGTATGTTATGTATAAAGCTTTGTACCACGTAAATACAGAATGAGAAATAAATTTCGGGATAGTGTATTGTGAAAGTGCAGTTTGGAAAGGTTCTGGCTAAGGAAAGACTTGGTATTTAAGCATGTCCATTGTGACCCACCTCTCTTTCCTGGGAACCTCCTATGCATGGTTTACAGTTGATTTACACTATTCCAAAGATGTAAATGCTAAAATTTGATGAGTTAGGAATTTGGAACTACCTTTACTAAGCTAAGATAACAAGTATACAGAGAATTATAAACTTTCTTCTAAAAGATGTCAAAACTATAAATAAAAGAATCAAGTCTTGTAAAAAGAGAATTTTAAGAATTTAAGTAGAATAATAATCTTCAAGAGTTATACAAAAACCATAATAAGAATATATAAAGAACCTATAATAATATTTTGAAATGCATTAATGTATTAATGGAATTCTAAGAGTACAAAGAACACTAAGAGAAAAAGATAATACTAAGGCATCCATTACCTCTTAGGAACACTAGGAACTCAACTTGATAACTTTGGTTGCTTAAAATGAATCATTTATGAAAATGTTTACTATGAGATTTACATGATATTATCCATGTTTCATGAAGTGAATTATAGTAAAGTGAATGTATGGTGATGAGTTATGAAATGATGAAGATGAATGATTGATTGCCCATGATTTATTGTGATTACATGATGATATGCATACATTCATTTTCAAAGGAAATAATAAAAGTAAAGTTTGAAAAAGTAGCAATGAAAGTCCTGGAAAAGTGGACTTGAGCTAAACTCACGGCTTAACCCCTAAACCGCTGAGATCACTAAGAACGGAATGAAAACCAATAAGGTTATCGCTACGGCCATGGTATGAGCTCATTACCCTTTAGGGTGGTCTAAGGCATTGATGCATTCATCCCGTGAGTAATTAAGAAATATGTTGATGAAATAAATGAAAGATGATGATCACTAAACAAGTGAATGTTGAGGATGAGTAATCATGAAATGCATGCACTCTAAATGATTATCGCTATTAGTGGTTTTACATGATATGCTTATATGTATGCTTGATGAAATATCTTGAATGAATATTTCGCTAATGTTCAAGATTAGTTTAAAAGTAATCGCACTTCGCTAATCACGCTTGTGAAAGTTTGATAATTGAATCCTTATCTGCTCACCTTTTTTATAATAAACTCAAAGTGACCGGGACGACAACGATGACACTTTTAGTACAAGTAGGAACTCCTATGCGCTAAATCATGTATTTCTCACTCCTATGTTTATTTTCCGTTGTCGTTATCAGAGACAGACGTGGTTCACCTAAAGCAACGAGGCCGTAGTCGAGGAAGGAGGTAGCACGTGAAGATTTCAAACCGCTCAAGTAGGAGCATTCCGAGCTTTAGTTACATTATAGTTTGTGAGAAACAATTAGTAATAGTAGAACTTATATTGTTATTTGTAATAACTTATCAAGATTATGATATATGCCCTGTTGTGACTTATGTATTAAGTGATTATATTCCAGGTTTATGTGATAATTGTTCTACACTTAGTCTTTTATTCCGCTTTATTTAATTAAGTGCGCAATGTAACTGATTATTATCTATAAAAGCGCTATGTATTTCACTTCTCAAGTTACAAAGCTTAAGTTTTCAAAAAATTAATTTATTTAAAGAAAAAAAACTTCCATTATTTTTCTAAGTTAATTTCAAAAGAAAATTAATACAAGGCATAAGTGACAACTAATATAATCCAAATGTGAACTTAAGCAAAAGTGGGGTTCTATTAGGGTGTTACATTATGGTATCGTGAGCGCTTCATCCTATTTAAGCCTGAGGAATGGACTCCACTATGCTTGCCTATGATATCATGCTATTAATCTTATCCGTATGATGGGATATAGGATTTAGAAATGCATGATCGTCTTGTGATAATCGCCATAGTTGCTACCATGCTTAGCTTATAGTATTGAGCCCGATCAACTCGATGACTGTTGTTTGGTGTGTCTAGGAACTAATGGCAGAACAGACAGACGCATGGGGCACGCAGTGGAGGTAATCGTGATGAACCGGCAAATGCACTCAGAGATGGCTAGGCTATGCAAGCACAAGCAACAAAGATGATGAGGGAGCAGATGAATAGGATGTCGAGGAATCGCTTGGGAACCAAGAACATGGAAATTCTCGTAATTCAAGAGGGCGGACCTCCGTAATTCAAAGGGACAACTAACCCCAAATAGCCGACATATGGATTCAAGAGATGGAGAAGGTTTTTCGGTGGTAGAATGCTCGATGAACAAAAGGTGGCATTCTCTACTTATATGCCGAAAGGAGAGGGCCGCTGCGGTGGTGGAAGGGGTGCAAAGGGCTTGCTTGAAAGTGTTGATATACACATTACGTGGGAGGTTTTCTATGCTACATTCCATAAGAAATATTTTCCAGATCCAGGTTAAGAAGGCAAAGGAAGTAGAATTTCAAGGTCGGCACAGGAAATCGGGCGTGGTGAGTACGACAATAAGTTTGAAGAACCGATCAAACACTCAACTAGCTACCAAAGTAATCCCAACGAGGCTTGGAAATGCATGAAATATGAGAGTGGTTTGAGGCCGGACATTTTGGCATCTGTGGCTCCACCGAGGTCACTGACTATGCATCTTTAGTCAGCAAAAGCCAAGTGGTCGAGAGTTGCAATCGCTTGACTAGTTGCCCACCGAGTTGAAGAGAATAGGAAGAGGTCTCGCTCAACAAGGTCACCGAGGGTTCCCACCCCTTACAAGAAAACCCTACCAAGGAGGTGGATTTAAAGGGAAACAACCCCAACACCCTATGATGAATCAACCTAAGACACAAGTCGTTAATCGACCTAGGATGGTCTGTCCCCGAATCCTATGACTGCACCCCTTTGTGCCACTTGTGGAAAGATACATGGAGGGGAATGCATTTGGTAAGAATGTTTGTTATCGGTGTGATGGACAGACACTATTCTAGAGAGTGCCTAAAGCTCAATCAGCCCTCTACACTTAAGCCTAAGGCAGTGGACGCGTGTTTGCTATCATCACGAGATGCCCTCGTAATCCGATGATCCGATTCAAGGTAAGTGTATAATTAATGGAAAACCCCTAATTGTATTGTTTGATTCTCGCGCAACACATTCATTCATTTCATATGATTGTGCTAATAAGTTGAGGTTGTATATATCCTGACTTAAAAATCATCTTAGTTGTCTCTACACCCACTATAAATAATGTTAGAACTGATCAAGCCCGCCTAAATTGTGAATTTGAGGTAGGCGATAGGATTTTTTATCATGATTTAGTTTGTCTACCCTTGTCTAGTTTTGATGTACTCTTGGGCATGGATTGGCTTTCGGCCAACCGTGTGTTACTACATTGTGCAAATAAGTCACTAGTATTTCTTCCCAAACCATCTTTACCCAATCCCTCTAAACTTGATAGAAAGGTAGGACTATACCTAAACTCCATTATCGTGGGGGATAGTAGGAATGAAGAGCGAGGATATGTTTTCCGATGACAAGTGAGAGGAAGTGGAGCAAGCTCTAGAAAAGATCCTTGTAGTCAAGGAATTCTCGATGTTTTTCCGATGACATACCTGAATTTCCTCCAAAAGGAGATTGAGTTTTCTATAGATTTGGTATCTAGAACGGGACCCATATCTATAGCTCCTTATAGGATGCCAGCCAGTCGAGTTAATGTAATTGAAGAAGCAATTAGAGGAGCTACTAGAGAAGAAATTCATTAGGCCTAGTGCTTCACCATGGGAGCTCGGTGCATATTTGTCAAGAAGAAGGATGGGAGCTATGCGGTTATGTGTGGATTATAGGCAGCTAAACCAAGTGACCATAAAGAATAAATACCCTTTGCCTAGAATAGATGACCTCATGGACCAATTAAGAGGAGCCCAAGTGTTTTCCAAGATAGATCTGATCGATACCACCAAGATTCGAGTGAAGGAGGAGGACATACCAAAGACAGCCTTTAGGACTAGATATGGACATTATGAGTTTAATGTGATGTCGTTTGGGTTAACCAATGCACCGGCAGTGTTTATGGACTACATGAATAGGATATTTAGACCATACTTGGACAAGTTTGTAATAGTGTTCATCGATGAAATTCTAGTTTACTCTAGAACTGAAGAAGAGCACGAAGAACACTTACGAGTGGTGTTGGAGGTGTTGAGGAACAAGAAACTTTATGCAAAGTTGTCTAAGTGTGAATTTTGGTTAGAGGAAGTTAAGTTCTTAGGTCATGTAGTGTCACATGGGGGAATAGCAGTAGACCCAAGTAAGATAGAAGCAGTGCAACTATGGGAAACCCCTACCCTTTGTGAAGGAGATTAGAGTTTTCTAGGGCTAGTCAGGTTACTACCTAGAAGGTTCATTAGAGGTTTTTCCCAAATTGCCTTACCCCTCACCAAGCTAACAAGGAAGAATTCAGCTTTTATATGGAGCCCAAAATGTGAAGAGAGTTTCCAAGAACTAAAAGAAGTTGACTACTACCCTGTCCTAATCCTACCGACCCAAAAGAAAAATTTGAGGTGTATTGTGATGCCTCGGGAAGAGGACTAGGATGTGTTTTGATGCAAAATAGGAATGTAGTAGCCTATGCCTCTAGACACTCAAACCCCATGAAATTAATTACCCAACCCATGACTTAGAGCTAGCGGCTATTGTCTTTGCCTCTAAAAATCGGAGACATCATCTTTATGGTGTAAGGTTTGAAGTCTTTTTCGACCACAAAAGTCCTGAAATACCTCTTCAACCAAAAGGAACTCAATATGAGACAAAGGCGTTGGATGGAGTTTCTCAAGGACTATGACTTTGGGTTGAACTACCACCCGTGAAAGGCAAATGTGGTAGCAGACGCTTTGAGTCGTAAGTCCTTGCATGCCGCTTGGCTCATGGTGAAAGAAAATGAGCCGATAGAAGATTTTAGGAACCTCAACTTAGGATATAGGGGACTTGAACAAATTTGGTTAAGCCAGCCTAAGTGTAACCGGTAGCTTTAAGGATCAAATAATTGAAGCCCAAAGGGAAGATGAGGATTTCCTCGGAACCTTAACCCTTGTCGAAGTAGGAAAGTTGAAAGAGTTTGTCCAGATAAGGAAGGAGTGTGGAGATACCAAGGGAGAATCTGTACACTGCAAAAGAAGGATTGAGAGCTAGCATTTTGGACGAAGCCCACAAGAGTCAATTTAGTGTACACCTAAGATAACCAAGATGTACCATGACCTAAAAAGATGTTCGTGGCCAAAGATGAAAGCGGATATAGCAAATATAGTGCAAAAATGTTTGGTATGCCAAAAAGTGAAGATAGAGCATCAAAACCCTCCTGAGTGTCAACCTCTCAAATCCCCAATGGAAGTGGGAAGGAATATCCATGGATTTCGTGATGGATTGCCAAGAACGCCACCTGGACATGACTCCATATGGGTAATTGTGGATGATTGACCAAATCTGCTCACTTTTTACCCATTCGAGCAAATTACCCTTTGGAAAAGTTAGCTCTACCTATACATCCAAGAGATAATAAGGCTCCATGGAGTACCCAAAACCATTGTCTATAGGGATCCAAGGTTCACCTCAAGATTTTGGGGAGCTTTTGCAAAGGCGCTTTGGTTCAAGGTTGTGTCTACACACCGCTATCACCCTCAAACCCGATGGACAATCTAAAGAACAATTCAAACCCTTGAGGATATGCTAAGAGCATGTGTCTTAGACCAGCCAAAAGTTGGGACAAACCTTCCATTGATTGAGTTTGCATATAATAATAGTTACCACACTAGCATTGGGATGGCACCTTATGAGGCTTTGTATGGTAGAAAGTGTCAATCACCACTTTGTTGGTGTGACCCAGAGAGCAAAGTATTTTGGGCGCCGATTTGGTAGAAGAGACAACCAAACAAATAAGGAGAATTAGGAAAGAATCCTCACCGCCGAGTAGGCGTAAGAGCTATCTTGACAAGAGAAGGAAACCTCTGAATTTCAAGAAGGAGAACACGTATTCTGCGAATTACTCCTACCACAGTATAGGTCGTGCAATGAAAGTCAAAAAGCTAAGCCCTAGATTCTTAGGACCCTTCCAAATCCTCAAAAAGGTAGGTCCCTCCGCCTACCAAATTGCATTACCTCCAAATTTGTCTAACCTACACAATGTTTTTCATGTGTCCCAATTGAGAAAGTATCAGTCAGGACTACCATGTGTTTGAGCCAGAACTATACAATTAAAAGATGACTTAACTTTTGAATTACCACCGATGAGGATCGTGGATCATGGCATCAAGCATGAGAAACAAATCAGTATCTCTCGGTCCGAGTAGCCTGGGACAAGATGGAATGGAAGAGCACACATGGGAGCTCGAGGAAGATATTCAAAAGAATTTCCGAACCTATTCATGCATCAAATTTTGAGGGCAAAATTTTTAATAAGAAGGGGAGAAATGTAACATCCCTAAATTTATAACTAAGAATCTTAATTATCGATAGTAAAACCAAAAGAATCTGGACAAATGTTATGAAACACAACAAATAGACTACTTAAGTATGTCTAGAGAAAATGCAAAGAATTACTTAAAATGCCATCACTTAGTAGAAATTACTTAAAATGCCCTTTGCTATGTAAAGGAAATTACCAAACTACCCTTGCCTTATTAAATGACAAAGATACCCTTACTCTATGAATGGAATTACAAGAATATCCACTAACATCTTTGCACAAAACATGGAAACGTGTTTGCATAAAACATGGAAACATGTTTGCATAAAACATGGAGCATTTTCATCCAACATGTTTGCATAAAACATGGAAACGTGTTTGCACAAAACATGGAAACGTGTTTGCACAAAACAAGGAGCATTTTCATCCCAAAATTCAGCCAACATGTTTCCATAAATCATGCTCCAAGTGCTTTCCATCTTCTATTTTTTTCTCTAATCTTTCCACTATAAATACTCCTCAAACTCTCTTCAATTGAAACTCCTAAGTGTTCTTTTCTTTCTTATTCTATCATTCTTCTTATGTTCTTCAAAGACTTCTCTTGATCCTCTAAACTTCATCCAAACACTTCAATCCTAAGTCCAAACTTTCACTAGCCCTCACAAGAGTTACAATCTTTAACTCTAGTGAGAAATATTTTCTTAAGCATTCAAGTTCTAGAGCCAAGATTCAAGGAGGGTCATCCACTCCAAAGACTCTTGTTCAAGCTTAAGGAAGAAGAGAAGGACCTTCTTTAGACCCTACACAAGAGGTAGGAGCTTCATCTTTAATTGTTCAAGCATTGCTGGCTTCTAACCTTGATAGAATGCCTCAAGTTTGAGTTATTGTCAAAAGTTTTAAATGATTATTTGAAAAATATATTTTTAGAAATATGACATGTTCTATTTTGTTATGAGTACCTTTATGATGTTATCAAACTCAAATATAACTTGAAAAGATTGTATGTGAAACCTGATTTAATAAAGGTAACTTAAGACATGAAAATGGTAGGTGCTGGAAATTCTAGTTGTTTCTGGCAGCAGGTACTTCGAAAGCTACTGTTCATAAAATATTAAGTATCTCGAAATTAAAATAATTTTACTATAAACTAGACTCATTATAGAACACTCTCCAAAAGAATAACCTAAAACGGAGTTTTCTAGCTCAAGATATAAATTTTAAAGTAGAGGCCTAAGACTGAAACTTTAAATCTGACCTTGTAGTAGTAAAATAGATGTAACTCACTCTAGAAAAATGCAAATGGACTGATTTCAACTTTGTTGGAGAGCTAACACATATAGGAATACACCATGTATGTTATGTATAAAGCTTTGTACCACGTAAATACAGAATGAGAAATAAATTTCGGGATAGTGTACTGTGAAAGTGCAGTTTGGAAAGGTTCGCTAAGGAAAGACTTGGTATTTAAGCATGTCCATTGTGACCCACCTCTCTTTCCTGCGAACCCTCCTATGCATGGTTTACAGTTGATTTACACTATTCCAAAGATGTAAATGCTAAAATTTGATGAGTTAGGAATTTGGAACTACCTTCACTAAGCTTAGAGATAACAAGTATATAGAGAATTATAAACTTTCTTCTAAAAGATGTCAAAACTATAAATAAAAGAATCAAGTCTTGTAAAGAGAGAATTTTAAGAATTTAAGTAGAGTAATAATCTTCAAGAGTTATATGAAAGTCATAATAAAAATATATAAGGAACCTATAATAATATTTTGAAGTGCATTAATGTATTAATGGAATGCTAAGAGTACAAAGAACACTAAGAGAAAAAGATAATACTAAGACATCCATTACCTCTACGAACACTAGGAACTCAACTTGATAACTTTGGTTAGTTAATATGAATTATCTATGAAAGTGTTTACTATGAGATTTACATGATATTGTCCATGTTTTATGAAGTGATTTATAGTAATGTGAATGTATGGTGATGAATTATGAAATGATGAGGATGAATGATTGATTGCCCAGGTTTATTGTGATTACATGATAATATGCATACATTCATTTTCCAAAAGAAATAATAAAAGTAAAGTTTGAAAAAGTAGCAATGAAAGTCCTGGAAAAGTAGACTTGAGCTAAACTCACGCTTAACCCCCTAAACCGTTGAGATCACGGTAACGGGAATGAAAACCAAAAGGTTATTGCGGCGGCCATGGTATGAGCTCATTACCCTTTTAGGGTGGTCTAAGGCATTGATGCATTCATCCCGTGAGTAATTAAGAAATATGTTGATGAAATAAATGAAAGATGATGATCACTAAACAAGTGAATGTTGAGGATGAGTAATCATGAAATGCATGCAACTCCTAAATGATTACGCTTATTAGTGGTTTTACATGATATGCTTATATGTATGCTTGATGAAATACTGAATGAATATTTCGCTAATGTTCAAGATTAGTTTAAAAGTAACTGCACTTCGCTAATCACGTTTGTGAAAGTTTGATAATTGAATCCTTACTGCTCACCTTTTTATAATAAACCCAAGTGATTTGGGGACGACAACGATGACACTTTTAGTACAAGTAGGAACTCCTCTTGAGAAATCATGTATTTCTCACTCCTATGTTTATTTTCTCCGTTGTCGCTACTGTGAGACAGACGTGTCCACCTAAAGAACGAGTCAGAAATGAGTGAAGGAGGTAGCACGTGAAGATTTCAAACCGCTCAAGTAGGAGCATTTCGAGCTTTAGTTACATTATAGTTTGTGAGAAACAATTAGTAATAGTAGAACTTATATTGTTATTTGTAATAACTTATCAAGATTTATATGCCCTGTTGTAGACTTATGTATTAAGTGATTATATTCCAGCTTTATGTGATAATTGTTCTACACTTAGTCTTTTATTCCGCATTTAATTAAGTGCGCCAATGTAACTTGATTATTATCTATAAAGCGCTATGTATTTCTCTTCTCGTTACAGGCTTCAGTTTTCATAAAATTAATTTATTTAAAGAAAAAAAAACTTCCATTATTTTTCTAAGTTAATTTCAAAAGAAAATTAATACAAGGCATAAGTGACAACTAATATAATCCAAATGTGAACTTAAGCACAGTGGGGTTCTATTAGGGTGTTACAACTAGAGCTCATATCAAGACTTTAAGGAGTAAGATCTCAACCCTAAATCAATCTTAAGCAAATAGAAGTGAGCTTTAGAGTCCTTTATCACCATGGTTCCAAGAACCTTATTACTTGGACTCATCATCAAGCTCAAAGAAATGGACAATGAAAAACAACAACAAAAAAAATACTTTATTTCCATGTACCTCTTGGAACTAAAATAAAATGAGTCAAAGAACCAACCTTTAAGCTTTAGAGTCCATAAGCTTGATGGTGTCAAAACCATCATCTAATGTCCTCATCATTAAGCTATCATTTTATCTTATATTTCAACTCAAAAACTGAAAATATAAGGAAAACGAAAGATTAAAACCGAAAAGCAAAACTCAAGAAAACATGAGAACCCAAATGTTAGAGAACCAAGGAAATCAAAGTTTTAAGCCTTAGAGATTTTAAGCATAGTGTTGTCAAACCAACATAAAATAACACTCATCATCAAGCCATAACTTTTATTCACCCAACCACAACTAGAACCAAAGATAATAAAAGAAAAGATATCATCCCAACCATCCATCAACAACCCCTATCAAAGATGTAGTCTTGAAGGAAAGAAAAGAGCTTGGTTTCTTGCAAAGGAAATGAGAAGAAAATCTCCTCTTTGAAGCCAACACCAATTCACCCAAGGAGAAAGGATTACAAGGGTGGATTTTTCTTGTGTTGTGGAGCTTAGGAATGGAGAGGTTGTGTGTCTATGAGGTGATTTGTGGTTATAGGGTGGTGGTGAGTGGTGGTTCTTATGAGGAGGAAGAAGAACTTTCAAAGCTTTAGAGAAAAAGAGAGAAAACTTAAAATAGCTTTAGAACTAAAGTTGTGAGAATGAGCAAATGGCATTGTGGTTTCTTTGAATGTGTATTTATAGAAAAATTCCAATATGAGGGGATGAAGGGGGAGGGGAGGCCATGGCATTCATCAAGGGGAATGGGGAGGCAAATGTCTTCTAAATGTATCATTACATGAAGTGGTGTAAGCATGGCTAGGTATGGGCTTGGGCATGGGCTTAGGTATGGTGTTCTTTGAGTGTGTAAGTGAGAAAATTCAAAATGTGATGGATATGATGGAGAAGGAGTGGCGCCAGTTTCTTTAAGGGAATCAAGGAGCAAAATTTCTCTTCTTGATGTGGATTAGAGGTGTGTTTAGGAGTGTCTTTGATTAGGAGTTTGTAATCAAGTGTTTGGGTAAGAAAATGGGTGTTCAAGGCCTCCAAAGGCATGGTTAAAGAGTACTCTTGCTCACTTAGTGGAGTCAAACTTCCTTCAACAAGATTTTCAATCACATCAAAGGTTTCTTAATTTAAGGAATTGGAGAGAGAAAGTACTATTCGTGATTTATGGAGTACTCTTGCTCACTTAGTGGAGTCGAAATATTGTTTTGAGCTTCTCTAAACAACCTTAGGTCCTAATCATACGTAATTAATTGTTTTGACTCTAGATTAACTATTAAAATGAATCAACCTTTAATTAGAGCCTAATATCACTTATGTTTCCATAATCGTTTAATTAAACTAATTATGCATTAATCTAGGGGTAAAAAGGCCATTTCGCATCCAAACACTTCGGGACCACCCAGAATCATCCAAAAATCATGCATTACATAGAAACAATATTTCGAGCTCTTGGGAAAACTTTTCGGCTCAGTCGGCAATAAATTTCGTGTAAAAAAGCCACAGGGGCATTTTCATCATTTTGTGCCGAAAGTTCCAAAAGTAAGGTCTTCACCTCTGTTATTATTTCCAAGGCATCTAATCCCCTTCAATCATCAAAACAACCCCTCAAGGATGGCCGGGTCGGCCATCCACGGATTCTAGGCAAAAATGACCTCAAGGGCATTTTGGTCATTTTTACACGGGAAAATTGCGAATTGCGATTTTCACACGGATCGCTATCTAATCCTTTTGTAGTCCATTCCTAATATAGAAATAATCTTTTGAGGGTGGTCGGGGTTGACTGGCCTCGGTTTTCGTACAAAAATGATCTAGGGGCATTTTGATCATTTTTACTAAGTGAAGAAAAATTGGGGCGTTACACTCTAGGTCAAACAGTGCAACTATAGCAAGCAACACCCGAATGGAGCTGTCTCATAACAAGAGAGAATACTTCATTGAAGTATATTCTTTCCCTTTAGCTAAAACCTTTTGCAACTAAGCATGCTTTGTACCGAGCCGGTTCAACTCCAGGGGATCCTTCCTTTTTCTTGAAAATCCATTTGCAACCAACGACTTTATGTCCTTTAGGTAGTTTCACCAACTCTCAAGTCTAGTTTTTATGAAGAGACTCCATCTCTTCACTCATCGTAGCAATCCATTATGCAGACTCCTCACTTGAGATAGGCTCATGGTATGTGGTAGGATCTACTGATTCTATATCCTTTGCCACCGATAATGCAAAAGAGACTATGTCTGCATGACCATATCTTTGTGGGGGTTTTATTTGCCTCTTTTCTCTGTTTCATGCAAGATATAATGCTGCAACTATTGTTGTACATCTACGACATCATCAATATCTTATTCTTCTTCTTGAATGGGTTGATCAGAGGCATCTTCTTCCATCTTCTTTGGTTGTTCAGCTTCAAACTCCACCTGCTTGCTAGCATCTTAGTCTTTTACTGCATCACCAAGCTCCTTTTTCGGATGAAGCATGGATGATTCATTGAACTTTACATCTCTACTGATTATGAATTTGGATGTCTTGGGTTCTGTGCACCATAATCTATAACCTTTGACCCTAATTTGATATCCGAGAAATATGCATTTTAATGCCCTTCGCTCAAGCTTTCCATCATCAATATGAGCATATGCAGGACAATCGAAAATTCTCATATTTGAATAATCAGCAAGAGCACTAGACTATACCTCAACAGGAGTCTTCAAATCGATCACAGTTGACAGAGACCGATTTACCAAATAGCAAGCCATATTGACAGCTTCAACCCAAAATTCTTTAGACAAACCAACATTTGAGAGCAACAACTAGCCCTATCCAAAAGAGTTCTATTCATATGTTCAGCCACTCCATTTTTTGTGGAGTCTTTCGCATAGTACGATGTCATACTATGCCTTCATTTTCACAAAACTCATTAAATTGACCTTCACAGAACTCCAAACCATTATCTGTTCAGAGGCCCTTGATGTTCTTGCCAGTCTGGTTCTCACTAAGTACTTTCCATTTCTTGAAAGTATGGAACACGTCATTCTTGTGTTTCAGAAAATAAACCCATACCTTCCTTGAGAAATCATCAATGAATGTCAATAAGTAGCACCACCGTTTGATGGAACAGACACAGGGCCCCATAAGTCAAAGTGGATGTAATTCACTATGCCCTTAGTTCTATGGATAGCAGTGTTAAACTTGACTCTGGTATGCTTTTTGTAGACACAGTGTTCACAAAAGTCAAGCTTCCCAATTTTGTAACCACCTAGCAAGCTGCACTTGCTCAAAATTGACATTCATGTTTCCTTCATATGCCCAAGATGCATATGCCACAAATGAGTAGTATCTGAATCAAAATCAGATGAGGATGATACTGAGGTAGCACCAACAACTGTACTTCCTTGAAGTAGATAAAGGCCATTGACCAACTTCCCTTTAATCACAATAAGAGCACCTTTGGAGATTTTTAAAACTCCACCTTCACCATAATACTTATAACCTTGAGAATCGAAGACACCCAAGGATATAAGATTTATCTTCAAGTCTGGTATGTATCAAACCTTAGTCAGAGTTCTCACAACTCTATCATGCATCTTGATTTGGATTGTTCCAATGTCAATGACCTTTCAAGGCATATCATTCCCCATAAGGACAACACCACCATCTATTGACTGGAAAGTTGTAAACTAATCCCGGTTCCGACACATGTGATAAGAGCATCCAGAATCAAGCATCCAAGTATCACCAATTAAATTGGTTGATACTACGAGAACATTATCAATTCCTTCAGCAACACTCATTGCATCACTTGAATCTTTGTCTTTCTTATCTTTGTTCGGACATTCTACTCTCTAGTGCCCTTCCTTCTTGCAATATCAACACCTGCCTTTACGATGTTGTCACGACCCACCTATGGAGTGTGACCGGTACGTGAGGATTTGGGTCCCCACAGAAGCCTCTGGTAACGTAACTGACTAATATAAATAATCCAAATTTATTCAAAATATCTCAAGTTCAACTAAAACTTCAATAATATGAAATTGTTCTCAAAACATAAATTTGCATAAAATCCATATTCTAGGCCAAAGCCAAACATAACAAAACAATTAACAGAAATTCTGAAAATATATCATGCATGTCTGGGGATCCTGCCTACACAATTTATTGGAGCACTATTAGACTGACAAAATTGACAATAAGCTCCACTCCAAAGCGAAGCTCACCAAGGAAGCTGTAGCACAACTACTGAGGATCCTGTGGTACAACTGAAACTGTAGCTGTATCTGTAGGGAAAGGAAAAGAGAGGGGTGAGTTCATCAAAACTCAGTGAGCGAGCCTCCACTCACAACCCACATGGGACAATAACAAAATACATAACATATACATGCAACTGATGTGAAATATATTACATATATAATTACATATAAATTAACTGAATCTATGGTAATAACTAGTAGAGAAACATGAATTATTCTGTACATAATTATCTGAGCTGAATAGCTAAATCTGAGCCAATGGCTAATCTGATGGGCACCTAACTAGGTCCCATAAATGGACACCTCACTAGGTTCCTTATTGTGGGTGAGCTAGTCTTCTAGCGGACCACTTGGTACCAAGGTTAACGATTAATCCTGCAGCCGTTAACTCGCTGATCTGTTTCTCACTAATTAATATAAAATAATTTGTTCATAAACCAAATAAATATAAAAGCTCTGAATTCATATAATTTTAACAATTTGAGTATAGCATAACTGAGATTCTAAAATCATGCCCAAGGGATCACCAGCTTGTAGACATAATGATTTCAGTAATCAATAGAATATGTATCTGACAATTGTTATGAATTATACTTTATTCAATACTTTCAATAAATCATATCTAATATTCTAAAATCTTCATAGGAAATACATAGTATGAAAACATGATAATTAATATATCTACTGTAAACATTAAACTAAGGTCTCACAATTTCATAAACTAGGAAAAAGATATTCTATAACATGCAAGGTATCAATTATGGTCCCATGAGTTTTGCTAAAATGATTAATTTTCATGATAACTGTAAAAGTAATAATATTTCTAAAACAGGCATAATTATAACAATATATTCTCTTGACATAAATCATTCTAAAATTTCATAAATAATTTATATAATATGGAAAAATATTAATAATGACCAAAAGTATGATTATGAGTTTAAACCCACTCACCGTTGATAGTCGTAAGTGTGCTTCTACTAATAACTTTACTCTGAAGTATTGGAATGGTACAAATAACCAATCTCACAGATTAAAAGAAAGGAGCATCACAACATCCCAAGAGAGGATTAGCTAGGCTCACTGAAGCTCGGCCATGAAGATCATGAGCTTGACAAGAGATGAGTTCGGCTAAAAAGAGGTTTGGTTTAGAGGAGATTTGACTTAGAGGAGGTGGAAGCAAAACTTAGCAAAATGAAACTAAACATTTCTTACACATACACACTCCTACACTCATATATTTATACACAAATATAATAATCATGAATAATATTAGTGCTATTTGTCTACACTTAATAATAATAATAAATATTATTAATGCTTACTACACTTAGTAATTATAATGTTAAATAATAATAATGCTAACTACACTTAGTAATAATAATTATAATGCTAGCTACACTTAGTAATTATAATGTTAAATAATAATAATGCTAGGTACACTTAATAATAATAATGCTAATGCTAGCTACACTTAGTAATAATAATGTTAAATAATAATAATGCTAGGTACACTTAATAATAATAATAATTATAATGCTAGTTACACTTAGTAATTATAATGTTAAATAATAATAATAATTCATAATAATTATAATTTCTTTATTTGGGATATCACAGATGTCTAGGCTTAGATCTAGACTTTCCTCTGCTACTACTCGATCCAATCTCCTTTGACCTTCCTCTGGCAACCAAGCCAGATGCAGTATTATCATGACTGTCAGTATCATGCTCCATTTTGTCACGACTTAAAAGTGCAGATTTAACCTTATCAATTTTGAGGCTTTCATGACCATATCTAAGCGTTTCACGAAAGTGTTTATAGGAAGGAGGTAAGGAACAAAGCAACATCATTACTTGTTGCTCACTTGAAAATATCTCATTCATATTTTTCATATCTGTGATGAGTGATGTGAACTCAACTATGTTAGAACAGATTGATGTCCCTTCTGTCATACGAAGCATGTACAGACATTGCAATACACCGAGACGGTTAGCTATTGTCTTAGTCCTATACAATGACTCTAACTTGGTCCACAGTAATTTTACTGTGTTCTCTGAAAGGACCTCCTACAGCATATCATCTGTAATGCGTAACTCAATAATAGAAAGAACTTTTTGATCGACATCTTGCCATTCAAATTCCTTCATTGTCTCAGGCCTCTTTTTCTTGTCAAAAAGTGCTACTTTTACACCTTACTGTACAAGAACAGCCATCATACAGACCTTCTACATTCCAAAATTAATGCACCCATCAAACTGCTGAATATTAAATTTTGCAGTAGACATCTTCAAACAAATTAGCCCAAAACTCTATAAGAGCTCTGATACTAGTTTGTTGTGAAATTGCAAGCCCAAAAGGAAGAAACAGTAGCACAATAAAATCAGGGTAAATAGTAAGTGGCTGTGGGACCCGCTTGACACTATTCACTATTCACATAAATAATGCTAATCAATCGGATTAAGTTACTATTCTTGTAAATAGTAATATTGATGTCACTATTCACTGGAGTGGGACCCATGTCACTATTCACACCAACAGAATGAATATGCTGAAACGTAAAAATAAATTACACTAGGAATTTATGTGGTTCTGCTTAAAGCCTATGTTCACGGGCAAAAACAACAACAAAATATTTCACTATAGAAATATGATGGAGATACAAAAGGTGGACACATTTCACTCAACCCAAATCCCAAATATGCTCATAATGCGTCACAGTATTTTTCTCACTGGTGTATACTCTCAACTCATAAAAGAGAAGAACTCATATATAACAGATAGCTCTACTCTGCAACTAAAGGAGGAGAGAATTTTGTTTGTGTTGTTGATGTTCTCTGTTGATGTTAGTGATGCTTGAAATGCTACATCCATGCTCTATTTATACAGGTTCACTTGGCAAAATTTTCAACATCCTGTACTATTCATTTGGGTGCCACCTACTACACCGCAGAGCATTTGGACTTTCTTGGCTTTGAAAATAAAGCCACATGCTGCACCGTCCTTCCTTTCATATTTTTTACTTTAGCAACAATTCACATGATGCATGTGGGGTAGGTTTGAAAACTCAAACCATTTTATCATATATACACATCTAATAATTAAGATAAAGTAAATTAGAATTATATATGATTTTTTTACTAATTGTAACACATTAATTATAACATAGATTTTAAAATTTATATTTTAATCTACTAAAAGGATATGTAATGAAAGGATGTGTAATTGAAATCATATAAATTAAATTTACTTATTATTTTTTATTATTATAAATATCTTTCTATGTTTTTATAAATTAAATATTTTAATTTACTAAAAAAGATGTAAATCACTAGAGATGACCAAAAAAAAAAATAACACTAAAGTGAGCAATGCGAGGATTACCCGCAATGGGTAGAAGAATTGGGATATATTTTATCTTCATGGGATGGACAATGGGAGCAGAGTTCCCGTTTATTAAATGGGACTGGGACAAAAAAAGCACACCTTAATTTTCTAATTATCTTTATTGGATTTGCATTATGTATGCATTTTTATTTTTAATTTGCAGTATGTTGAATTAGTGATATTAGTTATTATGTATATTATGTTTCAAATTTTAAAAATATTTTTAAAATTTTTCTCTTTTTGAAAGTTTTTTAGTAAACCCTCGAATACCCGTAGGGATTCAAAATCCTGCCAAGAATGAGAAATGATGACCTATGACAGGGATGGGGATGGGGATGAGGATGAAAGATAAAATTCTAAATGAAAACAGAAGAGGTGGGACATGTTCCATCTCTTATAGCTACTAATTGTCATCCCTATAAATGACTCATGATATAGTAAAAGTAACAATTTATTTTCTTTTATTATTCAACAATTTTGAAATTGTGCAAAATTTACATAAAATAGACTCTTTATTGTTAGTTATAGGTTATCTACCAAGATTTTTTCAAGCTTATAAATAGGATATTCAAAATAAAATATAAAATAGAATGATGTATTTATATTTTTTCCATTTCTTTAATTATTTAACTATTAACTTATTTTCAAAATTTTTATAAGATATAATTAAATAAATTATCATTTATTTGATAATGGTCAACAAACTATTTTTTATTATCAGCCCATGCATCGCACGGGTCATAGACTAATAATAATAGATTAAATAAAAGTAACTATATTTTAAAAACTTAAAAGCCTGTTGAATTTACTTAAAATAATAATTTAAATAAAACTTAAAAACTAATTGAATGTGTTTTAGAAACTAAGTAAAATAAATATATGACGATGGAAGCTCCTAATTTAAGGGGAGATACTGTCAAAATTTTGTTAAAATTTTTTGTAGGTATAATAGATTAAATAAAAGTAATTATATTTAAGAAAACTTAAAAGCCAATTGAATTTATTTAAAAATAATAATTTAAATAAAACTTAAAGACCAATTGGTTGTGTTTTAAAGGCCAATAAAAACAAATACCTGACGACAGAAGCTCCTAATTTGATGAGAGACGCTGTTGAAATTGTGAAATTTTTTGTTAGGAATAATTGATTAAATAAAAGTAACTATATTAAGAAAAAAAAACTTAAAAGCCAATTAAATTTTTTAAAAAATAATAATTTAAATAAAACTTAAAGACCAATTGAATGTGCTTTAAAGACTAAGTAAAATAAATATCTGACGACGGAAGCTCCTAATTTAAGGGAGAAGTTATCGAAATTTTGTTAACTTTTTTTTTAGGAATAATAGATTAAAGAAAATTAACAATATTAAAAAAAACTTAAAAGCCAATTCAATTTGATTAAAAATAATAATTTAAATAAAATTTAAAGACCAATTGATTGTGTTTTAAAGGCCAATGAAAACAAATACTTGACGACAGAAGCTCCTAATTTGATGAGAGATGCTGTTGAAATTGTGAAACTTTTTTTTAGGAATAATATATTAAATAAAAGTAACTATATTAAAAAAACTTAAAAGCCAATTGAATTTGTTTAAAAATAATAATTTAAATAAAACTTAAAGACTAATTGAATATGTTTTAAAGACCAAGTACATTAAATATCTGATGATAGATGCTCATAATTTAAGGAAAGATGCTGTCAAAATTTTCCTAAAATTATTTTAGGAAAAAAAGATTAAATAAAATTAATTATTCTATTAAAAAAAACTTAAAAGCCAATTGGATTTGTTTGAAAGTAATAATATAAATAAAACTTAAAGACCAATTGCATGTGTTTTAAAGACCAATTGAAAGAAATATCTGACGACGAGGAAGCTCCTAATTTGAGGGGAGATGCTGTCGAATTTTTTTTAAAAAATATTTGTTGAGGGAATAAGATTAAAAGTAGTTGTACTAAAAATTTAAATAGCAATTGAATTTGTATTTGAAAGTAGCAACTTGAAATCTTTATAAAATTGAAGGGTCTAGAGTTAATCAAAAGCACAATGTTACCTTCAAATTTATCATGGATGTACGATAGATTACATCCCAATAGAGAGGGGGATTAAACCTAAATTTTACAATGGTGTTGAAGAATTTATGAGTATGGCATGTAAAACACAACAATTCATTAATGAAGCAAAAGTTAGTTGTTCATATAATAGGTGCAAATGTAGGAAGTATTTGGATAATGATACAATAAGGGTTCATTTGTACAAGGGGGATTCATGCTGACTATTAGATTTGGACTGAGCATGGGGAGGTAGTTAATGCATGGAATCAAGTAGGTACGTTTCAAACTGGAAGTAGTTCTAGTGGAATCCATGTAACTTAGCATGACGTGGGTAATGTGCTGTGGGAGGATAACCTAGTTAGACATCAAGAGATGGTGTTAGATGCTACTGGTCCTGAATTTGCTACTCATTATTCGTAGCCTTCAGTCAAGGAGCCCAGCCAAGATGCCGCTCAGTTTTATAGTCTCCTAGAAGCTTCCAATCAACCTTTATAGGAGGATTATGTGCATTTTGAATTGTCATTAGCTGCTCAAATGTTGACCATTAAGTCCAAAGGGAATCAAAGCCAAAGTTCTTTTGATCAATGGGTTGCACTGATAAGTGAGCTAAGTCCAAACCCCGATATAATTTCAAAAGATTTTTATCAAGCTAAAAAATTAGTTTCTAAACTTAGGTTGAAGGAAATAAAAATTGACTACTGCTTGAAAGGTTGCATGCTTTATTATAAAGGTGATATTTCATTGATTAAGTGTAAGTTCTGCCAAAAGCCTAGGTTTAGGTTTAAACCCAAGATACATGGAAATGGGATGTATAGGGATGTCCCTAAGAAAAGAAAGCAATATCTGCCCTTAATCCCTAGACTCACGAGACTCTATACGTCAATGAGCTTGGCTTCTTATATGAGGTGGTATAGTGAAAATCAAAGGGATGACGATGTGATGGCGCATCCATCATACGATGAGGCGTGGAAAAAGTTCGATCAACAATATCCTGATTTTGCTTGTGACCCTCAAAATGTTCGATTGGGACTCTATTTAGATGGATTTACTCAAAATAACCAATTTAGCAAACCATATTCCTATTTGCCCATAGTTGTTATGCCCTATAATCTCCCTCCTGACATGTGCATGAAAGATCCTTACCTATTCTTAACATGTATAATCCCTAGCCCTTATAATCCAAAAGCTAAGATTGATATGTATCTTTAACCCTTAATTGATGAATTGAATGAGTTGTGGTGCCAGGGTGTTCTTACTTACAACATTTCAAAAAGTAGAATTTCATTATGAGAGTTGCATTAATGTGGACCATCAATAATTTCTAGCTTATGGAATGCTGTCTAGATGGATGACCTAAGGCAAATTAGCATGCCCAATTTGCATGGAGGATACTAAAGCATTCACCTTGAAACATGGAGGAAAGATTTCTTAGTTTGATTGCCATAGAAGGTTCTTAGATTTTGATCATCCAAATAGATGAAGTATATACGGCTTTAAAATTAATTGTGTTGAACATGATGAGCCTCCAGTTAGACTAAGTGGCTGTGAAATATGGGATTGAATTAAGGATTTCCCAAAAATAACAGAAGTCTAAAAGGTAATGCGAATGCCAGGGTATGGGGTATATACCATAATTGGACCAGACAAAGTATTTTCTGGGAGTTACCATATTAGAAGGATAATTTGGTATGTCATTGTTTAGATGTCATGCATATTGAGAAAAATGTATTTGATAACATTATAAATAATGTATTGGATACAGATCAAACCAAAGTTAACAACAAGGCAAGGCATCATCCGGTTGAGTATTGCACGCGACCTGATTTACATTTACAAGAAATAAGGGATGGTCATTTCTATAAACCAAAGGCCAAATATGCTTTGAGTTCTGATAAAAAAAAAAACAAGCTATTTGTCAATGGCTGAAAGGATTTGAGAATGCCTAGTGGTTATGCTTCTAACTTAAGTAGGTGCATCAATGTTGCATAAGGTAAGTTTATTGGCATGAAAAGCCATGACTATCATGTCTTCATGGAGTGCTTGCTTCCAATTACATTCAGAGAGCTACCTAATGTTTTCTAAAAGCCCCTAACCGAGCTGAGTTAGTATTTTAGGGATTTATGCTCTTCAACTCTTAGGGTTGATGATATGCTTGTCATGGAAAAAAATATTCCCATAATTCTCTACAAATTAAAGAGAATTTTTCCTCCCAGGTTCTTTGACTCTGTGGAACACTTGCCCATACATTTGGCTTATAAAGCATGAGTGTGTGGACCGGTTCAATATAGGTGGATATATCCATTTGAAAGGGAAATAAGAGGGTTTAAAAGAACCATGAAAAATAGGTCTCAAGTGGAAGGATCAATATGTCAAGCTTATCTACCGAAAGAGAATTCAAATTTTTGCTCATTTTTCTTTTAGCCGCATGTTCAATCTAGGAGAACTTGAGTTCATCGTAACGATAATGGAGGGGAGTGTTCTATTCCACCAACTTTGTCTATATTCAATCAATCTGGTCGAGCTGCTGGAAAGAGCATGCCTCAATGGCTGACTTCCGCGGAGTGGAATTCTGTGCACTTATACATTTTGATAAATTATGATGGGGTGCAACTATTTAAATTATAAGTCAATAATCCTTTTTTGTCAAGTGACAGTGTGATATCATGCATCTTTAAAATAACCTAAAACATATTTTCAATAACTGGTACTTAAGAAACTGCACGGTCAAGATTCTCTTCAACAATTTCCAAACTGGTTTAGATTACATGTAAGTCCACTTGTTTAAGATTATGTAACCTAATATATTCTTATCTGTTAATTTTGACTTATACAAGTCAGTTTGACATTTCAAACTTCATGTACATAGGTTCATAATGAAAATAATCGTGTAACATGTCCCCATTTGTTTAATTTAGCTTGGAGGCCAAAAAATAAAGTTATAAGTTGGCCCATGTACTTTGTTAATGGGTTCAAGTTTCACACAGCTGATTAGGGTGCGGGGAAAAAACTGACAATATTGGTGTTTGCACTAAAGGCAATACTAGGGACGAAGAATATGATTAGTATAGTGTTGTTAAAGAAATCCTTGAGTTTGAGTACATGGGTGAACCTGCAAATAAATGCATTATATTCAAACGTGAATGGTATGATCCACCCAATCTATTAGGACACGACAACACAACAATTACAAAGTCATTGAAATCAATCACCATTATAGCCCAAAATGCTAGACAAGTATATTATGTCTTATCCTGGGAAAATTAGGTCACAGTAGAGGGTTGTGAACAAGACAAAACCAAGAGGTAGGATCGAAATAGAGGAAGATATTATTGAAGATGCTTATCAAGTAGACAATCCACCCCCTTCAAGGGCAGTAATCAATATAGACAATCTTGAAAACCCTCTTCTGTTGACTACTGGGGAAGTTGATATAATTGAATGCACAAGTAACCACCAAATTAGAAATCACGTAGATGAAATAAGTGATGGTAGTGCTAATAATTCAACTAGTGATCAACAATACAGTGATCATAAAAATAGCCCTACACTTTCAGATTAACTAAGGTGTTCTCTATTATATGGATTATTATTATGAAATTATTTGAAATTTCCTTATTTAATTAATGTGTTTTTGTGGACTTTTTAATTGTTGCAATATGGTTGGTAGAGGTAGAGTCTAACCTCGAAAGGTCGGTTTACTAACCACCCCTTATCCACTGCCTTTCCTTCCACCTCCACCATTCCCCTTCCACTATACATCAGTTCCTACCATCAACACCCAACCTTCATGATGATGCCCACTCTTGGGTGTGCCCGTCCCCCACCTCCCCTGTATTCACACTCACAGCCCACTCGCATCAACGACCCGTCCCTTAGCTCTACCACTACTCCGACTCCCAGTCTCGTATTTGATCAGGCTCCTCTTTCCTTAACCGAATCACAAGCATCGAACGTAGATGGGGAGCTTCTCAGCTCAGATGGCAAGCCACTTGGGTCTGATGATAGACCGCTCCGCTAGATTAAGCCGAGCGATAAAGATAGGTAAGTTGAAATATGTTTTTTATTACATTCTAATTCTACATTACTTATGATATTTAAAATATTTTGATTGTATTTTTTATTTATTTACTTGTGTAATAGTTTCTTACATTTGCAGTTGCTCACCATAGGATCACCGAGGTTATAAAGAGTCGGTACAACCATTTGTGGCCCACATGGACTGACATCCTAGCAGATGTCAAGGAGTCGTAGTGGAAGGACTAGAAGGTAATTCTATGATTTATTCGCTTTTGTTAAAATATATGTTTATATTATTTAATTATATGCTTATATATAATCAGTTATGTCCTGCGAATTTGTATTTTCAAAAATCCTTCTACGTTCAGCCCAAGCATGAGCACATAATTAAGAGGGCTTGGAGGATTAGGTCCTCCAAGTGACTGCGGGATATGTTTCATGATGTCCGTAAGGGACACATGAAACACTCATGGCAGAATTATGCAACCCTTAGTGAGCTGCAACGCCACTAGGCCAGCAACCCAACCTTCAAGGATAGGTCGGATAAAGGAAAGACAAACTGAACCTCACAGAAAAGCGAGTCGCTATACACGGATGGGTCCAGCACCCAGGAGGGGACCTAGAAGTGTTTGGTAATTCTTTAACCTATTTACATTTTATAATAACATTTACTATATTTGAATTATGGTAAATACTATATTTTTCTCACTTTATTATGCTTATTTGTGCAGGCAAGGGAGTTAAGCCACCATCCGACACAAGGCAAGCTATTTCTGGAGACCTATAGTTGAAATGGTGAGTGGAAGAGGGAGTATAAAGAGGTCCAGGTAGACCCTCGCTCTGAGGCGACCTTTGTAAGTTTAAATTTAGACATATCTTTACTTAATTTTTATTATTATTTTTATTTATGTCATAATTATTACTTATAATACGTTTTATCTTTTTTCCTTTACAGCGAGAATTTGTAGACCCCTGGGAGCAAGCACAGACCCAGTACCAGACCTAGATGGCTGAGGTTGGGCCTGATGCTGACATCTCTCCTACTCCAAAGGAGGATGATGTAACACCCTAATAGAACCCCACTGTGCTTAAGTTCACATTTGGATTCTATTAGTTGTCACTTATGCCTTGTATTAATTTTCTTTTGAAATTAACTTAGAAAAAATAATGGAAGTTTTTTTTTTTAAATAAATTAATTTTTTTGAAAACTTAAGCCTGTGAATCTAGAAGTGAAATACATAGCGCTTTTATAGATAATAATCAAGTTACATTGCGCACTTAATTAAATAAGCGGAATAAAAGACTAAGTGTAGAACAATTATCACATAAACTGGAATATAATCACTTAATACATAAGTCACAACAGGGCATATATCATACTGATAAGTTATTACAAATAACAATATAAGTTCTACTATTACTAATTGTTTCTCACAAACTATAATGTAACTAAAGCTCGGAATGCTCCTACTTGAACGGTTTGAAATCTTCACGTGCTACCTCCTTCCTCGGCCTCGTGCTTTAGGTGGACACATCTGCACAGTAGCGACAACGAAAATAAACATAGGAGTGAGAAATACATGATTTCTCAAAGGTGGAGTTCCTACTTGTACTAAAAATGTCATCGTTGTCGTCCCAAATACTTCGGGTTTATTATAAAAAGGTGAATGGTAAGGATTCAATTATCAAACTTTTCACAAACGTGATTAGCAAGTGAAGTACTTTTAAACTAATCTTGAACATTAGCGAGAAATATTCATTGATATTTCATCAAGCATACATATAAGCATATCATGTAAAACCACTAATAAGCAAAGAATCATTTAGGAGTTGCATGCATTTCATGATTACTCATCCTCAACATTCACTTGTTTAGTGATCATCATCTTTCATTTATTTCATCAACATATTTCTTAATTACTCACGGATGAATGCATCAATGCCTTAGACCACCCTAAAAGGGTAATGAGCTCATACCATGCCGTCGCCATAACCTTTGGTTTTCATTCCGTTGCCGTGATCTCAACCCGTTTAGGGGTTAAAGCGTGAGTTTAGCTCAAGTCCACTTTTCCAGGACTTTCATTGCTACTTTTTCAAACTTTACTTTTATTATTTCTTTTGGAAAATGAATGTATGCATATTATCATGTAATCACAATAAACCACAGGCAATCAATCATTCATCCTCATCATTTCATAATTCATCACCATACATTCACATTACTATAAATCACTTCATAAAACATGGACAATATCATGTAAATCTCATAGTAAACACTTTCATAGATAATTCATATTAACTAACCAAAGTTATCAAGTTGAGTTCCTAGTGTTCGTAAGAGGTAATGGATGTCTTAGTGTTATCTTTTTCTCTTAGTGTTCTTTGTACTCTTAGCATTCCATTAATACATTAATGCACTTCAAAATATTATTATAGGTTCCTTATATATTTTTATTATGACTTTCATATAACTCTTGAAGATTATTACTCTACTTAAATTCTTAAAATTCTCTCTTTACAAGACTTGATTCTTTTATTTATAGTTTTGACATCTTTTAGAAGAAAGTTTATAATTCTCTATATACTTGTTATCTTAGCTTAGTAAAGGTAGTTCCAAATTCCTAACTCATCAAATTTTAGCATTTACATCTTTGGAATAGTGTAAATCAACTGTAAACCATGCATAGGAGGGTTCCCAGGAAAGAGAGGTGGGTCACAATGGACATGCTTAAATACCAAGTCTTTCCTTAGCCAGAACCTTTCCAAACTGCACTTTCACAGTACACTATCCCGAAATTTATTTCTTATTCTGTATTTACGTGGTACAAAGCTTTATACATAACATAAATGGGTGTATTCCTATATGTGTTAGCTCTCCAACAAAGTTGAAATCAGTCCATTTGCATTGTTCTAGAGTGAGTTACATCTATTTTACTACTACAAGGTCAGATTTAAAGTTTCAGTCTTAGGCTCTACTTTAAAAAAATGATATCTTGAGCTAGAAAACTCCGTTTTAGGTGATTCTTTTTGGAGAGTGTTCTATAATGAGTCTAGTTTATATTAAAATTATTTTAATTTCGAGATACTTAATATTTTATGAACAGTAGCTTTCGAAGTACCTGCCAGAAACAACTAGAATTTCCAGCACCTACCATTTTCATGTGTTAAGTTACCTTTATTAAATCAGGTTTCACATACAATCTTTTCAAGTTATATTTGAGTTTGATAACATCATAAAGGTACTCATAACAAAATAGAACATGTCATATTTAAAAATATATTTTTCAAATAATCATTTAAAACTTTTGACAATAACTCAAACTTGAGGCATTCTATCAAGGTTAGAAGCCAACAATGCTTGAACAATTAAAGATGAAGCTCCTACCTCTTGTGTAGGGTCTAAAAAGGGTCCTTCTCTTCTTCCTTAGCTTCGAACAAGAGTCTTTGGAGTGGATGACCCTCCTTGAATCTTGGCTCTAGAACTTGAATGCTTAAGAAAATATTTCTCACTAGAGTTAAAAATTGTAACTCTTGAGGGCTAGTGGAAAGTTTGGACTTAGGATTGAAGTGTTTGGATGAAGTTTAGAGGATTAAGAGAAGTTTTTGAAGAACATAAGAAGAATGATAGAATAAGAAAGAAAGAACACTTAGGTAGTTTCTGAATTGAAGAGAGTTTGAGGAGTATTTATAGTGGAAAGATTAGAGAAAAAACAAGAAGATGGAAAGCACTTGGAGCATGATTTATGGAAACATGTTTGGCTGAATTTTGGGATGAAAATGCCTTGTTTTGTGCAAACACGTTCCATGTTTTGTGCAAACACGCTTTCCATGTTTTGTGCAAACATGTTGGATGAAAATGCTCCATGTTTTATGCAAACATGTTTCCATGTTTTATGCAAACATCGTTTCCATGTTTTGTGCAAACACGTTTCCATGTTTTGTGCAAAGATGTTAGTGGATATTCTTGTAATTCCATTCATAGAGTAAGGGTATCTTTGTCATTTAATAAGGCAAGGGTAGTTTGGTAATTTCCTTTACATAGCAAGGGCATTTTCGTAATTTCCACTAAGTGATGGCATCTTTCGTAATTCTTTGCATTTTTCTCTAGACATACTTAAGTAGTCTATTTGTTGTGTTTCATAACATTTGTCCAGATTCTCTTGGTTTTACTATCGATAATTAAGATTCTTAGTTATAAATTTAGGATGTTACATTTCTCCTTCTTATTAAAAAATTTGCCCTCAAAATTTGATACCCGTGAATAGGTCTGGAAATTCTTTTCGTGATATCTTCCTCGAGCTCCCATGTGTGCTCTTCCATTCCATCTTGTCCCAGTGCTACTCGGACAGATACAGATTTGTTTCTCAAACCGCTTGATGCCATGATCCACGATCCTCATCGGTGGTAATTCAAAAGTTAAGTCATTTTTAATTGTATAGTTTCCGCTCAAACACATGACTGGGTCTGGTGATACTTTCTCAATTGGGACACATGAAAACATTGTGTAGGTTAGACAAATTTGGAGGTAATGCAATTTGGTAGGCAGAGGGACCTACCTTTTTGAGGATTTGGAAGGGTCCTAGAATCTAGGGCTGAGCTTTTGACTTTCATTGCACGACCTATACCTGTGGTAGGAGTAATTGCAAGAAGAATATGTGTTCTCCTTCTTGAAATTCGAGAGGTTTCCTTCTCTTGTCAAAGATAGCTCTTCCTACTCCGAGCAGTGAGGATTCTTTCCCTAATTCTCCTTATTTGTTTGGTTGTCTCTTCTACCAAATCAGGGCCCAAAATACTTTGCTCTCAGGGTCATACCAACAAAGTAGTGATTGACACTTTCTACCATACAAAGCCTCATAGGGTGCCATCCCAATGCTAGTGTGGTAACTATTATTATATGCAAACTCAATCAATGGAAGTTGTTTGTCCCAACTTTTGGCTGGTCTAAGACACATGCCCTTAGCATATCCTCAAGGGTTTGAATTGTTCTTTACGATTGTCCATCGGGTTTGAGGGTGATAGGCAAGGCTTAGACACAACCTTGAACCAAACGCCTTTTTGCAAAGCTCCCAAAATCTTGAGGTGAACCTTGGATCCCTATTCGAGACAATGGTTTTGGGTACTCCATGGAGCCTTATTATCTCTTGGATGTATAGCCGAGCTAACTTTTCCAAAGGGTAATTTGCTCGAATGGGTAAAAAGTGAGCAGATTTGGTCAATCTATCCACAATTACTCATATGGAGTCATGTCCAGGCGTTCTTGGCAATCCCATCACGAAATCCATGGATATTCCTTCCCACTTCCATTCGGGATTTCGAGAGGTTGCAGCACTCTGAGGGTTTTTGATGCTCTATCTTCACTTTTGGCATACCAAACATTTTTTGCACTATATTTGCTATATCCGCTTTCATCTTTGGCCACCGAACATCTTTTTTAGGTCATGGTACATCTTGGTTATACCTGGGTGTACACTAAATTGACTCTTGTGGGCTACTTAAAATGCTAGCTCTCAATCCTTCTTTGGGTACACAGATTCTCCCTTGGTATCTCCACACTCCTTCCTTATCCCTCGGACAAACTCTTTCAACTTTCCTACTTCGACAAGGGTTAAGGTTCTAAGGAAATCCTCATCTTCCTTTGGGCTTGAATTATTTGATCCTTAAAGCTCGGGTTACACTTAGTCAGACTTAACCAAATTTGTTCAAGTCCCCTATATCCTAAGTTGAGGTTCCTAAAATCTTCTATCAGCTCATTTTCTTTTCACCATGAGCCAAGCGGCATGCAAGGACTTACGACTCAAAGCGTCTGCTACCACATTTGCCTTTCTGGTGGTGGTAGTTCAACCCAAAGTCATAGTCCTTGAGAAACTCCATCCAACGCTCTTGTCTCATATTAAGTTCCTTTTTGGTTGAAGAGGTATTTCAGACTTTTGTGGTGAAAAGACTTCAAACCTTACACCATAAAGATGATGTCTCCGCATTTTTAAGGCAAGACAATAGCCGCTAGCTCTAAGTCATGGGTTGGGCAATTAACTTCATGGGGTTTGAGCTGCCTAGAGGCATAGGCTACTACATTCCTATTTTGCATCAAAACACATCCTAGTCCTCTTCTGAGGCATCACAATACACCTCAAATTTTTCTTTTGGGTTAGGTAGGATTAGGACAGGGGTAGTAGTCAACTTCTTCTTTAGTTCTTGGAAACTCTCTTCACATTCTGGGCTCCATATAAAAGGTGAATTCTTCCTTGTTAGCTTGGTGAGGGGTAAGGTAATTTGGGAAAAACCTCTAATGAACCCGGTGTAACTACCAGCCCTAGAAAACTCCTAATCTCCTTTACAGGGTAGGGGTTTCCATTGTTGCACCGCTTCTATCTTACTTGGGTCTACTGCTATTCCCCCATGTGACACTACATGACCTAAGAACTTAACTTCCTTCGTCCAAAATTCACACTTGGACAACTTTGCATAAAGTTTCTTGTTCCTCAACACCTCCAACACCACTCGTAAGTGTTCTTCATGCTCTTCTTCAGTTCTAGAGTAAACTAGAATGTCATCGATGAACACTATTACAAACTTGTCCAAGTATGGTCTAAATATCCTATTCATGTAGTCCATAAACACTGCCGGTGCATTGGTTAACCCAAAGGACATCACATTAAACTCATAATGTCCATATCTAGTCCTAAAGGCTGTCTTTGGTATGTCCTCCTCCTTCATAAATCTGGTAGTATCCCGACGAGATCTATCTTGGAAAACACTTGGGCTCCTCTTAATTGGTCCATGAGGTCATCTATTCTAGGCAAGGGTATTTATTCTTTATGGTCACTTGGTTTAGCCTATAATCCACACATAACCGCATAGCTCCCATCCTTCTTCTTGACAAATAGCAATCGAGCTCCCATGGTGAAGCACTAGGCTAATGAATTTCTTCTCTAGTAGCTCCTCTAATTGCTTCTTCAATTCTGTGCTTCAGCCCGGTGGCATCCTATAAGGAGCTATAGATATGGGTCCGTTCAGGTACCAAATCTATAGAAAACTCAATCTCCTTTTTGGAGGAAATTGGTATGTCATCGTGAAAAACATCTGAGAATTCCTTTACTACAAGGATCTTTTTCTAGAGCTTGCTCCACTTCCCTCTCACTTGTCATCGAAAACATATCCTCGCTCTTCATTCCTACTATCCCCCACGATAATGGAGTTTAGGTATAGTCGCATACCTTTACTATCAAGTTTAGAGGGATTGGGTAAAGATGGTTTGGGAAGAAATACTAGTGACTTATTTGCACAATGTAGTAACACACGGTTGTGAAAGCCAATCCATGCCCAAGATTACATCAAAACTAGACAAGGGTAGACAAACTAAATCATGATGAAAAATCCTACGGCTACCTCAAATTCACAATTTAGGCAGCTTGATCGAGTTCTAACAGATTTATAGTGGGTGTAGAGACAACTAAGATGATTTTTAAGTCGATATATACAACCTCAACTTATTAGCACAATCATATGAAATGAATGAATGTGTTGGCGCCGTAATCAAACAATACAATTAAGGGTTTTCCATTAATTATACACTTACCTTGAATCGGATCATCTGATTAGGGCATCTCAAAGAAGTGATAGCAAACACGCGTCCTGTGCCTTAGGCTTAAGTGTAGAGGACTGATTGAGCTTTAGGCACTCTCTAGAATAGTGTCCTCATTCACACCGATAACAAACATTCTTACCAAATCTGCATTCCCCTCCATGTATCTTTCCACAAGTGGCACAAGGGGAGTCTAGTCATAGGTTCAGGGGACAAAGCCCATCCTAGTCGACAATTAACGGCTTTGTGTCTTAGGGATTGATTCATCATAGGGGTGTTGGGGTTGTTTCCTTTAAATCCACCTCCTTGGTAGGGTTTCTTGTAAGGGGGTGGGAACCCTCGGTGACCTTGTTGGAGCACCTCTTCCTATTCTCTTCTACTCGGTGGGCAACTAGTTGGCGATTGCAACTCTCACCACTTGGCTTTTCTTGACTAAAGATGCATAGTCGGTGACCTCCAGTGGAGCCGCAGATGCCAAAATGTCGGCCTCAAACCACTCTCATATTTCATGCATTTCCAAGCCTCGCTTGGGATTACTTTGGTAGCTAGTTGAGTGTTTGATCAGTTCTTCAAACTTAGTGTAATTTAGCCACACTTCGATTTCTGTCACCAATGTAAATTCTACTTCCTTTGCCTTCTTAACCGGATCTGAAAATATTTCTTATGGAATGTAGCATAGAAAACCTCCCAATAACTGATGTCAAAGACTTTCAAGCAAGCCCTTTGCACCCTTCCACCACGTGTGACCTCTCCTTTCAAAGATATAAGTAGAGAATGCCACCTTTTGTTCATCGAGCATTCTACCACTTTGAGAAACCTTCTCCATCTCTTGAATCCATATGTCGGCTATTTCCTGGGTTAGTTAGTTGTCCTTTGAATGCGGAGGTCCACCCTCTTGAATTACGAGAATTTTCCATGTTCTTGGTTCCCAACCGATTCTCCTCGACATCCTATTCATCCGCTCCATCATCACTTTGTTTGTGCTTGCATAGCCCTAGCCATCTCCTTGGAGTGCATTTGCGGTTCATCACGATTACCTCCACCGCGTGCCCCATGCAGACGTCATTTGCTTGCGCCATTAGTTCCTAGACACACCAAACAAATCATCGAGTTGATCTGTGCTCAATACTATAGCTAAGCATGGTAGCAACTATGGCGAAGATCACAAGACGATCATGCATTTCTAAATCCTATATCCCATCATACGATAAGATTAATAGCATGATATCATAGACAAAGCATAGTCACCCATTCCTCAGGCTTAAATAGGATGAATCAAGCTCTGATACCATAATGTAACACTTAATAGAACCCCACTTAAGTTCACATTTGGATTCTATTAGTTGTCACTTATGCCTTGTATTAATTTTCTTTTTGAAATTAACTTAGAAAAATAATGGAAGTTTTTTTTTTAAATAAATTAATTTTTTTGAAAACTTAAGCTCAGACGAAGTGAAATACATAGCGCTTTTATAGATAATAATCAAGTTACATTGCGCACTTAATTAAATAAAGCGGAATAAAAGACTAAGTGTAGAACAATTATCACATAAACTGAATATAATCACTTAATACATAAGTCACAGCAGGGCATATATCATAATCGATAAGTTATTACAAATAACAATATAAGTTCTACTATTACTAATTGTTTCTCACAAACTATAATGTAACTAAAGCTCGGAATGCTCCTACTTGAACGCTTTGAAATCTTCACGTGCTACCTCCTTCCTCACGGCCTCGTTGCTTTTAGGTGGACACGTCTGTCTGTAACGACATAACGGAAAATAAACATAGGAGTGAGAAATACATGATTTCTCAGAGGAGTTCCTACTTGTACTAAAAGTGTCATCGTTGTCGTCCCCACTACGGGTTTATTATAAAAGGTGAACAGGTAAGGATTCAATTATCAAACTTTCACAAACGTGATTAGCGAAGTGCGATTACTTTTAAACTAATCTTGAACATTGTTAGCAAATATTCATTCAAGATTTCATCAAGCATACATATAAGCATATCATGTAAAACCACTAATAAGCAAGTAATCATTTAGGAGTTGCATGCATTTCATGATTACTCATCCTCAACATTCACTTGTTTAGTGATCATCATCTTTCATTTATTTCATCAACATATTTCTTAATTACTCACGGGATGAATGCATCAATGCCTTAGACCACCCTAAAAGGGTAATGAGCTCATACCATGGCCGTCGCCATAACCTTTTTGGTTTTCATTCCGTGCCGTGATCTCAACGGTTTAGGGAGTTAGCGTGAGTTTAGCTCAAGTCTACTTTTCAGACTTTCATTGCTACTTTTTCAAACTTTACTTTTATTATTTCTTTGGAAAATGAATGTATGCATATTATCATGTAATCACAATAAACCCCTGGGCAATCAATCATTCATCCTCATCATTTCATAATTCATCACCATACATTCACATTACTATAAATCACTTCATAAAACATGGACAATATCATGTAAATCTCATAGTAAACACTTTCATAGATAATTCATATTAACTAACCAAAGTTATCAAGTTGAGTTCCTAGTGTTCGTAAGAGGTAATGGATGTCTTAGTATTATCTTTTTCTCTTAGTGTTCTTTGTACTCTTAGCATTCCATTAATACATTAATGCACTTCAAAATATTATTATAGGTTCCTTATATATTTTTATTATGACTTTCATATAACTCTTGAAGATTATTACTCTACTTAAATTCTTAAAATTCTCTCTTTACAAGACTTGATTCTTTTATTTATAGTTTTGACATCTTTTAGAAGAAAGTTTATAATTCTCTATATACTTGTTATCTCAAATTAGTAAAGGTAGTTCCAAATTCCTAACTCATCAAATTTTAGCATTTACATCTTTGGAATAGTGTAAATCAACGTAAACCATGCATAGGAGGGTTCCCGTGAAAGACAGGTGGGTCACAATGCTCATGCTTAAATACCAAGTCTTTCCTTAGCCAGAACCTTTCCAAACTGTACTTTCACAGTACACTATCCCGAAATTTATTTCTCATTCTGTATTTACGTGGTACAAAGCTTTATACATAACATAAATGGGTGTATTCCTATATGTGTTAGCTCTCCAACAAAGTTGAAATCAGTCCATTTGCATTGTTCTAGAGTGAGTTACATCTATTTTACTACTACAAGGTCAGATTTAAAGTTTCAAATTTTAGGCTCTACTTTAAAAATTTATATCTTGAGCTAGAAAACTCCGCTTTAGGTGATTCTTTTTGGAGAGTGTTCTATAATGAGTCTAGTTTATATTAAAATTATTTTAATTTCGATATACTTAATATTTTATGAACAGTAGCTTCGAAGTACCTGCTGCCAGAAACAACTAGAATTTCCAGCACCTACCATTTTCATGTCTTAAGTTACCTTTATTAAATCAGGTTTCACATACAATCTTTTCAAGTTATATTTGAGTTTGATAACATCATAAAGGTACTCATAACAAAATAGAACATGTCATATTTAAAAATATATTTTTCAAATAATCATTTAAAACTTTTGACAATAACTCAAACTTGAGGCATTCTATCAAGGTTAGAAGCCAACAATGCTTGAACAATTAAAGATGAAGCTCCTACCTCTTGTGTAGGAGTCTAAAGGGTCCTTTCTCTTCTTCCTTAAGCTTCAACAAGAGTCTTTGGAGTGGATGACCCTCCTTGAATCTTGGCTCTAGAACTTGAATGCTTAAGAAAATATTTCTCACTAGAGTTAAAAATTGTAACTCTTGTGAGGGCTAGTGAAAGTTTGGACTTAGGATTGAAGTGTTTGGATGAAGTTTAGAGGATTAAGAGAAGTTTTTGAAGAACATAAGAAGAATGATAGAATAAGAAAGAAAGAACACTTAGGTAGTTTCTGAATTGAAGAGAGTTTGAGGAGTATTTATAGTGGAAAGATTAGAGAAAAAAACAGAAGATGGAAAGCACTTGGAGCATGATTTATGGAAACATGTTGGCTGAATTTTGGGATGAAAATGCTCCTTGTTTTGTGCAAACACGTTTCCATGTTTTGTGCAAACACGTTTCCATGTTTTGTGCAAACATGTTGGATGAAAATGCTCCATGTTTTATGCAAACATGTTTCCATGTTTTATGCAAACACGTTTCCATGTTTTGTGCAAACACGTTTCCATGTTTTGTGCAAAGATGTTAGTGGATATTCTTGTAATTCCATTCATAGAGTAAGGGTATCTTTGTCATTTAATAAGGCAAGGGTAGTTTGGTAATTTCCTTTACATAGCAAGGGCATTTTCGTAATTTCCACTAAGTGATGGCATTTTCGTAATTCTTTGCATTTTTCTCTAGACATACTTAAGTAGTCTATTTGTTGTGTTTCATAACATTTGTCCAGATTCTCTTGGTTTTACTATCGATAATTAAGATTCTTAGTTATAAATTTAGGGATGTTACATTTCTCCCCTTCTTATTAAAAATTTTGCCCTCAAAATTTGATACAATGAATAGGTTAGGAAATTCTTTTCGCATATCTTCCTCGAGCTCCCATGTGTGCTCTTCCATTCCATCTTGTCCCCAGGCTACTCGGACCAGAGATACAGATTTGTTTCTCAGCTGCTTGATGCCATGATCCACGATCCTCATCGGTGGTAATTCAAAAGTTAAGTCATTTTTTAATTGTATAGTTTCTGGCTCAAACACATGACTGGGGTCTGACTGATACTTTCTCAATTGGGACACATGAAAAACATTGTGTAGGTTAGACAAATTTGGAGGTAATGCAATTTGGTAGGCAGAGGGACCTACCTTTTTGAGGATTTGGAAGGGTCCTAAGAATCTAGGGCTGAGCTTTTTGACTTTCATTGCACGACCTATACCTGTGGTAGGAGTAATTCGCAAGAATATGTGTTCTCCTTCTTGAAATTCGAGAGGTTTCCTTTTCTTGTCAAGATAGCTCTTACCGCCTACTGAGCAAAGTGAGGATTCTTTCCCTAATTCTCCTTATTTGTTTGGTTGTCTCTTCTACCAAATCAGGGCCCAAAATACTTTGCTCTCCCGGGTCATACCAACAAAGTGGTGATTGACACTTTCTACCATACAAAGCCTCATAGGGTGCCATCCCAATGCTAGTGTGGTAACTATTATTATATGCAAACTCAATCAATGGAAGTTGTTTGTCCCAACTTTTTGGCTGGTCTAAGACACATGCCCTTAGCATATCCTCAAGGGTTTGAATTGTTCTTTCTGATTGTCCATCGGGTTTGAGGGTGATAGGCAGTGCTTAGACACAACCTTGAACCAAACGCCTTTTGCAAAGCTCCCCAAAATCTTGAGGTGAACCTTGGATCCCTATCTGAGACAATGGTTTTGGGTACTCCATGGAGCCTTATTATCTCTTGGATGTATAGTGAGCTAACTTTTTCCAAAGGGTAATTTGCTCGAATGGGTAAAAAGTGAGCAGATTTGGTCAATCTATCCACAATTACCCATATGGAGTCATGTCCGGTAGGCGTTCTTGGCAATCCCATCACGAAATCCATGGATATTCCTTCCCACTTCCATTCGGGGATTTCGAGAGGTTGCAAAGACTCAGGAGGGTTTTTGATGCTCTATCTTCACTTTTTGGCATACCAAACATTTTTGCACTATATTTGCTATATCTGCTTTCATCTTTGGCCACCAGAACATCTTTTTTAGGTCATGGTACATCTTGGTTATACCGGGGTGTACACTAAATTGACTCTTGTGGGCTACTTCTAAAATGCTAGCTCTCAATCCTTCTTTTGCAGGTACACAGATTCTCCCTTGGTATCTCCACACTCCTCCCTTGCTAAGTTTTGGAAGATGTAGGAGAAGATCATTGTTGATGTGATGATCATTTTCAAGGCATGCAGGCTTTGGGATCCTCCGGCTTCAACTCTGACATTACGCCCCCCAGATCCCATTCCTTGTATCTCATCCTTTCCATTTCTAAGGGCCACTCACAGTCCTATGGCGCAAATGATGACGATGGTTCATATGATGATGATGATGTCGCTACCACCAACGATGCCGATGCCTAGGAGTTTGCTAGTTTTTATCTAGCTTCATTTTTTTTCATTTTGGATTTTTTTTTTACATTTATTACAATTTGTATGTATTTTATTGTCATTTGCTGTTTGATTTAATCAGTTTACTTTATTCATTTTATTGTTTTCTTGTTTATTATCACTTTAATTGATAATTAAGTTATTTTATAAATAAATAATAAATTACCAATCACTCCATAGTTAAATAGGGAAATTTTTTAAAAAAATTAAATTATTACCGACGGGTACACCCATCAATAATATATCCGTCGATAAAATCGTCAGTAAAAATTTGAAAAAATTATTTTTATTTATTAATAACTTGTCAATAAAATTAAACAACCGTCAGTATAATTTATAATACTTAGTGTACATGTGTCAGTAAACAAGTCCATTACGGACTTAAGGTCCCCTGGGACCCACCCATGTTGCCAAGTCCAGGATTTCGCTAAGTTTGGAGCCTTACACCTCCTTGGAGGGCTCTATGTTAGAGCCACTATCTTGGGATCAAAAGTGCCAATAAATTGCTCTCCAAAGGAAAAGAAATTGACGGGTGATTTTTAACGAATTTTAGAAAACCTCTAAATGTTTTGGTTCGAGCCCCCAAGTATAGAAAATCCTCGAAATTCCGGAATTTGAACTAGAACTCAAAAATTAGATTCTGATTGGTTGGAGTTTTGATTTTTTAGATATTTTATTTGAATCCAATGGGAGGTATTTCTTTATTTACATTTATGTTTTGATTGGTCTAGGACCGCTACAGCGATCACAGGGGTGAGTTTCAACATTTTGGGTGGTTTGGACTGCTATAGCTGTTATAAGTGAAAATGCTCAGGGACGATTAGGTCGCTTGATGACTAATTGTATACACCGCTATACCGGTCCCCCTGAAACCCAAAAATCTCATAAATGACATAGTATCATTTAAAGAACCCTTTTCCTTATAAAAACCCTTCCCCACTCATCCCCCCTTATTTTTTCTCAAACCAGAAACCTTTACCCCTATTTTCTCACATTTTCTCTTAATCCCATTCAAGTTTTGCTTCCCCAAATCATCAAGGTATGTTTATGTTGATAGATTTTAGTCTCTTTTCTTCCATTTCGTTCATGTTCTTAATATGGGTCATTGTTTTCTCTTATTGTTGTCAAGTGGGGGTGCTCCCCCAATGTTGTTAGAGCTAGATTAGAGTTATTTAGGGGTTAATAGAGTTTGATCTTGAGTTTTATGATAGTTATAGTCAACGTTCGTGCCCTCTTGGATGCTTGGAGCTCAGTTGGTATCACTTCCTCCACTCCAAGTGAGTGAGTGTGATCTCATAGCCTTAGTTTCCACATTATAATTATATTTATTGCATTATGGTTGTGAAATATGGGATTTGAGATAAGAAAAAGTATATGGAATGATTTTATATGAAGTTAGAGATAAGATTTTGTTATGGTTTATGATTCTATGAGTTATGGTAAAGTTAGCAAATATTGTAATTTTGACTATGGTATGAAAATGAAATTTAGAAAACCATGAGACCATGATTGATATGTTGAGTGCTATTAAAATGTTTTATATGTTCATGGAAAGATTTATTGCAAAATGTATGATTTAGCAAGATGCTTTTTTTATGAAATATGTCTTAAGGAGCTATGATATTAATATATATACACTCCAGATTTAGATTTCAAGCTATGATTTTGAATATTCAGTTAATATATTTATATGTGTTAGATAAATGTGGGAAACAAGATATGATTCAGCTTTACGAATAAATACATTAGATGATTTCCAAGTTTTATGATTATGAACCGTTTTATTTTGAAGTATGATATTAGAATTATCAAGTATATGAGAATATTTTAATGTAAGAAATGAGTTTAAAACTTCAGTTTTATGTTACCAAGAGGTAAGGAATTCAGTATGATTCTTAGCAACTGCTAGATAATATTCTGTGGGCTTGAAATTGGGATGCCTACAAGTGGTGAACCCTTGGGCTCGATTTTCACAGTCACAATTATTCTAAAACCAGATTGTTAGAGTTATATGAGTTCAGAACTGTCAGAGTACTAAGATTTAGGGGCTCGTGTTCACTTGGGATGGAGTACCCATCCTTTAGATTTAAAATGATTTTATTAAAAGAGCCAGAGTATGATTATAACTTGACATAGAGATTTTATAAATTTCCCCAGTGATTCTAAGAGTAAAGAGCCAAAGTATGATTATAACTTGACTTAGAGTTTAAACCCTGAGAAGAGCCAAAATAGAGTTTTAGAGAAATTATTAATTTTATGATTTAGATATTAGAAGGTAGCTATAGAGAAACAAACAGTGAGTTAACGGCTGGAAAAAATGATTGTTAACCTTAGTACCAAGTTGTCCTTAGGAGCAATCTCACAGAGCAGAGATGGAACCTAGTTAGGTGTCCTATTTGAATCCTTGAGGGGTCCTAGAGATCAGAAAATTCGTTATGCCATGGTTGACATGCATAGCTAGAGAATATATTGTTATGCAATGCATAACTAGAGATCCATGTTTCTCTATTAGAGTATTGTGATTATATTTTCAGAGAATATTTGATTTAAAAGCTATTGTGTTCATATATGGAAAATGATTTTACGTTAGAGTAAGAATTTAAAATGTTTTCTATTGTATATTGTATTATATTAATTGGTTGTTCCATGTGGGTGATGGGTAAAAGCTCACTCACTGAGTTTGTTGACTCACCCATCTCCCTTCCTCTTATAGTTGCAGGTTCAAAGGTGAGTCAGATTCCAATGACATTGACCCAGTTATTCCAATGGTGCATCTTACTTTATAGTAAAGCCTAGAGTAGGACTATGTTAAAGTAAAGTGCTCCAATAGATATGCAAGCAAGATCCTATCCACGCACGTAGTTTGATATATTCTAGTATTTTTCAAATATTAAGCATGTAAATGAAATGTAAATTGTGATTAGAGATTTAGGTGATGAACTAGAGATGAATTTATAATTCATTTTTCAAATATCAATGATTGTTTTGGTTCAAGACAAATCCTTTGTGATAAGACAGTTATGAATCATAGATCAACAGATTTGAATAAGAGATTTCAGAGATTAAATTGTTGAATATTTTCAGTTTATGAAATTGAGTATTATGTTTTAATTGGAGAAAATGTTTATATTCCAAAGAGATCATATTTTAATTATTATATTTATTGATAAATTAAACATATAGAGAGATTCAGCGATCACGAGGCTTTCATGGGGATGAGATTCCTCACGTGCCGATCACACTCCCAAGTCAGGGCATGACATAATTACACCTCCGATGGCTATGGTGACACCTTTTATGTAATTGTACTAATGACTGGGTATTTTATTACCTGTCGGTACACAAGTAAAAAATGATCAATGATTTTATTTACTCGTCAGTAATATTTATCAACAGCATAGAAACTAATGCCCACGTACCCGTCGGTACACCCATCTGTATAAATGCTACCCATAAAAAAACCCATCAATTTCCTGCGCTTTTCTAGTAGTGTCTCGTTGATCTTCTTTGCTTCAGTCTAATCTTGATAGTGATCTTCTCATCGTGACTAAAGACTATGATCATGACTTGCTTTGGGAAAAAATTGTCTTTTTCGTTGACATAGCGCTTCCTGAATGTGTGAATCATTTCCTGAAGATCTGAACTTGGTTTCTAGTGCTTGAAAATCTTTTCTCGTGTATTTACCATACTCAAGTTTACTTTTAGAATTATTTTTCATATCATTTAAAGTTCTGAATCTTTTTAAATGAGATTATAATCATGTTAAAACATGAAATTGCAAAAAATATCTCGTTCATTGAACGCGTATGTTTACGAGAATGGTCATGCTCAAATGCTATAGAAACTCAAGTAAAATATTAGTCCATTCTTCAAAATATTTTAATAAAATTTACTTAGTTGCCACTCAAAACTCAAGCTATAAAGCTTTCTTAAGGGTTCTAGAGCTAACAATATGGACTATATTTGTAAAATATCTCGTAAATTATGATAAGGCATTAATCATGTATATGATGATCTCATGTAATAGTATGAGACAAATAAGCATTTATAAAAATTTGTCATCAAATCTCTTTAAAATTAGACATGATGATACACTTCACATAAATTTTCTCTAAGTTCCACAAATTTGATGAAACTCCAACACCACAATGGTTGTAGATGGAACTTTCCCAAATTTACTTCCTTTCAGAAAATATATCAATCATGCACCCCAATAATATATAATTCAATCATCAACACATAATAATAATGCTCGTTCAATTATGCCAATGCATCCCAATCAATTGTTAGGTTTCAAGGGATTAGGCTCAGCTAATGCCTATGCTCGTGCATAATGGAACATGATCAACAATTCATCAAGTGTGTCACATATACTAAAGTATACATCAACACTAAATTGTAATTCCATAATCTAAATCACAAGCATAATATGCAAGAGATAAGACACTTTAGCATATTTTTTTCAACCATCAACTACATAAGATTATAAAAAAAAAAACTCTTTTAAGTGCATGCCAAACACAATAAGAGGACTAGATCAATTAAATGCATCTTAGCCCTAAAAAAGGCACTTGGCCGAATTGCACATTAAATGGGGGAGAAAAATGCAATTTTCTTTGTTTATCACTTTTTAAGCTTTAAACTCTTTAAAAAAAAAAAAAGTATCTTAAATACTTAAAATATACAGAATATAAGTGTTACAATAATTGGAACAACTTCAAAGCCCAATTTGTGGCCCTTGGCCAAAATCATATGTTAAGGGGCAAAGGAGCTTAAAAATTCTTTCTTTACAAATCTTCTAAGTACCAACGCTTTCAAAAATTATTTTAAGCATGTAAGAAACAACTCATAATTTTTACAATGATTATAAATAAATTTTGGTCTCTTAGGCCCTATGGTTGAATGCCTATGTGTGCATAGCATAGGAGTTCAAAAATTCATACTTTGCATGTTTTCAGGTTCTAACATTCCAAAAAGTAGTTTCAATACATAGAACTGAAAATATAATTTTTACATAAAATAAAAGCAACTTTAGGCCTATTCTTTGTACTATGACCAAATACACACAAACATATAGGATTATATGGTTGGATTTAAATTTTATGTGTTTATATGAACTTTATATTAATATGATATTCTTGATCTTCTATGTTTGATTTGATAGCATGTCTGTTATTTGGAAAAATCATGTTTGTGAGGCTGTAGCAGTAAATCCTAAGGAGAAGTAGAAAGGCTAATCCAACCATGCTTCCACAAAATGATAAAATAAAAGATAACATAAGGCTGTGGCTAAAATCAAACATAGTTGGATTAGTATTATAATAATGATATTTAATTTGAGTAAACATATTTAACTTAAATATAATCATATAAGTCTATGAAACCTGAAGGGGATGATATTTAGTTTGGCTAAAATTACGTTTTGTTCATTTTCTTACTGCTTTGCTAACCATGACTCTTTACCCTTAATGTCTTCTTCCTCCTTTGAGGAAGAAACTAAACTCATAGTATCTTCAAAGAAGAAATTTCATTTGAACATATCAATCGAGATTTGGATAATTGACAAATACCTAGAATCCCAGAAAATTCACTTTACAAACCAAAGGAATCCTCTTTTACAAAATCTAATTATGTAATTTGAACTGTAAAAAAGGCAATCCCGATAGAACAAACTGAAGATATATGTTTTCCAACTATTATCTAAAACATCTATCAATTATCACAAAGAAAAATATCACTTCCTACATATTGAATGTGTTCAAGTGGCACTCAAACCCTTAATTGGAGATATGCTAAATGTATTAGCCCTCTTTTGTCCAAGAGATGCTAGGTGTAATCAATTTGAAGACTTCCTATTAGGAAGAATAGAAACAAGCCAAGTTCAAGACCAATCTTCTGTAAATGTTCCCCAGATAGAACAAATAGTCTTAAAGATAACAACATAATGGATGTTCTTACTCTCAATCTTCAAATGGATGGAATTGATATAAAACCCGAATCAATTCCTATAGCCAGGCTCTATAGTGTCCAATACAGAGCCCTAAGTGGTAATGAACTCTACCACTTCAATAGTTCTCAAAGATTAAACATCAAGAGAAACAACTGTGCTTATCAACTGACCTAACAAAGGCCAATGTCATAGTTCCAAGAGGCTATTGTCTGTAGTGATATAAAGCTTACCAAAAAATAGGTCACCCATAGACCAACTGTAACATCCCCTTCCACTTTATGGATTGACGACTGTCCCCACAAACCAACACGGGTCTTTTCAGCATGCTTTGTGTAACATCCCCAAATTTATAACTAAGATAAATATTAATCTTAATTATCGATAGCAAAACTAAGAGAATCTGGACAAATGTTATGAAACACAACAAATAGACTACTTAAGTATGTCTAGAGAAAAATGTAAAGAATTACGAAAATGTCATCACTTAGTGGAAATTACGAAAATGCCCTTGCTATGTAAAGGAAATTACCAAACTACCCTTGCCTTATTAAATGACAAAGATACCCTTACTCTATGAATGGAATTACAAGAATACCACTATCATTGTCTAATTACAAAAATATCCTTGTCTTAGTTAAAGAAATTACTACAATGCCATTTGCACAAATTCCTACACTTGTCTTTAGACAAGAATGAATCTAAGCCATTGGATTAAGATGATAACACAATAATTTAACCACATACATCATTTCTGAATCACATACATGCACTAAAGGTTAGAAAATCTCCACTAACATCTTTGCACAAAACATGGAAACATGTTTGCACAAAACATGGAAACAAGTTTGCACAAAACATGGAGCATTTTCATCCAACATGTTTGCATAAAACATGGAAACATGTTTGCACAAAACAAGGAGCATTTTCATCCAAAAATTTAGCCAACATGTTTCCATAAATTATGCTCCAAGTGCTTTCCTTCTTCTGTTTTTTTCTCTAATCTTTCCACTATAAATACTCCTCAAACTCTCTTCAATTCGAAAACTCCCTAAGTGTTCTTTCTTTCTTATTCTATCATTCTTCTTAGACTTTTCTTGATCCTCTAAACTTCATCCAAACACTTAAATCCTAAGTCCAAACTTTCACTAGCCCTCACAAGAGTTACAATCTTTAACTCTAGTGAGAAATATTTTCTTAAGCACTCCAGTTATAGAGCCAAGATTCAAGGAGGGTCATCCACTCCAAGGACTCTTGTTCAAGCTTAAGGAAGAAGAGAATGACCCTTTTTTAGACCCTACACAAGAGGTAGGAGCCCTCACTTTGGTTGTGTAAGCCATGATGACATCTAACCTTGCTCATGGTTAGGATACCATCAAGCTTATGTTTGTTGATAAAAATGTTTCAAGGGGATATTGTATAAATATTTTGTGAAACCCCTTGTTCCATTCTGCTTCCAAAGTGATATTATGTTGCTTTCATGCTCAAATGATGCTTGAAATATGTTGTGTGATCCTTGTGTTAAAATAAGTGACATAAAACATGAAAATGGTAAGTGCTGGATTTTTGGCTATTTCTTGCAGTAGGTGTTCCGAAATTTAATACTCATAAAATATGAAGTATCTTGAAATAAAAATATTTTTACCATAAACTAGACGCATCATAAAACACTCTCCAAAAAGAATCACCTAAAACGGAGTTTTCTAGCTCAAGATATAAATTTTTAAAGTAGAGCCTAAGACTGAAACTTTAAATTTGACCTTGTAGTAGTAAAATAGGTGTAACTCACTCTAGAAAAATGGAAATGGACTGATTTCAACTTTGTTGGAGAGCTAACACATATAGGAATACACCCATGTATGTTATGTATAAAGATTTGTACCACGTAAATACAGAATGAGAAATAAATTTCGGGATAGTGTACTGTGAAAGTGCAGTTTGGAAAGGTTATGGCTAAGGAAAGACTTGGTATTGAAGCGTGTCCATTGTGACCCACCTCTCTTTCCTGGGAACCCTCCTATGCATGGTTTACAGTTGATTTACACTATTCCAAAGATGTAAATGCTAAAATTTGATGAGTTAGGAATTTGGAACTACCTTTACTAAGCCGAGATAACAAGTATACAGAGAATTATAAACTTTCTTCTAAAAGATGTCAAAACTATAAATAAAAGAATCAAGTCTTGTAAAAAGAGAATTTTAAGAATTTAAGTAGAATAATAATCATCAAGAGTTATATGAAAACCATAATAAAAATATATAAAGAACCTATAATAATATTTTGAAGTGCATTAATGTATTAATAGAATTCTAAGAGTACAAAGAACACTAAGAGAAAAAGATAATACTAAGACATCCATTACCTCTTAGGAACACTAGGAACTCAACTTGATAACTTTGGTTGCTTAAAATGAATCATTTATGAAAATGTTTACTATGAGATTTACATGATATTATCCATGTTTCATGAAGTGAATTATAGTAAAGTGAATGTATGGTGATGAGTTATGAAATGATGAAGATGAATGATTGATTGCCCATGATTTATTGTGATTACATGATGATATGCATACATTCATTTTCAAAGGAAATAATAAAAGTAAAGTTTGAAAAAGTAGCAATGAAAGTCTGGAAAAGTGGACTTGAGCTAAACTCATGGCTTAACCCCCTAAACCGTTGAGATCACGGCAACGGAAAGGAAACCAAAAAGGTTGTGGCGACGGCCACAAAGATGAGCTCATTACCCTTTTAGGGTGGTCTAAGGCATTGATGCATTCATCCCGTGAGTAATTAAGAAATATGTTGATCACTAAACAAGTAAATGTTGAGGATGAGTAATCATGAAATGCATGCAGCTCCTAAATGATTATTGCTTATTAGTGGTTTTACATGATATGCTTATATGTGTGCTTGATGAAATACTGAATGGATATTTCTGCTAATGTTCAAGATTAGTTTAAAAGTAACTGCACTTCGGCTAATCACGTTTGTGAAAGTTTGATAATTGAATTCTTATCTGTTCACCTTTTTATAATAAACCCGAAGTGACTGGGACGACAACGATGACACTTTTAGTACAAGTAGGAACTCCTACTGAGAAATCATGTATTTCTCACTCCTATGTTTATTTTCCGTTGTCGTTACTGCAGAGCAGATGTGTCCACCTAAAGCAACAAAGGTGTAGTGAGGAAGGAGGTAGCACGTGAAGATTTCAAACCGTTCAAGTAGGAGCATTCCGAGCTTTAGTTACATTATAGTTTGTGAGAAACAATTAGTAATAGTAGAACTTATATTGTTATTTGTAATAACTTATCAGTATGATATATGCCCTGTTGTGACTTATGTATTAAGTGATTATATTCCAGTTTATGTGATAATAGTTCTACACTTAGTCTCTTATTCCGCTTATTTAATTAAGTGCGCAATGTAACTTGATTATTGTCTATAAAAGCGCTATGTATTTCACTTCTCGTTACAGGCTTAAGTTTTCAAAAAAATTAATTTATTTAAAGAAAAAAAAACTTCCACTATTTTTCTAAGTTAATTTCAAAAGAAAATAAATACAAGGCAAAAGTGACAACTAATAGAATCCAAATGTGAACTTAAGCACAGTGGGGTTCTATTAGGGTGTTACACTTTGTCCTCACTCATACGCTTCCTAGGAAAACTTCCTAGGAGGTCACCCATCTCAAAATTACCCCAAGTTAAGCACGCTTAACTGTGGAGTTCTTTCAATTTAGGCTACCGAAAAGAAGATACATCTTGTTGGTATAGGTAGTACAAATCAATTCATATAAGCCCTCCACAAGTGTATAGTCTCATACCTATACAATCTTAGGATCCCTCTCATTTAGGTGTGTAATCGGTTCATTCATGTACCCCTCCACTTAGAGGACCTTGGGAAGAGCCGCTCCTTGTCCGTGCCTTCTTTTGCACCGGCAATCACTCCTCGCCCTCGTCCCCGGGAGTTACATGCCCACCAGCTTCCGCCTGGTTCGTCCTTGAACCACACCGTACTGGGAGAAGTGCAAGCTTTGATACCATTTGTAACATCCTCTGCTGCTTTATGGATTGACGAATGTCCCCACAAACCAACACGGGTCTTTTTAGCATGCTTTGTCCTCACTCGCACGCTTCCTAGGAAAACTTCCGAGGAGGTCACCCATCCCAAAATTGCCCCAGGTCAAGCACGCTTAACTATGGAGTTCTTTCAATTTAGGCTACCGAAAAGAAGATGCATCTTGTTGGTATAGGTAGTACAAATCAATTCATATAAGCCCTCCACAACTGTATAGTCCCATACCTATGCAGTCTTAGGATCCCTCTCATTCAGGTGTGTAATCGGTTCATTCATGTACCCCTCTGCTTAGAGGACCTTGGGAGGAGCCGCTCCTTGTCCGTGCCTTCTTTTGCACTAGCGATCACTCCTCGCCCTCGTCCCCGGGCATTACACCAACACCAGTGGCCCCTAGACCAACACCAAGCATTAGAGAAAATAGACAATTTGAAACTAGAAATGTAGAGCTAGTTTTTGATAGGGATACATCCTTAGAACAAGAAAAAAAGGGCATTCCCTAGTATGGTAGAATATGTTGATGGGACTAGTTCAGAAAGAATTAATCCTTTTTTTACATCTAGACTAATGCTTGATTTTGAAAGAAGAAGCTCATTCTCTCATGAACCATTTTTGAGGACAGAAGACTTCTATGAAGTGATCTCTAGGAAATCTTTCTCCAAAAGTTTTCAAACATCTCTACCAACAATCGGACTCCAATGGTTAGATACCTCATCAAGATTTTCCCAGCCAACATATAAGAAGGAATAAGATGACCAAAAGAGTCAATCCAATTCCTAACTTATTCTTCTATTGATGAACCTAATGATGATTGAATTCGTTATAGATAAGAAAACCCTTAGAAAAACTTTTATTCAGAGGAATCAGCACCTCAGAGGAAATGGTTTTTCCAAAATTATCAAAAGTACACTTAGGAAACAAATTCAACTGGAATGCTACAAGTTCCTTAAAGAACATATGAACATAATTCAACTCAATGTTAGTAGTGGTTACTACTGACAGTCATTCACTACCTTGGTAACCAAAAGAGGCAGATACTTATGTACCTTGCTGTACAAAGCTCTTTACATTAAAGTAACCAAAACCTGTTCTTGAACTCCATGTACCATATCAAGCCTCTCCGGTCCATAATTCACCAATGAAAAAACAAATTAATAATATAACTGAGTTTACTAAAATATAAGCATTGAAAAAAAAAAAATCTCATTCGTGACATCAGCTACGCCTCAAGAGCAAAAGGAGTCTGGAGTAGATCGTATGGAGCCCACAACGCATCCAACGGGCAAGGCCTGTTGGCGTCCAGCCTGACCCACGGCTTCCCCTTCCCACTCCAATGCAGCAGACTCACGGGGCCCGGATGAAGGTCACGACAAAGCCCACGAAAGTTATCCCCGCCGAGCCCATGCTGGTTCCACCGGTGATCCACCGGCGCAATCCTCCCGGCGAAAACCAGCAAGAACGGCGGCAGCGAGCCCAGCTCGTAAATCCTAATCCTCTTCTGTAGCTCCATCCACTCCTGAATCCTCGTGGTGTAGTCACCGGCCCGCCAACGCGCGAGGTCGATGACCATCACGCCGGTGTTGAAGTAGCAGGGCCTGCGACCCGCGAAGGTGCCCGAGAGCGAGGGGTTGGACCAAAACGACGGCGTAAAGTAGGCAGAGAAGTTAGCGCTGCAGTACTCAGGCGCGGCGAGGACTGCTTGGGAGCCAAGGGGCGTGGCAGCGAGTTTGGCAATGTCGTCGACAAGGACCAGGTCGGAGTCGAGGTAGACGACTTTGGTGACGCATTGGGGGAGGAGCTCGGCGAGGTAGGAGCGGGCGTAGTTGAGGGGGCAGTCCAGGGCGGAGCGGATGGCTGTGGAGATGAGACCGGCGGCAGCGGCGTCGTCGAAGGGGTAGATTTGGAAGTTGAGGTAGGGGAAGGAGTCGGCGAGGGTGAGGTTGAGGGCGGCGGCGGAGGAGGAGGAAGCGGCAGAGATGAAGTGGAAGACGATGTTTTCGGGGCAGGAGGAGTGTTGGAGGGTGGAGAGGATGGCGCCCATGGAGCCGCGGAGGTAGGCCGCGTCGAGGGTCATGGCCACGTGGATGGCGTTCAGGGAGCAGGTGATGCTCGAGTGGCTGCGGATGGAGGCGCAAGTGGGAGAGTTGTAGAATTTTGGAGCTTCCTTGAAGCGTTGAGTGGTGGTAGTGGTGCTGCTGGATGTGTGTGCGGAGAAGACGAGGACGACGCAAATGAAGAAAATGAAGGGGAAGGTGTCGTGGGTGGAGGAAGTTTTTGCTATCGTAAGTGCCATTGTTAAAGGTTTTGTGTATCTGTGGCTGTGGTGAATGTTGGATTTGAAGGTGAGAGTGAGTGTGTGAAGGGTTGATAAAAAATATTTCAAGGTACGGAAACTGGAAAGAGACAGAGGGAGGAATAGGAGGGTGAAGGAGTGAAGGAACACTCTTGTGTTTCTGCTTGGCTTTCAACCCACGTTGGTTCAAAATGGGAGCCCACTCAAAGCCTAGCCAATGATCGTCTGTCTTGAGAAATTTTTGTATATTTCATAGCGACAGAATTTCTCAAATTTCTGGATTATTATTCTTTTTACCTTACATTCTAAATCCTTATTTATTTTTGTTATTACGTTGCGATAATGTCTTTGTTTGTTTTTTTTATTATGAGAAATGTTATTTGAACACTTTATATTATTATTGTTATTGTTGGATATTCTAGATCTTTTATGTGCGTAATATTGATAATACTGATAATACTTTTTTTTTTGTGAAAAAATCGTTCTGCTCTAAATTTTTGACGATATATCTAATAATGATTTAATAAACAATATTTATGTTTAACCAAAGAAAAAGTATGTTCCCCTTTTAATTGCTTTTCCCACTATTTTCGGTGAGAAAAACACTTGAAGAAAATAATATGTGTAAAGTCGAAGTTACCTCTTCGTAAAACACTATTAAAATTGTAACGTGATTGACTGGTAAAGATTTCTATTATCTAAAATCAGATAGTATTATTCTATCTATAAGGACAACTGATCACTTATTTGTATTCCTATTAACCAAACTTCAAGTTTCATCTCAAATAAAACGTAGATATAATTTAAGAAACAGCATTTCCTTTATTTTCCCTTTTGGTACATAAGGACAAAATATCAGTAAGCTAATCGAAAAATGTAAGAAAAAGCCGACTGAGCCATCCCCCATCGGGGTTAAAATAAACAAAAAAAAAAAAACTGAATAAAATAGGTTGACTTCATTTTGTGCTTCTAAGATCTAATTTTGTTATTTATTAATAGCGAATCTTCTTTCCCGTTTAGTCATTATTAGGTGATTTTAAGTTTAGTCGCTTTCATTCATATTCTCTAGTTGAGCCATCCATTTCTGGTGAAAGACCCAGATCGGCGTTTAATAACTTGCTTCTCATACAATTATATGTATCCCCAAATTGTTGGCGAAGAAAAATAACTTCATGGCTTTTCCATAAAGTGAGAAAAGGATATAAGCGGGCCAAACACTATATTTTGAATAAAAACTTTAAAAGAATCGGTCTTTAAATTCTCTGATATTATATTTTTTTTCCTACTTAATTCATTCTTAATCAATATGAAATTTCACTTCTCATACAACAAACTCCACAAAATCTGTGAAGTCAAGTAGTAAATCTGTCAAATGAGTAGCAAAACAAGGTTGATCAAATTTATATCATGATTTTAATTAGACGAATTAAAACCCCAAGCGGCTCTATCTTAAATTGTATGTCGGGTAAATTGATTCTTCCAAAAAAAATTAGACAAAAATCATTTTTTCTAGAAATTTTTTTTGACAACTCTAGTTCTTTCATTACAGGGATTAATTTGAACTTTTCATGATTCTTGAGAGGCTAATTTTTCATTTTCATTGGAAAGGACTAATTTATTCAATATTTTTAATTGACATAAGCTCCTTTTGATATTTGTTTTCTTGGGGACCAATTTGTCCAATGCAATATTCAAAAGAAGCCAATTTAGAAGTTTTGTATAATTTGTCATCGACTACAAAAATTAACTGAAGACAAAGCATCACATTAAACTTCTATGCATACTATATTAACTTTTTTTCCTTTCATATTGATAGAAGTTTAGATTGAAGGGGAAACTCGTCTCAAACAGTTCATGGTTAGGGCATGTAACACCCTAATATTTAACATAACACGCTTATGACGTATTTGAGATAAATAATAGATATTACTCTTTGTTCTAGTTACAAGACATCACTTTTCTAAAATACTTAGCAAAATATAGGTAATTTTTTTTTTTGAATATGTTAAAACAAAATATGAGCCTTACGTACATAAGTATACTACATCGTGCGATTCGTATACAAATAACATAATACCACAATTATATATAAACATAATAGATTTAATATAATCATCATAGTCACCATTCACATCCCATACAAATAACATAAATAACAAGTAGCATAACACCCACCAATAAAGGTTGGGTTGGTACAATAATCCAAGAGTTATGTAAATAGAGTACATGAAAAGAAACATAAATCAAAGTATTAAAGATCTCTCTCCTCCCTTAAGTCTACCAAGGTGCACCCATGTAAGATAACCTTAAAATAAAGAAGCAAAAGAAGGTTGTCTATTGTGTAAGCTCAAACACTCCCACGAGGTCCATCTTCAGCTACTAGGGATGTCCCCACTGGGAGGGAGGAATGTAACCAATGAAGCGCGCCAGCTCCTTGGGAGTGCTAAGATGCAGAGTGGGACGGGCATGGGCTCCGTGACGAGGGTGAGTGGCTCCTCGCACTGGACCTCTGACCGTGGGATCTCTGTCGGAACCTCCTCCGATCTCCATGAGAACAGTTAGGGCAGAACCTCTAGAAGAGTGCTGGGATGGTGACTCCTCCGAAGGGTCTGTCTCGGGCTTGGGCGAGCGGGGTGGCGAGTGGGGGACATACTCAGGATAACCTTGGACAGACGAAGCAGAAGTATGGGTGGGGCGAATATGCTTTCCACGAGGGCGAGCGTGCTAAAAAATCATGTCCTCGGGGTATGGGGTGGCAGGAGAGAATCTATAGCTGATGACGGGATGTGAAACGGGCGCACCATGAACACAAAAAGTCAAACTGAGCATCAACCCATAAAATGATAAGACTGGTGCATAGGGTCGAAGTGAAACTCCTAGGTAGGAGTGTCAACGTATAGCACGAATGTCGCCATCAACCTCTGAAGACGTGACAGAAAAAAGAAAGAAAGAGGGATGAGAAACTTAACAAGAATCTCAGTAGGGTACTCTCCTCCCAATGCATGTCATCATCTACGTCCTTAGGAACCTTGGATTTATTATGAAAACAGTGAGCATGCGTAAGGTTTATTTTTATTAAGTTCCAAAGCCCATTATCCAAGGTTCGTATCTTTTAACATGATTCTTGATGTTATGAATACATTACATTATATCATGAGTGCATGTCCATGCCATGTGCAACATATCATAAATTCATACTAAATAAACGAAGCATAAGAACATATAATCACATGAGTGACATAAAAGAAACATGCATCCTTTATATGAATCTTTTCTCTTTTATCATCTTAGGTGACTTGAGTTAATTATTCTTCTTTCTATGGGGCCACCCTAATACTTTCTCCTTTTAAGAGTTTCTAGGTTATGAGCTCATACCTAACTAGTCGTTACTAGTCTATATTTATCCTATGATAAGCAATTTCTTGACTCCCAGAGTACGGGTTAGGAGGCATAGGAACAACTTTCATAACCACTAATACCTGGAGTCCAAAGAGTCCTTTTGGATCACCTCTCATAACCATTAATTCCTAGAGTCTAGAGGATCATTTCCATGTGTTTTACGTCACCTTTAAAACTTAGCATGTTATTTAGATATGCAATCATAATCCATAAATATATTCATTATTCATAACATATCATGTGATAATTCATGTTTGGAAAAATCTCATCATTTATCTAGTTTCACATATTTGGCGAAGATCCGGTAACATAATGACTAGAAACCGGATTTCCCCAAATTTGCTTCATGCCCTACATTCACATATATCATGCATCTCAATAACTCAAATCATAGCATGTCATTCAAGTCACGTAATCACCACTTATTTTCATGCATCCATTAGCATATATCATCATTATTTCTATTGAAAGTTAAACATGCTCCTACCCAGTATGCTAGAATTATGGATCGAACTCAGCTAGTGCACATGCAATGCTTATCAACATAAGATATACATACACAGGTAGGGCAGTAAAGATTATCATCAAGCATTTTATATGAAAGTGTACCCGATTTATCGCAATCGCAATATAGTCTTGCACGGGTTAAAACTTACGACCCGGTTTGACCTAATTACTGAAATTAATTCTTTAAGCACCTAAGGGACCTTCCCCAAAAATTTTCACCAACATAAAACCTCAAACATTTTCAAATATTGCTGGACAGCTTTGGGCAGCGTTTTAAAAAAAAGCAGTTTCGGGGTTCTAGAAATCGCGTTTTTGACTCTTTTTAATTATCGGTTTTTCCTAAGACCCCAAAATTAATTCTTACCTCCACAAATGGGAATTTTACACATAAAATCAATCTCAAACAGAATTCTCATCAAAATAATTTACCAAGATAGTAGGTATTGGAGTCTCAAAACACATTTTTGGTCCTTTCTAGTCTCTAGTTTTTCCTCAAGATAAAGAATTGGATCCTCACATCAACTATTAATGATTAATACACATTTAGATCATTTTGAACAATATTTTCCAGAAATTAAATAAATGGGGCAGTAGCCAAAAATCCATTTCTTAAAAGTACCCGAAAATGGTTTCTTTGACCTGTTCTTGTTATTAGTTTACCTTAGGATGCCAAAAACAATTTTTACAACACTTAATACCAAGTTTTACATCTTCTAACCTCTCCAAACAGCATCAAACAGAAAAGGAAATGCCAAAACAGTGGCCAAAAGTTTGTGTACTAATAACACATAAAATCATAGTTTTACTTTTCATTGTAGCAAGATTTCTAAGAAAACTTCTAAGAAAATTCTAAGACATAGAGGTTGAGCCATAAAATCAAATAAAACTCATCTCAAACCTCAATATTTTGGCATGGCCGAAATGCACATGCATTGAGTGTAGCCATGATTTAAAATTTCATTCTAGATCCAAGGACAAGTTTTTGAGCTTTAAGACCTTTTAGGTGACAACTTGGAAATAAACATGCTATGCATCATATTTTTTTATCTTCAAGATATAAAAGTGATAGCTCAAAAATAAATATGCTATGCAAATCCATTTTTATCTTCAAGATTAGAGTGATCACACAAAAGTAAACATGCTATGCAACTTATTTTTATCTTCAAAGTTAAGGTGATGACATTAAAAGTAAACATGCTATGCACTTCATGTTTATCTTCAAGCTATAAGGTGATGGCTCAAAATATAAATATGCTATGCAAACTCATTCTTATCTTTAGATTTAGGTGATAGCATAAAAATAAATATGGATGCAAGCTCATTTTACATCTTGTTCACTTAAAGCTCAAAAACCTTACAAGATTAGTTTCTTGCTCCTAGTAGATCTTAAACATTAGTAAGATTTAGAGTCCATCCACATCATGGTTCCAAGAACTCTATCTCTTGGACTCAGCATTAAGCTCAAAACAAAGAACAAAGAGAAGAAAATAACTAACAACATTTCTTTTCCATGTTTCTCTTTGAAACCGAAAATAAAAAGGAAATGAGAGATGAAAACTGAAAAAGCAATAAACCAAGAAGATCAAGATCTTAGGCTTTAGAGATCTTAAGGTTGGTGATGTCAAACCTGTAACGCCCCAGTTTTCTGTTAGAGTGAAAATAACCAAAATGCCCCTGAGGTCAGAGGAAAGCCGGTCCGGCAGTACTCGAAGGGAAAACTCAATGTTGGAAGGGGATTAGATGACTTGTGTACCTTCCCGGGATCGAAAATCTCATTTTCCGAGTTTTCGGCTCAAAATGACCAAAATGCCCTTGCGGTGTTTTACTCGTTTGCAAGTGCCGGATGAACCCGAAACTTCTCCACATGGTTTTAAAAGGCGTTTTTATGTAGTCTATGACTTTAGTTTTGGTCCCAGAGGTCCCGAGTGAAATTAGTGCAAAATTATGATTTTGCCCCTATTTTCGTGTTTTTACACTTAATCGCGTGATTAAGCAAACCTAAGCAATATTAGGCTCTAATCGAAGATTAATTAATTTCCAAAATTAATCTTGAGTCAAAATAATTTATTAAAGTTGATTAGAACCTAAAAGTGCTTAATTACAACTTAAAATCTTATTTTAAATTCAAGATTCCTAGTTATGAAATCTTAAATAGTATTTTCTCTCTCCAATTCCTTAAATCATGGAATTTTTTCTACATTGTTTTATTCAAAAAATGAATTTAAAATCTCCTAAATATGTATGAGTACTCCTTAATCATGTCATAAAGGTTCCTAATCACATTCTTAGTCACCTAAACTTATGCTTAATGACTCCTAACCTTGCACCTAAGCTAATACACCCCTAAACACATCACTAACACACAATTACATGACCAAAACTCCAAAGACCTGGCCGAAATTCATACCCCATTTTATCACAATTTAATTTTATTTCACACTCCAAAGACCATGCTTCCACCTCACAAAGAACCATGCTTTGAGTCATAACCTCCATGCTTTCATCCATGCTTCATATGACCACTTCTAGAAGACTTTTTCTCTCATTTTTGTGGCTCAAATTCAGCAAGCCCTCCTTGCCTTCTAGAAGGGTAATTTTAAATTCAAACAAAGGGAAATTACCATACTTGAAGTCATACCTTGCACCATGACTTCCATACCTCAAACCATGCTTTGAATGACCACTTTGAGGAGATATTTTTCTCCCCCAAAGGCTCCAACATTTCGTTCACTCCCCCCCCCCCCATATTTCAGCTCCACATTTCAATTTTCAACCCATAATATATATAGCAAAGTGTAAAGAAATCTCACACTTTTACCATTTGCTTTTTTGTTTGAGTTTGTGACCAAAAAAGCTCTCTTACTTTCTCTCAACCCCAAGTTCTTCTCCACCACTTAGAAACTCTTTCCACCACCACAAGCCACCTCAAACCACCACACCACCACCATAGATCATTATCTAAACAACCAAGCTTCCTTTCTCAAACACAAAGCTCACATAAAACACTTTTCTTTCCTTCTCTACCCTCCTTGGCCGAATCTTGTTCTTCACGTTGGAAGGAGATTTTCTTTTCATCCTCACCCCAAAGATCAAGCATTTGTCTTCACACTTGGTAGGGAGTTTCTTTTCAAACTTTGTCTTACTAAAAAAAAATGTGTTTTCTCTTGGTTTCTGTTTGAGTTTTCCTTTATATTCCTTTTCTTTTTTTCCATTTCGGCCTCTTGGCCTTTTCTTCTTAAACATGATAGCTTGATGACGAGAGTTTCTAGATGATGACCTTGTGTTCATCTCAAAGAAACCTCTAAAACTTGAGTTTTGTTTCTTGATCTAGCAAGATTTTGGTTTTTCTTCCCTTTTTACTTCCTATATGATTCGGCCTCCATGTGCTTTCCTTTAAAGGTTTTGTTAAAAATTTTAAAGTGTTCTTATATTTATTTCATCTCTAAACATAATGTTGTTTTGGTTCTTACTTCTTTGAAGTTTTGTTTTCTTCTAAAAGTTTACTTCTTTTTGAGCTTGATGATGATGTTCAAGAACCATGTAGTTCCTTTGAGAACTTGGTTCAAGAACTCTAAAGCTCTCTTTGTGATGAGATGAGTGTTGGGTTGAGATTTGTTTTTCTCTTTAAAAGTCTCATATGAGCTCTAAGTTAAGATAAAAGACTTTGCATCCATGTTTACATTTTATGTGATCACTAAATGCTTAAGATTAAATAATGAACTTGCATCTCCATATTTATGTTTATGTTCTCACTAAATTTCTAAGATAATAAGGAGTTGCATAGCATATTTATTTTATGTCCTCACCTCTAAATAAAGACTAAAATAAAGTGCATTGCATATTTACTTTTACGTCACAACTTAAGATGATTTAGAGCTCAGACTTGCCCTTTATTTCCTCAAACAAAGGCTTGAAAAAAATGTTTTCTTTAGGTTATGATTTTGACCTTAGGAGGTTTACTTTGTTACAAGTACTAAAGTCTATATTTCATAATTTTTCTAAGTTTTGATGAGTTCAAGAAATATCTAGAAACAAGTTTTATGAATTTAGAACCTCTTGAGACTAATTTAAAATAGCCACTGCCTCTAAAAGTATTTTGAGGATTTTATTTGGTAAAACTAGTTATCAATGAGTTTTGAAAGCTTTAAAAAGGTTCCCAAGAGAAACTAGTATTTTATGTGTTCTAGAAATCAAGTTTTATCTCTTGTTTGTTTGGAGATGATTTCGGTTTTGCCTTGCTTGCTATGCTCACTGGTATATGCTGTTTTGGTGATGATAATATGAGTATAATCATGTATATTTGATGTTAAAATTTATATGTGAGAGATAAGAGAAGTTAGTAACTAGAAAAGAATTAATTTGAGAGTTTTAGATCCCTTAGTAAATGATTTTTCTGGATTCTGTCCAGCATGGTTTAGAAGTGATAATCATGGATTTAAATTAGTTTAAATGTGTAGGAATGACTCATAATTGGTTTAGGACTTAATCTTGATGCCTTAGGAGCAAACCGAACTTAGAAAGGGTCATTGTTATGATTCCTAGGTACCCGTAAAGTTAGAATTTTTGATTCTGCATTCTTGAGATTTAGAGATGTTTATGATCATAGTATTGAGTGAGGAATACTTAGATATGAGCTTATAGGTACCCGAGAGTTTAGGGTATGATAATTTATAACTTAGATTGTGAGTTAACGACCTTAAGGGTCAATGCATAAGACATTAAGAGATTTTCTCACTTTTAGCTTGGTAATGCAAGTGTGATATGTTGATATGCATGATGTGATGATATATGAGGTGTGATGTGTGATACACGAGCATTATTTATATGAGTTATGATGATGTGATCTTTTATGATGATGCTATGATGATGTAGAAATTGATTATGAATTGTTGAGATGTTATGTCTACCATGTTTGTCAAAATTGAATGAGAGAGAGTATGTACCCCTTCTTTTGCCCTCTTAAAAATATAGTGAAAACTAGTTAGGTTTGAGCTCATTGAGGCAATATGGGTGTTTACGGTTGGATTTGGGTGTATTTGGTTGGACTTGATAATGAGAATAATTTGGTGATGAGTATAAACATAGTTGAGCTCATTCCTAGGCGATAGGGTGTGTTTGTTTGGATTTGGTGATGAGTATGAATATCGCCGGGCACTGGTGTTTATGGTTGGATTCGGTGATGAGAAAAGAAAGTGGTCTTTGAGAGAAAGAACTCAAGAGTTCGAATGTGAGGAAAGAGATGCGATGTCTCTTTTCAAGTCACATAGTCATGAGTAAAGAAAGAACTAATCCTAAATTACCCCTTCTTTGCTTTCTTAGAAATCTAGTGATGACTAGTTAGGTTTGAACTCGTTTGGTTGAGCTCAATCCTAGGCGATATGGTGTATTTAGTTAGTTTTGGTGATGCGTATAAATATCACCAGGCACTGGTGTTTATGGTTGGATTCGATGACGAGAAAAGAAGGTGGTTCTTGAGGAGAAGAACTTAAAAGTTCAAGTATAAGAAAAGAAAAGAGGAAAGTTCTGTACTGTTTATGCCACTTATCTGTTACTTGATGTCATGATTTTATTGAATTGTCTGCATAATGTATTGCCATGCATTCATCCAATATTTGCGGAATTCATATCGTTAAGATCCATACTAAAAGACACCCACTTCGGATAATTAGATTTGAAATTTAAAAGTTAAACCTTATGCATGACCACCTTTTTATAATTAAAACCGAAGTGGGTGGGGACGATGACGATAACACGTGTGTTGGAGTTGGAATTTCTTACTGAGAATCTTGAATAAGTTTCTCATCCCTCTCTCTCTTTTCTTCCGTGTAGTCTCCAGACGAAGATAATGGTGTATCTCGTGACGTAGTTCATGATTTCTACTAAAGCATGGGCATGAAGCATACCGTATGAGTCGAGTTGGTGGGATGCAATGGACACACGCAGATGCCGCTTTAGTTTTATAAATTATAGAAGTGTATTTCTATTGAAGCGATAATAGGACTATGATAGTCGTAAATTATGTATCTATGATAATATGTTTATGTTGTGATGTAATGGACAATGTTTGTGTTTTGTGACCATGAATGATATGATATCCCTTTTCTGTATGTTAGTCTTTGTTACGATATACGCGGCTCTCACTTTGATTTATATTTTAAAAAAAAAATTTTACCCATATTTCCGCTAAGTATTTTCATAAAAGAATGAGACTAAGAAGTAATAACCTAATGATTAACCTAATGTGTTCTAGAGTATTGGGTTAAAAATTAGGATGTTACAAAACCACTATCAAAGATACTCATCATCAAGCTATGATCTAAACTCATATCAACAATAAAAACCAAAATCTAAGAGGAAAAAGAGATGAGGCTGAAAATAAAGTAAAACTAAGGAACCAAGCCTTTGATTTTAGAGGCCTCAAACATGATGATATCAAGACCACCACCAAGAGCTCTCATCATCAAACTATGGTTCCAACACTTTATTTATAACCAAGAACCCAAAACATAGAGAAAAGAGTACCAAAACCCAAAAAATATACATCAATAGGAGAAGATCCAAACCAAAACATAAAGAAAGGAAAACCAACCAACCATTCAATAATAGACTTGAAAATATAGCAAAGAAAAGTAAAGAAACTCAAAATAAAACCCTACCAAGGATGTTGTCTTTGATGGAGGGAAGAAAGCTTGGTTCTTGTGGTTAAAATGAAAAGACAAAATCTTCTCTTGGTGGCATATGTGGTTTCGGCCAAGGGGGGAGAAAGGAAAAGGAATGGTTTTCTTGTGAAGTTGAGTTTGGGGGTGGAAAGTTTGTGTATTTAGGAGGTAGTTTGAGATAGTGGTGTGGTAGTTCAAGGTTGTTTGTGGCGGTTTGTGGTGGTGGTTCTCTCTTGAAGATGGAGGAGAAGGAAGAACTCAAGTTTGAGAGAAAATATGAGAGCTTTTTTGGTAACAAGTTCTCAACAAAAAAAAAAAAGCTAGTGTAAGAAATAAGAGTTTCACTAGGTTTTGAGTGTGTTTGTTTATGCACATTAATAAATCATGGCACAGTCAATCATATTATCATTTCATATCTCATCAATACATTCACATTTCTGTATATCACTTCATGTAACATAGACAATATCGTGTAAATCTCATAGTAAACATTCTCATAGATAATTCATATTAAGTAACCTAAGTTATCAAGTTAGGTCTCTAGTGTTCCTAATAGGTTATGGATATCTTGGTATTATATTTTTCTCTTAGTCTTCTTTGTACTCTTAGTATTTCCATTAATACATTAATACCCTTTAAGATATTTTTAGAGGTTCTTTATATATTTTTATTATGACTTTTATATATATCTCTTGAAGATTATTATTCTACTTAAATCCTTAAAATTATCTCTTTACAAGACTTGAATATTTTATTTAGAGTTCTGATATCTTTTAGAATAAAATTTGTAGCACTAACATCTTAGATTAGTGTAAATCAACTGTAAATTGTGCATAGTAGGATTCCCAGGAAAGAAAGGTGGGTCACAATGGACACGCTTAAATACCAAGTCTTTCCATAGCCAGAATCTTTCCAAATTGCACTCTCACAGTATCACGCTACCTTCAAGACTTTCTCAGCACACTGTCCCGAAATTATATCTCTCATTCTGTATTTTTGTGGTGTACAAATTTATGCATAGCATACATAAGTGTGTTTGTAGATGTGTTAGCTTTTCCACAAAGTTGAAATCAGTCCATTTGCATTTTTCTAGAGTGAGTTACACCTATTTTACTACTACAAGGTCAGATTAAGAGTTTCAGTCTTAGGCTCTACTTTAAAAATTTATATCTTGGGCTAGGAAACTCCGTTTTAGGTGATTCTTTTTGGAGAGTGTTCTACAATGAGTCTAGTTTATAATAAAAATATTTTCATTTCGAGATCCTTCATATTTTCTGAACACTAATTTTCGAAGTAACTACTGCCAGAAATAACTAGAAATTCCAGCACCTGCCATGTTCATGTCTTAAGTTATCTTTATTAACTCAAGTTTCACATACAATCTTTTAAGTTATATTTGAGTTTGATAACATCGTAAAAGTACTCATAGAAGAATAAAACACGTTATGTTTTCTAAAAATATAATTATTCAAAACTTTTGACAATAACTCAAGTTTGAGATGTAACATCCCCTGCTGCTTTATGGATTAGCGACTGTCCCCACAAACCAACACGGGTCTTTTCAGCATGCTTTGTCCTCACTCGCACGCTTCCTAAGAAAACTTCCCAGGAGGTCACCCATCCCAAAATTACCCCAGGTCAAGCACGCTTAACTGTGAGGTTCTTTCAGTTTAGGCTACCGAAAACAAGATGCATCTTCTTTTCGGTAGCCTAAATCGAAAGAACCCCACAGCTTAAGCTGCTTGACCTCGGGGTAATTTTGGGATGGGTGACCTCTGGGAAGTTTTCCTAGGAAGCGCATGAAAGTGAGGACAAAGCATGCTGAAAAGACCCGTGTTGGTTTGTGGGGACAGTCGTCAATCCATAAAGCAGTAGGGGATGTTACAAATGGTATCAGAGACTACACCTCTCCCAGTACGGTGTGGTTCGGGGACGAACCAAGCGGAAGCTGGTGGGCATGTAACGCCCGGGGACGGGGACGAGGACGAGGAGTGATCGCCGGTGCAAAGAGGGCACGGACAAGGAGCGGCTCCTCACAAGGTCCTCTAACCGGAGGGGTACATGAATGAACCGTTTACACACCCGAATGAGAGGGATCCTGAGACTGTATAGGTATGGGACTATACAGTTGAGGATGGCTTATATGAATTGATTTGTACTACCTATATCAACAAGATGCATCTTCTTTTCGGTAGCCCAAACTGAAAGAACCCCACAGTTAAGCGTGCTTGACCTAGGGTAATTTTGGGATGGGTGACCTCCTGGGAAGTTTTCCCAGGCAGCGTGCGAGTGAGGACAAAGCATGCTAAAAAGACCCGTGTTGGTTTGTGGGGACAGTCGTCAATCCATATAGCAGCAGGGGATGTTACAAATGGTATCAGAGCCTGCACCTCTCCCAGTACGGTGTGGTTCGGGGACGAACCAAGCGGAAGCTGGTGGGCATGTAACGCCCGGGGACGAGGACGAGGAGTGATCGCCGGTGCAAAGAGGGCACGGATAATGAGCGGCTTCTCGCAAGGTCCTCTAAGCGGAGGGGTACATGAATGAACCGATTACACACCCAAATGAGAGCGATCCTGAAACTGTATAGGTATGGGACTATACAGTTGAGGAGGGCTTATATGAATTGATTTGTACTACCTATAACAACAAGATGCATCTTCTTTTCGGTAGCCCAAACTGAAAGAACTCCACAGTTAAGCGTGCTTGACCTGGGGTAATTTTGGGATGGGTGACCTCCTGGGAAGTTTTCCTAGGAAGCATGTGAGTGAGGACAAAGCATGCTGAAAAGACCCGTGTTGGTTTGTGGGGACAGTAGTCAATCCATAAAGCAGCAGGGGATGTTACAAATGGTATCAGAGCCTGCACTTCTCCCAGTACGGTGTGGTTCGGGGACGAACTAGGCGGAAGCTGGTGGGCATGTAACGCCCGGGGACGAGGACGAGGAGTGATCGCCGGTGCAAAGAGGGCACGGATAATGAGCGGCTTCTCGCAAGGTCCTCTAAGCGGAGGGGTACATGAATGAACCGATTACACACCCGAATGAGAGGGATCCGAAGACTGTATAGGTATGGGACTATACAGTTGAGGAGGGCTTATATGAATTGATTTGCACTACATATACCAACAAGATACATCTTCTTTTCGGTAGCCTAAACTTAAAAAACTCCACAGTTAAGCGTGCTTGACCTAGGGTAATTTTGGGATGGGTGACCTCCTGGGAAGTTTTCCTAGGAAGCGTGTGAGTGAGGACAAAGCATGCTGAAAAGACCTGTGTTGATTTGTGGGGACAGTCGTCAATCCATAAAGCAGTAGGGGATGTTACAGCAGACGCTTTGAGTCGTAAGTCCTTGCATGCTACTTGGCTCATGGTGAAAGAAAATGAGCTGATAGAAGATTTTAGGAACCTCAACTTCGGATATAGGGGGACTTCAGAACAAATTTGGTTAAGCCAGCTAAGTGTAACCAGTAGCTTTAAGGATCAAATAATTCAAGCCCAAAGGGAAGATGAGGATTTCCTTAGAACCTTAACCCTTGTCGAAGCAGGAAAGTTGAAAGAGTTTGTCCAGGATAAGGAAGGAGTGTGGAGATACCAAGGGAGAATCTGTGTACCTGCAAAAGAAGGATTGAGAGCTAGCATTTTGGAAGAAGCCCACAAGAGTCAATTTAGTGTACACCCCGGTATAACCAAGATGTACCATGACCTAAAAAGATGTTCGTGGCCAAAGATGAAAGCAGATATAGCAAATATAGTGCAAAAATGTTTGGTATGCCAAAAAGTGAAGATAGAGCATCAAAAACCCTCCGGAGTGCTGCAACCTCTCGAAATCCCCGAATGGAAGTGGGAAGGAATATCCATGGATTTCGTGATGGGATTGCCAAGAACGCCTAACGGACATGACTCCATATGGGTAATTGTGGATAGATTGACCAAATCTGCTCACTTTTTACCCATTCGAGCAAATTACCCTTTGGAAAAGTTAGCTCAGCTATACATCCAAGAGATAATAAGGCTCCATGGAGTACCCAAAACCATTGTCTCAGATAGGGATCCAAGGTTCACCTCAAGATTTTGGGGAGCTTTACAAAAGGCATTTGGTTCAAGGTTGTGTCTAAGCACTGGCTATCACCCTCAAACTGATGGACAATCAGAAAGAACAATTCAAACCCTTGAGGATATGCTAAGAGCATGTGTCTTAGACCAGCCAAAAAGTTGGGACAAACAGCTTCCATTGATTGAGTTTGCATATAATAATAGTTACCACACTAGCATTGGGATGGCACCTTATGAGGCTTTGTATGGTAGAAAGTGTCAATCACCACTTTGTTGGTGTGACCCGGGAGAGCAAAGTATTTTGGGCCCTGATTTGGTAGAAGAGACAACCAAACAAATAAGGAGAATTAGGGAAAGAATCCTCACTGCTCAGAGTAGGCGAGAAGAGCTATCTCGACAAGAGAAGGAAACCTCTCGAATTTCAAGAAGGAGAACACATATTCTTGCGAATTACTCCTACCACAGGTATAGGTCGTGTAATGAAAGTCAAAAAGCTAAGCCCTAGATTCTTAGGACCCTTTCAAATCCTCAAAAAGGTAGGTCCCTCCGCCTACCAAATTGCATTACCTCCAAATTTGTCTAACCTACACAATGTTTTTCATGTGTCCCAATTGAGAAAGTATCAGTCAGACCCCAGTCATGTGTTTGAGCCAGAAACTATACAATTAAAAGATGACTTAACTTTTGAATTACCACCGATGAGGATCGTGGATCATGGCATCAAGCAGCTGAGAAACAAATCTGTATCTCTGGTCCGAGTAGCCTGGGGACAAGATGGAATGGAAGAGCACACATGGGAGCTCGAGGAAGATATGCGAAAAGAATTTCCAAACCTATTCACAGGTATCAAATTTTGAGGGCAAAATTTTTAATAAGAAGGGGAGAAATGTAACATCCCCAAATTTATAACTAAGATAAATATTAATTAGCGATAGCAAAACTAAGAGAATATGGACAAATGTTATGAAACACAACAAATAGTCTACTTAAGTATGTTTAGAAAAAAATGCAAAGAATTACGAAAATGCCATCACTTAGTGGAAATTACGAAAATGCCCTTACTATGTAAAGGAAATTACCAAACTACCCTTGCCTTATTAAATGACAAAGATACCCTTACTCTATGAATGGAATTACAAGAATACCACTATCATTGTCTAATTACAAAAATATCCTTGTCTTAGTTAAAGAAATTACTACAACGCCATTTACACAAATCCCTAGACTTGTCTTTAGACAAGAATGAATCTAAGCCATTGGATTAAGATGATAACACAATAATTTAACCACATACATCATACACATTTCTGAATCACATACATGCACTAAAGGTTAGAAAATATCCACTAACATCTTTGCACAAAACATGGAAACATGTTTGCATAAAACATGGAGCATTTTCATCCAACATGTTTGCACAAAACATGGAAATGTGTTTGCACAAAACATGGAAACATGTTTGCACAAAACAAGGAGCATTTTCATCCCAAAATTCAGCCAACATGTTTCCATAAATCATGCTCCAAGTGCTTTCCTTCTTCTATTTTTTCTCTAATCTTTCCACTATAAATACTCCTCAAACTCTCTTCAATTCAGAAACTCCCTAAGTGTTCTTTCTTTCTTATTCTATTATTCTTCTTATGTTCTTCAAAGACTTCTCTTGATCCTCTTAACTTCATCCAAACACGTAAATCCTAAGTCCAAACTTTCACTAGCCCTCACAAAAGTTACAATCTTTAACTCTAGTGAGAAATATTTTCTTAAGCACTCAAGTTCTAGAGCCAAGATTCAAGGAGGGTCATCCACTCCAAAGACTCTTGTTCAAAGCTTAAGGAAGGAGAGAAGGACCCTTTTTAGACCCTACACAAGAGGTAGGAGCTTCATCTTTAATTGTTCAAGCATTGTTGGCTTCTAACCTTGATAGAATGCCTCAAGTTTGAGTTATTGTTAAAAGTTTTAAATGATTATTTGAAAAATATATTTTTAGAAATATGACATGTTCTATTTTGTTATGAGTACCCTTATGATGTTATCAAACTCAAATATAACTTGAAAAGATTGTATGTGAAACCTGATTTAATAAAGGTAACTTAAGACATGAAAATGGTAGGTGCTGGAATTTCTAGTTGTTTCTGGCAGCAGGTACTTCGAAAGCTACTATTCATAAAATATCAAGTATCTCGAAATTAAAATAATTTTACTATTAGACTCATTATAGAACACTCTCCAAAAAGAATCACCCAAAACGGAGTTTTCTAGCTCAAGATATAAATTTTTAAAGTAGAGCTTAAGACTGAAACTTTAAATCTGACCTTGTAGTAGTAAAATAGGCGTAACTCACTCTAGAAAAATGCAAATGGACTGATTTCAACTTTGTTGAAGAGCTAACACATATAGAAATACACCCATGTATGTTATGTATAAAGCTTTGTACCACGTAAATACAGAATGAGAAATAAATTTCAGGATAGTGTACTATGAAAGTGCAGTTAGGAAAGGTTCTGGCTAAGGAAAGACTTGGTATTTAAGCGTGTCCATTGTGACCCACCTCTCTTTCCTGGGAACCCTCCTATGCATGGTTTACAATTGATTTACACTATTCCAAAGATATAAATGCTAAAATTTGATGAGTTAGGAATTTGGAACTACCTTTACTAAGCTGAGATAACAAGTATACAGAGAATTATAAACTTTCTTCTAAAAGATGTCAAAACTATAAATAAAAGAATCAAGTCTTATAAAAAGAGAATTTTAAGAATTTAAGTAGAATAATAATCTTCAAGGGTTATATGAAAACCATAATAAAAATATATAAAGAACCTATAATAATATTTTGAAGTGCATTAATGTATTAATGGAATTCTAAGAGTACAAAGAACACTAAGAGAAAAGATAATACTAGGACATCCATTACCTCTTAGGAATACTAAGAACTCAACTTGATAACTTTGGTTGCTAAAAATGAATCATTTATGAAAATGTTTACTATGAGATTTACATGATATTATCCATGTTTCATGAAGTGAATTATAGTAAAGTGAATGTATGGTGATGAGTTATGAAATGATGAAGATGAATGATTGATTGCCCATGATTTATTGTGATTACATGATGATATGCATACATTCATTTTCAAAGGAAATAATAAAAGTAAAAGCCTGAAAAAGTAGCAATGAAAGTCTGGAAAAGTGGACTTGAGCTAAACTCACGGCCTAACCCCCTAAACTGTTGAGATCACGGCAACGGAAAGGAAACCAAAAAGGTTGTGGCGACGGCCACGGTATGAGCTCATTACCCTTTAGGGTGGTATAAGGCATTGATGCATTCATCCCTTGAGTAATTAAGAAATATGTTGATGAAATAAATGAAAGATGATGATCACTAAACAAGGGAATGTTGAGGATGAGTAATCATGAAATGCATGCAGCTCCTAAATGATTATTGCTTATTAGTGGTTTTTCATGAAATGCTTATATGTATGCTTGATGAAATACTGAATGGATATTTCTGCTAATGTTCAAGATTAGTTTAAAAGTAACTGCACTTCGGCTAATCACGTTTGTGAAAGTTTGATAATTGAATCCTTATTTGTTCACCTTTTTATAATAAACTCGAAGTGATTGGGACGACAACGATGACACTTTTAGTACAAGTAGGAACTCCTACTGAGAAATCATGTATTTCTCACTCCTATGTTTATTTTCCATTGTCGTTACCAGAGAGAGACGTGTCCACCTAAAGCAACGAAGCTGTAGCTGAGGAAGGAGGTAGCGTGTGAAGATTTCAAACCTTTCAAGTAGGAGCATTCCGAGCTTTAGTTACATTATAGTTTGTGAGAAACAATTAGTAATAGTAGAACTTATATTGTTATTTGTAATAACTTATCAGTATGATATACGCCCTGTTGTGACTTATGTATTAATTAATTATATTCCAGTTTATGTGATAATAGTTCTACACTTAGTCTCTTATTCCGCTTATTTAATTAAGTGCGTAATGTAACTTGATTATTATATATAAAAGTGCTATATATTTCACTTATCGTTACAGGCTTAAGTTTTCAAAAAATTAATTTATTTAAAGAAAAAAAAAACTTCCACTATTTTTCTCAGTTAATTTCAAAAGAAAATAAATGTAAGGCATAAGTGACAACTAATAGAATCCAAATGTGAACTTAAGCACAATGGGGTTCTATTAGGGTGTTACACTCTCTCTCTTATGTGTGTGTCTCGCTGTGTGTGAGTATGCATGTGTGTGTTGTGCAAACCCCTCCCTAAATGGAAAATGAAACCCCACTCCCCCAAATCACTAACCCATACTTCAAAAACCCATCCCCTATTGCTCCCCTCATGCTCAATCTAGAATTCTTTTCTTTTATTTTATGTATATGTGTGTTGTTCGTGTGGCTAGAAAGGAAGAGGGTTTGGGTTGTGTTAACGAAAATAAACTAGTGGAAATGTTTGGCCCTTTTCAGTTAAAATTCTTTTTTTTTTTTTAGTGAAGGAGAGTTTGAGTTATGGACTAAGTTTCATTGCTTCATTTCAAAAAAAAAAAAAAAAATCAAACCCACAAAAACAAACTAATCTCATTTGAAGCCAATGACCCTTTTTTTTTTTTTTTTATGGTTGCATCATTTCTTAAACAAGAAAATGTGTTTGTCTCATCTTTTTATTGATTGGAGCTTATTATCAAAAATAATACTAATAAATATTTAATGCTATGTGAAATAATGCACATATAAACCTATTACTGCTTTGTTTTTTTAAACTCATCTATGTCATGATGCTGCGATTTATCACACTGTGTAGTGGGTGAAGGATATTATTCTTTTTTAAACTCATATATAAACCTGGCATTCTTTAAAGGATATACTGTTAAGTATTACTAGTTTTATTATTTTATTTTGCACTAACTGTTATATATGATGATAATGTTATGCTATGAATTGTTTATTATTAGAGACTGTATGATCGAATATTACATATGCTATTTTTGTCTATAATTATAATATTATTATAGATCTACATGTATTCTGTATTGCTGATGCAAATTACTTTCTATTGATGCTTAATATTTTTGGACAACAGTTTGATGTTCTCAATTCCTTTTCAAAGGAAATAAAAATCAATCAATCAACAAATATTTTATATAGAATGACATGGCTTTGAGTTTCTCATTGTACTAGGGGATACGTCAGTATAGCTAATAACTATCAAGCTAAAATTAACTTTTCCAAAAGTTTTATTCTCATTTTTTTACTCTTCTTTCCATAATTCTATTTTTGTACATAAAATGTTAAATCATTATGATGATGGCTATGATTATATGCTCATGCTTGCATATCTAAATAACATGCTAAGATTAAAGATGACATAAAACACATGGAAATGACCCTCTAGATTCCAGGAATTAATGGTTATGAGAGGCGATCCAATAAGGGATCCTTCAGACTCCAAGAATTAATGGTTACGAAAGGTGATCCTATGCCCCTTATCCTGCACTAGACTAGTGACTACTGGTTAGGTATAAGCTCATAACCTAGAACTCTCAAGAGGAGAAAGTAGTACGGTGACCCTCTAGAAGAAAACAAGAAAGTTATGTCACCTAAGACAGTAAAGAGGAGAGATCAAGTTATGATAACCTGTGTTCTTTATGCCATATTGAATTATTATGATTCTTGAGATATGTTGCATATGGTATTGACATGCATTCATGATGAGATATGATGCATACATAGCATTAAGAATTATGCTAAAAGACACGGACCTTAGCTAAATGTTTTTAAACCTAATAAATGAACCTTATTATATCCATTGTTTTCATAACGAAACCCGAGATCCCTAAGGATGAAGATGATGACACCTATTTGGGGCCAAGAGCGCTATTGAGATTCTTGTTCAAATTGTTCACTCATTCTCTTTTTCTTTTAATCTCGTCTTTAAAAGGCGATGGCTACATTCATGATCTACGTTGATGCTCCTACCTGGGATATGCATTTCAATCATACCAATTGGTCTTATCATTTTGTGGGTTGATGTGTCATTCACTTGTTCATTTTCTTATATGTCCTTTCACCCACCCAGTCACCAGCTTTTGGTTTTCCACTGTGACTACTTTCACTGATGACTTCACTTTCGAATAGGCCTATCAACGTTCGGAGTGGTCATCTTGCTGTATCAGCTATCTGTGACCCACTATCTACATACCCCGATCGCCCCCTTGGCCTACCAAGCCATGGTTGGATCCATCAGAGGAATCTCCTTCCTAGCACTCTTCAGGCGATTCCGCACCCACCATTCCCAGGGAGGTGGGAAGTGATGGAGAGGCTATAGCGACGCAACCTATGAGGAAAGTCCAGCACGCTGGTAGAGGAGCCACCCATCTATGCCGAGGAGCTCATGTTCATCCCGCGGGTCATCTCGCTACTCCCACCGACCTCACTCGCATGTTTGGCTACCTTCTTCCCTCTTAGGAGCATCATTAATAGGTGTCGATAGAGGGCCTCTTAGAATGCTTATGCTTATCTCACCAAAGGGTAGCCCCTTTTTGATGTTTTGTTAGAGGATATCTACTGTAAGTGCGTTCTAGTAGGAGTAGTGAGAGGAGAAGCTTTAGTAGGATGATGTTAGTTTCTATGCATATACTGTTTATGTTTCTTTGGATGACTGTACTTGGCCCAACCCCTGTTGGTGGGCATAATACTATCTCAGTGGTTTGTGTTGGTGCATGACATGGAACGGTTAGTACTTATGTTACCTATATATATATATATGATGGTGTGATTATGTTCATAAGGTTGCCGTGTTTATATACTGTATATGCCCATGAAGAGCTTTTATTTTCCTTCATGTCATGATAGATGAATAACATGTTCTACTTATACGCACAGCTCACGTTTTGTTTTAAAAAGTTAAAAAAAAAAGTTTACCTGTATTTTTACTAAAGTATTTCCAAGTCAAAAGATAAGAACTTAAACAAAAGAGTAATAACTAATAATTAACTGGTACACGTCCTACGCGTGTTAGGTTAAATAGTAGGGTATTACACATGTGGTTAATCCAGCTTAATTATATCTTTGGGCTTGTTAATTTTAAGTTAGTATTTTATGTAATTGGGCTCATTAATTTTTGTACAGCCCATCACTTGTTTCTAGTTGTTAGATCTGTCTAATTTTTTTAGTGAGTTTGTTTTAATCTTGGGCTAAGTGTTGCAGCCCACTTGCTAAATATGAGTTCATTTTATAAACCTTGTAAACACCTTTTGGGGGGGAATTTTTGCTAAATTCATATCAGAATACCTTTTTGATAAGAGTGTCTCTTTGGTTTTTACTTGGAACCCTAGGTCTTATCAAGAGTATCCAATTAGTCTTGTGGCGATCTCCCTTGGCTTACCAATCATTCCCAATTGTGGTGCCTCCAACCAATTCCATTCCTCATCTTTTCCCTTTAAGTTTATTCTTCTGCCATGGAGTCTAGAATGTAACATTTAGATTCTTACTAATCATAGCCCTTAACAAGGTTAAGAGAGTTCTATTCACTACCTCAGTTTATCCATCAATTTGTGGATGACAAGTTGTAGAGAAAAGGAGCTTGGTTCCTAACTTGTTCAGAAGGTCCTCCAAAAGTGACTTAAGAATTTGGTGTCATGGTCGAAGACAATGCTTATTGGCATATGCCATGCAATCTCAGTACTTCTTTGAAAAATAATTTAGTAGGATGATTTGCATCATCCATTTTGTGGCAAAGTATGAAGTTTGCCATCTTTGAAAACCTGTCTACAACAATAAAAAATAGAATATTTGCCCCTCTAGGTCCGAAGCAAACCCAATATAAAGTCCATAGACAAATCAGTCCAAGGGGAATCAAGAATAGGCAATGGAGTATACAATCCATGAGGCATAACCTTGGATCTAGCCTTTTTACACAGACACACACACACAACCTTTGATGAATTCAAATATCATCTTTTAAACAGAAAAAATGATAATGATTTAGAAGAAAATCATGTTTTAAGTATGATATTACAATAAATTATGCATTCTGAAAGACACGTCACCCAGAATGCTTACATACGGATGGGATTCTTCATATACCGTTCACGTTCCCAAATTGAGTCATGACAAAGTGGTATTAGAGCCTTAGGCTTCCCTACATAGTACGGAGCAAGTGTCCACAAACAATATGGCATTTATGTAAATGGAACTACAACCATTTGCATTGATGCAATGTTATTTGAGGCCTCTAGGAAAAGTAAATCATGTCTACATTCAATAAAAGTCTCTGTCATTATTTTAAGTCCTAATCTGATCCCTATTCCTTTTTCCCTTTTCCTTTCAAGTGAGTTATGCCATCTGCTAATCGTTTTCATTATCACCACTACAGTAGCACCATGTCAATCAGCACCACTTGTATACGGCACCTTGAGTGGGCTATTTCAAACTTGTCAAATATAGTCAGTGTGTACATACAAGCTGGAATGCATAAAAAGGGAGCATAAGCATTGACTAGGTTAGACGGAGGTTAGCAACAGGTATCATCAGCTAGGACCACCCTTTTCCGTGCCCTCCTTAATGCGTGTACGGATTCTTTGGTCACACCCAATTTGTTAGACAATAGAAAGCATTATGGAGGTCAGTGCCTATGGGGCACACTCACATGCTATGAATGCAATTAGAGAAGGAGTAAGAAGGATGATTGCATGTTACTTCAGAAAGTACAAGTTAGAGGATAGAGGAACTCGACACCTTAGTTGAGGAGGGATTGTTGAGAGTGACCTAGAGTCAACTAATAGGATTATGTCGCAACCACAAATCATGCACATAGACCTATTGTAGGATTGATCACGTGTTTTTGATGTGTGAAATTATTTAAAGTGGTCTTTGATGCCATTAACCTCTTGCCTTCATGTTTCTAAAGATGCATTCTTGCATGATTCTTGTTTCGAATGGTGTTTTTACATTATGAGTGTAGCATGCATGTAAATAGGCCGACATCATGATGTAGATTGTTAGACAAGTTTTGAATATCCATTGTGATGTTGCATGATATGAGTAAGGTATGCATGCCCATAATGTAAACAACATAGTATGCATTGCTAGGCTAGTATGGAACATATATTGGATCAATGTGCATGATAATTACATTTGATTGCTTTGACTGCTACTTGTTGTTCTTTGCCAACCATATCCATAAAATGAATGTGTTAGAAATCATGTACATTTTATTTGGTTAATGATATGGGCACAAGTAAGTTATGACAGTCTTTCATTAGGATGCAAATAGTTAGTGCTGAGTTTTATGGATTACGGATTGAACCGAATTATATGCATGTGCTAAGTGATGAATAAAGCTTTCGTATTTATATTTCCTAGATCCTTTACAGAGTCTTGTTATGCTCCTAGTAGCTTGAATGAACTGAAGTGCGTGAATGATATGCATGTGCTTGTTAAGCTTATAGTTTCATGCATGTGTATCCTTTTTTCGATATGCCTTATGGCTACAATAAATTTTCTTCAATATATGCATGAACATTGGAAAACTTATTTTTCCCATTATGAAGTTTTTAAAACACTATTGCAATATGTAGGCATACGAAATGATTTAATAGCCACAACTAATTTACTCTTGAGAAAGTTTACAAATGCCTAAGGAATTAAACAAAAGTTTTCATTATTTCAATAAGCAAAGTGTCACGACCCTATTTGGGCACGTGATCGACACGTAAGAAACACGATTCTCACGTAAACCTCATGACCTAGGCTTCTCTATATGCACAATTAAATTTAAGTTTATTTAAAACAAAACATATTTTTCTACATACAAATCATCTGTTCCTCAAATTCAAGATAATCAAATTATTAAAATAACCCAATCTAAAGTTTCATAATTTGGCTTTAAGGTCTGGAACCATAATGCAATATATAAATTTAAATTGCTCTGTTTCAAGAATGTTCATGGAACTAATGCAATTAAGTCCTAATGTAACACCCTAATAGAACCCCACCGTGCTTAAGTTCACATTTGGATTCTATTAGTTGTCACTTATGCCTTGCATTTATTTTCTTTTGAAATTAACTTAGAAAAATAGTAAAAGTTTTTTTTCTTTAAATAAATTAATTTTTTGAAAACTTAAGCCTATAATGAGAAGTGAAATACATAGCGCTTATATAGATAATAATCAAGTTACATTGCGCACTTAATTAAATAAGTGGAATAAGAGACTAAGTGTAGAACTATTATCACATAAACTGGAATATAATCACTTAATACATAAGTCACAACAGGGCATATATCATACCAATAAGTTATTACAAATAACAATATAAGTTCTACTATTACTAATTGTTTCTCACAAACTATAATGTAACTAAAGCTCGGAATGCTCCTACTTGAAAGGTTTGAAATCTTCACGCGCTACCTCCTTCCTCAGCTACAGCTTCGTTGCTTTAGGTGGACACGTCTATCTCTGGTAACGACAACAGAAAATAAATATAGCAGTGAGAAATACATGATTTCTCGATAGGAGTTCCTACTTGTACTAAAAGTGTCATCGTTGTCGTCCTAGTCACTTCGGGTTTATTATAAAAAGGTGAACAGGTAAGGATTCAATTATCAAACTTTCACAAACGTGATTAGCCGAAGTGCAGTTACTTTTAAACTAATCTTGAACATTAGCAGAAATATTCATTCAGTATTTCATCAAGCATACATATAAGCATATCATGTAAAACCACTAATAAGCAATAATCATTTAGGAGCTGCATGCATTTCATGATTACTCATCCTCAACATTCACTTGTTTAGTGATCATCATCTTTCATTTATTTCATCAACATATTTCTTAATTACTCACGGGATGAATGCATCAATGCCTTAGACCACCCTAAAAGGGTAATGAGCTCATACTGTGGCCGTCGCCACAACCTTTTGGTTTTCTTTCCGTTGCCATGATCTCAACGGTTTAGGGGGTTAAGCCGTGAGTTTAGCTCAAGTCCACTTTTCCAGACTATCATTGCTACTTTTTCAGGTTTTACTTTTATTCTCACTGAGTGAAATCATCAATATCTTAATCCTCAAAGAGGATTAAGCAGTGAGTTGGTCTATTTATTATTTCATTTGAAATATGAATGTATGCACATTAATAAATTATGGCACAGTCAATCATTTTATCATTATCATTTCATATCTCATCAATACATTCACATTTCTGTATATCACTTCATGTAACATAGACAATATCATGTAAATCTCATAGTAAATATTCTCATAGATAATTCACATTAAGCAACCTAAGTTATCAAGTTAGTTCTCTAGTGTTCCTAATAGGTTATGGATATCTTGGTATTATCTTTTTCTCTTAGTCTTCTTTGTACTCTTAGTATTTCCATTAACACATTAATACCCTTTAAGATATTTTTAGAGGTTCTTTATATATTTTTATTATGACTTTTATATATATCTCCTGAAGATTGTTATTCTACTTAAATCCTTAAAATTATCTCTTTACAAGACTTGAATCTTTTATTTAGAGTTCTGACATCTTTTAGAATAAAATTTGTAGCACTAACATCTTAGATTAGTGTAAATCAACTGTAATTGTGCAGAGTAAGATTCACAAGAAAGAGAGGTGGGTCACAATGGACACGCTTAAATACCAAGTCTTTCCTTAGCTAGAACCTTTCTAAATTGCACTCTCACAGTATCATGCTACCTTCAAGACTTTCTCAGCACACTGTCCCGAAAATATATCTCTCATTCTGTATTTTTGTGGTGTAAAACTTTATGCATAGCATATATAAGTGTGTTTGTAGATGTGTTAGCTTTTCCACAAAGTTGAAATCAGTCCATTTGCATTTTTCTAGAGTGAGTTACACCTATTTTACTACTACAAGGTCAGATTAAGAGTTTCAGTCTTATGCTCTACTTTAAAAATTTATATCTTGGGCTAGGAAACTCCGTTTTAGGTGATTCTTTTTGGAGAGTGTTCTACAATGAGTCTAGTTTATAATAAAAATATTTTCATTTCGACATCCTTCATATTTTATGAACACTAATTTTCGAAGTAACTACTGCCAGAAATAACTAGAAATTCCAGCATCTGCCATGTTCATATCTTAAGTTATCTTTATTAACTCAAGTTTCACATACAATCTTTTAAGTTATATTTGAGTTTGATAACATCATAAAAGTACTCATAGCAGAATAGAACATGTTGTGTTTTCTAAAAATATAATTATTCAAAACTTTTGACAATAACTCAAGTTTGAGGCATTCTATCCATGAGCAAAGTTAGAAGCCAACAATACTTGAACAAATAAAGAAGAAATTCCTACCTCTTGTGTAGGGTCTAAAAAGGGTCCTTCTCTTCTTCCTTAAGCTTTGAACAAGAGTCTTTGGAGTGGATGACCCTCCTTGAATATTGGCTCTAGAACTTGAGTGCTTAAGAAAATATTTCTCACTAGAGTTAAAGATTGTAACTCTTGTGAGGGCTAGTGAAAATTTGAACTTAGGATTTAAGTGTTTGGATGAAGTTTAGAGGATCAAGAGAAGTCTTTGAAGAACATAAGAAGAATGATAGAATAAGAAAGAAAGAACACTTAGGGAGTTTCTGAATTGAAGAGAGTTTGAGGAGTATTTATAGTGGAAAGATTAGAGAAAAAAATAGAAGAAGGAAAGCACTTGGAGCATGATTTATGGAAACATGTTGGCTGAATTTTGGGATGAAAATGCTCCTTGTTTTGTGCAAACATGTTTCCATATTTTGTACAAACATGTTTCCATATTTTGTACAAATATGTTTCCATATTTTGTGCAAACATGTTGGATGAAAATGCTCCATGTTTTGTGCAAACATGTTTCCATGTTTTGTGCAAACATGTTTCCATGTTTTGTGCAAAGATGTTAGTGGAGATTTTCTAACCTTTAGTGCATGTATGTGATTCAGAAATGTGTATGATGTATGTGGTTAAATTATTGTGTTATCATCTTAATCTAATGGCTTAGATTCATTCTTGTCTAAAGACAAGTGTAGGGATTTGTGCAAATGGCATTGTAGTAATTTCTTTAACTAAGACAAGGATATTTTTGTAATTAGACAATGATAGTGGTATTCTTGTAATTCCATTCATACAGTAAGGGTATCTTTGTCATTTAATAAGGCAAGGGTAGTTTGGTAATTTCCTTTACATAGCAAGGGCATTTTCATAATTTCCACTAAATGATGGCATTTTCGTAATTCTTTGCATTTTTCTCTAGACATACTTAAGTAGTCTATTTGTTGTGTTTCATAACATTTGTCTAGATTCTCTTGGTTTTGCTATCGATAATTAAGATTAATATTTATCTTAGTTATAAATTTGGGGATGTTACACCTTAAACATAAAGCCTAAATATAATATCATAATATGCAAAATGCACAAAATGATCTAAGGTCTAGGATCCTGCCTGCAATATACTGGAGCACTCTAAATAGAATAAGAAGGCCTTACTCAAGTGAAGCTTAACGGCTATACTCTAGTGCTGCTTCATGGATGGCTACAAGAATGGTAGCTATGATACTTGTAATAGAGAGGAAAGCAGAGTGTAACACCCTAATTTTTAACCCAACTTTCTAGAACACATTAGGTTAAACATTAGGCTATTACTTCATAGTCTCATTCTTTCATTAAAATACTTAGCGGAAATTACGGGAAAATTTTTCTTTTTGAAAACATAAAACAAAGTGAGAGCCGCGAGCTTAACTAATCGAATGACAGAAACGTAAAACACACGTAACGATCATAAACAACCATGCAAAATAAATCATACATCAGAAGAACATAGATCATGAAGATGACAGAAACATTTCATTAATAATAAAGTAGCTAAAGTACATAACTAGTCATACCCTTATAGAAACGGGCAGAGCTTGGAATACAATGGAAAAAGGAAATACAACAGATAGCAAAGTACATGGTACAACGTAAAGATAAAAACCCAAAATACTACCCTCCTACTATGCTACGAGCACTAAACTACATCCCCTCCCAAAAGGTACGGCCGAAGGAAAGATCCCTGCAAAGCTCGGGTACTCAAAAGCTCTCCAATAGAGTCTAGTGGTGACTGGAATCCACGGGTGATGGAGGTAGGTAGTCGAGGAAACGCTCTAACTCCTCCTAAGTGGCCCAATGCAACGTGAAAGGCACACGAGGTGGCTGAACATGGGCTCCTTGCTGCGGACGCATCTCGGCTCTCCCTGCCAGTCGCGGCTACACCACAGTCTCCTCACTCCCCATACGTCGGGATCGGGGAAAAGGGGCTGAACCCTCCGAAGGAACATGCGTCGGCCAATCCTCGGATGGGTCAGTCTCGGATCTCCTCGAACGAGGTACGTACTCCGGGAAATCTCGGATGGTGGAGGCAGAGGTGCAGACGCGTCAGCGCTCCTCACGCGGGCGGGTGCGCTCGAAGATCATGTCGTCACTACCAAAAGGCGCAGTAGGAGTGAACTGGTAGCTCAAAACTGGATAAGCGAAAGGTTGTCCCATGTACACAAAAACACGAACGGCACATCGACCCTCAAAGTGATATGAACGGTGGTCCGGGTCAAAGTGTATTTCCCATACTGGCGTGTCAATGAAAAACACAAACGTTGCCATCGTTCTCTGAAGATGTGATGGAAGGAAAGAGAGAGAGGAGTGAGAAATCTTGCTAAAGAAATCTCAGTAGGAGTCTCCTATCCTAGGGTTACATCATACACATCCTCAGGAACCTTGGGCTTATTTATAAAATAATGATCATGCATATAAGGTTTAATTAAGGTTTTCCAAAACTAATTATCCAAGGTCCATTCCTTTTAGCATGCATCTTGATGTTATGAATGCAACATGTTATATCATGGATGCATGACAATACTTGAGCATATAAGACAACACCTCAAAGTGTAACATCCCCAAATTTATAACTAAGATAAATATTAATCTTAATTATCGATAGCAAAACCAAAGAGAATCTGGACAAATGTTATGAAACACAACAAATAGACTACTTAAGTATGTCTAGAGAAAAATGCAAAGAATTACAAAAATGCCATCACTTAGTAGAAATTACGAAAATGCCCTTGCTATGTAAAGGAAATTACCAAACTACCCTTGCCTTATTAAATGACAAAGATACCCTTACTCTATGAATGGAATTACAAGAATACCACTATCATTGTCTAATTACAAAAATATCCTTGTCTTAGTTAAAGAAATTACTACAATGCCATTTGCACAAATCCCTACACTTGTCTTTAGACAAGAATGAATCTAAGCCATTGGATTAAGATGATAACACAATAATTTAACCACATACATCATACACATTTCTGAATCACATATATGCACTAAATGTTAGAAAATCTCCACTAACATCTTTGCACAAAACATGGAGCATTTTCATCCAACATGTTTGCATAAAACATGGAAACATGTTTGCACAAAACATGGAGCATTTTCATCCAACATGTTTGCACAAAACATGGAAACATGTCTGCACAAAACATGGAAACATGTCTGTACAAAACATGGAAACATGTTTGCACAAAACAAGGAGCATTTTCATCCCAAAATTCAGCCAACATGTTTCCATAAATCATGCTTCAAGTGCTTTCCTTCTTCTGTTTTTTTCTCTAATCTTTCCACTATAAATACTCCTCAAACTCTCTTCAATTCAGAAACTCCCTAAGTGTTCTTTCTTTCTTATTCTATCATTCTTCTTATGTTCTTCAACGACTTCTCTTGATCCTCTAAATTCCATCCAAACACTTAAATCCTAAGTCCAAACTTTCACTAGCCCTCACAAGAGTTACAATCTTTAACTCTAGTGAGAAATATTTTCTTAAGCACTCAAGTTCTAGAGCCAAGATTCAAGGAGGGTCATCCACTCCAAAGACTCTTGTTCAAAGCTTAAGGAAGAAGAGAAGGACCTTTTTTAGACCCTACACAAGAGGTAGGAGCTTCATCTTTAATTGTTCAAGCATTGTTGGCTTCTAACCTTGATAGAATGCCTCAAGTTTGAGTTATTGTCAAAAGTTTTAAATGATTATTTGAAAAATATATTTTTAGAAATATGACATGTTCTATTCTGTTATGAGTACCCTTATGATGTTATCAAACTCAAATATAACTTGAAAAGATTGTATGTGAAACCTGATTTAATAAAGGTAACTTAAGACATGAAAATGGTAGGTGCTGGAATTTCTAGTTGTTTCTGGCAGCAGGTACTTCGAAAGCTACTATTCATGAAATATCAAGTATCTCGAAATTAAAATAATTTTCATATAAACTAGACTCATTATAGAACACTCTCCAAAAAGAATCACCCAAAACGGAGTTTTCTAGCTCAAGATATAAATTTTTAAAGTAGAGCCTAAGACTGAAACTTTAAATCTGACCTTGTAGTAGTAAAATAGGTGTAACTCACTCTAGAAAAATGCAAATGGACTGATTTCAACTTTGTTGGAGAGCTAACACATATAGGAATACACTCATGTATGTTATGTATAAAGCTTTGTACCACGCAAATACAGAATGAGAAATAAATTTCGGGATAGTGTACTATGAAAGTGCAGTTTGGAAAGGTTCTGGCTAAGGAAAGACTTGGTATTTAAGCATGTCCATTGTGACCCACCTCTCTTTCCTGGGAACCCTCCTATGCATGGTTTACAGTTGATTTACACTATTCCAAAGATGTAAATACTAAAATTTGATGAGTTAGGAATTTGGAACTACCTTTACTAGGCTGAGATAACAAGTATATAGAGAATTATAAACTTTTTTCTAAAAGATGTCAAAATTGTAAATAAAAGAATCAAGTCTTGTAAAGAGAGAATTTTAAGAATTTAAGTAGAATAATAATCTTTAGGAGATATATATAAAAGTCATAATAAAAATATATAAAGAACCTCTAAAAATATCTTAAAGGGTATTAATGTATTAATGGAAATACTAAGAGTACAAAGAAGACTAAGAGAAAAAGATAATACTAAGATATTCATAACCTATTAGGAACACTAGAGACCTAACTTGATAACTTAGGTTGCTTAATATGAATTATCTATGAGAATGTTTACTATGAGATTTACATGATATTGTCTATGTTACATGAAGTGATATACAGAAATGTGAATGTATTGATGAGATATGAAATGATAATGATAAAATAATTGACTGTGCCATGATTTATTAATGTGCATACATTCATGTTTCAAATGAAATAATAAATAGACCAACTCACTGCTTAATCCTCTTTGAAGATTAAGGTATTGATGATTTCACTCAGTGTGAATAAAAGAAAAACCTGAAAAAGTAGCAATGAAAGTTTGGAAAAGTAGACTTGAGCTAAACGCACGGCTTAACCCCCTAAACCGTTGAGATCACGGCAACGGAAAAAAAACCAAAAGGTTGTGGTGACGGCCACGGTATGAGCTCATTACCCTTTAGGGTGGTCTAAGGCATTGATGCATTCATCCCGTGAGTAATTAAGAAATATGTTGATGAAATAAATGAAAGATGATGATCACTAAACAAGTGAATGTTGAGGATGAGTAATCATGAAATGCATGCAGCTCCTAAATGATTATTGCTTATTAGTGGTTTTTCATGATATGCTTATATGTATGCTTGATGAAATACTGAATGGATATTTCTGCTAATGTTCAAGATTAGTTTAAAAGTAGCGCACTTGACTAATCATGTTTGTGAAAGTTTGATAATTGAATCCTTACCTGTTCACCTTTTTATAATAAACCCGAAGTGACTGGGACGACAACGATGACACTTTTAGTACAAGTAGGAACTCCTACTGAGAAATCATGTATTTCTCACTCCTATGTTTATTTTCCGTTGTCGTTACCAGAGAGAGACGTGTCCACCTAAAGCAGCTAATTTGTAGGCGAGGAAGGAGGTAGCACGTGAAGATTTCAAACCGTTCAAGTAGGAGCATTCCGAGCTTTAGTTACATTATAGTTTGTGAGAAACAATTAGTAATAGTAGAACTTATATTGTTATTTGTAATAACTTATCAGTATGATATATGCCATATTATGACTTATGTATTAAGTGATTATATTCCAGTTTATGTGATAATAGTTCTACACTTAGTCTTTTATTCTGCTTATTTAATTAAGTGCGCAACGTAACTTGATTATTATCTATAAAAGCGCTATGTATTTCACTTCTCGTTACAGGCTTAAGTTTTCAAAAAATTAATTTATTTAAAGAAAAAAAAATTCCTCTATTTTTCTAAGTTAATTTCAAAAGAAAATAAATACAAGGCAAAAGTGACAACTAATAGAATCCAAATGTGAACTTAAGCACAGTGGGGTTCTATTAGGGTGTTACATTATGGTATCAGAGAAGTTCATCCTATTTAAGCCTGAGGAATGGACTGACTATGCTTCTATCTATGATATCATGCTATTAATCTTATCTGTATGATGGGATATAGGATTTAGAAATGCATGATCGTCTTGTGATACTGCCATAGTTGCTACCATGCTTAGCTATAGTATTGAGCCTGATCAACTCGATGGATTTGTTGTTTGGTGTGTCTAGGAACTAATGGCAGCAAGCAGAGCGTGACGCATGGGGCATGCGGTGGAGGTAATCGTGATGAACTGGCAAATGCACTCCAGGAGATGGCTAGGGCTATGCAAGCACAAGCAACAGTGATGATGGAGTAGATGAATAGGTGGTCAGAGGAGTTAGTTGGGAATCAAGAACATGGAAAATTCTCAGAATTCAAGAGAATTTGGACCTCCAGAATTCAAAGGGACAACTAACCCCGAAATAGCTGACATATGGGTTCAAGAGATGGAGAAGGTTTTCTCAGTGGTAGAATGCTCTGATGAACAAAAGGTTGCGTTCTCTACTTATATGCTGAAAGGAGAGGCAACCGCGTGGTGGAAGGGTGCAAAGGGCTTGCTTGAAAGTGCTGACATACAGATTACGTGGGAGGTTTTCTATGCTACATTCCATAAGAAATATTTTCCAGATCCGGTTAAGAAGGCAAAGGAAGTAGAATTTACATTCTTTGACACAGGAAATCGAAGTGTGGTGAGTACGGCTAAGTTTGAAGAACTGATCAAACACTCAACTAGCTACCAAAGTAATCCCAACGAGGCTTGGAAATGCATGAAATATGAGAGTGGTTTGAGGCCAGACATTTTGGCATTTGTGGCTCCATTGGAGGTCACTGACTATGCATCTTTAGTCAGCAAAAGCCAAGTGGCTGAGAGTTGCAATTGCCAGCTAGTTGCCCACCGAGTTGAAGAGAATAAGAAGAGGTCTGCTCAACAAGGTCACCGAGGGTTCCCACCCCCTCACAAGAAACCCTACCAAGGAGGTGGATTTAAAAGGAAACAACCCCAACACCCTATGGTGAATCAACCTAGGACACAAGCTGTTAATCGACCTAGGATGGCTGCTGTCCCTAAACCTATGACTAGACCCCCTTGTGCCACTTGTGGAAAGATACATGGAGGGGAATGCAGATTTGGTAAGAATGTTTGTTATCGGTGTGGACAGGCAGGACACTATTCTAGAGAGTGCCTAAAGTTCAATCAGTCCTCTACACTTAAGCCTAAGGCACAGGGACGCGTGTTTGCTATCACTGCTGAGATGCCCTCAGGATCCGATGATCTGATTCAAGGTAAGTGTATAATTAATGGAAAATCCTTAATTGTATTGTTTGATTCTGGCGCAACACATTCATTCATTTCATATGATTGTGCTAATAAGTTGAGGTTGTATATATCTGACTTAAAAATCATCTTAGTTGTCTCTACACCCACTATAAATACTGTTAGAACTGATCAAGCCTGCCTAAATTGTGAATTTGAGGTAGCTGATAGGATTTTTCATCATGATTTAGTTTGTCTACCCTTGTCTAGTTTTGATGTAATCTTGGGCATGGATTGGCTTTTGGATAACCGTGTGTTACTACATTGTGTAAATAAATCACTAGTATTTCTTCCCAAACCGTCTTTACCCAATCCCTCTAAACTTGATAGAAAGGTACGACTATACCTAAACTCCATTATCATGGGGGATAGTAGGAATGAAGAGCGAGGATATGTTTTCCTGATGACAAGTGAGAGGGAAGTTGTAACACCCTAATAGAACCCCACTGTGCTTAAGTTCACATTTGGATTCTATTAGTTGTCACTTATGCCTTGTATTAATTTTCTTTTGAAATTAACTTAGAAAAATAATGGAAGTTTTTTTTTTTCTTTAAATAAATTAATTTTTTTGAAAACTTAAGCCTGTAACGGGAAGTGAAATACATAGCGCTTTTATAGATAATAATCAAGTTACATTGCGCACTTAATTAAATAAGCGGAATAAAAGACTAAGTGTAGAACAATTATCACATAAACTGGAATATAATCACTTAATACATAAGTCACAACAGGGCATATATCATATTGATAAGTTATTACAAATAACAATATAAGTTCTACTATTACTAATTGTTTCTCACAAACTATAATGTAACTAAAGCTCGGAATGCTCCTACTTGAATGGTTTGAAATCTTCACGTGCTACCTCCTTCCTCAGCTACGGCCTCATTGCTTTAGGTGGACACGTCTGTCTCAGTAACGACAACGGAAAATAAACATAGGAGTGAGAAATACATGATTTCTCAGTAGGAGTTCCTACTTGTACTAAAAGTGTCATCGTTGTCGTCCCAGTCACTTCGGGTTTATTATAAAAGGTGAGCAGATAAGGATTCAATTATCAAACTTTCACAAACGTGATTAGCGAAGTGCGATTACTTTTAAACTAATCTTGAACATTAGCATAAATATCCATTCAGTATTTCATCAAGCATACATATAAGCATATCATGAAAAACCACTAATAAGCAATAATCATTTAGGAGCTGCATGCATTTCATGGTTATTCATCCTCAACATTCACTTGTTTAGTGATCATCATCTTTCATTTATTTCATCAACATATTTCTTAATTACTCACGGGATGAATGCATCAATGCCTTAGACCACCCTAAAAGGGTAATGAGCTCATACCATGGCCGTCGCCATAACCTTTTTGGTTTTCATTCCGTTGCCGTGATCTCAACGGTTTAGGGGGTTAAGCCGTGAGTTTAGCTCAAGTCTACTTTTCCAGACTTTCATTGCTACTTTTTCAAACTTTACTTTTATTATTTCTTTTGGAAAATGAATGTATGCATATTATCATGTAATCACAATAAACCCTGGGCAATCAATCATTCATCCTTATCATTTCATAATTCATCACCATACATTCACATTACTATAAATCACTTCATAAAACATGGACAATATCATGTAAATCTCATAGTAAACACTTTCATAGATAATTCATATTAACTAACCAAAGTTATCAAGTTGAGTTCCTAGTGTTCGTAAGAGGTAATGGATTTCTTAGTATTATCTTTTTCTCTTAGTGTTCTTTGTACTCTTAGCATTCCATTAATACATTAATGCACTTCAAAATATTATTATAGGTTCCTTATATATTTTTATTATGACTTTCATATAACTCTTGAAGATTATTATTCTACTTAAATTCTTAAAATTCTCTCTTTACAAGACTTGATTCTTTTATTTATAGTTTTGACATCTTTTAGAAGAAAGTTTATAATTCTCTGTATACTTGTTATCTCAGCTTAGTAAAGGTAGTTCCAAATTCCTAACTCATCAAATTTTAGCATTTACATATTTGGAATAGTGTAAATCAACTGTAAACCATGCATAGGAGGGTTCCCAGTGAAAGAGAGGTGGGTCACAATGGACATGCTTAAATACCAAGTCTTTCCTTAGCCAGAACCTTTCCAAACTGCACTTTCACAGTACACTATCCCGATATTTATTTCTCATTCTGTATTTACGTGGTACATAACATACATGGGTGTATTCCTATATGTGTTAGCTCTCCAACAAAGTTCAAATCAGTCCATTTGCATTTTTCTAGAGTGAGTTACATCTATTTTACTACTACAAGGTCAGATTTAAAGTTTCAGTCTTAGGCTCTACTTTAAAAATTTATATCTTGAGCTAGAAAACTCCGTTTTAGGTGATTCTTTTTGGAGAGTGTTCTATAATGAGTCTAGTTTATAGTAAAATTATTTTAATTTCGAGATACTTAATATTTTATGAACAGTAGCTTTCGAAGTACCTGCTGCCAGAAACAACTAGAATTTCCAGCACCTACCATTTTCATGTCTTAAGTTACCTTTATTAAATCAGGTTTCACATACAATCTTTTCAAGTTATATTTGAGTTTGATAACATCATAAAGGTACTCATAACAAAATAGAACATATCATATTTCTAAAAATATATTTTTCAAATAATCATTTAAAACTTTTGACAATAACTCAAACTTGAGGCATTCTATCAAGGTTAGAAGCCAACAATGCTTGAACAATTAAAGATGAAGCTCCTACCTCTTGTGTAGGGTCTAAAAAGGGTCCTTCTCTTCTTCCTTAAGCTTCGAACAAGAGTGTTTGGAGTGGATGACCCTCCTTGAATCTTGGCTCTAGAACTTGAATGCTTAAGAAAATATTTCTCACTAGAGTTAAAGATTGTAACTCTTGTGAGGGCTAGTGAAAGTTTGGACTTAGGATTGAAGTGTTTGGATGAAGTTTAGAGGATCAAGAGAAGTTTTTGAAGAACATAAGAAGAATGATAGAATAAGAAAGAAAGAACACTTAGGGAGTTTCTGAATTGAAGAGAGTTTGAGGAGTATTTATAGTGGAAAGATTAGAGAAAAAAATAGAAGATGGAAAGCACTTGGAGCATGATTTATGGAAACATGTTGGCTGAATTTTGGGATGAAAATGCTCCTTGTTTTGTGCAAACATGTTTCCATGTTTTGTGCAAACACGTTTCCATGTTTTATGCAAACATGTTGGATGAAAATGCTCCATGTTTTATGCAAACATGTTTCCATGTTTTATGCAAACATGTTTCCATGTTTTATGCAAACACGTTTCCATGTTTTGTGCAAAGATGTTAGTGGATATTCTTGTAATTCCATTCATAGAGTAAGGGTATCTTTGTCATTTAATAAGGCAAGGGTAGTTTGGTAATTTCCTTTACATAGCAAGGGCATTTTCGTAATTTCCACTAAGTGATGGCATTTTCGTAATTCTTTGCATTTTTCTCTAGACATACTTAAGTAGTCTATTTGTTGTGTTTCATAACATTTGTCCAGATTCTCTTGGTTTTGCTATCGATAATTAAGATTCTTAGTTATAAATTTGGGGATGTTACAGAAGTGGAGCAAGCTCTAGAAAAGATCCTTGTAGTAAAGGAATTCTCAAATGTTTTTCCTGATGACATACCTGAATTTCCTCCAAAAAGGGAGATTGAGTTTTCTATAGATTTGGTACCAGGAACAGGACCCCCATATCTATAGCTCCTTATAGGATGCCATTGGCCAAGTTAACAGAGTTGAAGAAGCAATTAGAGGAACTACTACAGAAGAAATTCATTAGGCCCAGTGCTTCACCATAGGGAGCCTCAGTGCTGTTTGTCAAGAAGACAGATGAGAGTATACGATTATGTGTGGATTATAGGCAGCTAAACAAAGTGACTATAAAAAAATAAATACCCTTTGCCTAGAATAGATGACCTCATGGACCAATTAAGAGGAGCCCAAGTGTTTTCCAAGATAGATCTGCGATCAGGATACCACCAGATTCGAGTGACGGAGGAGGACATACCAAAGACAGCCTTTAGGACTAGATATGGACATTATGAGTTTAATGTGATGTCGTTTGGGTTAACCAATGCACCGGCAGTGTTTATGGACTACATGAATAGGATATTTAGACCATACTTGGACAAGTTTGTAATAGTGTTCATCGATGACATTCTAGTTTACTCTAGAACTGAAGAAGAGCACGAAGAACACTTACGAGTGGTGTTGGAGGTGTTGAGGAACAAGAAACTTTATGCAAAGTTGTCCAAGTGTGAATTTTGGACGAAGGAAGTTAAGTTCTTAGGTCATGTAGTGTCACATGGGGGAATAGCAGAAGACCCAAGTAAGATAGAAGCGGTGCAACAATGGGAAACCCCTACCACTGTGAAGGAGATTAGGAGTTTTCTAGGGCTAGCCGGTTACTACCGAAGGTTCATTAGAGGTTTTTCCCAAATTACCTTACCCCTTACCAAGCTAACAAGGAAGAATTCAGCTTTTATATGGAGCCCAGAATGTGAAGAAAGTTTTCAGGAACTAAAGAAGAAGTTGACCACTACCCTTGTCCTAATCCTACCTGACCCAAAAGAAAAATTTGAGGTGTATTGTGATGCCTCGGGAAGAGGACTAGGATGTGTTTTGATGCAAAATAGGAATGTAGTAGCCTATGCCTCTAGACAGCTCAAACCCCATGAAGTTAATTACCCAACCCATGACTTAGAGCTAGCGGCTATTGTCTTTGCCTTAAAAATCTGGAGACATCATCTTTATGGTGTAAGGTTTGAAGTCTTTTCTGACCACAAAAGTCTGAAATACCTCTTCAACCGTAAGGAACTCAATATGAGACAAAGGCGTTGGATGGAGTTTCTCAAGGACTATGACTTTGGGTTGAACTACCACCCAGGAAAGGCAAATGTGGTAGCAGACGCTTTGAGTCGTAAGTCCTTGCATGCCGCTTGGCTCATGGTGAAAGAAAATGAGCTGATAGAAGATTTTAGGAACCTCAACTTAGGATATAGGGGGACTTCAGAACAAATTCGGTTAAGCCAACTAAGTGTAACCAGTAGCTTTAAGGATCAAATAATTCAAGCCCAAAGGGAAGATGAGGATTTCCTTAGAACCTTAACCCTTGTCGAAGTAGGAAAGTTGAAAGAGTTTGTCCAGGATAAGGAAGGAGTGTGGAGATACCAAGGGAGAATCTGTGTACACGCAAAGAAGGATTGAGAGCTAGCACTTTGGAAGAAGCCCACAAGAGTCAATTTAGTGTACACCCCGGTATAACCAAGATGTACCATGACCTAAAAAAGATGTACTGGTGGCCAAAGATGAAAGCAGATATAGCAAATATAGTGCAAAAATGTTTGCTATGCCAAAAAGTGAAGATAGAGCATCAAAAACCCTCCAGAGTGTTGCAACCTCTCGAAATCCCCGAATGGAAGTGGGAAGGAATATCCATGGATTTCGTGATGGGATTGCCAAGAACGCCTACCGGACATGACTCCATATGGGTAATTGTGGATAGATTGACCAAATCTGCTCACTTTTTACCCATTAGAGCAAATTACCCTTTGGAAAAGTTAGCTCAGCTATACATCCAAGAGATAATAAGGCTCCATGGAGTACCCAAAACCATTGTCTCAGATAGGGATCCAAGGTTCACCTCAAGATTTTGGGGAGCTTTGCAAAAGGCGTTTGGTTCAAGGTTGTGTCTAAGCACTGCCTATCACCCTCAAACTGATGGACAATCAGAAAGAACAATTCAAACCCTTGAGGATATGCTAAGAGCATGTGTCTTAGACCAGCCAAAAAGTTGGGACAAACAACTTCCATTGATTGAGTTTGCATATAATAATAGTTACCACACTAGCATTGGGATGGCACCCTATGAGGCTTTGTATGGTAGAAAGTGTCAATCACCATTTTGTTGGTGTGACCCGGGAGAGCAAAGTATTTTGGGCCCTGATTTGGTAGAAGAGACAACCAAACAAATAAGGAGAATCAGGGAAAGAATCCTCACTGCTCAAAGTAGGCAGAAGAGCTATGCTGACAAGAGAAGAAAACCTCTCGAATTTCAAGAAGGAGAACACATATTCTTGCAAATTACTCCTACCGCAGGTATAGGTCGTGCAATGAAAGTTAAAAAGCTAAGCCCTAGATTCTTAGGACCCTTCCAAATCCTCAAAAAGGTAGGTCCCTCCGCCTACCAAATTGCATTACCTCCAAATTTGTCTAACCTACACAATGTCTTTCATGTGTCCCAATTGAGAAAGTATCAGTCAGACCCCAGTCATGTGTTTGAGCCAGAAACTATACAATTAAAAGATGACTTAACTTTTGAATTACCACCGATGAGGATCGTGGATTATGGCATCAAGCAGCTGAGAAACAAATCTGTATCTCTACAGTCCGAGTAGCTGGGACAAGATGGAATGGAAGAGCACACATGGGAGCTCGAGGAAGCTATGCGAAAAGAATTTCCGAACCTATTCACAGGTATCAAATTTTGAGGGCAAAATTTTTAATAAGAAGGGGAGAAATGTAACATCCCCAAATTTATAACTAAGATAAATATTAATCTTAATTATCGATAGCAAAACCAAGAGAATCAGGACAAATGTTATGAAACACAACAAATAGACTACTTAAGTATGTCTAGAGAAAAATGCAAATAATTACGAAAATGCCATCACTTAGTAGAAATTACGAAAATACCCTTGCTATGTAAAGGAAATTACCAAACTACCCTTGCCTTATTAAATGACAAAGATACCCTTACTCTATGAATGGAATTACAAGAATACCACTATCATTGTCTAATTACAAAAATATCCTTGTCTTAGTTAAGGAAATTACTAAAATGCCATTTGCACAAATCCCTACACTTGTCTTTAGACAAGAATGAATCTAAGCCATTGGATTAAGATGATAACACAATAATTTAACCACATACATCATACACATTTCTGAATCACATATATGCACTAAATGTTAGAAAATCTCCACTAACATCTTTGCACAAAACATGGAGCATTTTCATCCAACATGTTTGCATAAAACATGGAAACATGTTTGCACAAAACATGGAGCATTTTCATCCAACATGTTTGCACAAAACATGGAAACATGTCTGCACAAAACATGGAAACATGTCTGTACAAAACATGGAAACATGTTTGCACAAAACAAGGAGCATTTTCATCCCAAAATTCAGCCAACATGTTTCCATAAATCATGCTTCAAGTGCTTTCCTTCTTTTGTTTTTTTCTCTAATCTTTCCACTATAAATACTCCTCAAACTCTCTTCAATTCAGAAACTCCCTAAGTGTTCTTTCTTTCTTATTCTATCATTCTTCTTATGTTATTCAAAGACTTCTCTTGATCCTCTAAATTCCATCCAAACACTTAAATCCTAAGTCCAAACTTTCACTAGCCCTCACAAGAGTTACAATCTTTAACACTAGTGAGAAATATTTTCTTAAGCACTCAAGTTCTAGAGCCAAGATTCAAGGAGGGTCATCCACTCCAAAGACTCTTGTTCAAAGCTTAAGGAAGAAGAGAAGGACCATTTTTAGACCCTACACAAGAGGTAGGAGCTTCATCTTTAATTGTTCAAGCATTGTTGGCTTCTAACCTTGATAGAATGCCTCAAGTTTGAGTTATTGTCAAAAGTTTTAAATGATTATTTGAAAAATATATTTTTAGAAATATGACATGTTCTATTCTGTTATGAGTACCCTTATGATGTTATCAAACTCAAATATAACTTGAAAAGATTGTATGTGAAACCTGATTTAATAAAGGTAACTTAAGACATGAAAATGGTAGGTGCTGGAATTTCTAGTTGTTTCTGGCAGCAGGTACTTCGAAAGCTACTGTTCATAAAATATCAAGTATCTCGAAATTAAAATAATTTTAATATAAACTAGACTCATTATAGAACACTCTCCAAAAAGAATCACCCAAAACGGAGTTTTCTAGCTCAAGATATAAATTTTTAAAGTAGAGCCTAAGACTGAAACTTTAAATCTGACCTTGTAGTAGTAAAATAGGTGTAACTCACTCTAGAAAAATGCAAATGGACTTATTTCAACTTTGTTGGAGAGCTAACACATATAGGAATACACTCATGTATGTTATGTATAAAGCTTTGTACCACGTAAATACAGAATGAGAAATAAATTTCGGGATAGTGTACTGTGAAAGTGCAGTTTGGAAAGGTTCTGACTAAGGAAAGACTTGGTATCTAAGCATGTCCATTGTGACCCACCTCTCTTTCCTGGGAACCCTCCTATGCATGGTTTACAGTTGATTTACACTATTCCAAAGATGTAAATGCTAAAATTTGATGAGTTAGGAATTTGGAACTACCTTTACTAGGCTGAGATAACAAGTATATAGAGAATTATAAACTTTCTTCTAAAAGTTGTCAAAACTATAAATAAAAGAATCAAGTCTTGTAAAGAGAGAATTTTAAGAATTTAAGTAGAATAATAATCTTTAGGAGATATATATATAAAAGTCATAATAAAAATATATAAAGAACCTCTAAAAATATCTTAAAGGGTATTAATGTATTAATGGAAATACTAAGAGTACAAAGAAGACTAAGAGAAAAAGATAATACTAAGATATTCATAACCTATTAGGAACACTAGAGACCTAACTTGATAACTTAGGTTGCTTAATATGAATTATCTATGAGAATGTTTACTATGAGATTTACATGATATTGTCTATGTTACATGAAGTGATATACAGAAATGTGAATGTATTGATGAGATATGAAATGATAATGATAAAATAATTGACTGTGCCATGATTTATTAATGTGCATACATTCATGTTTCAAATGAAATAATAAATAGACCAACTCACTGCTTAATCCTCTTTGAAGATTAAGGTATTGATGATTTCACTCAGTGAGAATAAAAGAAAAACCTGAAAAAGTAGCAATGATAGTCTGGAAAAGTGGACTTGAGCTAAACTCACGGCTTAACCCCTAAACCGTTGAGATCACTAAGAAGCGGAAAGAAAACCAAAAGGTTGTGGCGACGGCCACGGTATGAGCTCATTACCCTTTAGGGTGGTCTAAGGCATTGATGCATTCATCCCGTGAGTAATTAAGAAATATGTTGATGAAATAAATGAAAGATGATGATCACTAAACAAGTGAATGTTGAGGATGAGTAATCATGAAATGCATGCAGCTCCTAAATGATTATTGCTTATTAGTGGTTTTACATGATATGCTTATATGTATGCTTGATAAAATCTTGAATGGATATTTACGCTAATGTTCAAGATTAGTTTAAAAGTAGCGCACTTCGGCTAATCACGTTTGTGAAAGTTTGATAATTGAATCCTTACCTGTTCACCTTTTTATAATAAACCCGAAGTGACTGGGACGACAACGATGACACTTTTAGTACAAGTAGGAACTCCTACTGAGAAATCATGTATTTCTCACTCCTATGTTTATTTTCCGTTGTCGTTACCAGAGACAGACGTGTCCACCTAAAGCAACGAAGCTGTAGCTGAGGAAGGAGGTAGCACGTGAAGATTTCAAACCGTTCAAGTAGGAGCATTCCGAGCTTTAGTTACATTATAGTTTGTGAGAAACAATTAGTAATAGTAGAACTTATATTGTTATTTGTAATAACTTATCAGTATGATATATGCCCTGTTATGACTTATGTATTAAGTGATTATATTCCAGTTTATGTGATAATAGTTCTACACTTAGTCTTTTATTCCGCTTATTTAATTAAGTGCGCAACGTAACTTGATTATTATCTATAAAAGCGTTATGTATTTCACTTCTCGTTACAGGCTTAAGTTTTCAAAAAATTAATTTATTTAAAGAAAAAAAAATTCCTCTATTTTTCTAAGTTAATTTCAAAAGAAAATAAATACAAGGCAAAAGTGACAACTAATAGAATCCAAATATGAACTTAAGCACAGTGGGGTTCTAAGGGTGTTACACAAAGCACATAAACATAATCCATGTGACATAAGGGCATATAACTTCCAAGTGAATCATTCCTCAACTTCGTGACATCAATCATGGTACTTTAGCATATAAGCCACCCTAAAAATAATAACTAGGTTATGAGCTCATACCTTAGCTAGTCGTCACTAGCTCTTGCTTATTATCTTGAATAAGCGAAACATAAATAATAATCCCGACTATGAAATGCGGGTAGGGGGCAGGGATCATCTCTCTCTGGGATTACCCTCTTTGAAACGCTTTGCTAGCCATGCATGGCCTCGCAATTTGTCCACTTTAGTAGGCTGCATCTACTCATACCCTCACAGATTTGTCTCCTCCCAGGGGTACTCGGTCGAACCGGCACCTCCTCGGGGAAAGCGCGTCTCAGTGCTTTGTCACATAAAAATCTCCTGGGGGTGCTCGGCCAAACCGGTGTCACCCAGGGTTTTCAACTTATATGGTACTCATAAATCATTTCTTTCAACCCTTTAAGGTTTCACGGAAATTCGGCAGCATAACAGCTGTTAAACCGAATTTCCTTCAAACTGCCACAAGCTAATCCACACATCATGTTCTCATGAAATCTCATGCAATGATAAACTTTAAAATTTCATCAATCATTTTCTCATGCATCAAGCACATCTCATCATATCATTGCATCAAACAACACATCATAGCATTAACAACTTTTTAGTGTCTTATGCATTGACCCTTAAGGTCCCTAACTCACATTCTAAGTTATAAATCATCAAACCTAATCTCTCGGGAACTTATAAGGTCTTAACTAAGTATTTCTCACCTCACACTATGATCAAGAACATCTCTAAACCTCAAGAGTAAAGAATTCATATTCTTAACTTTATAGGTACCTAGGAGTCACAACAATGACCCTTTCTAAGTCCGGTTTGCTCCTAAGGCATCAAGATCAAGTCCTAAACCATTTATGAGTCATTCCTGCACATTTAAACTAATTTAAATCCATGATTAGCATTACTAAACCTTGCTGGACAGAATCCAGAAAATTCAAACATTAAAGGATCTAGAACTCTCAAATTAATTCTTTTCTAGTTTCTAACTTCTCTTATCTTTCACATATGAGTCTTAACATTAATTATACTTAAACATAAGCATATTATCATCATTAACACAGCTCATACAGTGGCTAAACATGACAAGGCAGAACCAAAACAAACATCTCCATTTAAAGGCATCAAACACATTTTCTAAAGCACATAAAATACTAGTTTCTCTTGGAACCTTTTTAAAACTTTCAAAACTCATTTATAAATATTTTTAACATTTAAAATCGTCAAAATATTTATGAGGGCAGTAGCTAAATCAAACTTGTCTCAAGAGGTTCTAAATTCATAAAACTTAGTTCTATTCATTCCTTAAACTCATAAAATCTTGGAAAAATTATAAAACATAGTTTTCAATACTTAGAAACATCAAGACCCCTTAGGGCCGAAATATGAACCAAAGGAAATAAATATTTTTAGACCTTTGTTTGAGACAACAATGGGCAAGTCTTTGAGCTCTAGGTTCATTTAGGTGATGACATAAAAATAAACATGCTCATGCACTTATTTTAGGTTCCATTAGAAAGTAAAGTGATAGCACAAAATAAATATGAATGCAACTCATTATTATCTTGGTATTAAGTGAGAACTTGAAATATAAACATGATAATACATAGCTTGAAATATAAATATGATAATGCAAGTTTCACTTATTATCTTGAATACTTAGTGATAACAAGGAAGTAAACATGATATGCAAAGCATAAAGTAAACATGATGCAAGGTTCATTTTATGGTTGACTAGAGCTCATTCAAGACTTTAACAAGATAACAACCCAATACAATATCTCAAAGATCAAAATACCAAAACCGAAAGTCTTACAAAAGAAAAAGAAAGTGAAACTAAGTCAAGTTCTTTATTAAATACCCAAAACCCCTATCTAGAGAAAAATCTCTAGAACGTGCCGGCCAACTTTAAGGTTGACAAGGGTAGGCTTGGGCTTTTAGAAATCCTTAGATTAATTTTTTAAGTTGAAAAACCATGTGAGCTAGATATCATATAGATAAAGTTATAAGAAAAGGAAAACTCAAGCTTTAGAGGTTTCTTTGAGATGAACACAAGGTCATCATCTAGAAACTCTCATCATCAAGCTATCATGCTTATAATCAAGGCCTCATGGCCGAAACGAAAGGAAAACAAAGAACCAAGGAAAAGTTTCAAAAGAAATCCAAGAGAAAGCTAGAGAAACTCATTTTTCAAGAAACAAAGTTTAGAAAAACACTCCAACCTAGAGTGAAGACACGAAGCTTGAACTTTTGAAAAGAAAAACAAGATGATGAGCTCCTCCTTGGGGCTTGAAGGTTTCGGCCAAGAGGAAACAAGAAGGTTGGAGTTGTGTTTCAAGTGAGGTTGTGTTTGAGGTGTGGTGTTTGAGAGGTTTGATGATGGTTCAAGGCTTTGGGGTGGTGTTTGGAGGTTGAGAGATGATGATTCAAAAGGAAAAAAAAGAAGATGAAGAAGAATAATGCTCTTGAAACTTGAGAGAAAATGAGAGAACTAACAAGAATCCTTAGAAATCAAAACTTAGCAAATGAACAATGTAACATCCCCAAATTTATAACTAAGATAAATATTAATTAGCGATAGCAAAAACCAAGAGAATATGGACAAATGTTATGAAACACAACAAATAGACTACTTAAGTATGTCTAGAGAAAAATGCAAAGAATTACGAAAATGCCATCACTTAGTGGAAATTACGAAAATGCCCTTGCTATGTAAAGGAAATTACCAAACTACCCTTGCCTTATTAAATGACAAAGATACCCTTACTCTATGAATGGAATTACAAGAATACCACTATCATTGTCTAATTACAAAAATATCCTTGTCTTAGTTAAAGAAATTACTACAATGCCATTTGCAAAAATCCCTAGACTTGTCTTTAGACAAGAATGAATCTAAGCCATTGGATTAAGATGATAACACAATAATTTAACCACATACATCATACACATTTCTGAATCACATACATGCACTAAAGGTTAGAAAATCTCCACTAACATCTTTGCACAAAACATGGAGCATTTTCATCCAACATGTTTGCATAAAACATGGAAACATGTTTGCACAAAACAAGGAGCATTTTCATCCCAAAATTCAGCCAACATGTTTCCATAAATCATGCTCCAAGTGCTTTCCTTCTTCTGTTTTTTCTCTAATCTTTCCACTATAAATACTCCTCAAACTCTCTTCAATTCAGAAACTCCCTAAGTGTTCTTTCTTTCTTATTCTATCATTCTTCTTATGTTCTTCAAAGACTTCTCTTGATCCTCTAAACTTCATCCAAACACTTAAATCCTAAGTTCAAACTTTCACTAGCCTTCACAAGAGTTACAATCTTTAACTCTAGTGAGAAATATTTTCTTAAGCACTCAAGTTCTAGAGCCAAGATTCAAGGAGGGTCATCCACTCCAAAGACTCTTGTTCAAAGCTTAAGGAAGAAGAGAAGGACCCTTTTTAGACCTTACACAAGAGGTAGGAGTTTCTTCTTTATTTGTTCAAGTATTGTTGGCTTCTAACTTTGCTCATGGATAGAATGCCTCAAACTTGAGTTATTGTCAAAAGTTTTGAATAATTATATTTTTAGAAAACACAACATGTTCTATTATGCTATGAGTACTTTTATGATGTTATCAACCTCAAATATAACTTAAAAGATTGTATGTGAAACTTGAGTTAATAAAGATAACTTAAGACATGAACATGGCAGGTGCTGGAATTTCTAGTTATTTCTGGCAGTAGTTACCTCTAAAATTAGTGTTCATAAAATATGAAGGATCTCGAAATGAAAATAATTTTATTATAAACTAGACTCATTGTAGAACACTCTCCAAAAAGAATCACCTAAAACGGAGTTTCCCAGCCCAAGATATAAATTTTTAAAGTAGAGCCTAAGACTGAAACTCTTAATCTGACCTTGTAGTAGTAAAATAGGTGTAACTTACTCTAGAAAAATGCAAATGGACTGATTTCAACTTTGGGGAAAAGCTAACACATCTAAAAACACACTTACGTATGCTATGCATAAATTTTTACACCACGAAAATACAGAATGAGAGATATATTTTCGGGACAGTGTGCTGAAAAAGTCTTGAAGGTAGCGTGATACTATGAGAGTGCAATTTAGAAAGGTTCTGGCTAAGGAAAGACTTGGTATTTAAGCGTGTCCATTGTGACCCACCTCTCTTTCCTGGGAATCCTACTATGCACAATTTACAGTTGATTTATACTAATCTAAGATGATAATGCTACAAATTTTATTCTAAAAGATGTCAGAACTCTAAATAAAAGATTCAATTCTTGTAAAGAGATAATTTTAAGGATTTAAGTAGAATAATAATCTTCAGGAGATATATATAAAAGTCATGATAAAAATATATAAAGAACCTCTAAAAATATCTTAAAGGGTATTAATGTATTAATGGAAATACTAAGAGTACAAAGAAGACTAAGAGAAAAAGATAATACCAAGATATCCATAACCTATTAGGAACACTAGAGACCTAACTTGATAACTGAGGTTGCTTAATGTGAATTATCTATGAGAATGTTTACTATGAGATTTACATGATATTGTCTATGTTACATGAAGTGATATATAGAAATGTGAATGTATTGATGAGATATGAAATGATAATGATAAAATGATTAGTGCCATGATTTATTAATGTGCATACATTCATGTTTCAAATGAAATAATAAATAGACCAACTCATTGCTTAATCCTCTTTGAGGATTAAGGTATTGATGATTTCACTCAGTGAGAATAAAAGTAAAACCTGAAAAAGTAGCAATGATAGTCTGGAAAAGTGGACTTGAGCTAAACTCACGGCTTAACCCCCTAAACCGTTGAGATCATGGCAACGGAAAGAAAACTAAAAGGTTGTGGCGACGGCCACGGTATGAGCTCATTACCCTTTTAGGGTGGTCTAAGGCATTGATGCATTCATCCCGTGAGTAATTAAGAAATATGTTGATGAAATAAATGAAAGATGATGATCACTAAACAAGTGAATGTTGAGGATGAGAAATCATGAAATGCATGCAGCTCCTAAATTATTATTGCTTATTAGTGGTTTTTCATGATATGCTTATATGTATGCTTGATGAAATACTGAATTGATATTTCTGCTAATGTTCAAGATTAGTTTAAAAGTAACTGCACTTCGGGTAATCATGTAACATCCCCTGCTGCTTTATGGATTGGCAACTGTCCCCATAAACCAACACGGGTCTTTTCAGCATGCTTTGTCCTCACTCACACGCTTCCTAGGAAAACTTCCCAGGAGGCCACCCATCCCAAAATTACCCTAAGTCAAGCACGCTTAACTATGGAGTTCTTTCAGTTTAGGCTACCGAAAAGAAGATGCATCTTGTTGGTATAGGTAGTACGAATCAATTCATATAAGCCCTCCTCAACTGTATAGTCCCATACCTATACAGTCTTAGGATCCCTCTCATTCGGGTGTGTAATTGGTTTATTCATGTACCCCTCTACTTAGAGGACCTTGCGAGGAGCCGCTCCTTGTCTGTGCCCTCTTTGCACTGGCGATCACTCCTCGTCCTCGTCCCCGGGCGTTACATCCCCACCAGCTTCCGCTTTGGTTAGTCCCTCAGAACCACACCGTACTGGGAGAGGTACAGGCTCTGATACCATTTGTAACATCCCTTGCTGCTTTATGGATTGACAACTGTCCCCACAAACCAACACGGGTCTTTTCAGCATGCTTTGTCCTCACTCACACGCTTCCTAGGAAAACTTCCTAGGAGGTCACCCATCCCAAAATTACCCTAAGTCAAGCATGCTTAACTGTGGAGTTCTTTCAGTTTAGGCTACTGAAAAGAAGATGCATCTTGTTGGTATAGGTAGTATGAATCAATTCATATAAGCCCTCCTCAACTGTATAGTCCCATACCTATACAGTCTTAGGATCCCTTTCATTCGGGTGTGTAATCGGTTTATTCATGTACCCCTCTGCTTAGAGGACCTTGCGAGGAGCCGCTCCTTGTCTGTGCCCTCTTTGCCTTTGGCGATCACTCCTCGTCCTCGTCCGGGCGTTACATGCCCACCAGCTTCCGCCTGGTTCGTCCCCGAACCACACCGTACTGGGAGAGGTACAGGCTCTGATACCATTTGTAACATCCCTTGCTGCTTTATGGATTGACAACTGTCCCCACAAACCAACACGGGTGTTTTCAGCATGCTTTGTCCTCACTCACACGCTTCCTAGGAAAACTTCCTAGGAGGTCACCCATCCCAAAATTACCCTAAGTCAAGCATGCTTAACTGTGGAGTTCTTTCAGTTTAGGCTACTGAAAAGAAGATGCATCTTGTTGGTATAGGTAGTATGAATCAATTCATATAAGCCCTCCTCAACTGTATAGTCCCATACCTATACAGTCTTAGGATCCCTTTCATTCGGGTGTGTAATCGGTTTATTCATGTACCCCTCTGCTTAGAGGACCTTGCGAGGAGCCGCTCCTTGTCCGTGCCCTCTTTGCACTGGCGATCACTCCTCGTTCTCATCCCCGGGCGTTACATATATGTACAGGCGTTATATATATATATGTAACGCCCGGGGACGAGGACGAGGAATGATCGCCAGTGCAAAGAGGGCACGGACAAGGAGCGGCACCTCGCAAGGTCCTCTAAGCAGAGGGGTACATGAATAAACCGATTACACACCCGAATGAGAGGGATCCTAAGACTGTATAGGTATGGGACTATATAGTTGAGAAGGGCTTATATGAATTGATTCGTACTACCTATACCAACAAGATGCATCTTCTTTTCGGTAGCCTAAACTGAAAGAACTCCACAGTTAAGCGTGCTTGACTTAGGGTAATTTTGGGATGGGTGACCTCCTAGGAAGCGTGTGAGTGAGGACAAAGCATGCTGAAAAGACCCGTGTTGGTTTGTGGGGACAATCGTCAATCCATAAAGCAGCAGGGGATGTTACAAATCACGTTTGTGAAAGCTTGATAATTAAATCCTTACCTGTTCGCCTTTTTATAATAAACCCGAAGTGACTGGGACGACAACGATGACACTTTTAGTACAAGTAGGAACTCCTACTGAGAAAGCATGTATTTCTCCCTGCTATGTTTATTTTCCGTTGTCGTTACCAGAGACAGACGTGTCCACCTAAAGTAGCAGAAGTGTAGGCGAGGAAGGAGGTAGCGCGTGAAGATTTCAAACCTTTCAAGTAGGAGCATTCCGAGCTTTAGTTACATTATAGTTTGTGAGAAACAATTAGTAATAGTAGAACTTATATTGTTATTTGTAATAACTTATCAGTATGATATATGCCCTGTTGTGACTTATGTATTAAGTGATTATATTCCAGTTTATGTGATAATAGTTCTACACTTAGTCTCTTATTCCGCTTATTTAATTAAGTGTGCAATGTAACTTGATTATTATCTATAAAAGCGCTATATATTTCACTTCTAATTCTGAGGCTTAAGTTTTCAAAAAATTAATTTATTTAAAAAAAAAAACTTCCACTATTTTTCTAAGTTAATTTCAAAAGAAAATAAATACAAGGCATAAGTGACAACTAATAGAATCCAAATATGAACTTAAGCACAGTGGGGTTCTATTAGGGTGTTACAAACAAAAGTGTAGCAAAGTTTATCTTGGCATGGTATTTATAGAGAAGGATAAGGGTGAGTGTGTCGAGGAGAATGAATCCTCATGGAACATGAGGTAATGCATGTGTGGAGGAGAATGAATCCTCATGGAACATGAGGTGAGAGAATTGTATTTTGATGGCATGGTGATGTATGGTGGTGAGTGTGGCTTCAAGCATGGTTTTTGGAGTGTGGAATAAAATTAAATTGTGATAAAATGGGGTATGAATTTCAGCCAAGTTTGATGCAGCAAGGGAGGAGGGAGTTTTGGTCATGTAATTGTGTGTTAGTGATGTGTTTAGGGGTGTATTAGCTTAGGTGCAAGGTTAGGAGTCATTAAGCATAAGTTTAGGTGACTAAGAATGTGATTATGAACCTCTATGACATGATTAAGGAGTACTCATACATATTTAGGAGATTTTAAATTCATTTTATGAATAAAACAATGTAGACAAAATTCCATGATTTAAGGAATTGGAGAGAGAAAACACTATTCAAGATTCCATGACTAGGAGTCTTGAATTTAAAATAGGATTTTAAGTTGTAATTAAGCACTTTTAGGTTCTAATCAACTTTAATAAATTATTTTGACCCAAGATTAATTATGGAAATTAATTAACCTTCGATTAGAGCCTAATACTGCTTAGGTTTGTTTAATCATGCGATTAAGCGTAAAAACACAAAACTAGGGGCAAAACCGTAATTTCACACTAATTTCGCCCGGGACCTCCGGGACCAAAACTAAAGTCATAGTCTACATAAAAACGCCTTTTAAAACCATCTGGAGAAGTTTCGGGTTCATCTGGCACTTACAAATGGGTAAAACACCACAGGGGCGTTTTGGTCATTTTGACCTGAAAACTCGAAAAACGAGATTTTCGATCCCGGAAAGATACACAAGTCATCTAATCCCCTTCCAACATTGAGTTTGCCTTTCGAGTACTGCCGGATCGGCTTTCCTCGAATTCTGGGCTGAAAATGACCTCAGGGGCAGTTTGGTCATTTTCACTCTCACAGAAAAATCGGGGCGTTACACAGAGGGGTGAGTTTTGTTACTAGAACTTAGTGAGTGAGTCCTCACCTGAAACCCCCTTTCATGAGACACCAAAGAAACAATGCATAACATCACAATAACATTAATAATGTTCAAAGGTCTTACATGTAACACCCTAATAAAACCCCACTGTGCTTAAGTTCACATTTGGATTCTATTAGTTGTCACTTATGCCTTGGATTTATTTTCTTTTGAAATTAACTTAGAAAAATAGTGGAAGTTTTTTTTTCTTTAAATAAATTAATTTTTCGAAAACTTAAGCCTGTAACGAGAAGTGAAATACATAGCGCTTTTATATATAATAATCAAGTTACATTGCGCACTTAATTAAATAAGCGGAATAAGAGACTAAGTGTAGAACTATTATCACATAAACTGGAATATAATCACTTAATACATAAGTCACAACAGGACGTATATCATACTGATAAGTTATTACAAATAACAATATAAGTTCTACTATTACTAATTGTTTCTCACAAACTATAATGTAACTAAAGCTCGGAATTTTGCTCCTACTTGAAAGGTTTGAAATCTTCACGCGCTACCTCCTTCCTCATTTCTGACTTCGTTGCTTTAGGTGGACACGTCTGTCTCTAGTAACGACAACGGAAAATAAACATAGGAGTGAGAAATACATGATTTCTCAGTAGGAGTTCCTACTTGTACTAAAAGTGGCATCGTTGTCGTCCCAGTCACTTCGGGTTTATTATAAAAAGGTGAACTGTAACACCCTAATAGAACCCCACTGTGCTTAAGTTCACATTTGGATTCTATTAGTTGTCACTTATGCCTTGTATTAATTTTCTTTTGAAATTAACTTAGAAAAATAATGGAAGTTTTTTTTTTAAATAAATTAATTTTTTGAAAACTTAAGCTGTAGAGAAGTGAAATACATAGCACTTTTATAGATAATAATCAAATTACATTGCGCACTTAATTAAATAAGCGGAATAAAAGACTAAGTGTAGAACAATTATCACATAAACTGGAATATAATCACTTAATACATAAGTCACAACAGGGCATATATCATACTGATAAGTTATTACAAATAACAATATAAGTTCTACTATTACTAATTATTTCTCACAAACTATAATGTAACTAAAGCTCGGAATGCTCCTACTTGAACGGTTTGAAATCTTCACGTGCTACCTCCTTCCTCGACCTACGGCCTCGTTGCTTTAGGTGGACACGTCTGTCTCTGGTAACGACAACGGAAAATAAACATAGGAGTGAGAAATACATGATTTCTCAGTAGGAGTTCCTACTTGTACTAAAAGTGTCATCGTAGTCGTCCCAGTCACCTCGGGTTTATTATAAAAAGGTGAACAGGTAAGGATTCAATTATCAAACTTTCACAAACGTGATTAGCTGAAGTGCAGTTACTTTTAAACTAATCTTGAACATTAGCAGAAATATTCATTCAGTATTTCATCAAGCATACATATAAGCATATCATGTAAAACCACTAATAAGAAGTAATCATTTAGGAGCTGCATGCATTTCATGATTACTCATCCTTAACATTCATTTGTTTAGTGATCATCATCTTTCAATTATTTCATCAACATATTTCTTAATTACTCACGGGATGAATGCATCAATGCCTTAGACCACCCTAAAGGGTAATGAGCTCATACCATGGCCGTCGCCATAACCTTTTTGGTTTTCATTCCGTTGCCGTGATCTCAACGGTTTAGGGGGTTAAGCCGTGAGTTTAGCTCAAGTCCACTTTTCCAGACTTTCATTGCTACTTTTTCAAACTTTACTTTTATTATTTCTTTTGTAAAATGAATGTATGCATATTATCATGTAATCACAATAAACCCTGGGCAATCAATCATTCATCCTCATCATTTCATAATTCATCACCATACATTCACATTACTATAAATCACTTCATAAAACATGGACAATATCATGTAAATCTCATAGTAAACACTTTCATAGATAATTCATATTAACTAACGAAAGTTATCAAGTTGAGTTCCTAGTGTTCGTAAGAGGTAATGGATGTCTTAGTATTATCTTTTTCTCTTAGTGTTCTTTGTACTCTTAGCATTCCATTAATACATCAATGCACTTCAAAATATTATTATAGGTTCCTTATATATTTTTATTATGACTTTCATATAACTCTTGAAGATTATTATTCTACTTAAATTCTTAAAATTCTCTCTTTACAAGACTTGATTCTTTTATTTATAGTTTTGACATCTTTTAGAAGAAAGTTTATAATTCTCTGTATACTTGTTAGTAAAGATAGTTCCAAATTCCTAACTCATCAAATTTTAGCATTTACATCTTTGGAATAGTGTAAATCAACTGTAAACCATGCATAGGAGGGTTCCCGAAAGAGAGGTGGGTCACAATGGACATGCTTAAATACCAAGTCTTTCCTTAGCGAACCTTTCCAAACTGCACTTTCACAGTACACTATCCCGAAATTTATTTCTCATTCTGTATTTACGTGGTACAAAGCTTTATACATAACATACATGGGTGTATTCCTATATGTGTTAGCTCTCCAACAAAGTTGAAATCAGTCCATTTACATTTTTCTAGAGTGAGTTACATCTATTTTACTACTACAAGGTCAGATTTAAAGTTTCAGTCTTAGGCTCTACTTTAAAAATTTATATCTTGAGCTAGAAAACTCCGTTTTAGGTGATTCTTTTTGGAGAGTGTTCTATAATGAGTCTAGTTTATAGTAAAATTATTTTAATTTCGAGATACTTAATATTTTATGAACAGTAGCTTTCAGAAGTACCTGCTGCCAGAAACAACTAGAATTTCCAGCACCTACCATTTTCATGTCTTAAGTTACCTTTATTAAATCAGGTTTCACATACAATCTTTTCAAGTTATATTTGAGTTTGATAACATCATAAAGGTACTCATAACAAAATAGAACATGTCATATTTCTAAAAATATATTTTTCAAATAATCATTTAAAACTTTTGACAATAACTCAAACTTGAGGCATTCTATCAAGGTTAGAAGCCAACAATGCTTGAACAATTAAAGATGAAGCTCCTACCTCTTGTGTAGGGTCTAAAAGGGTCCTTCTCTTCTTCCTTAAGCTTGAACAAGAGTCTTTGGAGTGGATGACCCTCCTTGAATCTTGGCTCTAGAACTTGAATGCTTAAGAAAATATTTCTCACTAGAGTTAAAGATTGTAACTCTTGTGAGGGCTAGTGAAAGTTTGGACTTAGGATTGAAGTGTTTGGATGAAGTTTAGAGGATCAAGAGAAGGTTTTGAAGAACATAAGAAGAATGATAGAATAAGAAAGAAAGAACACTTAGGGAGTTTCTGAATTGAAGAGAGTTTGAGGAGTATTTATAGTGGAAAGATTAGAAAAAAAACAGAAGATGGAAAGCACTTGGAGCATGATTTATGGAAACATGTTGGCTGAATTTTGGGATGAAAATGCTCCTTGTTTTGTGCAAACACGTTTCCATGTTTTGTGCAAACACGTTTCCATGTTTTATGCAAACATGTTGGATGAAAATGCTCCATGTTTTATGCAAACATGTTTCCATGTTTTATGCAAACACGTTTCCATGTTTTGTGCAAAGATGTTAGTGGATATTCTTGTAATTCCATTCATAGAGTAAGGGTATCTTTGTCATTTAATAAGGCAAGGGTAGTTTGGTAATTTCCTTTACATAGCAAGGGCATTTTCGTAATTTCCACTAAGTGATGGCATTTTCGTAATTCTTTGTATTTTTCTCTAGACATACTTAAGTAGTCTATTTGTTGTGTTTCATAACATTTGTCCAGATTCTCTTGGTTTTGCTATCGATAATTAAGATTCTTAGTTATAAATTTGGGGATGTTACATGAACAGGTAAGGATTCAATTATCAAACTTTCACAAACGTGATTAGCCGAAGTACAGTTACTTTTAAACTAATCTTGAACATTAGCAGAAATATCCATTCAGTATTTCATCAAACATAAGCATATCATGTAAAACCACTAATAAGCAATAATCATTTAGGAGCTGCATGCATTTCATGATTATTCATCCTCAACATTCACTTGTTTAGTGATCATCATCTTTCATTTATTTCATCAACATATTTCTTAATTACTCACGGGATGAATGCATCAATGCCTTAGACCACCCTAAAAGGGTAATGAGCTCATACCGTGGCTGTCGCCACAACCTTTTGGTTTTCTTTCCATTGCTATGATCTCAACGGTTTAGGGGGTTAAGCCGTGAGTTTAGCTCAAGTCCACTTTTCCAGACTATCATTGCTACTTTTTCAGGTTTTACTTTTATTCTCACTGAGGGAAATCATCAATACCTTAATCCTCAAAGAGGATTAAGCAGTGGGTTGGTCTATTTATTATTTCATTTGAAATATGAATGTATGCACATTAATAAATTATGACACAGTCAATCATTTTATCATTATCATTTCATATCTCATCAATACATTCACATTTCTTTATATCACTTCATGTAACATAGACAATATCATGTAAATCTCATAGTAAACATTCTCATAGATAATTCACATTAAGCAACCTAAGTTATCAAGTTAGGTCTCTAGTGTTCCTAATAGGTTATGGATATCTTGGTATTATCTTTTTCTCTTAGTCTTCTTTGTACTCTTAGTATTTCCATTAATACATTAATACCCTTTAAGATATTTTTAGAGGTTCTTTATATATTTTTATTATGACTTTTATATATATCTCCTGAAGATTATTATTCTACTTAAATCCTTAAAATTATCTCTTTACAAGACTTGAATATTTTATTTAGAGTTCTGACATCTTTTAGAATAAAATTTGTAGCACTAACATCTTAGATTAGTGTAAATCAACTGTAAATTGTGCATAATAGGATTCCCAGGAAAGAGAGGTGGGTCACAATGGACACGCTTAAATATCAAGTCTTTCCTTAGCTAGAACCTTTCCAAATTGCACTCTCACAGTATCACGCTATCTTCAAGACTTTCTCAGCACACTGTCCCAAAAATATATCTCTCATTCTGTATTTTCGTGGTGTAAAAATTTATGCATAGCACACATAAGTGTGTTTGTAGATGTGTTAGCTTTTCCACAAAGTTGAAATCAGTCCATTTGCATTTTTCTAGAGTGCGTTACACCTATTTTACTACTACAAGGTCATATTAAGAGTTTCAGTCTTAGGCTCTACTTTAAAAATTTATATCTTGGGCTAGGAAACTCCGTTTTAGGTGATTCTTTTTGGAGAGTGTTCTACAATGAGTCTATTTTATAATAAAATATTTTCATTTCGAGATCCTTCATATTTTATGAACACTAATTTTCGAAGTAACTACTGCCAGAAATAACTAGAAATTCCAGCACCTGCCATGTTCATGTCTTAAGTTATCTTTATTAACTCAAGTTTCACATACAATCTTTTAAGTTATATTTGAGTTTGATAACATCATAAAAGTACTCATACCAAAATAGAACATTGTGTGTTTTCTAAAAATATAATTATTGAAAACTTTTGACAATAACTCAAGTTTGAGGCATTCTATCCATGAGCAAAGTTAGAAGCCAACAATACTTGAACAAATAAAGAAGAAACTCCTACCTCTTGTGTAAGGTCTAAAAAGGGTCCTTCTCTTCTTCCTTAAGCTTTGAACAAGAGTCTTTGGAGTGGATGACCCTCCTTGAATCTTGGCTCTATAACTTGAGTGCTTAAGAAAATATTTCTCACTAGAGTTAAAGATTGTAACTCTTGTGAGGGCTAGTGAAAGTTTGGACTTAGGATTTAAGTGGTTAGATGAAGTTTAGAGGATCAGGAGAAGTCTTTGAAGAACATAAGAGGAATGATAGAATAAGAAAGAAAGAACACTTAGGGAGTTTCTGAATTGAAGAGAGTTTGAGGAGTATTTATAGTGGAAAGATTAGAGAAAAACAGAAGAAGGAAAGCACTTGGAGCATGATTTATGGAAACATGTTGGCTGAATTTTGGGATGAAAATGCTCCTTGTTTTGTGCAAACATGTTTCTATGTTTTATGCAAACATATTGGATGAAAATGCTCCATGTTTTGTGCAAAGATGTTAGTGGAGATTTTCTAACCTTTAGTGCATGTATGTGATTCAAAAATGTGTATGATGTATGTGGTTAAATTATTGTGTTATCATCTTAATCCAATGACTTAGATTCATTCTTGTCTAAAGACAAGTCTAGGGATTTGTGCAAATGGCATTGTAGTAATTTCTTTAACTAAGACAAGGATATTTTTGTAATTAGACAATGATAGTGGTATTCTTGTAATTCCATTCATAGAGTAAGGGTATCTTCGTCATTTAATAAGGCAAGGGTAGTTTGGTAATTTCCTTTACATAGCAAGGGCATTTTTGTAATCTCCTTTACATAGCAAGGGCATTTTCGTAATTTCCACTAAGTGATGGCATTTTCGTAATTCTTTGCATTTTTCTCTAGACATACTTAATTAGTCTATTTGTTGTGTTTCATAACATTTGTCCAGATTCTCTTGGTTTTGCTATCGCTAATCAAGATTAATATTTATATTAGTTATAAATTTGGGGATGTTACATTACACAATCAAGTTTATGTATATATATTTATATACATGTTCAAATAATCATTTTATAAACTCAAAACAATATTCTCAATTCACTTTCATACCTGAAATCATACAAGCTCAGAGTGTAGTAGCTCCTAGAGAAACAGTAATCTTTGCTCTAGTTACGCACAATGTTTGTGACATAAAAAAACTCTGAATATAAATCTATAGTCACATTTGGGCGTTACGTATCGTTGTCCCCAATGTGACAATAAATTCTCTGTTATCTTTAGCCTGGGTGACTTGGTACCAAGGTTAATGAATTTACTACCATTAACACACAGCCTGTTTCTCTATAGTTACCTTCTAAAGTAACTAAATAAATCCATTAAAACTAAACCCTTTTTAATTCTCTGAGAGCTCTAAATCTATCTGATTCTAACAGTCTAACCTTAGTATAACTGTGACTATGAAAGCATGCCCACCCTTTGTAGACACTTGTGATTTCATAAGCTCACAGAATATGTATCCGCCAACTATTCTGAATCTTATGAAGACTCAAGCTTTTCATAGTCTAGAAAAATCAAACAACATACTTTGAAATAAAAGGGTTAAAACCATAATTCTAATCATTCCTCTAAACTTTGTATCTAATTGTAAAACTAAATCATACACATCAACCAATTCCAGAATCTATTGAAACAATCATAAAAGTCTTTAATAGTTACATAAATCGTCAATTCTACACAAAATCAGTATAATAAGCATGACCCATGAGTTTTCTCAAAACAAGTTTCATGTTCTAAAACTAATAGTCCTAAAACATATAATCCAATAGTAATTCAAATCCTTGAATTGTAATCTCTAAAATCAAACAATACATTGTATTTTCATCAAAATAACACCTAATGCACGACATAGAGATCACAAATACGAACCCACTCACCTGGTGGGATGAACTATGAAGAACTAACTCCCACAGTACAATAGGAAGCAGAATTGACCATAGTATCCGATATAGAAGTAATAAAACTCTAGATCAACCTCTAAAACCTCTAAATACCCAAGAATCCATCTCTAACAAGGTAGAAAGCTCTTTTCCCTTGAGAAGCACAAATAATCCCCTCTAAACAAGAAAAACTTAGAGGAAATAAAGAAAAACTAGCAAAATAATATACCTTTAAGCTTGGAGGATGGAAGATTCCTAACTAACTTGAAAGAATTGGAAGAAAATGGGGTTCAGAGGGTGAAATGGGGTTGGAAGGTGGAGTTTTGCATCTCTCTACAGAGGAGGGGGTAGGGTGTGTGGAATGGTCTGGAATCCAAAACAGGGTTTTTTATAACACTGTTGACCACTGTAGCACTCACCAGAGAGCATAAAATTCATACCTGCACTGCCCTACTATTCAATTGAGCACTGCAGCACTCACAAGAATGGTTTTCCACCCTCTAGAAAGGTCTCTTACTCTCCAAAACTCACTTATTTACATTTCTTTTACTCTCCATTAACTTTAAAAAATAAATGTAAATAGGGGAATACCCCCCATTTGGATTCAAATAAAATATTAGAAAAATCAAAATCCTAACAAATCAAAAACCAAATTTTGGGTTTTAGTTCAAATCCGGCAATTTTCACGGTTTTATAAACTTGTAGATTAAAAAACAGAGTGTTTAAAGGTTCACAAAATTCATTACAAATCACTCTTTAACTTATTTTTCCCTAAGGAACAATTATCGAGACTTTTGGTCCTAAGAATATAACTCTATCATATAGCCCTCTAAGGAGGTATAAGGTCTAGACTTGGTAGAATTTGGGACTTGAAACGATAGATAAGGGTAACCGACACCCTTCCTGATTTGAAAAAAATTTATAACCCTTTTATTTAAAATTGGGGGTATTACACAAAGATTTCTTGTCCATTTCCTTTACTACATACATGTGATGAGTTTGACGAGATAACATGATATTGGATGATGTGTTAAGGATGAATGGGGATTAAACATGGTTTAGTTTGGTTTACCTTGCCTTGAGAGGGTTGGAGTAAGGTTATAACTCTTTTTCAATATGTTATCATGATTATTTTTTTTAAATGGAAAAAAAAGAAGAAATAGAATGTATTTTGCTTATATGAACTTAGAATTACTAGATACAAGCATCTTAAATAATTATGTTTCATGCCTATAGGGGACCACTTGATTCAGGATGAAATGTTTTCCCCGGTTGTGTTTTCGTTTGGAAATGCTTTCTTTTCTATTAATGTGTGTAAGAGTGTCATGTAAAGCTATGTAACACGAACCAGAACATTATAAGGGTGCATGATAGTTTTACTTGAGTTGGCATTGCATGTACAAGATTAGAGTCACTTAACAAGGGATAGTTTTGAATCTTGTATGTAGATATTTTGTATAATGAAGGGGAGGAATTCATAGGTATAGGATGTATGCTTCCTTTTCCTTTAGTCTATGCTTGTAACTGGTTGAAAGAGACTTAAATGAAATTTATCATGTTTAAGTTGTAGCTTGGTAACACAATAGTAAAAAGTTAATGGACTTAGTAAGGTAATAAGAAGCATGTTGTTTGCCTCAATTATATGTACGTGTATGATGTGTGAACATGATTGGATGTTTGGAATGCATACGTTTACATTTGAAAGAGTTTGATTAAGGATTAAGAAGTTCCGAGCCAAGAAGAGTAGTTCTTGGGGAACCAATAATGCATGCCATCATGGTAGGGTGTTTCACAGATCCCATTTGTTCAATAGATATGTGTGATGTGTACCATTTGTGCACACTAGAGGTATAGAACCCTGGCTAGCAACCTTGAATTGTTAAAATGTAATAGTTAGGAACTATGCTTATGAATGCCGAGTTTATTTTAGCATTTTGCTACGTGCATGGATAGAGTAGTTTTGATTTCCATCAATGATGCATGCATAGAGAATAAGGAAGTTTAGGAATCAAGAACTATGAGTCCTGACGTTATCAATGTCAACACAAGAGAGAGAGAAGTAGAGCAAGGAGAAAAGCTTATGTTTAGCCCCTATATTCTTGTGAGCTCACGTACACACAAGGCAACGTAGCATAGTTATACACCTAGGACTTGCATTGTAAAAAGAGCTGCCCTTAGATATGAAGCCGCCCAGTGTAAGTGTCATGATAGGAGCCTTTGTTGCCTCGATGGGAAAGTGCTGCCCTTGGAAGCGAAGCTACCCTGATGTGATAATTGGAATCCTTTGCCAAAGTAAAGGAGCAATGGCTTTCAAAATGGCAATGTATCCTAGAGTATAAGCTAATACAGTTAGAGTATCATGTTAGAAAGTTTCGGGCATGTAGGCTTATCCTTGAAAGGGGAAAGTATGTAATACCTCAAGTCCACGTGTTGCTAGTCAAGTTTACTATGGCCTTAAGATCTCCAAGACCCACCCTTGTTGACGGGAAGGCCCCAGATGCTCAAAGGACCCTAGTACATAGAATAGATGTTTCTGACACCGCTATAGCGGTCTTGGGCAAGGACACCGTTCTTGCCAAGTGGGTGACTACTATTAGTGATCAAGCGCATGATTTTCATGATGTTGGGTATGAGGTTAACCGCTATAGTAGCCCAAGGCTGCTATAGTAATACCCTTCACCCCCAGAATAATACCGAAATGACATAGTTTCGTTTCACCCTGTAAACACCCCTTCACACGTTTTTGAGGAAGAAACCGAAATCCCTAGCCCCTAAATCTTTCTTCCTCCCTCCCCACTCTCAACCCCACTCAATCTTATCTCCTTCGAGCTTCAAGGTAAAAGATTTATGCTAGTTTATGCTTCCTTTCTGTGACAACTTAATTTGGGAATGTGATTGGTACGTGGAGGATCCTATCCTGCCGTAAGACTCATGATCCCTGAATCTCTCTATATGCATATTTTAGTCATGAAAACTGTTTCTAATGCATTATTTTATCTTTGATGTGAACCTCTTTTTCTCTGAAAACAAAATTATCACAAATAATAACTTCATAATCAAACTCCAAAATTATCACAAATTATATATTGAATTGCTTTCCTTACAAAATAAACCATGAAAACTATAATAATGTAAATACAAATACTATGAATCATGGCAACAAAATGCAAAACTAAATCTATGGTCCGAGACCTTGCCCACATTGTCACTGGAACACTGCTAAACTAACATGGACTTTATAGTAAGCCTCACTCCAAAGCGAAGCTCACCAAAAGAAGCTGCAACACTACTAAAGAGGATCTTGTAGTGCAACTGAACCTATGGCTATATTTGTAAAAAAGAGAAGGCTGAGTTTGTAACATCCCCAAATTTATAACTAAGAATCTTAATTATCGATAGCAAAACCAAGAGAATCTGGACAAATGTTATGAAACACAACAAATAGACTACTTAAGTATGTCTAGAGAAAAATGCAAAGAATTACGAAAATGCCATCACTTAGTGGAAATTACAAAAATGCCCTTGCTATGTAAAGGAAATTACCAAACTACCCTTGCCTTATGAAATGACAAAGATACCCTTACTCTATGAATGGAATTACAAGAATACCACTATCATTGTCTAATTACAAAAATATCCTTGTCTTAGTTAAAGAAATTACTACAACGCCATTTACAAAAATCCCTAGACTTGTCTTTAGACAAGAATGAATCTAAGCCATTGGATTAAGATGATAACACAATAATTTAACCACATACATCATACACATTTTTGAATCACATACATGCACTAAAGCTTAGAAAATATCCACTAACATCTTTGCATAAAACATGGAAACATGTTTGCACAAAACAAGGAGCATTTTCATCCCAAAATTCAGCCAACATGTTTCCATAAATCATGCTCCAAGTGCTTTCCATCTTCTGTTTTTTTCTCTAATCTTTCCACTATAAATACTCCTCAAACTCTCTTCAATTCAGAAACTCCCTAAGTGTTCTTTCTTTCTTATTCTATCATTCTTCTTATGTTCTTCAAAAACTTCTCTTGATCCTCTAAACTTCATCCAAACACTTCAATCCTAAGTCCAAACTTTCACTAGCCCTCACAAGAGTTACAATCTTTAACTCTAGTGAGAAATATTTTCTTAAGCATTCAAGTTCTAGAGCCAAGATTCAAGGAGGGTCATCCACTCCAAAGACTCTTGTTCGAAGCTTAAGGAAGAAGAGAAGGACCCTTTTTAGACCCTACACAAGAGGTAGGAGCTTCATCTTTAATTGTTCAAGCATTGTTGGCTTCTAACCTTGATAGAATGCCTCAAGTTTGAGTTATTGTCAAAAGTTTTAAATGATTATTTGAAAAATATATTTTTAGAAATATGACATGTTCTATTTTGTTATGAGTACCTTTATGATGTTATCAAACTCAAATATAACTTGAAAAGATTGTATGTGAAACCTGATTTAATAAAGGTAACTTAACACATGAAAATGGTAGGTGCTGGAAATTCTAGTTGTTTCTGACAGCAAGTACTTCGAAAGCTACTGTTCATAAAATATTAAGTATCTCGAAATTAAAATAATTTTACTATAAACTAGACTCATTATAGAACACTCTCCAAAAAGAATCACCTAAAACGGAGTTTTCTAGCTCAAGATATAAATTTTTAAAGTAGAGCCTAAGACTGAAACTTTAAATCTGACCTTGTAGTAGTAAAATAGATGTAACTCACTCTAGAAAAATGCAAATGGACTGATTTCAACTTTGTTGGAGAGCTAACACATATAGGAATACACCCATGTATGTTATGTATAAAGCTTTGTACCATGTAAATACAGAATGAGAAATAAATTTCGGGATAGTGTACTGTGAAAGTGCAGTTTGGAAAGGTTCTGGCTAAGGAAAGACTTGGTATTTAAGCATGTCCATTGTGACCCACCTCTCTTTCCTGGGAACCCTCCTATGCATGGTTTACAGTTGATTTACACTATTCCAAAGATGTAAATGCTAAAATTTGATGAGTTAGGAATTTGGAACTACCTTTACTAAGCTGAGATAACAAGTATACAGAGAATTATAAACTTTCTTCTAAAAGATGTCAAAACTATAAATAAAAGAATCAAGTCTTGTAAAGAGAGAATTTTAAGAATTTAAGTAGAATAATAATCTTCAAGAGTTATATGAAAGTCATAATAAAAATATATAAGGAACCTATAATAATATTTTGAAGTGCATTGATGTATTAATGGAATGATAAGAGTACAAAGAACACTAAGAGAAAAAGATAATACTAAGACATCCATTACCTCTTACGAACACTAGGAACTCAACTTGATAACTTTGGTTAGTTAATATGAATTATCTATGAAAGTGTTTACTATGAGATTTACATGATATTGTCCATGTTTTATGAAGTGATTTATAGTAATGTGAATGTATGGTGATGAATTATGAAATGATGAGGATGAATGATTGATTGCCCAGGGTTTATTGTGATTACATGATAATATGCATACATTCATTTTACAAAAGAAATAATAAAAGTAAAGTTTGAAAAAGTAGCAATAAAAGTCTGGAAAAGTGGACTTGAGCTAAACTCATAGCTTAACCCCCTAAACCGTTGAGATCACGGCAACGGAATGAAAACCAAAAAGGTTATGGCGACGGCCATGGTATGAGCTCATTACCCTTTTAGGGTGGTCTAAGGCATTGATGCATTCATCCCGTGAGTAATTAAGAAATATGTTGATGAAATAATTGAAAGATGATGATCACTAAACAAATGAATGTTGAGGATGAGTAATCATGAAATGCATGCAGCTCCTAAATGATTACTTCTTATTAGTGGTTTTACATGATATGCTTATATGTATGCTTGATGAAATACTGAATGAATATTTCTGCTAATGTTCAAGATTAGTTTAAAAGTAACTGCACTTCAGCTAATCACGTTTGTGAAAGTTTGATAATTGAATCCTTACCTGTTCACCTTTTTATAATAAACCCGAAGTGACTGGGACAACAAAGATGACACTTTTAGTACAAGTAGGAACTCCTACTGAGAAATCATGTATTTCTCACTCCTATGTTTATTTTCCGTTGTCGTTACCAGAGACAGACGTGTCCACCTAAAGCAACGAGGCCGTAGCTGAGGAAGGAGGTAGCACGTGAAGATTTCAAACCGTTCAAGTAGGAGCATTCCGAGCTTTAGTTACATTATAGTTTGTGAGAAACAATTAGTAATAGTAGAACTTATATTGTTATTTGTAATAACTTATCAGTATGATATATGCCCTGTTGTGACTTATGTATTAAGTGATTATATTCCAGTTTATGTGATAATTGTTCTACACTTAGTCTTTTATTCCGCTTATTTAATTAAGTGCACAATGTAACTTGATTATTATCTATAAAAGCGCTATGTATTTCACTTCTCGTTCTGTGCTTAAGTTTTCAAAAAAATTAATTTATTTAAAGAAAAAAAAAACTTCCATTATTTTTCTAAGTTAATTTCAAAAGAAAATTAATACAAGGCATAAGTGACAACTAATAGAATCCAAATGTGAACTTAAGCACAGTGGGGTTCTATTAGGGTGTTACAGAGTTCATCAAAACTCAATAAGTAGATAGCTACCCATAGCTCACATGGGATGACAAGGAACTACAGAATAATAATACATATAACATGGGAATATGAATACTCACATAATAATAATATTCACATACATGTCATTCGATCTTGGTCTTAACTACATAAAATTCCAACTTTAAAGAAAATTAACTTAAACTAATTTCATATTCTATAAGCATTCACTTGCATTGCAACATTCAGTTATGGGTTTGTCCACATAAGGACCGTGTCCTATGGTAAATTTGAGTTATGAAAGCCTGCCTCCATGACCGCTTGGTATACCACTTCCTTGACAGCTAAGCATACCAAGGATAACATCTCATAAGACTGCCTCCATGACTACTTGGTAAACTGCCGCCTTGGTAGCTAGGCATCCAAGGTTAATGACTTTTTCAACACATACTGTAATTCTACTATATTGATCTCAACATATATAAGTTAACTAAATCATATTCCCTATATCCTATTCACTACTTGTGAGATAACAATTTAAATATTTAGTATGTCATGAAAACTGATCATGCTATACTGAACACTTTTTATTCTTGAATAACTAACTCATAATTTAATCACAAAGGCTGCAGAAGCTATTAATTTATTTATGTTAATTGACTAGCCCGATCATGTTATGTAATTTTTAATAATTAAACTTTAGTTGTTAACTATTCTTCATCAACTAATTAAATTTTATTATGCTAAACATTGCTATTTCCTATTTTAATTGGGCATTATACTCGTTGTTTTACTTAGTTCTAATATTAGGCTGGGCTCTATGCACATAATAAAAAATTGCACGACATCATATTTGTTCTTATTATTCTAACTACTATTCATATAGTAACTATCAAATAGTTATGAACTATTTAATCTTACTAGAACATGGAAAAAAAGAGAAAAAGGAAGCATAAACCATAAAATATCCCTTACCTTGAAGCTTGAGGGAAGTGAGATTGAGGGAGGTGAGATTGATGGAGAATGACAGTGAAGCGGTAGGAAGGAAGCGGAGAGCTGTTAGGGTTTAGATTTGGGGCAAAAATCAAAGTGGAAAGGGTTATTTATTAGGGTGGGGGTCACTTAAATGAAACTACGTTGTTTCAATACTTTTCATGCATCAGGAGCATCGCTATAGCGATCAAGGCATCTCCAACTCCCCTTCACATACAACATGGGACTGCTATAGCAGTGATAAAGTGCCAAACTTTGCCAATCCCACCCCCTAACCGCAATAATGATCCTGGACTGCTATAGCGATGACAGCAACTCTTGGTTCTGTATAACTTGGTCTTTCATGCTTCTAAGGGTTTCCAAGCAATGCAGGTGGGTCTTGAGGGACCCTAAGGCCTATGAAACTTGTCTATGGATATGTGTATCTGAGGCATTACACTTTTTCTGCTCCCTTCCATGTTCTTTAGTTAGTGTTTATATTCTTAGTTGTTATCAAGTGAGGGTGCTCCCCTAATGTTGTTAAAGTTGTTATAGAGTTGTTAGAGATTATTCACGTGTCCATGTTGTTCTATGGCAGTTGTTGGTGCCATTCTAAGCTTTCAAAGTCAAGTTGGTGGTACCCACATACTCCTGACCCCAAACGGTGTGTGGGTTTGACCTCATAGCTTTAGTTTCATCATTTTAAGTATGTTTCTTGTATGATGATTGTTAAACATGAAAATTAGAGATGAAAATATGATATAGATATGAATTTGCAAGTGATGGAAAAACTAGCAAAAACTATGATTTATGAATCTTTTGAACATAGCATGCCAATAGGTTTTATAAAATCATGGGACCATGATTGTTATGTTGCATGCTATAGGAATGTATGATATGCTCGAGAAAAGATTTATCACAAAATATATTTTTTAAGGAGATGCCAATTTGTTAAATACATTTTACGAATATATGACATCACTATATATTCAAGTTTTGAGATTTTAGGCTGTGTTTTAGATTGAGGTATACAAATTGGAAAAATGTGAACAAGAGAACGACTTAGCATCAAGAATAGATATGTTATCATGATTTCATAGTTTTTATGATTATGAATTCTATAGTTTTGAAGAATGATATTAGAGTTATCAAAATTATGAAAAATATGTTAGCTTGGATATGATTTAGAATTTCAGCCATATAAAATTTAGAGCACAGATCTCCCTATGATGCATAGCAATTGGTGGCTACACACACTGTGGGCCTTAAAATAACAATTTCTATAAGCGGGTGATCCCTTGGACATGATTTCCTAGCCACAGTTATGCTAAGGTTAGACTAATAGAGTTACGTGAATCCAAAGCTCTCGAAGTATTAAGAGTTTTTAGACTTAATTATTTTTTTCTGTACAAACTAGATAGACGGTAGATACAGAAAATAGTTGTGAGTTAACGATAGTTAAATTGTTTACCCTGGTATACAAAGTGTCTGTCAAGAGCAAATTATCCTTATTTAGATTAGTCCACTAAGGACATGGTTCGCCAAGGACTATTAAGATCTTAGACAAATGCTCTTGCTCGCTGGGAATTGAATACAACTTTATAGTTGATAGAGAAATTCAAAGATAGCTATTATTATTATTATTATTATTATTATCATGTTCAGAGTACTGTTTCTCAAGGCTCTGCCACACCATCAGTTAAAATGATTTCATGATAGATTATGAATTTAGAGAATACTTGTTTATGAACCTATGGAATGAATAGTGTTTTCCTAGCTAACTATGTATGTAAATATCAAATAATTATGCTTACAGGGTGTATATTGCATTATGCATATCCCTTGGTCATCCCATGTGAATTGTGAATGAGAATCCACTCACTGAGCTCGTTGACCCACCCCTCTCCCTTCCCCCCTATAGGTGTAGGTATAGACCTCATTCCGCCTCTAGCTCAGTAGGCCCAATTGTTCCTAGTGATGAGCCTTATTTTGAAGTAAGACTTAGTTTAGATCCATGTTAGTATTAGAGTGCTCTAATAAATGTGCAGATAGGATCCAAACCACACATCCTATTTTGAGATATTGTATTTATTTTCAAAATTTTTTTGTATCTCCCTGTACATTTTTAGAATTTAAGTATGGATTTCAATTATAAATTTTTATTTAGATTATTTAATAGATCAGTTATGTAGTTATGATTCACTTTTCAAGTGTTGAACAGAATTTCATACTGCAATTAAGGTGTTATAGCGCTATATACATGTGTGTGTGTGTGTGTGTGTATTAAACGTTTTAGTTTGATGAATTTGACTATCATGTTTTAAATAGAGAAAATGATAATGATTTAGAAGAAAAATCATGTTTTAAGTATGACATTACGATAATTATGCATTCTAAGAGACACGTCGCTTAGAAAGCTTATGTAGGGATGAGATTCCTCTCATGCTGGTCACGTCCTCAACTCGGGTCGTGACATGATTGCAAAAGGTCAGAGGGGCATTTTGGAACTTCAAATTGTGCGCTAAAGTGTGCTTCCATGCAATTGCAAATCGTACTTAAGCACAAACACTATTCCTGATAACAAAGTTTCGATAGAATTTCCCCGTCATCTCACTTCTAGGTCTTGTTTGACCATTGAAAGAATTAGCTTCTTGTTGTCATCATGAAAGTTGTAGATCATCTTTTTCTCTTCAAGATTGGCACCTTATTTACTTTTTTTTGATTTAGTATGAGGGAGATATGCCATGATTATTGAAACATTCCCAATCTGAAAATTCGGCACCTCAAATTTAAGTGTTTGGCTACCCATAAAAATTCAAGAAGGAAACTTTTAAAGGATAAATTTTTAGGGAGCAAGTCTTAAGGGGGGACTTTTTCTTTTTTAACTTGTTTGGTATATTTTATAAATATGTTCCAAAGTTTTATTCTCAAAAAGTTAAGTATGTTTGGTATGCATATACAATTTTAAGTTATAAAAATTATTTTAATTATTGATAAAGTAGAAAAATAATTATTTTGTAGATCAAGTCAACTTCTACAGCTAGCACATAAAACATATGCACTAACTTGAGAAACAATTCAACTCAACTAACTTTTTCAAATAATAAGCTAGATTTCACGCAAAATAGCAAGGGATTCAATTTTACAACAAAAAGCAACAGATAAATGCCAAAGAAACAATTCTAGTTGAAACAAAAACATCGCTATAAAAAAATAGCGAGATTTTCCCCAATTTGCACGTCACATTACAGATTTCCATGAGAATTTGAATGCACTAAATCCATGCTCTCAACTGCTACTATCCCACCTCCGAATCTTCTTCGTTTGGATCAATGTCCTCCCCTATGAATTGACGGAAACCAAACAGTACAGAGAGAGAACAACGTGCAAGGAGACAAAGCAATGGTGGAATGACGAACGGAGTAGCGGTGGAGACAGAGAGCGAAGCAGCGATGGAGAGAGAGCAAGGCGATGGCGGAGCGAGAACAAAGTGAGGTGCAAAGTGCCAAGAGTGGAGCGAGAATGAGGAAGAAGGTTGAAAGCAGCCAAGGAGGAAGCATGGGGGTGAGGAAGCGTGAATGCAAAGTGTTGGGAGAGCGAGCGAATGTGAGGGAGGAAGCAGCGAGAGCTTACACAAGTAAAATTTACTCGAGTCCCAGCACAGGTAAAGTTTCCTCCCATAATATAAAAATATTTTTCTCCTCTGAAAATTTACTTGTTCTTGTTTATTTTAACCAAACATAATTTTTTTATAGAAAATTTACTGTAGTAAAATTTAACCCCATTTTACATTCTAACCAAACACACTTCCTATAGGCTTAATTTTTACCAGCTAGACTTTTGATCCTGGTTTCTGTATTCAAAGTTTTCCTACAAGACAAACAATATAATTTTTAGAGGTCTACAACTCCAATTATGACCAAAACAAGAAAACAATGTAAGAAACACAATTATACAATAATTCTCATCAATGCTCAAATTGATGTCCAGACTTAAATATGATGTAAATGCACCTGATTAAGCATCAAAGAGAGTTAGAACATACACAAACAAAAAATGCATACTTCCTTCAATGGGGTTACTAATGGTCCCTAGACCTTTTTTTTGGGCACTTCCAAAATAATCCTCTTTCAGCATATAACTTAATGTAAAGTTCTAAAATTTTTCACTACCAACATTTTATTTTAAATAGATATTTCAATTTTTTAACAAGGTATTACAAATAATGAGTTCGATGTTTACTCACATTGAAATGTTTGTGCCAATAATAAATGTGTAATACCCCAAATTTAAATAAAAGAGTTAGAACATTTTTCGGACTAAAAGGGTGTTAGTTACGGTTATCTGTCACTCCGGGTCCTGAAATTTTTCTAAGTCTGGACCCTACATGCCCTTGGAGGGCCATATAATAGAGTCATATTCTTGAGACCAAAAGTCCCGGTAATGGTTCCCTTGAGAATAATAAGACAAAGAGTGATTTTTAATGAATTTTATTGAACCTTTAAATACTTCATTTTTGATCCACAAGTTTATAAAATCGTGAAAATTTTCAGATTTGAACTAAAACCCAAAATTTAGATTTTGATTGGATTGGAGTTTGATTTTTTAGACATTTTATTTGAATCCAAATAGGAGATATTCCCTTATTTACATTTATGTTTAAAAGTTAATAGGAAATAAATAAGTGAGTTTTAGGGAGTAAGGGACCATCCTGGAGAGTGAGAGACACCATACTGTAGAGGAAGAAACCATTCTGGTGAGTGCTGCAGTGCTCTTAGCGCTGCAGTGGTCAACAGAGCATTAAGTCGATGCAAGAAGTGAGTTTTATGCTCTCTGGTGAGCGCTGCGGCACTCGCACTCAATAGAACAGTAAGGCGGTGCAAGAAATGCTCTCTGGTGAGCGCTGCAGCGGTCAACCGAGTTTATAAAAACCCTGGTTTCGGATCCAGAACATTCCCACACGACCAAAAACACAATCCCCACCCTTTTTCTCAGCAGAAAATGCGACTCCTATCCTCCACACTCCATTTTCTTCACATTTTCATCATTTAAACACCATTTTTCTTCCTTCTAGGGATCTAAGGTATGTTATTCTCTTGATTTCCCTCTCTTTTTCTAATTTTTCCTGGTTATTGGGATGATTTTTCATGCTTCTTGAAGAGAGGAGTCTTCTAGCATGTTAGACATGGGTTTTGAACATTTAGAGGTTGATTTAGAGCCCTATTGGTGTCTCTCCTGTTCATTCTACCACTCCAGGTGAGTGGGTTCTTATCTGTGACTTCTATGTTCCACATTAGAGTTATTTTCATGAAAGTATGATTTAATTATTGATTTTAGAGAAATACTGTACAAGGATTGAAACTACTGCTGGATTATATGTTTTAGAGCTATTGATTTTAGAGCATGAAATATGTTTTTGAGAAAACTCATGGGACCATTATTGACAAAATGATTTTGTTTAGAATTGGTTTTAATTGTGATTGTTAAAAACTTATGGTTGTTGAAATGCTTATTTTATGTTGAATATGGATTATGCAAATGATTGTTAGAGAATCTTGAACTTTTGAGAAATGTTATGATGATTTGAGGATTTCAAGCTTATGAAAGAATGTTGTTGAGAATTGGTTTAGAAACTCAGACATGAAAAGGATTTTAGAGCTTGAAATCTTTAAGTAGATTCGTAACAGCTATGGATACATATTCTGTGAGTTTATGAAATCACAAATATCTACAAAGGGTGATCCCTTGGACATGATTCATAGCCACAGTTATGCTAAGGTCAAACTGTTAGAATCAGACAGATTCAGAGCTATAGAGAATTAAAAAGGTTCAAAGGATTGATTTTAAGGGATTTATTTGATTAGTTTAAAGGGTAGCTACAGAGAAACAAGCTGTGTGTTAATGGCAGTAAACCCGTTAACCTTCGTACCAAGTAGCCCGGGCTAGAGATATTCAGAGACTTATTGTCACACTGGGACGGCGATACGTAACGCCCAGCTGTGACCAGAGACATTCAAAGATTTACTGTCATACTGGGGATGGCGATACGTAACGCCCAGATATGACTAGACATTTATATTCAGAGATTACTGTTTCTCTAGGAGCTACTATATTGTATAGTTTGTATGATTTTAGTCATGAAAATAAATTCAGAGAAATTGTTTTAAGTTACAACATGATGATGATACAGGGGGCTTCTATAAATATATTTATACTTGGTTATGTGAGATATTTTCTTATATTATTAATGTTGTTATGATTTTTGTGCATTATGTATTCTTTCTCTTGTCCCATGAAAAGGGGGTTTCAGGTGAAGATTCACTCACTGAGTTTTGGCTGCAAAACTCACCCCTCTCTTCCTTCTCTTAATTTTACAGATAGAGCAGCTGTTGTAAACCTCCCAGCAGTCATAGATTCCAGTCGGTGAGTCTGTAGGTGAAGCATATAATGTTTGAGTTAGAGTACTCCAGTACATTGCAGGCAGGGTCCCGGACCTAGAGCATGTTTGTTTTCGCATTGGCATATTATGATTATATTTCGATTTGTATATGATAATTTGGATATTTGAAAAAGTGTATTTTGATTTATATGTATAAATGACTCATGATTTGATATCTGAAAAGTTATTACCAGATTATAAGTGTGATGATTTTGACTCTAGAGAATAAATGAATTATATGCAGAAAAAGAGAAATTTTCTATTATTCATGGATGTTAAAGCAGAGCATGCATGCAGAACTTGAAATCCAGGTTACGAGGCTTACGTGAGAATGAGATTTCTCACGTGCCGGTCGCGTGTCTAAATCGGGTTGTGACAAAATGCTTCAGCTCATTTAACTAAATATTATCTATGCTTTGAGTTTTACATTATTTTTTTCATAATAATTCAATTAAAATTTTGATTTCCATCCTGTACTAGACTAGAAAATATTGTTCTATATCTCAACCCAAATTACAAAAGCTTGGATACGGGCCCTAGACCTTGACCCAATTTTAGAGGACTTTTCCAAGGGGTCTCACAACTTGGCTACATGACATAATGTCCCCTGCAAATTTACCTCAAATTTAGTTAAGAATATATCCTAAATCTCCTATAAGATCTCTCCATCTTATCATATTCATATTACATCTGATTATTATCTTTAGAATTAATTAAATCACAGGAATATCTCCTATATTTAAATAAGATCATAACAGATTCACCACGGGGTAACTCACATTATATAAGGGGGCTATTGCCCCCAAGTATAACATAATCTCTATCATATAAATATCTTTCTACTCTTCATGCATTCTCTAACTTGAGCATCAGAGTGTTTTTACAGGTACCCCACCCCCTGTTTTCACAGATATTGGAGTCACTTGCATCCTTACAGCTACTTCTAGGTAAGAACATATCCATTTCACGGGCTTGAAATACTAGTATTTCTAAATTTTAAATATAAGAATACACGAATACAAATAATTGCAATCCATCAAAATACACATCAGTCAACTTTTCTAACGAGCACCCACTTTCCATATTGGTTTTACATTGATTTCTTTCCTTAACTCCACCAGATTAATAGATTTGTTGTGATTGTTTTTAGTAAAAATAGGTTATAGTGTTTTTCCTACACGGTTTTATTATGTAATAAATGACTTAAAGAAATAGAAATAAGACATAATTTCGAAATTCTGACACAATTTAACTAGTTATAACGGTGCACAACCGTAAGATCCATTTAAGAACAATATAAAGGTTAAAAACAGGAAACACAGAAAATTCAGAAGTAGAATCATGTTTTGCTTTGTGCAACAATAAGAATGCATTATTTGTCATCACTCACTAGCCCCAGAACGATGCCGCTGGTTAGCAAGACCAAACTATTCGTATAGATTACATTTGATTTGATGGGCCATCACCAGTTGCATCCAAAAGATAGGAACAAGCAATTGTAGAAACTAGAAAGATTGTACACAAAAGGAAACTAACATTTTCTTGGAGCCCTATTTATCCGTCTAGCGTATGCATCAAATGCCGCGGAAAAGTTAACATGAGAGTCTATGACGTGTATTATTATAGCTATAATTTTTTCTAATAGAAAGTATCAATCCAAGTATGCTAATTACAAAGACAACCTTCCTAGCACCCGCTAGCCGTTCAAATCCCAGTCATAGAGATGATATGTCACCTTCAGCTCAGAAGTAGCAAGCAGATCCAGTAATACTTCTGAGTCGGCTGGATCTAAGTAGTTTGACACATGCTTGAGCACCTCTGCTTCGCTCTTGCCAAAATCAATACTATACCTGAGAATGATTAAAACAAAACTTTAGGATTGCTCGTTATCAAGTATTTCATTTAAGGAGATCTTTGGTTCAAGGAATGTTTTCACATTTTCAGGAATGTGACTAAGATTACCATGTTTGGCGGGCAGTTTAAAAATAATATTCTCATATAAGTTGTGTTCCTAGAAACAAAAATTGACTCATTTTCATTATCACCTCTCATCATAGAATGTAAGATTCTCATGTTAAGGAAATGTTTCCATAAAAGTAAAATGTCTAAATTGCTCTTAACCCAGAATCACCATAACAATTGTTGGAGCAATGCCGCCATCACCAACTCACCATTGTTGATGTCGGACTACTATGCTGCTTATCGAATCATCATTGCTTATCATTGTACTGTCGCCATCATCCAACCACCGATGTTGACATCGGACTACCATCATTGTGTGGCTGTTCACTAGACCACTGCCATTGGTTGTCGAACCACTACCCCACCATTGCTGATCATCGGACTATAGCCAATGTCGAACTGTCGATGCCAATCTTCAGATCACCACCTCCGATCGTCAAATTATTATTGCTGATGCGGGACCACCACCATAACCAAACCACTACTATCGATGTCGAACCGCCATTGCCGAACCACCATCGTCATGGTTCCCTGATCAGCATTGCGAGTTGCCAAACCACCGCTATTGTTCGACAGATGCAGCCACCGGTTGATGGACATCTGCCACCGGATGTCAGGCCACCATCGTTGATCGTCAAACCACCACCAACATTGCAACCATTGTCTTGGAGGTATTTTTGGATAATATGCAACATTTCCAAGAATGTTACTATTAACCAACCGTGTAAATAATTCTTTTCGATGCATGATTTACAAGTTTCCTAGGACTTCAGTCCAAGGACCAAAAGCACCTAAACATCTTGCTCGGGAATTTGATCTTGGAATGCTATTGTTCAGAATGTTATTTCCAGGAATGAAAAATCAAAATTTGGTAACAAACACCCCCTATTTGAAATGTTAGGTCCTCCCGATTGGTGCATCTAAATATCCCTCTAATTTAAAATCCCACTAGCATATGTTACATAATTATTAGAGTAAAATTCACCCCTTCCTTGATAGATACTCATATTACACTCGCTTTCTCTTTATTTTCAAACCCTCCCTTGAGAGATTAGTTGATTACACTCCCCTCACTTTTATTTTTAAAATATACTCTCCTCTTTCCCCTCAAAAAGTAAGATAAGTTACATTTTAATAAATTTTCAATTGTTTTATTAATTCTTCATTTTCTAATGTTTGTAATTTTGTTTTTGACCAAAATGGCCTTTACTAATTATTATATATATTGAGTGTTGTTTACAAAATAAAATATATTCGGCATATAATAAGGTAAAATATTGATACATATATATAACTTCAATTTTGAACTTTTAATATACTAAAAGAATAGATGATTAGTTGTAATAATAATTTATAATTTATAATAATTATTTTTAAATTTTAAATCACATATTTCTTGGCTATTGAATTTAGAGGGAATGTACAAAGGACAGGTCGAGTCAGATTGGACCAAAGCCGAGCCTAACCCATTTTAAATTAGGCCATTTTCCGAAACCCAAGCCTCACCCGACAAATGACCAAGTCAAACAGGGTAAATCGACTTTTAAACAGCTATAAAGATTTAGATATTATAAGTAGTAAAGTTATATGTCTTCCTTCATATTACTGAGTATAACCTATTCACCCATTTCACTCAGTAATTACCCCTTATTTATAACCTATAAATAAGGGGTAATTATAGGTTATACTCAGTAAACAAAACTCGAGATATTATGAGATATATATTTCAAAACAAACCACATGACTATAAATAAGGGTTAATTATAGGAATCTCCCATGAATTCTTTTAATATTACAGTTACCCCCTTCTAGTTTTAAAAATTACATTCATCTCCCTTATTCCTGATTAATTTACCAAGTTACCCTTTATTTTTTTTTTAAAAAAAAAAACACTATCTTCTTCCTCCCCACCCATCAACCCTCCACCCACCACCCACCACCCACCACCACCTTATGAACACCAACACCCTGCTCGTGTCCTCAACGGATCCAAACTTCAAACAACACATGGTAAAACATAAGAATCAACCTAAAAAATGCAATTTTGACCCGCAATGATGCTTTGGACCTTGTCCCCCATTAGCTTGGGAAGTTGCTTCGCAGGGACGATATATGTCTTTCTTCATATTACTCAGTATAACCTATTCCCCCATTTCACTTTCAATTGCTATGATAACAATTTTTGAAAATTCTCAGTTATTCGATTTTGCAACACAAGTCTGCCACAACAACAACAACAATAGTGAGAGACTTGTCATCATCGTGCGAGCAGAATTTGCACAGAACTCGACGAGCCCTCCTTCATCTTTGTCGTGAGATTGATGGAGAAACCCAACAATAGCAACTTCGCGAGATATACATTAAGGTGAGAGAGACCCAACATGCTCCTTCATCGTCGTTGTGTCACGTGGTTGATTGAGGTCACAATCGTGAGCCTTGTGCTCGCACCTGTCTCCACCTCCACTGCGAAGCTCCAATCAGAAACTCAAAAGTGCCGTGAAGCCCGCGCCTCTATGCTTCCGCTCCAGCCCAGCACCGTGGCGAAAGCCTGCCGAGGACACGAGCAGGGTGTTTTTAAGGTGGCGGTGGGTGGTGGGTTGATGGAGTGGGGAGGAAGAAGATAGTGTTTTTTCTTTTTAATAAAGGGTAATTTGGTAAATTAATCAAGAATAAGAGAGCGGAATGTAAGTTTTAAAACTAGAAGGGGTAAGTGTAATATTGAAGGAACTCATGGGAGATTCCTATAATTACCCCTAAAAATAATATCACTTATCTTTAACTATATCAATTGGAGTACAAAATCTTATAATTTATCACTAATTATTATAAAAAAATATAATTATAAATTTTTTTTGGCTTTGGGCTTGATCGGCCTAACCCAAAGCTGACCAAAAAAGTGAAATGAGCTTTGGCCCAAGCCGAGTTAGTGGGCCGAGCTAGGTCTTGAACATCCCCAGAATTTAGTATAGCAGGGTACACAAAAATAAAAATTAGGTTTTAATATTGTATATATAAAGACAAATCACAAAGAGAATAATAAGAAAAATTTTGCAATTTTATTATAAAAAATGTGCATAAGTGTTATAATTAATAGTTGATAATATACAATTTTTGAAAAAAAAAATTTATTATAAATTATACTTACTATTAGCAATTTTTTTAAATATCATAACATTTTTAAAAATTAAATTAAACATATATTAGTATTTTATATGTTATTTTAAGGCACATTTAATTTATTAAAAAATTTAATAGTATCAATATTAAGAACAGATATTTTGGTAAAAAAATAAAACATTAAACATAGAAAAATAAATATTTAATGAAACACTTTAAAATAGATTAAAGTGTGGCTCTTTATAATTTTTTAGGGGAGAGGAACATAAGTTTTAGAAATAGATGGGAGGAGAGTCTAATATTTTTATTGCGGTATGTTATGCTTAAGGATAAAAATAAGGGTAAACTTTCCATATATGACATCGATGTGTAAATTCACACATAAAACTTATTCGTGAAAATTTTTTTCTCTATTTTTACCTTCTAACCAAACACATCCTTAGGAGAGGGGGTTATATATTTGAAGGAAGGAGAGAGTAGGTTTTGAAAAATAAAAACTGACTGCGACTCCATCATCATTTAAAAGTTGATTTTTTGAAATCATTATAATTTTTTTCCTGTCATAGCGCCCTTCTGAGACATTTCAACGAGAGTGTAATATGAGCATCTCTTAGGGAGGAAAGTGTAATTTATTACATAGTGTAAATTACAACTTATATCATAAGTGAAATTTTGAATTGACATTAGTATTACATTACCCGTTAGAAAAATATATCAAAAGGACAAAACTTACATAAAGCCTTTTACTTTCATTTCATCTATTTTATCAATCAAATAATGACAAAGTGCATATTTTCATTGAAATGTGTAATTTAAAATTTAAAGAATGCACTTATATGAAGAAAAAAATGCCACACAATATGATTTGATTGGTGAAATAAGGATAAAAAAAACTTGATATAAGTTTCATCCATATCAAAAAGTATAACTTACCAAAAACCATATCATATTTAGGAGCGTGATCATATATCACCCTAAAATTCACATAACAATCCTTATAAATCAAAATCTCACTCATATTTGGAACAAAAAAAAAATCTCATTCATAATTATATGAGCTGTAAATCAATATAAATGAGATTTTGAATTAAAAAGGATTTTAGGACCAATTAAGAAGACTTGTCATCATTGCTTGTTGTGAAAGAACTTGTACTCTCCCCTTATCATTTCTTTATTTAGAATCCCCCCAAAAAGAATGGATTTGAATCTTTTAAAGTGATCTCATATTAGAGAATAAAATAAGAAAATTTTATTTTTAGATCGTTAAAATTATAAGTGGGTCTCTTTTCACTCTATTAATCTAAAGATAAAACTTCTCGTTTTCCTCTCTAAAATGTGAGGATGCAAATCCAAAAGTACTTACCATTTAAGGATTTTACTGGCATGTGCAGCTTTTGCAGTCAAATCAATTTCAACGCCTCCATTGCTCAAGAAATTATGAGCTGCATCCGTCAATTCTTCGTCAATGGTCCCAGGAGAATAGCACCGAAGTACAGGCCCTGATCGAGTACCATGGACCAAAGCAAAATGAATAAGAGGCTCAGGGTAAGGGAGAGCCACCTGAAAAAGAGGGAAAGTAAAGTGAGCATCGAAGAATCAAAGTGGGCTCGTTTTCGAGAACTTAATAAGATCATTTTTATGTTATTCTCTTAAAAGATCTGTCTTAAAAGTCTAATCTATGTTCATATACAAATCTAATTTAACTATAACATTAAAAGATTTTTTTTTTATCTTTCAACAAATTTTATTTCATAAAAAATCAATGTTATAGAAGATTAAAATAGTAGCTTTCGAAAAAACTATTTTTAAACCTTTTTAGTAATTTTTTTTCCTTCAGAAATTTACTCAACATATAAAACAAACATAAATCTCTTTGAAAAAAGAAAACTACTTTCTTTTTTAGTTATACAACATATACTAACCTCTCCTAATTGAGCAACTTTTAGGATAAGTTGCCAAAAATGTCCTCATCCTCACCCTCTCTCAGACTCCTCTTCCCTCTGTTTCCTCCCTCCTTCCACAGTGCAATTTTAGATCTTCTCCCGCCATACTGGCGCTACCCAGTAGCAATCCAGTTCTGTGATTGGCTAGTGCATGCAACCCGCGGCGGTACCGTTTTGTTGCGTTGCACTTGCAAAGACGTGAAAGGGAGGAAGGAAACAATCAAGCTCACACAAGTTCCGGACTAAGTCCGAGAAACAGTTACTTCCTTGCCCAGAACATAGAATTGTCACAATTTTTATTCCAGAAACCAAAATCCCCAAGGAAAAAGATAGATGGGAAACAAAAAACGCAGGGAAAGAGAAGTTTGAAGCCTTGGATGGTTTTCGCTTGTTTATCGGTCAATAGTGCTGTCATGTTTGCGGTTGTGGCCGGTGGAAGGGGGAGGGAGAGGGTAGATAAAAAAAAGAGTGAGTGAGAGAGGATAAAAATGGACAAGGAGCATTTTTGGTATCCTATATTAAAAATTGATAAATTAGGAGAGGTTAACATAGGATAGGATGGACAATTAAATGGAAGAATAGTGAATTTTGACATACCTCAATAAAGATCATGTAGTTTATCTTTTTTTTTTAATTATTATTATAGCATTACTGTTCAAGTAACTTCTTGGCGAAAGAATGTGTCAAACACCAAGAGTGTATGTGAAATGCAGTGCAATCAACGTTAAAAGGATCTTTTTTATTTCCGTATCAGTATATAGAAAATAGAAAATGCAATACAAACTAAGATTTTAATTGTAACGTGTAACATCCCCAAATTCATAACTAGATAAATTAATTGAATTCATGATTAAAATGAAAAAGAGAAAAACTAATATAAATTTCATGCAATATAATAAATAATATTAGAATAAGTAAGACATAAAGAATTATGAAAATGTCATTACTAAGTAGAAATTTTGAAAATACCTTACTATGTGGTAGAAATTATAAAACCACTCTTGACTTGTTAAAAAAAAATATACCAATTATTTTATAAATGGAATTAGAAGAATTCCACTATCATTATCTAATTATAAAAATATCATTGTCTTAAATGAAGAAATTAATACATATGCCATCACTTTAAATATAATAAGACTTGTCATAAAACAAGAATGAATCTAAGCCATTGGATTAAAATAAAAAGGGGGGTAAATTGATATAGGATTTCCATTATGAGAATAAAATATAAAAGATTGTCATGATTTGGTTAAATAATTTTAGTGCTATGTATCTACACCTAACAATAATGATAAATAATTTTAGTGTTATGTATCTAGACCTAACAATAATGATAAATAATATTAGTGCTATTAGTGCTATATATCTACACCTAACAAAAATGATAAATAATATTAGTGCTAATAGTGCTATATATCTACACCTAATAAATAATAATAAAGTAAAATATTTTACAATATAAATTACTAAATTATGACAAGACAAAATATAATGCACCATTATATTTCTCCACTACATGAGCACTCAAGAAAAATAAATTGGAGCACTAAAACTACTCTTAAAGTCATGGCCTTAATAGGCCTATAAAAGGAGGAAGTGTGTGAGTTCATTTGTCTTTAAAACCTTAGAAACTCTCTAAGTAATCCTTCTCTCTTAATTTTTATCCATCATTTCTTCTTATGTTCTTCTTTTCAAAGACTTCCCTTCACTCTCCACACTTCATTCAAACACTTAAATCCTAAGCCTAAACATTCACTAGCCCTCACAAGAGTTGTAATCTTTAACTCTAGTGAGAAATATTTTCTTAAGCACTCAAGTTCTAGAGCCAAGATTCAAGGAGGGTCATCCACTCCAAGGACTCTTGCTCAAGCTAAAGAAAGAAGAGGAGGACTCTTTTTAGACCCTACACAAGAGGTAGGAGCTTCATCTTTAATTGTTCAAGCATTGTTGGCTTCTAACCTTGATAGAATGCCTCAAGTTTGAGTTATTGTCAAAAGTTTTGAATGATTATTTGTAAAATATATTTTTAGAAATATAACATGTTCTATTCTGTTATGAGTAATCTTATGATGTTATCAAATTCAAATATAACTTAAAAGATTGTATGTAAAACTTGATTTAATAAAGGTAACTTAAGACATGAAAATGGTAAGTCTTTGGAATTTCTAGTTGTTTCGTGAGATACTTGAAATCTACTGCTCATAAAATATGAATCATCTCGAACTAAAAATAATTTTACTATAAACTAGACTCATTATAGAACACTCTCCAAAAAGAATCACCTAAAACGGAGTTTTCTAGCCCAAGATATAAATTTTTAAAGTAGAGCCTAAGACTGAAACTTTAAATCTGACCTTATAGTAGTAAAATAAGTGTAACTCACTCTAGAAAAATGCAAATGGACTGATTTCAATTTTGTAGGAAAGCTAACACATATACAAACACACCTATGTATGCTATGTATAAAGTTTTGCACCACGAAAATACAGAATGAAAAATACATTTTCGGAGACAGTGTCTTTGAGAAAGTCTGGAAGATAGTGGGATCCTGTAAAAGTGTAATTTGGAAAGGTTCCAAGGAAAGACTTGGTATTTAAGCATGTCATTGTGACCCACCTCTCTTTCACAGGGAACCCTCCTATACATGGTTTACAGTTGATTTACGCTATTCGAAAGATGTCAATGCTAAAATTTGATGAGTTAGGAATTTGGAACTACCTTTACTAAGTGAGATAATAAGTATACTGAGAAATTGTAAACTTTCTTCTAAAAGATGTCAAAAACTATAAATAAAAGAATCAAGTCTTGTAAAGAGAGAATTTTAAGAATTTAAGTAGAATAATAATTTTCAAGAGATATATGAAAATCATAATAAAAATATATAAAGAACCAATAATAATGTTTTAAAGTGCATTAATATATTAATGGAATGCTAAGAGTACAAAAAACACTAAGACAAAAAGGATAATACTAAGACATCCATTACCTCTTAGGAACACTAGGAACTCAACTTGATAACTTTGGTTGCTTAATAGGAATCATTTATGAAAATGTTTACTATGAGATTTATATGATATTATCCATGTTTCATGAAGTGAATTATAGTAATGTGAATGTATGGTGATGAGTTATGAAATGATGAGGATGAATGATTGATTGTTCATGATTTATTGTAATTACATGATGATATGCATACATTCATTTTCAAAAGAAAATAAAAAGTAAAGCTTGAAAAAGTAGCAATGAAAGTCGGAAAAGTGGACTTGAGCTAACTCACGCTTAACCCCTAAACCGTTGAGATCACGTAAGCGGAATAAAAATCAAAAGGTTGTGGCGATGGCCACGGTATGATGAGCTCATTACCCTTTAGGGTGGTCTAAGGCATTGATGCATTCATCCCGTGAGAGATTGAGAAGTATATTAATGAAAGGAAATGGAATGAAAGAAAGATGAAAGTCCCTAAACAAGTAAATGTTGAGGAGAAGTAATCATGATATGCATACGCATTTTAAATTATTATTACCTATTAGTAATTCTATATGATCTGTTTGTATACATGCTTAATTCTTGAATGGATATTTACATTAATGTTCAAGATTAGTTTAAAAGAAACTTCACTTGACTAATCATGTTTGTGAAAGTTTGGTAATTGAATCCTTACTTGTTCACCTTTTATAATAAACCCAAGTATTTGGGACGACAATGATGACACGTTTAGTACAAGTTGGAACTCCTCTTGAGAAATCTCGTATTTCTCACTCCTATATTTCTTTTCCGTTGTCGTTACTGAGACGGATGTGTCCACTTGAAGCAGCGGTGTAGCTAAGGAAGGAGGTGACACGTGAAGATTTTATAACTTCCAAGAATTAGTACTTCGATATTTAGTATGTTAAATTGTGAGAAACAGACTAGTAATGGTAGTATTTGCATTATTATGTGTAATAACTTATCACTATAGTTTATGCCCTATTATGACTCATGTATTAAGTAATTTTATTTGATTTATGTGATGATAGTTCTACACTTAATTTCTTATTCCACTTATGTAATTAAGCGAGTGAATGTAACTCGGATTATTATCTACGTAGCGCTATGTATTTCTCTTTCTTGTTATAGGCTTAAGTTTTCAAAAAGTAATTTAATAAAAAAAAAATTATCCACTATCTTTCTAAGTTAATTTCAAAAGAAAATGAATTCAAGGCATAAGTGACAACTAATAGAATCCAAATGTGAACTTAAGTATAGTTGGGTTCTACTAAGGTGTTACATTATGGTATCGAGCGATTCATCCTATATAAGCCTGAGGAATGGGTGACTATGCTTCCGTCTATGATATCATGTTAGTCTTATCTGTATGATGGGATGAAGGATTTAGAAATGCATGATCGTCTGTAATGCCGCCATAGTTGCTACCATGCTTAATTATAGTATTGAGCTGATCAACTCGATGTCCATTGTTTGGTGTGATTAGGAACTAATGGCGAATCTGACGTCGCACTGAACCCGTGGTAGAGTCAATGATGAGCGGCAAATGCACTACAAGAAATGGCTAGAGCGATGCAAGCACAATCAACAATGATGATGGAACAAATGAATATAATGATGGAAGGTGCGGTTGGGAATCCCGGAACAAGGGAAGTTCTCGAGAATTCAAATTTGAACCACGAGAATTCAAAGGGACATTAACCAGAAATAGGTGATGGGTGGATTCAGGAAATTGAGAAAGTTTTCTCTGTGGTGGAATGTTACGATGAGCGAGAAGGTGGCATTTTCCACTTATATCTTTGAAAGGAGAAGTTTGCATGGTGGAAAGGCGTCAAGAACCTACTTGAAAGTCTTTGGGACTCAAATTTAGTGGGAAGTTTTTCGTACTACCTTCTACAAGAAGTATTTTCCAGGACAGATGAAGAAGGCAAAAGAAGTAGAATTTCTCTGTTGACTCAAGGAAACCAAAGTGTGGAGTACACGCCAAGTTTGAAGCCGATTAAACACTCAACTAGCTACCAAAGGGACCCCAACGAGGTTTGGAAATGCATGAAGTATGAGGGTGGTTTGAGGCCAGACATTTTGGCATCTGTAGCCCCCTTTGGAAGTTCTTGACTATGCATCTTTAGTCAAGAAAAAGTCAAGTGGCTGAGAATTGTAATCGCCAGCTAGTCGCTCACCGGGTTGAAGAGAATAGGAAGAGGATCGCCACACAAAACTACCAAGCATTTCCACCCCCTCACAAGAAACCCTACCAAGGAGGTGGATTCAAAGGGAAACAGCCCCAACGCTCTACACTGAATCAACCTAGGACACAAGCTATTAATCAACCTAGGATGGCCGCCATCCCTGAACCTGTGACTAGAGCCCCTTGTGCCACTTGTGGAAAGATACATGGAGGGGAATGCAGATTTGGTAAAAATGTTTGTTATCGGTGTGGACAGGCGGGACACTATTCTAGGGAATGCCCAAAGTTCAATCAGTCATCTACACCCAAGCCTAGGGCACAGGGACGTGTGTTTGCTATCATCTTTGAGATGCCCTCAGAATTCGACGATTTGATTCAAGGTAAGTGTATAATTAATGGAAAACCCTTAATTGTATTGTTTGATTTTGGCGCAACATATTCATTCATCTCATATGATTGTGCTAATAAGTTGAGACTGTGTACATCTGACTTAAAAATTATCTTAGTTGTCTCTATACCCACTATAAATGCTGTTAGGACTGACCACCAAGCTGCCTAAATTGTGAATTTGAGGTAGCTGATAAGATTTTTCATCATGATTTAGTCTGTCTACCCTTGTCTAGTTTTGATGTAATCTTGGGCATGGATTGGCTTTCGGCTAACCGTGTGTTACTACATTGTGCAAATAAGTCACTAGTGTTTCTTCCCAAACCATCTTTACCCAATCCCTCTAAACTTGATAGAAAGGTGCGACTATACCTAAACTCCATCATCATGGGGGATAGTAGGAATGAAAAGCAAGGATATATTTTCCTGATGACAAGTGAAGAGGAAGTAGAGCAAGCTCTAGAAGAGATCCTTGTAGTAAACGAATTCTGGATGTTTTTCAGATGACATACCGAATTTCCTCCACAAAGGAGATTGAGTTTTCTATAGATTTGATGCAGGGAGCAGGACCCATATCTATAGCTCCTTATAGGATGCCAGTCGAAGGATGTAATTGAAGAAGCAATTAGAGGAACTACTAGAGAAGAAATTCATTAGGCCTAGTGCTTCACCATGGGGAGCTCGGTGTTGTTTGTCAAGAAGAAGGATGGGAGCATGAGGTTATGTGTGGATTACAGGCCTAAATAAAGTGACCATAAAAAATGAATACCCTTTGCCTAGAATAGATGACCTCATGGACCAATTAAGAGGAGCCCAAGTGTTTTCCAAGATAGATCTGCGATCGATACCACCAGATTCGAGTGAGGGAGGAAGATATACCAAAGACCGCCTTTAGGACTAGGTATGGACACTATGAGTTTAATGTGATGTCATTTGGGTTAACTAATGCAGGCGGTGTTTATGGACTACATGAATAGGATATTTAGACCATACTTGGACAAGTTTGTAATTGTGTTCATCGACGACATTCTAGTCTACTCTAGAATGAAGAAGAACACAAAGAACACTTACGAGTGGTGTTAGAGGTATTGAGGAACAAGAAACTTTATGCAAAGTTGTCCAAGTGTGAATTTTGGATGAAGGAAGTTAAGTTCTTGGGTCATGTGGTGTCACATGGGGAATAGCAGAAGACCCAAGCGAGATAGAAGCGGTGGAACAATGGGAAACCCCTACCAGGGTGCAGGAGATGAGGAGGTTTCCAGGACTAGTGGTTATTATCGAAGGTTCATTAGAGGTTTTTCCCAAATTGCCTTACCCCTCACCAAGGCGACAAGGAAGAATTCAACTTTTATATGGAGCCCAGGAATGTGAAGAAAGCTTCCAAGAATTGAAGAAGAAACTAACCACTACCCTGTCCTAATCTTACCTAACCCAAAGGAGAAATTTGAGGTTTATTGTGATGCCTCAAGAAGAGGACTAGGATGTGTTTTAATGCAAAATAGGAACGTAGTAGCCTATGCCTCTAGACAACTCAAACCCCACGAAGTTAATTACCCAACCCATGATTTAGAGTTAGCTATAGTTTTTGCCTTAAAAATCTGGAGACATCATCTTTACAGTGTAAGGTTTGATGTATTTTCGACCATAAAAGTCTGAAATACCTTTTTGACCAAAAAGAACTCAACATGAGACAAAGGCGTTGGATGGAATTTTTGAAAGACTATGACTTGGGTTGAACTACCACCCAGAAAGGCAAATGTGGTAGCGGATGCTTTGAGTCGTAAGTCTTTGCATGGCGCGTGGCTCAAGGTAAAGGAAAGTGAGTTGATAGAAAATTTTAGGAATCTCAACTTGGGACATGGAAAGTCTTACGGACCAATTCGGTTAAGTCAATTAAGGATAACCGGTAGCTTTAAGGATCAAATAATCCAAGCCCAAAGAGAAGACGAGGATTTCCTTAGAACCTTAGGCCTTGTTGAAGGGGAAAGTGAAAGAGTTTGTTCAAGATATGGAAGGAGTGTGGAGGTACCAAGGGAGAATTTGTGTACCAAAGAAAAGAAGGACTCAGAGCTAAGATTTTGGAAGAAGCCCATAAAAGTCAATTTAGCATACACCTGGTATGACTAAGATGTACCATGACCTAAAAAGGATGTTTTGGTGGCCAAGAATGAAAGCAGATGTGGCGAATATAGTGGGAAAATGTTTGGTGTGTCAAAAAGTGAAGATAGAACATCAAAGCCCTCCTAATATTGCAACCTCTCGAAATTCCCGAATGGAAGTGGGAAGGAATATCCATGGATTTCGTGATGGGATTTCCAAGAACACCTACTGGACATGACTCCATATGGGTAATCGTGGATAGACTAACTAAATCGCTCACTTTTTACCCATAAGAGCAAACTACCCCTTGGAAAAAATTAGCTCGCTATATATCCAAGAGATAGTAAGGCTCCATGGAGTACCCAAGACTATTGTCTCAGCAGGGGACCCAAGGTTCACTTCAAGATTCTGGGAGCCTTGCAAAGGCGTTTGGCTCAAAATTATGTCTGAGCACTGCCTATCACCCTCAAACCGATGGACAATCAGAAAGAACAATTCAAACCCTTCAGGATATCCTGAGAGCATGTGTCTTAGATCGGCCAAAAAGTTGGGATAAATGACTTCCATTGATTGAGTTTGCATATAACAATAGTTACCATACTAGCATTGGGATGGCACCTTATGAAGCCTTGTATGGTAGAAAGTGTCAATCACCACTTTGTTGGTGTGACAGAGCAGAGTATTTTGGGCCTGATTTGGTAAAGGAGACAACTGAACAAATAAGGAGAATTAGGGAAAAGATTCTCACTGCTCAGAGCAGTGTAAGAGCTATCTTGACAAAAGAAGGAAGCCTCTCAATTTCAAGAAGAGGAACACGTATTCTTGCGGATTACTCCTACAACAGGTATAGGTCGTGCAATGAAAATCAAAAAGCTAAGCCCTAGATTCTTAGGACCCTTTCAAATCCTCAAAAGATAGGTCCCTCACCTACCAAATTGCATTACCTCCAAATCAAACCTACATAATGTTTTTCATGTGTCCCAATTGAGAAAGTATCAGTGGACCCCAATCATGTGTTTGAGGAAGCTATACAATTAAGAGAGGACCTAACTTTTGAATTACCACCAATGAGGATCGTGGATCGTGGCACTAGCGGTGAGAAACAAATCTATATCTCTCAGTCCGAGTGGCTGGGCACAAGATGGAATGGAAGAACACACTTGGGAACTCGAGGAAGATATGCAGAAAGAATTTCCGAATCTATTCACAGGTAACAAATTTTGAGGACAAAATTTTTAATAAGGAGGGAAGAAATGTAACATCCCCAAATTCATAACTAGATAAATTAATTGAATTCATGATTAAAATGAAAAGAGAAAACTAATATAAATTTCATGCAATATAATAAATAATATTAGAATAAGTAAGACATAAAGAATTATGAAAATGTCATTACTAAGTAGAAATTTTGAAAATACCTTACTATGTGGTAGAAATTATAAAACCACTCTTGACTTGTTAAAAAAATATACCAATTATTTTATAAATGGAATTAGAAGAATTCCACTATCATTATCTAATTATAAAAATATCATTGTCTTAAATGAAGAAATTAATACATATGCCATCACTTTAAATATAATAAGACTTGTCATAAAACAAGAATGAATCTAAGCCATTGGATTAAAATAAAAAAGAGGGTAAATTGATATAGGATTTCCATTATGAGAATAAAATATAAAAGATTGTCATGATTTGGTTAAATAATTTTAGTGCTATGTATCTACACCTAACAATAATGATAAATAATTTTAGTGTTATGTATCTAGACCTAACAATAATGATAAATAATATTAGTGCTATTAGTGCTATATATCTACACCTAACAAAAATGATAAATAATATTAGTGCTAATAGTGCTATATATCTACACCTAATAAATAATAATAAAGTAAAATATTTTACAATATAAATTACTAAATTATGACAAGACAAAATATAATGCACCATTATATTTCTCCACTACATGAGCACTCAAGAAAAATAAATTGGAGCACTAAAACTACTCTTAAAGTCATGGCCTTAATAGGCCTATAAAAGGAGGAAGTGTGTGAGTTCATTTGTCTTTAAAACCTTAGAAACTCTCTAAGTAATCCTTCTCTCTTAATTTTTATCCATCATTTCTTCTTATGTTCTTCTTTTCAAAGACTTCCTTCACTCTCCACACTTCATTCAAACACTTAAATCCTAAGCCTAAACATTCACTAGCCCTCACAAGAGTTGTAATCTTTAACTCTAGTGAGAAATATTTTCTTAAGCACTCAAGTTCTAGAGCCAAGATTCAAGGAGGGTCATCCACTCCAAGGACTCTTGCTCAAGCTAAAGAAAGAAGAGGAGGACTCTTTTTAGACCCTACACAAGAGGTAGGAGCTTCATCTTTAATTGTTCAAGCATTGTTGGCTTCTAACCTTGATAGAATGCCTCAAGTTTGAGTTATTGTCAAAAGTTTTGAATGATTATTTGTAAAATATATTTTTAGAAATATAACATGTTCTATTCTGTTATGAGTAATCTTATGATGTTATCAAATTCAAATATAACTTAAAAAGATTGTATGTAAAACTTGATTTAATAAAGGTAACTTAAGACATGAAAATGGTAAGTGCTGGAATTTCTAGTTGTTTTTGGCGTGAGATACTTGAAATCTACTGCTCATAAAATATGAATCATCTCGAACTAAAAATAATTTTACTATAAACTAGACTCATTATAGAACACTCTCCAAAAGAATCACCTAAAACGGAGTTTTCTAGCCCAAGATATAAATTTTTAAAGTAGAGCCTAAGACTGAAACTTTAAATCGACCTTATAGTAGTAAAATAAGTGTAACTCACTCTAGAAAAATGCAAATGGACTGATTTCAATTTTGTAGGAAAGCTAACACATATACAAACACACCTATGTATGCTATGTATAAAGTTTTGCACCACGAAAATACAGAATGAAAAATACATTTTCGGGACAAGGTGTCTTTGAGAAAGTCTGGAAGATAGTGGGATCTGTAAAAGTGTAATTTGGAAAGGTTCCTAAGGAAAGACTTGGTATTTAAGCATGCCCATTGTGACCCACCTCTCTTCCTCGGGAACCCTCCTATACATGGTTTACAGTTGATTTACGCTATTCGAAAGATGTCAATGCTAAAATTTGATGAGTTAGGAATTTGGAACTACCTTTACTAAGTCGAGATAATAAGTATACAAGAAATTGTAAACTTTCTTCTAAAAGATGTCAAAAACTATAAATAAAAGAATCAAGTCTTGTAAAGAGAGAATTTTAAGAATTTAAGTAGAATAATAATTTTCAAGAGATATATGAAAATCATAATAAAATATATAAAGAACCAATAATAATGTTTTAAAGTGCATTAATATATTAATGGAATGCTAAGAGTACAAAAAACACTAAGACAAAAGGATAATACTAAGACATCCATTACCTCTTAGGAACACTGGGAACTCAACTTGATAACTTTGGTTGCTTAATAGGAATCATTTATGAAAATGTTTACTATGAGATTTATATGATATTATCCATGTTTCATGAAGTGAATTATAGTAATGTGAATGTATGGTGATGAGTTATGAAATGATGAGGATGAATGATTGATTGTTCATGATTTATTGTAATTACATGATGATATGCATACATTCATTTTCAAAAGAAAATAAAAAGTAAAGCTTGAAAAAAGTAGTAATGAAAGTCTGGAAAAGTGGACTTGAGCTAACTCACGGCTTAACCCCTAAACCGTTGAGATCACGAACGGAATAAAAATCAAAAAGGTTGTGGCGATGGCCACAGATGAGCTCATTACCCTTTAGGGTGGTCTAAGGCATTGATGCATTCATCCCGTGAGAGATTGAGAAGTATATTAATGAAAGGAAATGGAATGAAAGAAAGATGAAAGTCCCTAAACAAGTAAATGTTGAGGAGAAGTAATCATGATATGCATACGCATTTTAAATTATTATTACCTATTAGTAATTCTATATGATCTGTTTGTATACATGCTTAATTCTTGAATGGATATTTACATTAATGTTCAAGATTAGTTTAAAAGAAACTTCACTTGACTAATCATGTTTGTGAAAGTTTGGTAATTGAATCCTTACTTGTTCACCTTTTTATAATAAACCCAATGTGACTGGGACGACAATGATGACACGTTTAGTACAAGTTGGAACTCCCTCGAGAAATCTCGTATTTCTCACTCCTATATTTCTTTTCCGTTGTCGTTACTGAGACAGATGTGTCCACTTGAAGCAATCTGTAGCTAAGGAAGGAGGTGACACGTGAAGATTTTATAACTTCCAAGAATTAGTACTTCAGATATTTAGTATGTTAAATTGTGAGAAACAGACTAGTAATGGTAGTATTTGCATTATTATGTGTAATAACTTATCACTATAGTTTATGCCCTATTATGACTCATGTATTAAGTAATTTTATTTCAGTTTATGTGATGATAGTTCTACACTTAATTTCTTATTCCACTTATGTAATTAAGCGAGTGCGCAATGTAACTCGGATTATTATCTACGTAAGCGCTATGTATTTCACTTCTCGTTATAGGCTTAAGTTTTCAAAAAGTAATTTAATAAAAAAAAAAAATTATCCACTATCTTTCTAAGTTAATTTAAAAAGAAAAATGAATTCAAGGCATAAGTGACAACTAATAGAATCCAAATGTGAACTTAAGTATAGTTGGGTTCTACTAAGGTGTTACATAACGTACTCTAATTGTAACGCAGTAATCGATACATAAATTACATAGTTATATAATGCATTATAGTTTTTTATAGTTTAATTTCCATGCACTGACAATATAAAATTTATTCACATTATCATCAAATCATATATTACTAAATTAATAAAAATAATTAAGTTTCATATTTACTATCTGAAAAATCATGCAAATAGGGTGATTTGATTGGATGATCTTTTAAAAAAAATTATACTGCTAATGTATAGAAATTAAACTCATTTTGCTAAAAAATTATTTCACTCTTACAATAACCATCTAAAAAATCACATGTGTTTATATATATATATATATATATATATATATATATATATAATTGGTTGATAGTTTTATCTTTACTGTATTAAAATTACCCCAACTTTCTTTGACTTTTTTTCCCCTTTTGGTACGGAAGCTAAGGAACTCTCCTAAATTTAATTACCCTAAAATTACGTTTATAAATATAATTCGAGCCATTGACGTTGCTCGAAAATATATTTCAAAGTTGAAAATTTCTTTAAATAAATTGGTCAGCTAACTCAAAAGTATTACCGAAAAATTTAATTTATTAAAAAAATCATTTTTTATGTGGGTTAAATAAAAAAAAAAAATCTTCAAAATCGGTTACGATATCTAACAAAATATAACAATAGCTTACCCTCAAGCGTTTATCTTTTGCACCAAATGGCTTCTTAAGGTTATACGGTGGCCGCTGGTTTCCCCTCAAGATACCATTCTGAATAGCTGAAAGTGAGTAGGTAGATCCACCAATAAGATATTTAAACTCTCCAAATAATTTCCTTCTATCCATTGCTCCAGCTGGATGACCCAACACTAAGATTGCATGAATGGCCATCATATTATAAAGATTAATAAAGAAAGCAAGCTTCTCTTCCCTAGACAGACCCCATACTTCCACCCTTTGGAGCTCTTCGACAGTTCGCAAGTACCTAAAATGATAATTACATTATTAGCACTGAAAAATTCTGCAATGCACGGTGAAAGACAAAAAACGTTAATACCTTGCGAACTCCTCACTTCCATGCAAACTTGTGTAATCAACACGATGTCCGTCTTCATAAGCATAAGCTTCAAACATTGCATAGGACAGAAACCTCAGCCTTGATGCAATTTCTACGACAGGTTTCGGCTTCACAGTAATTATGCCCCTCGGAATGTTGTGACATTGTGTAGCCACAGTTGGATCATCATCCAAAAACCGATACAAATGATTACCATCCTCAAATATATTCTCACTGAAGCAAAACAAAAGCCATTGAAAACCGAAGAATTGTCAGATCTGTACAAAAAACATGATTAACACAGTAGAAAGAGGGAACACAGAATGGAGCACTTGGACTCACTCAAGAACATGATGAAAGAAGAGTTTGCTAGCAAGCTTTCGTGCAAACTCTACAGCCTATACAACCAGCAAATAATTAGAAAGACAAGAATGACAATATGAAGCAACAAATTGTATTATATGAAACAATTGTACTAGAGGATGATTTGTTTGATCATGTGATTGAAATTGAATATAACAAGGCCAAAACATATTCCATAAATGATTACAGATGAGGATTTAGGCATTCAACCCATGCTTGAAACTTAAGATCAAGCTTACCTCTTGCCTTTCCAAATATTGATCTTCAGATAAGAAGTCCACAGCTTCTGAGCCAAGAAAACAGTTGGTGAACCTTCGCATTTTGTAGAATCGGTCCTTCACAGCAATAGATTCTTTCATTTTGCGGACAATTGTTGCCATTTCATCAGGCACCCCACCGCTTGACACATCATCCTCCCCAGGAAAAGGCGGGGACGGGGCTTCAAATAATGGTGCCTCAGTGATGAGAAAGTCAATCTTCTCGTCAAGGTCACCAGATTCCTCCAAGTTCTTTAGCTCACTCAAGCCTCCAACAAGTATTTCATTGAAATAAACCTTTGGAACAGAAGTAGATCCAGAAAACTTCTCCAGCTCCATCTTTCTACTGGGGTACACATCTATGTTGATTTCAACATATCTAAGCCTTTTTAAACTCAAAAAGAGTCTTATCTCTTTAGATTCCTGACAGCCTAGTTTTGTGTACAGTATAATCCTTCCTTTCATGTCTATAGGGGGTTGTGGAATGTCAGTTATATAATCCCCCCGCACAGTTTTGTTCTCCACATCAACGTCAGCTGACTTCTTAATATAATTCAGGGGATTCCAGGCAAATTTCTGTGCTGCCTTTTCAGCAATGGCAGTTGATTCACTCTCTTTTAAGAAATCCGGAACATTACCTTTGTTATCGAAATTGCTTGCATCTACTTCATTACTTTTTCCGGAGAGGCGACGCAGCATGGTTGACACTACTACTGCACTTTTCCCCTTAACAAGATTTTTCAAAGCCACCGCCTTGTCGACCACACGTGAAGTCTCCTGATCCACATCCAGCTTATGTACAGACGCGCTCCTGAGACCTTCCATCCCAGGGACCTCTGTTCCATCAAATACAGGCTCCAAATTGAGGTCCTCAGTTGGAATTTCATCTGCCTTTTGATTCACTTGTGTTGATGTTGTGTCTCCGCTGTAATCCTTCTCTTTAACCAATATGTTCCTTGCCAGATAATCATCTAGTTTTGTCCCTTGGCTTTTAGGCCCAAAATCTCCACCATCGTCCTCCTTATCTCCAGAATATTGTCGTCCAACAGAATTGACTTCAGTTTCAGATCCGTTGGAATTACTCTCATCATGCACTTTTTGAATAGAACTAGTCTCTAAGACTTCTTGGTGAGGTCCAGACTGCAAATCCCTGCTCTCATCAATCCTCTGCGCCAACTCAGATTCTCCAGTCAAGTTATCTCTTAATCCCTCATGACTGACAGACTTCCCATCTGTAGCCTCATTTATCTTGTCTGACGCATCATCTTGTTCGTTGTGAAAATTGCCATCATGGCCAGTGTTTTGAGTTTCTTCCTCCTTTGATTGTTCATTCTGAACGGCGGAAGCTTCTACTTGCAGCTTTTCAACAGCCTGAGAACTTGCTGCACTTTTCTCCATTAACTCTATATTTTCCATGGTCAAAGCAAGCTGGAGTTCATATACTACGCCTCTAACTAGCAATTGAACCGCGAAGCGCGGCGACACGTATTAGATCATTACTAGTATTGCTATATTAAAAGAAAAAATGGGTTCTGCTTGTTTTAGATGGCAACAGCTAATATAGTAAGAGATTAATCGTGAAAGCTAGACAAACAGTGAAAAAAGTTCCAACTCAATCACATAGAGAGAACACGTGGCCTTCAAAAATAGGCAACTTAATTACCGAGTTCCTGATCTAATGTTGGTGTGAAAGGATTAGGAATCAGAGAATCTAGAAGAGGAAGAAGAAAAACCCATCTCTAAAAACAATAAATAAATAAATTCCATTGCAGAAGAACGAAAATACATGTATATCAAATCGTTTATCGCACAATTAAAAATAGAAAACTAAACAGGACGGTAAAAATAGTGAAAATAAGAAGGGAGAGCTTACAGATCCTGTGGAAATGGAGAAGCAGAGTTGTTGGGACGAGACGGAATGGAGGGAGGGGGAGAAGGAGAATAAGGAAGAAAGAGGGGAGCTTATGCGCTTTGAACAGAGTTTGCTGACTTGTTCGATGCAGTGGTGTCCATTGGAATAGTTTGTGTGTTCTTCGTATTTTTTTATTTTCTTTTTTTTTTTTTTGGGTTGGGGTGATTGGTTTTCTTTGAAACGTTGAACCAGCAGCGGAATTGACAATTCGTGTCCTTCGGACAAAAGGCAAGCAGCGGAAGTCCGCGGGCAGGTGTCAGCCGGATAACCACCTGCCCAAAGTTTTATATTTACCTTTTCTTTTTCCCAAAAAGAAACTTCACTTTGTATCCATTCTCAAAGTCATTCCTAAATGTTTATTGTCACTCTACATTTAATACTTTTATTTTTATATATTCTAAAACTATCCTTAATTAAGAGTTAAGAGTCTTGTTTCATTCTTATTTAGTGCCACTCTCATATTTCAAATTATATGTTATAATTATGCTAATTAATATTAAAAAATTAAAATTAAAATTTTTAATTTATCAATTTGAAAATATAATAAGTCTTTGATACATACAAAGTAAGGTAAGTATTTATATCTCAATTTTATGATATTCCAAGAATTTTTATTTTAATTTTTGAGATTTTATTTTTATATATGTTGGACAATAGGATTCTTTTAATTTTTCAATTTCCCGATAAAAATATATTTAAAAATTTGTCTATTATCATTTAAATATAACTAATTAATACTAAATAAAAATAATTATAACTAAACTTTCAACTCAGCACAAGAAACTATTAATTTTAACATAATGATTAACAAGAATTAGAAAATATAATAAAATAAAATTTAATTAACTTGTCAAGTTTAATCAAACAAAAATATAACACTCATAAGCTTTATCAAAGTGTCCCTTTGTTATATTATGGTGTGCTGAAATCCTCCTACATATGATAGTTAAAGCACTTTATTAATTAGATTAAATAGTTTAACAGTAAATTCGTAAAAGTAATAACAAGTAAAAATAATTAACAATAAAAATAATAATAACTCATAATTACGACATGATATAAAAGAAAACAAGTAATAAAAATTAATTTAATGTATGAAGTTAGATTATTTAAAATAAAAAGAACTAAAGAACAAAACATTATAATAAAATTATTGTTAACAGAAATAAATTTGGAATCCTATGTTTTTTTAATATTTATTTAATTGTATCAACACCAAAAGATTTTGTGTGCATAGTGTCCAGTACATGCTTTTTAGTTACGTTGTTTTTTTTTTATTAAATTAAGTTTACGTTGTTTGTATATTACAATTTGTTAATATGTCTCAAATGTCATTAAATTTTAATTAATATTTTTTAAAGAAATAGCCATTATTATAATATTTAGATAATTATTGTATGAAATTTTTTTAAAAAAATCAGTCAATATTTAGATGTAAATAATTATGTTAAAGAAATTAATTATTAGTACTTTCAATAGAAGGGGTATTTTAGAGAAATCAATTAAAAACCACTACAATTAGGAGTGACAATAGACATTTGGGAGTGACTATTCCATTCCCATCATAGAATGGTCATAAAATGGAACAAGGTGAATTTGTCTATTTTAGTTATTTGAGCTAAAAATGGAGAGTTAGCATGTCAAACCCATTTTGCCACACCTAATTATGCCCCCACAAAATGTTTGAATCTTTTTAATAATTATATGGATTTATCTAATCAGTTCCCAAAAGTCAATTGTTAAGAAAATAAAAGAAAAAAAAGTTCACTTAAAAACATAAGCTTTTATATTTTTACACTGGACTAGAAATATAGACTCAAGACATTGGTCCAACCTCAAAGAACTCAAATAGGGGATGCCACATATCAACAAAGGAGACCCTAAGGCCTCTTGTCCCAAAGGCAAGGGCAATAATGAAAACACCGAACACAGCAACTACTGGTTTGATAATGACAAGTCATCCTAATCCCGATGCACCACATACAATGCAGCACATAATGGTTTACAGTCCACTATAGCCCTCTCTCAGATGAACTCAAGGCCACCGATCTCCCCGTCCACCTAAAGTTGCAACCTCTCTTTGCCCTTATGATGGGATGAGGAATCCTCAATCCTTCATTATGTAACACCCTAATAAAACCCCACTGTGCTTAAGTTCACATTTGGATTTTATTAGTTGTCACTTTTGCCTTGTATTTATTTTCTTTTGAAATTAACTTAGAAAAATAGTGGAAGTTTTTTTTTTTAAAATAAATTAATTTTTTGAAAACTTAAGCCTGTAACGAGAAGTGAAATACATAGCGCTTTTATAGATAATAATCAAGTTATATTGCGCACTTAATTAAATAAGCGGAATAAGAGACTAAGTGTAGAACTATTATCACATAAACTGGAATATAATCACTTAATACATAAGTCACAACAGGGCATATATCATACTGATAAGTTATTACAAATAACAATATAAGTTCTACTATTACTAATTGTTTCTCACAAACTATAATGTAACTAAAGCTCGGAATGCTCCTACTTGAACGGTTTGAAATCTTCACGTGCTACCTCCTTCCTCATTTCTGACCGTTGCTTTAGGTGGACACGCCTGTCTCTGGTAACGACAACGGAAAATAAACATAGGAGTGAGAAATACATGATTTCTCAAGAGGAGTTCCTACTTGTACTAAAAGTGTCATCGTTGTCGTCCCAGTCACTTGGGTTTATTATAAAAAGGTGAACAGATAAGGATTCAATTATCAAACTTTCACAAACGTGATTAGCCGAAGTGCAATTACTTTTAAACTAATCTTGAACATTAGCGTAAATATCCATTCAAGATTTCATCAAGCATACATATAAGCATATCATGTAAAACCACTAATAAGCAATAATCATTTAAGAGCTGCATGCATTTCATGATTACTCATCCTCAACATTCACTTGTTTAGTGATCAACATATTTCTTAATTACTCACGGGATGAATGCATCAATGCCTTAGACCACCCTAAAAGGGTAATGAGCTCATACCGTGGCCGTCGCCACAACCTTTTTGGTTTCCTTTCCGTTGCCGTGATCTCAACGGTTTAGGGGGTTAAGCCGTGAGTTTAGCTCAAGTCCACTTTTCCAAACTTTCATTGCTACTTTTTCAAACTTTACTTTTATTATTTCCTTTGAAAATGAATGTATGCATATCATCATGTAATCACAATAAATCATGGGCAATCAATCATTCATCTTCATCATTTCATAACTCATCACCATACATTCACTTTACTATAATTCACTTCATGAAACATGGATAATATCATGTAAATCTCATAGTAAACATTTTCATAAATGATTCATTTTAAGCAACCAAAGTTATCAAGTTGAGTTCCTAGTGTTCCTAAGAGGTAATGGATGTCTTAGTATTATCTTTTTCTCTTAGTGTTTTTTGTACTCTTAGAATTCCATTAATACATTAATGCACTTCAAAATATTATTATAGGTTCTTTATATATTTTTATTATGGTTTTCATATAACTCTTGAAGATTATTATTCTATGTAAATTCTTAAAATTCTCTTTTTACAAGACTTGATTCTTTTATTTATAGTTTTGACATCTTTTAGAAGAAAGTTTATAATTCTCTGTATACTTGTTATCTCAGCTTAGTAAAGGTAGTTCCAAATTCCTAACTCATCAAATTTTAGCATTTACATCTTTGGAATAGTGTAAATCCATTGTAAACCATGCATAAGAGGGTTCCCAGGAAAGAGAGGTGGGTCACAATGGACACGCTTAAATACCAAGTTTTTCCTTAGCCAGAACCTTTCCAAACTGCACTTTCACAGTACACTATCCCGAAATTTATTTCTCATATTTATGTGGTAAAAATATTTATACATAACATACATGGGTGTATTCCTATATGTGTTAGCTCTCCAACAAAGTTGAAATCAGTCCATTTGCATTTTTCTAGAGTGAGTTACACCTATTTTACTACTACAAGGTCAGATTTAAAGTTTCAGTCTTAGGCTCTACTTTAAAAATTTATATCTTGAGCTAGAAAACTCCGTTTTGGGTGATTCTTTTTGGAGAGTGTTTTATGATGCGTCTAGTTTATGGTAAAAATATTTTTATTTCAAGATATTTCATACTTTATGAGTATTAAATTTCGGAACACCTACTGCAAGAAATAGCCAAAAGTCCAGCACTTACCATTTTCATGTTTTATGTCACTTATTTTAACACAAGAATCACACAACATATTTCAAGCATCATTTGAGCATGAAAGCAACATAATATCACTTTGGAAGCAGAATGGAACAAGGGGTTTCACAAAATATTTACACAATATCCTCTTGAAACATTTTTATCAACAAACATAAGCTTGATGGCATCCTAACCATGAGCAAGGTTAGATGTCATCATGGCTTACACAACCAAAGTGAGGGCTCCTACCACTTGTGTAGGGTCTAAAAAAGGGTCCTTCTCTTCTTCCTTAAGCTTGAACAAGAGTCCTTGGAGTGGATGACCCTCCTTAAATCTTGGCTCTAGAACTTGAGTGCTTAAGAAAATATTTCTCACTAGAGTTAAAGATTGTAACTCTTGTGAGGGCTAGTGAAAGTTTGGACTTAGGATTTAAGTGTTTGGATGAAGTTTAGAGGATCAAGAGAAGTCTAAGAAGAATGATAGAATAAAAAAGAAAGAACACTTAGGGAGTTTCTGAATTGAAGAGAGTTTGAGGAGTATTTATAGTGGAAAGATTTGAGAAAAAAACAGAAGAAGGAAAGCACTTGGAGCATGATTTATGGAAACATGTTGGCTGAATTTTGGGATGAAAATGCTCCTTGTTTTGTGCAAACATGTTTCCATGTTTTATGCAAACATGTTGGATGAAAATGCTCCATGTTTTGTGCAAACATGTTTCCATGTTTTGTGCAAATATGTTGGATGAAAATGCTCCATGTTTTGTGCAAACATGTTTCCATGTTTTGTGCAAAGATGTTAGTGGAGATTTTCTAACCTTTAGTGCATGTATGTGATTCAGAAATGTGTATGATGTATGTGGTTAAATTATTGTGTTATCATCTTAATCCAATGGCTTAGATTCATTCTTGTCTAAAGACAAGTGTAGGGATTTGTGCAAATGGCATTGTAGTAATTTCTTTAACTAAGACAAGGATATTTTTGTAAGTAGACAATGATAGTGGTATTCTTGTAATTCCATTCATAGACTAAGGGTATCTTTGTCATTTAATAAGGCAAGGGTAGTTTGGTAATTTTCTTTACATAGCAAGGGCATTTTCATAATTTCCACTAAGTGATGGCATTTTCGTAATTCTTTGCATTTTTCTCTAGACATACTTAAGTAGTCTATTTGTTGTGTTTTATATCATTTGTCCAGATTCTCTTGGTTTTGCTATCGATAATTAATATTTATCTTAGTTATAAATTTGGGGATGTTACACATTACAAGTTCAAGTTGATGATACTTGTCAATGAAGCAGTTAACCAGATCCTTTACCAAACTTTCCCCTCTTTTTGGAAAAGTTAGCACCTCTTTAGTTCTCTTCCCTCCCCCGAAATTCCATCCACCATTTCAAAGATGTAATACCTCAAGTTCTAGTATGGCCTTAGGGTTCCTCGAGACCCACCTATGTTGCGAAGAAGACCATGGATGGTCAAAAGTCAATTCAGATGGAAAACTGTAACGCCCGGGGACGAGGATGAGGAGTGATCGCCAGTGCAAAGAGGGCACGGACAAGGAACGGCTCCTCGTAAGGTCCTCTAAGCGGAGGGGTACATGAATGAACCGATTACACACCTGAATGAGAGGGATCCTAAGATTGTATAGGTATGGGACTATACAGTTGAGGAGGGCTTATATGAATTGATTTGCACTACCTATACCAACAAGATGCATCTTCTTTTCGGTAGCCCAAACTGAAAGAACTCCACAGTTAAGCTTGCTTGACCTGGGGTAATTTTGGGATGGGTGACCTCCTGGGAAGTTTTCCTAAGAAGCGTGTGAGTGAGGACAAAGCATGCTGAAAAGACCCGTGTTGGTTTGTGGGGACAGTCGTCAATCCATAAAGCAGCAGGGGATGTTACAAAAACAGGTGTTTTTGACACTGCTATAGTGGTGGAAAAGAGCAAGGACACCCTTCTTGCCAAGTGGGTTGCCGCTATAGCAGTTAGGTGGAAGATTATTTTATGGGTTTTGGGTCGCGGTCAACCGTTGCAATGGTCGTGGAAGGCTATAGCAGTCATATGTCTATCTAAGAGAGTTCTCAACTGCTATAGTAGTGCCCTCGACGCGAAAATAGTGTAAAATGACGTTGTTTGGCTTAATGAAACCCCGCCCCCGTTATTCGAGATTTTCTCCCCCATCCGAAACCCTTCTTCTTCCAAACTCTTCCTACTCTCTTCCACTCAATCCCACTCAAATCCTTCTCCTCCAAGCTCAAGGTAAGGGATTGTTGTTGGTTTATGTTAGTTTCTTCCATTTTCTCCCTTCTCTAGGTTTATGGGTATCTTTGTTTCTTATTGTTGTCAAGTGGGATCTCCATCAATGTTGTTAGAGTTATATTAGACTTATCTAGAGGGTATTAGGGATTGATCTAGAGTTTCATGGTTGCTATGGTAGTTATTGGTGTCATTTCAAGCTCTTAAGGTCAAGTTGGTGGTGCCCATATATTCCAGACTCCAATTGATGATTGACATGGCCTTATTTTCCTTGCCATTATGAGTATGTTTGTGCATTATGATTTCTAAACATGAAATTAGAGATGAAAATGTGAAACAAATATGAATTTGCAAGTTATGGAAAGCTAACAAAGATTATGTTTTTGAATAAAGCATGAAAATGTGTTTTGGAAAACCATGGGCCATGATTGTTATGTTGTATGCTATGAAAATGTCTTCTATGCTCAAAGAAATATTTATGAGGGAAATATGTATTGTAGCAAGTTTTCTATTTCATCAAATAAGTTTAATGAGTTTATGATATTACTATGTTTTTAAGATTTCATATTTCAATTTTTGTTCTTAGGATACCTAGTTGAGATATATTGGAAATTGTTGAACGGAGTATGACTTAGTTTCATGAACAAAAATATTATCTTGATTTCAGAGTTTTTATGATTATGAACCCTTTTATTTTTTAAGTATGATATTAAAGTTATAAAGTTATGAAAATATGCTAGTTTGAGATATGAACATAGAACTTTAGCTTTATGGTAGAAAGAAGTATGGAATTTTAGTATGATTCATAGCAACTTACAAATACATACTTTGTGGACTTGAAATTGAAATGCTTACAACCTGATGATCCCTTGAGCATGATTTGTAACATCCCCAAATTTATAACTAAGATAAATATTAATCCTAATTAGCGATAGCAAAACCAAGAGAATCTAGACAAATGTTATGAAACACAAAAAATAGACTACTTAAGTATGTCTAGAGAAAAATGCAAAGAATTACGAAAATGCCATCACTTAGTGGAAATTATGAAAATGCCCTTGCTATGTAAAAGAAATTACCAAACTACCATTGCCTTATTAAATGACGAAGATACCCTTACTCTATGAATGGAATTACAAGAATACCACTATCATTGTCTAATTACAAAAATATCCTTGTCTTAGTTAAAGAAATTACTACAATGCCATTTGCACAAATCCCTAGACTTGTCTTTAGACAAGAATGAATCTAAGCCATTGGATTAAGATGATAACACAATAATTTAACCACATACATCATAAACATTTCTGAATCACATACATGTACTAAAGGTTAGAAAATCTCCACTAACATCTTTGCACAAAACATGGAGCATTTTCATCCAACATGTTTGCATAAAACATGGAAACATGTTTGCACAAAACAAGGAGTATTTTCATCCCAAAATTCAGCCAACATGTTTCCATAAATCATGCTCCAAGTGCTTTCCTTCTTTTGTTTTTTTCTCTAATCTTTCCACTATAAATACTCCTCAAACTCTCTTCAATTCAGAAACTCCCTAAGTGTTCTTTCTTTCTTATTCTATCATTCTTCTTATGTTCTTCAAAGACTTCTCTTGATCCTCTAAACTTCATCCAAACACTTAAATCCTAAGTCCAAACTTTCACTAGCCCTCACAAGAGTTACAATCTTTAACTCTAGTGAAAAATATTTTCTTAAGCACTCAAGTTTTAGAGCCAAGATTCAAGGAGGGTCATCCACTCCAAAGACTCTTGTTCAAAGCTTAAAGAAGAAGAGAAGGACCCTTTTTGACCCTACATAAGAGGTAGGAGTTTCTTCTTTATTTATTCAAGTATTGTTGGCTTCTAACTTTGCTCATGGATAGAATGCCTCAAACTTGAGTTATTGTCAAAAGTTTTGAATAATTATATTTTTAGAAAACACAACATGTTCTATTTTGCTATGAGTACTTTTATGATGTTATCAAACTCAAATATAACTTAAAAGATTGTATGTGAAACTTGGGTTAATAAAGATAACTTAAGACATGAACATGGCAGGTGCTGGAATTTCTAGTTATTTCTGGCAGTAGTTACTTCAAAAATTAGTGTTCATAAAATATGAAGGATCTCCAAATGAAAATATTTTTATTATAAACTAGACTCATTGTAGAACACTTTCCAAAAAGAATCACCTAAAATGGAGTTTCCTAGCCCAAGATATAAATTTTTAAAGTAGAGCCTAAGACTGAAACTCTTAATCTGACCTTGTAGTAGTAAAATAGGTGTAACTCACTCTAGAAAAATGCAAATGGAGTGATTTCAACTTTGTGGAAAAGCTAACACATCTACAAACACACTAATGTATGCTATGCATAAATTTTTACACCACGAAAATACAGAATGAGAGATATATTTTCGGGACAGTGTGCTGAGAAAGTCTTGAAGGTAGCGTGATACTGTGAGAGTGCAATTTGGAAAGGTTCTGGCTAAGGAAAGACTTGGTATTTAAGCGTGTCCATTGTGACCCACCTCTCTTTCCTGGGAATCCTACTATGCACAATTTACAGTTGATTTACACTAATCTAAGATGTTAGTGCTACAAATTTTATTCTAAAAGATGTCAGAACTCTAAATAAAATATTCAAGTCTTGTAAAGAGATAATTTTAAGGATTTAAGTAAAATAATAATTTTCAGGAGATATATATAAAAGTCATAATAAAAATATATAAAGAACCTCTAAAAATATCTTAAAGGGTATTAATGTATTAATGGAAATACTAAGAGTACAAAGAAGACTAAGAGAAAAAGATAATACCAAGATATCCATAACCTATTAGGAACACTAGAGACCTAACTTGATAACTTAGGTTGCTTAATATGAATTATCTATGAGAATGTTTACTATGAGATTTACATGATATTGTCTATGTTACATGAAGTGATATACAGAAATGTGAATGTATTGATGAGATATGAAATGATAATGATAAAATGATTGACTGTGCCATGATTTATTAATGTGCATACATTCATGTTTCAAATAATAAATAGACCAACTCACTGCTTAATCCTCTTTGAGAATTAAGGTATTGATGATTTCACTCAGTGAGAATAAAAGTAAAACCTGAAAAAGTAGCAATGATAGTCTGGAAAAGTGGACTTGAGCTAAACTCACGGCTTAACCCCCTAAACTGTTGAGATCATGGCAATGGAAAGAAAACCAAAAGGTTGTGGCGACGGCCATGGTATGAGCTCATTACCCTTTTAGGGTGGTCTAAGGCATTGATGCATTCATCCCGTGAGAAATTAAGAAATATGTTGATGAAATAAATGAAAGATGATGATCACTAAACAAGTGAATGTTGATGATGAGTAATCATGAAATACATGCAGCTCCTAAATGATTATTGCTTATTAGTGGTTTTACATGACATGCTTATATGTATGCTTGATGAAATACTGAATGGATATTTCTGCTAATGTTCAAGATTAGTTTAAAAGTAACTGCACTTCGGCTAATGACGTTTGTGAAAGTTTGATAATTGAATCCTTACCTGTTCACCTTTTTATAATAAACCCAAAGTGACTGGGACGACAACAATGACACTTTTAGTACAAGTAGGAACTCCTACTGAGAAATCATGTATTTCTCACTCCTATGTTTATTTTTCGTTGTCGTTACCAGAGACAGACGTGTCCACCTAAAGCAACGAAGCTGTAGCTGAGGAAGGAGGTAGCGCGTGAAGATTTCAAACCTTTCAAGTAAGAGTATTCCGAGCTTTATTTACATTATAGTTTGTGAGAAACAATTAGTAATAGTAGAACTTATATGGTTATTTGTAATAACTTATCAGTATGATACATGCCCTGTTGTGACTTATGTATTAAGTGATTATATTCCAGTTTATGTGATAATAGTTCTACACTTAGTCTCTTATTCCGCTTATTTAATTAAGTGCGCAATGTAACTTGATTATTATATATAAAAGCGCTATGTATTTAACTTCTCGTTACAGGCTTAAGTTTTCAAAAAAATTAATTTATTTAAAGAAAAAAAAACTTCCACTATTTTTCTAAGTTAATTTCAAAAGAAAATAAATGCAAGGCATAAGTGACAACTAATAGAATCCAAATGTGAACTTAAGCACAATGGGGTTCTATTAGGGTGTTACATGATTTCATAGCCTTGATTATGCTGAAGTCAGATTATTAGAGTTATATGAATCCAGAGCTCTCAAAGTACTAAGAGTTTAAGAGTTTTCATATCTAAATGGATTTTGTCAAACTAGTTTTGACAGTATATATAGAGAAATAGACAGTTAATTAATGGCCATGAAGAGATTGTTAATCTTAGTACTAAGTTGTCCATTAGAGGATAATATTGCTACCAGCATATACAGAAAATAAGACCTAATTAGGTGCCCATAGCTTATCCACTAGGGACACGGTTGGTTGGGGAATATTGAGATTTCAGATAGAAGCTCTTGTTTACCAAGCACTGAGCACCACTTTTTAGTTGATAGAAACTGTTATTATATTTTTATATATGTTTATCATATTCAGCAAATACTGTTTGTTGAGGCTCTACTGCACCTCAGTTAAAAAGGATTTCATGATTGATTATGAATTTAGAAATGCTTGTCTATGAACCTATGGAATGAAAAGTGTTTTTTTAGCTAGCTTTGTATGTAAATATCAAATGGTTTATGATTGCTGCATGTATATCACATTATATGTAACACCCTAATATCTAACCTAACACGCTTAGGACATATTTAAGTTAAATATTGGTTATTACTCTTTTGTCCCGGTTTTAAGACATTTTCTTTTCAAAGTACTTAGCAAAAATACGGGTAAATTTTTTTTTTGAATACATGAAAACAAAATATGAGCCCTTCATACTAAGCAAGATACATATACGTTTCGCACTATTATACCGGATGAAATAGAGAACGCTAAGTAAGCATATAAAGCATAATAACACATTAACATAGACATAGGTAAACATCATGAAATTCATACAACATTAAGATCACCATCCACATCATATAATAATAACATAAGTAATAAGTAGCATAGTACCCACCATTAACGGTTGGGTTGATACAGTAATCCAAGTCTGGGTACAAAATGCAGGGAAATAAATAAAAGCAAACTACCTAAGGACCTCTCTCCACCACTACACCTAACCATGTGCACCTAAGTAGGATAATCCTCAAAATACAAGCGACAAAAGGCAACTATCATAACATATGCTCGTGCACTCCTTACAAGGTCCATCCTCGTCCTCCTGGGTAGCTTTAGGGAGAGGGAGGGATGTAGCCGATGAAACGAGCCAACTTCTTGGGGGTAGTGAAACGATATGAAGGACCGGTATGGGCACCTTGGCAGGGATGTAACATCCCCAAATTTATAACTAAGATAAATATTAATTAGCGATAGCAAAACCAAGAGAATCTGGACAAATGTTATGAAACACAACAAATAGACTACTTAAGTATGTCTAGAGAAAAATGCAAAGAATTACAAAAATGCCATCACTTAGTGGAAATTACGAAAATGCCCTTGCTATGTAAAGGAAATTACCAAACTACCCTTGCCTTATTAAATGACAAAGATACCCTTACTCTATGAATGGAATTACAAGAATACCACTATCATTGTCTAATTATAAAAATATCCTTGTCTTAGTTAAAGAAATTACTACAATGCCATTTGCACAAATCCCTAGACTTGTCTTTAGACAAGAATGAATCTAAGCCATTGGATTAAGATGATAACACAATAATTTAACCACATATATCATACATATTTCTGAATCACATACATGCACTAAAGGTTAGAAAATCTCCACTAACATCTTTGCACAAAACATGGAGCATTTTCATCCAACATGTTTGCATAAAACATGGAAACATGTTTGCACAAAACATGGAGCATTTTCATCTAACATGTTTGCATAAAACAAGGAGCATTTTCATCCCAAAATTCAGCCAACATGTTTCCATAAATCATGCTCCAAGTGCTTTCCTTCTTCTGTTTTTTTTTCTAATCTTTCCACTATAAATACTTCTCAAACTCTCTTCAATTCAGAAACTCCCTCAGTGTTCTTTCTTTCTTATTCTATCATTCTTCTTATGTTCTTCAAAGACTTCTCTTGATCCTCTAAACTTCATCCAAACACTTCAATCCTAAGTCCAAACTTTCACTAGCCCTCACAAGAGTTACAATCTTTAACTCTAGTGAGAAATATTTTCTTAAGCATTCAAGTTCTAGAGCCAAGATTCAAGGAGGGTCATCCACTCCAAAGACTCTTGTTCAAAGCTTAAGGAAGAAGAGAAGGACCCTTTTTAGACCCTACACAAGAGGTAGGAGCTTCATCTTTAATTGTTCAAGCATTGTTGGCTTCTAACCTTGATAGAATGCCTCAAGTTTGAGTTATTGTCAAAAGTTTTAAATGATTATTTGAAAAATATATTTTTAGAAATAGGACATGTTCTATTCTATTATGAGTACCCTTATGATGTTATCAAATTCAAATATAACTTGAAAAGATTGTATGTGAAACCTAATTTAATAAAGGTAACTTAAGACATGAAAATGGTAGGTGCTGGAATTTCTAGTTGTTTCTGGCAGCAGGTACTTCGAAAGCTACTGTTCATAAAATATCAAGTATCTCGAAATTAAAATAATTTTACTATAAACTAGACTCATTATAGAACACTCTCCAAAAAGAATCACCCAAAACGGAGTTTTCTAGCTCAAGATATAAATTTTTAAAGTAGAGCCTAAGACTGAAACTTTAAATCTGACCTTGTAGTAGTAAAATAGGTGTAACTCACTCTAGAAAAATGCAAATGGACTGATTTCAACTTTGTTGGAGAGCTAACACATATAGGAATACACCCATGTATGTTATGTATAAAGTTTTGTACCACGTAAATACATAATGAGAAATAAATTTCGGGATAGTGTACTGTGACAGTGCAGTTTGGAAAGGTTATAGCTAAGAAAAGACTTGGTATTTAAGCATGTCCATTGTGACCCACCTCTCTTTCCTGGGAACCCTCTTATCCATGGTTTACAGTTGATTTACACTATTCCAAAGATGTTAATTCTAAAATTTGATGAGTTAGGAATTTGGAACTACCTTTACTAAGCTGAGATAACAAGTATATAGAGAATTATAAACTTTCTTCTAAAAGATGTCAAAACTATAAATAAAAGAATCAAGTATTGTAAAGAGAGAATTCTAAGAATTTAAGTAGAATAATAATCTTCAAGAGTTATATGAAAGTCATAATAATAATATATAAAGAACCTATAATAATATTTTGAAGTACATTAATGCATTAATGGAATGCTAAGAGTACAAAGAACACTAAGAGAAAAAGATAATACTAAAACATCCATTACCTCTTAGGAACTTAACTTGATAACTTTGGTTGCTTAATATGAATCATTTATGAAAATGTTTACTATGAGATTTACATGATATTATCCATGTTTCATTAAGTGAATTATAGTAATGTGAATGTATGGTGATGAGTTATGAAATGATGAGGATGAATGCTTGATTGCCCATGATTTATTGTGATTACATGATGATATGCATACATTCATTTTCAAAGGAAATAATAAAAGTAAAAGCCTGGGAAATTAGCAATGAAAGTATGGAAAAGTGGACTCGAGCTAAGCTCACTCTTAACCATTGAGATTACGGCAACTGAAAGAAAATAAAAGTAAAGTTTGAAAAAGTAGCAATGAAAGTCTGGAAAAGTGGACTTGAGCTAAACTCACGGCTTAACCCCCTAAACCGTTGAGATCACGGCAACGGAATGAAAACCAAAAAGGTTGTGGCAACGGTCACGGTATGAGCTCATTACCCTTTAGGGTGGTCTAAGGCATTGATGCATTCATCCCGTGAGTAATTAAGAAATATGTTGATGAAATAAATGAAAGATGATGATCACTAAACAAGTGAATGTTGAGGATGATTAATCATGAAATACATGTAGCTCCTAAATGATTATTGCTTATTAGTGGTTTTACATGATATGCTTATATGTATGCTTGATGAAATACTGAATGGATATTTCTGCTAGTGTTCAAGATTAGTTTAAAAGTAACTGCACTTCGGCTAATCACGTTTGTGAAAGTTTGATAATGGAATCCTTACCTGTTCACCTTTTTATAATAAACCCGAAGTGACTGGGACGACAACGATGACACTTTTAGTACAAGTAAGAACTCCTACTGAGAAATCATGTATTTCTCACTCCTATGTTTATTTTCCGTTGTCGTTACTAGAGACAGACGTGTCCACCTAAAGTAACGAAGCTGTAGCCGAGGAAGGAGGTAGCGCGTGAAGATTTCAAACCTTTCAAGTAGGAGCATTCCGAGCTTTAGTTACATTATAGTTTGTGAGAAACAGTTAGTAATAGTAGAACTTATATTGTTATTTGTAATAACTTATCAGTATGATATATGTCTTGTTGTGACTTATGTATTAAGTGATTATATTCCAGTTTATGTGATAATAGTTCTACACTTAGTCTCTTTTTTCGCTTATTTAATTAAGTGCGCAATGTAACTTGATTATTATCTATAAAAGTGCTATGTATTTCACTTCTCGTTACAGGCTTAAGTTTTCAAAAAATTAATTTATTTAAAGAAAAAAAAAACTTCCACTATTTTTCTAAGTTAATTTCAAAAGAAAATAAATGCAAGGCATAAGTGACAACTAATAGAATCCAAATGTGAACTTAAGCACAGTGGGGTTCTATTAGGGTGTTACAAGGGACGAATCGCTCCTCGTGGTATCGATGCGGCTCCGCTCAGCTGACCTCGAATAGTGGCCTATCTGTCACTACCTCCTCCTATCTCCATAGGAATAGTTGGGGCGGAGCCTCTAGAGGAATGTTGGGATAGAGACTCCTCAGAAGGGTCCGTCTCAAGCTCGGATAAGCGGGGTGGTGAATGGGGGATGTATTCGAGAAAATCTCGGACTGATGAAGCAGAAGTATGGGCACGCCGAATCTGCTCTCTGCGGGGCCAAGCGTGCTCGAAGATCATGTCCTCGGGGTACAGGGCGGTAGGAGAGAACCTGTAGCTGTCGACGAGGTGGGTGAATGATCACTCCAAGAACATAAAAAGCCGGATGGAACAACGACCCACGGAGTGGTAGGAGTGGAGCTCGAGGTCGTAGTGGAACTCGCAGGTGGGAACGTCAACGTACAGCACGAACGTTGCCATCAACCTCTGAAGACGTGACGGAGAAAAGAAAGAAAGAAAGAGGGGATGAGAAACTTAAAAAGAATCTCAGTAGGGTACTCTCCTTCTAATGCATGTCATCATCTACATCTTTAGGAACCTTGGTTTATTATGAAAAGGGTGAGCATATATAAGTTCCATTTTATTAAGTCCTAAAACCCATTATCCAAGGTCCATGTCTTTTATCATAATTCTTGATGCTATGAATTCATTGCATTATATTAAGTATGCATGTCCATGTGTATGAACACACTTGGTAAACATGGCATAAGAAAGTATGACTACATGGATATCATAAAATGACATGAATCTTTTCTCTTTCATTAGTTAAGGTGACTTTAAGTTTCATCAATATTTCCTCTTTGGGGCCACCCTAATACTCTCCCTTTTGAGAGTTTCTAGGTTATGAGCCCATACCTAAACTAGTCATCACTAGTCTACACTTATCCTATGATAAGCAACTTCTCGACTCCCAGAGTGCGGGTTAGGGGGCATAGGAACACCTTTCATAACCATTAATTCTTGGAGTCCAAAGGGTCCTCTTGGATCACCTCTCATAACCATTAATTCCTGGAGTCTAGAGGGTCATCTCCGTGTATTTTATGTCACCTTTAAAGCTTAGCATGTTTATTTAGAGATGCAATCACAATCCATAAGCACATTCATCATTCATGACATATCCATTAGTACTTTATGCAAGGAAATTCTCATTATCATCCTAGGTTTGCAAATCTGGCAGAAATCTAGCAGCATAACAACTAGAAATCGGATTTTCCTAAATTTGCTTCATGACACACATATTCACATATATCATGCATCTCAATACTCAAACATATTCATAGCTTGCCATCTCAAGTCACATAATCATCACTTAATTTCATACATTCATTAGTATATATCAACATCAATTTTATTGAAAGCTAAACATGCTCCTATCCAGTATGCCAGAATCATGGACCGGACTCAGCTAATGCACAAGCTATGCTTGTCAACATAAAATATACATATGCAGATAGGGCCATAAAGATCATCCTCAAGCATTTTATACAAGAGCATGCCCGGTTTATCGAAATCACAACATAGTCCCGCATGGGTTGAAACTCATGACTCGGTTTGACCTAGTTACTGAAATTACTTCTTTAAGTACCTAAGGGACCTACCCCAAAGGCTTTCACTAATTTTTAACCTCCAAAAACATTTTCAAGTAGGTTTTGGACAGTAGGGCAGTGTTTTAAATTAATTTGTTTCGATGTTCTAGAAATCACGTTTTTGACCCTTTTTAATTTCTGTTTCTTTTTAAAAAGTCGAAATTAGTTTCTTATCATTACTGATGGACATTTTTACACATAAAATGAGTTTCAAATAGAATCCCCATCAAAATAAATTTACCAAGGCAATGAGTACAAAATCTCAATTTTAAAAGTCTCAAAAGCACATTTTTCGGTTCTTTCAAGTTTCTAGTTTTTCTTAAAATCAAAGAATTGAATCCTCGTACCAATTATTAGTGGTTATACATCATTAAAACATTCAAATCAATAATTTTCTAGAACTTAATTAAGTGAGGCGGTTAGCAAAATTCCATTTCCAAAAGTATCCGAAAATTATTCCTTTGACCCGTTCTTGTTACTAGTTTGTCCTAGATTGCCAAAAACAAGTTTTACAACATTTATTACCAATTTTTACATCCTCTAACTCATCCAAACGGCATCATACAGAAAAGGGAACATTAAGGCAGTAGCCAAAAATTTATGTTTCCATAGCCACATGAAATCATGTTTTACTTTTCTTTGTGGCAAGGTTTCTAAGACAACTTTTAAGAAAATACTAAGACATAGAGGTTGAGCTATAAAACCAAATAAAACTCATCTCAAACCTCATTTTCTTTGTCATGGTCGAATACTCATGCATTGGGTGTGGCCATGATTTAAAATTTCATTCTAGATCCAAGGACAAGTTTATGAGTTTTAAGATCTTTTAGGTAACAACTTGGAAGTAAACGTGCTATGCATCATATTTTATCTTCAAGATTTAAAGGTGATAGCTCAAAAGTAAATAGGCTATGCAACCCATTTTTATCTTCAAGATTAAAGTGTTAGCACAAAAGTAAACATGCTATGCAACTTATGTTCTTATCTTTAAGATTAGGGTGATGACATTAAAAATAAACATCCTATGCACTTCTTTTTTATCTTCAAGCTTTAAAGTGATGGCTCAAATCATAAATATGCTATGCATCTTGTTCTTATCTTGAGATTTAGGTGATAGCATAAAGTAAATATGAATGCAAGCTTATTTTATGTCTTGTTCACTTAAAGCTCATAAACCTTACAAGATTAGTTTCTTGCTCCTCATAGATCTTAAACATTTGTGAGCTTTAGAGTTCATCCACACCATGGTTCCAAGAACCTTTGTCACGACCCACCTAGGGAACCTGACCGGCACATGAGAGATTAAGTCCTCACGGAAGCCTCTGGAAACGTAATTGACTAATATGCATATAGAAATAAAATATATTTATAATATTTCCAGTTTAACTAAATTCTATAAATATGATAATATCTCCAACATAAATCCTAAATATAAAACTGCATAAAATATATAATCTGGACCGAATCCAAACATAATTAATAAAATAGCTGATATCTATAAAATAATTAAAATAATATTATGCATGTCCAGGATCCTGCCTACACAACTACTAGAGCACTACTAAACTAACATAGCCTATAATAAGCTCCACTACAAAGCGAAGCTCACCAAAAGAAGTTGCAGCACTACCGAGAAGGATCTTGTGGTGCAACTGAACCTGTAGTTGTATCTGTAGAGAAGGAAAAGAGAGGGGTGAGTTCATCAAAACTTAGTGAGTGAACCTCCACTCACAACCCACATGGGACAACAACAAAAATACATTATATATATATATATATATATATATATATATATATATATATATATATATATATATATATATATATATGCAATTGTGTAAAGTATTTTATATATCTAATTACATATCATAATAATGAAAACAATAATTTTACTAAATCCATGGCAACAACTAGTAGAGAAACAAGAATTATTCTATACATAAATATAATCTGAGCTTGATAGCTAAATCTGAGCCAATGGCTAATTTGATGGGCACCTAACTAGGTCATATAAATGGACACCTCACTAGGTTCCTTAATGTGGGCGAGCTAGTCCTCTGATGGACCACTTGGTACCAAGGTTAACGATCAATCCTGCACCCGTTAACTCACTAATCTGTTTTTCACTAATTATTTAGCCAATAAAATTCACTGATCATACAATATTGGAGTTCATGAAATTTTCTGACTAATAAAATAAATTGAAATCATACACACAGCAAGTATGGTCACATGAGATTTCTAAAATAATTATATTTCATGATAACTATAAAATAACAATTTTCTAAAATTTCTATAATCCATAAAAGCATAATTTCTAGGCATAAATCATTCTAAAATTCCATAAATAATTTATATAATGCTAGAAAAATAATAATAATGACCAAAAGTATGACCATGAGCTTAAACTCACTCACCGTTGGTAACCAGGAGTGTGCTTTCACTGACAACTTGACCTTGGGGAGCAAGAATGGCACTGGTAACAGCCAAATAATATAATTTAAACATAAACAATTTACTTTATTCGCCCAAACTAAGTTTGGGATGATAGGGAGGAAGAATGATGAGAGAAAATCATGCCTAACAATACCCAAACTCACAGACTAGATAAAAGGAGAAGGAATTGACTAAATTCCATGAAGATCACTTAACGGAAGAGGTTGATCAGAGAAAATTGAGAGAAACCAGATTTTCTCTCTAGGGAAAAACTCTTCAGTGGCTAGGATTCTTAGGAAAATATTTGGGAGTAATATAACGTGTCAAATATATATTAACAGTGTAAAACATAAACCCCGAAGCGGCTGCGTCCTGCGTATGAGTCCTGCGTACGTGAACAGATTTAAAGGTTCAAATCGTGATGAACTCACAGCCTTGTTACTATTATATATATATATATATATATATATATATATATATATATATATATATATATAATAGTTATATATATATAATAGTAACATTTGCAACGTTTGTTGCATCCATGCATTTCGTTATTTGTGTATATAATAATAATGGTCATGTACCTAAGTTGTTACTTATAATATTAATCATACTAATAATAATAATGTTAGTAATAATAATAATTTATATACCACTAAATTCTGTATTTGGGATAAACCTTATCTCTTGGACTCACCATCAAGCTCAAAATAAGAAATAAAGAGTAGAAATCAACTAAAAACATTTCCTTCCTAGGTTTCTCTTTGAAACCGAAAATGAAAAGGAAAAATGGAGGTGGAAACCGAAAATGAAAAGACCAAAAGATCAAGACTTTATGCTTTAGAGATCTCAAGATTTGTGATGTCCAACCACCATCAAAGATACTCATCGTCAAACTATGGTCTAATCTCATAACAACAACAAAAACTAAAAATCCAAGAGGAAATAAAGAGGAGGCCGAAAATGAAACAAAATAAGGAACCAAGCCTATGGTTTTAGAGGCCTCAAACATGATGATATCAAGATCATCACCAAGAGCTCTCATCATCAAATCATGGTTCACAACTTTTCAAAACCAAAAAAGAATCTAAAGAGAGGAAAAGACCAAACCGAAATGGAAAAGGAAAAGCACAAAACTTTGAACTTTAGAGACCCTAAACTTGGTGATACCAAGACCACCTTCAAGGGTTCTCATCATCAAGCCATAGATCTATCATTTTCCAACCAAACATAAAACCGAAAAATACTAAAGAACAAGGAGATCAAAACCGAAAATATGCAAATAACACAAAATACAAGCTCATCCATCATCATCACAAAAACAAGAAGAACACTAAAGATAAAAATCATTATTCACTTGAGCTCAACAAAACCGAAAATAAAAGCAAGAAAAAGAAAAAGATTATCAAGTAAAACTCTACCAAAGATGTTGTCTTTGCAAGAAGAAAGAAAGCTTGGTTCTTGGAGTTAAAATAAGAAGATACAATCTTCTCTAAGTGGCTTTGTGTTTTCGGCCAAGAGGGAAGAAAAGGAAAGGATGAGTTTTCTTGAGAGTTTGAGCTTGAAGGTGGAAAGGTTGTGTATTTAGGAAGTGGTTTGAGGTGGTGGTGTGGTGGTTCAAGGTTGTTTGTGGTGGTTTGTAGTGGTAGGACGAGTTTCTTGGTGGTGGAGGAGAACTTGGAGTTGAGAGAATACAAGAGAGCTTTTTTTGGTCACAAGACTTAAACACAAAAAGCTAGTAGTAAAGTGTAGGGTTTCTTTACATTTTGCTATATATATCATGAGTTGAAATTTAAAATTATGAGGGTGTATTTGGGGGGGAGTGGTCAGCGGCCTTAGGAGGCTTTGGGAGGAAGATTTTTTTTCATTCAAGTGTAGTTAGGAGGTGAATTAGATGTAGGTTTGGTTAAGCACTAGTTTAGGAATTGGTAATTATGTGCTTAGGTTAGTAACCAAGTGCTTAGCAATGGAAGACATGATTAGAGTGTTGTCATTCTTACTTAGTTTGAATTAAACATGTTTAGTTTGAAATTCAAACTCCAACAAGGTTCCTAATTTTATGGAACATGAGAGAGAAATTACTATTCAACCTTGACATGACATAAAGTCTTAGATGCTTTATGAATAAGTTTGAAATTTGGATTTCCTCAATTACTTTTTGGCCCTAATCAACCTTAATTAATTATTTTGACCCAAGATTAATTATTAAAATTAAATTATTTTTAATTAGAGCCTAATATTGATTAGATTTCCTTAATTGTTTAATTAAGCTCATTATGCACTAATCTAGGGATAAAACGATCATTTTACATCAAAACTCTTTGGAACCACCCAGGCTTAACCAAATATCAGGCATCACATAAAAACAACATTTCTAACTCCCGGGAAACCTGTTAAGCTCAGACGGCACTAAATCTCCAGCAAAAATGCCGTAGGGGCATTTTCATCATTTTTTGCTGAAAATTCAGAAAGTGAGATTTTTATCTCTGTTATTGTTTTTAAAGGCATCTAATCCCCTTCAACCATCATATCAAACCTTTGAGGATGGTCCGGGTCGGCTATTCTCGAGTTCTGGGTAAAAATGACCTCAGAAGCATTTTGGTTATTTTAACACGGGAAAAATTGCAGATTGCGATTTTCGCGTGGATTGCTATCTAATTCTCATATAATCTATTCCTAACATTGAAATGACTTCTTGAGGGTGGCCGAGGTTAGTTGGCCTCGATTTTTACACAAAAATGACCTAAGGGCATTTCGGTCATTTTTTCTAAGTAGAGAAAAATTGGGGCATTACGTTATATATATATTCTTGGTTATCCTATGTATGTGATGTGTGAGAATTCACCCACTAAGTTTGTTGACTCACCTTTCTCCTTTCCTCGTCACAGTTGCAGGTACAAATATAGCTCAATTATCGATCTAGTAGTCGCAGCTGTCCAGTGGTGAGCTTTACTTTACAGTAAGACTTAGATTAGAATTATGTTAAAGTAGAGAACTCTAATAGATGTTCAAGCAGGATCTAACCCATGCATGTATTTTGAGATATTATATTTATTTATAAAGTTTATGTATTTCCCTATATGTTTTCATAAATTAAGTATGAAATTCAATTGTCAACTATGACTAAAGATGTTACACAGATTTTCAAAGTATGAGTAAGATGTTTCCAAAGTTTTGTATATATAAATACCTCATTTTTTATGAACTCAAATATTATGTTTTAACTATAGGAAATGATAACGATTTAAAGGAAAATCATATTTTGAGTATGCTATTATAATAAATTATGCATTTAAAGAGACATATTACCTAGAAGGCTTACATGGGGATGTGATTCCTCACATGTCAATCACTTTCCTAAATCGGGTTATGACAAAGTGGTATCAGAGCCATAGGTTTCCCTACATGGTACTGGAGCAAGTGTCCACAAATAGCATGATGTTTATGTGGATGGAACTATAGCCATTTGCACTAACGTGATGTTATTTGAGTTCTTTAGGAAGAATCGATCACGTTTAGGTTTAGTGAAAGTCTCTATCATTCCTTGGAACTCTTGATCCAAGCTTATGCTTTATTTTCTTTCAGGTGAGCTATGCCACTTGCTAACCATTATCATCAATGCCGCTACCATAGCACAACATCAGTCAACACCAGTAGCATTTGGTGCTTTGAGCTTGCCATTTTAAATCTAGCAGAGGTAGTCAGTGAGTACACTATAGTTGAAGCGAGTCAACAGGAGCACGGTCAGGCATGACTGGCTCATGCAGAAGTCAACAGGAGCATGGCCAGGCATGAATGACTCATGCAGAAGTCAACAGTAGGCATCGTCAATCAAGGCCACCTCCCTAGCACCTTCTTCAATACGCGCTATCGTTGGCTAACCCAAAAGTCAAGAAAACAACCAGCCAGAGGGGTGGAGCTCAATGTAGGCCAGTTGACCACCCTCATCATGTCAAACATGCAAAAAATGCCACAAGGGCCAGTGCCTAAAGAGCTCATCCCCATGCTACGGATGCAATCAGATAGGGCACTAGAAAAAGGATTGTCTACTTTTTTAGGAAGTGACAAGTCAAAGGCCAGAGCTAGCCGATGTCCCAATGCAACCTATCCACCCCATAGTTGAGAATGATAAAGTCACCCCAGCTGATGGAAGGTCATATGCAAGTGACCTAAAGTTAGCAGGTATAATCATGATGAAATCACGAATCATGCATGTAGGCATACTGTAGGCTTGATACTATGATGTTGATGTATTTAATTAATGAAATAAATCTTTAATGCCATGAATATCTCGCATGTCATGTTTCTAAAGATGCACTATTATATGATTTTTGTTTGGAAATAGTGTTTTCGCATGATAATGGTATAGCATGCATGTGAAATATGTTAGTAGCATGATATGAATTGCAAGACTAGTTTTGAGCATCCATGGTGAGTCATTATGCATGTGGATTGTATTAGGATGTTTTTAATCACCTTTTGTTTTCTTTTCTCCTAATTATATGCATGATATGAAAGTGTTGCAAGTCATGAACATTGTCTTGCTTGTGATTAGAACTAACACGAATAAATGACTGAGTTTTTGCCAAAACACGAGTGATGGAATCTATCATAATAATTTGGAACTTTGAAGGATGAAGTGACAGAATTGCAGGATTATGGGTGCACGTATAAATAGGCTAAGGGAGTATGATGTGTTATGTTTGGTGGGCATATGGTTTCATGCATGTGCATGCTTATTCTATTATATCTTTTGGAAGAAGGAGTAGAGTAGCTTCCCATGATATTGAAAACTCATGTTTAGCGGCATCCGATTTCCTTAAATGTTATTACATTGTCATGATTTATGAACTTAACATGTGAACTGAGGGTTGTGTATGTGCCTTTGAAGAAAGTTTTATTGAAGGTTTCTGGTAAATGTTTTGCAATGTTTTTTTATGGAAGGATTTTCTCAAAAAAGTTTTATTAACATTGCATTACTATGATTAGTTTTAAAAATGGAAAAGAGAAATTAGAAACATGTTTTACTTGTGTCGATTTAAGATATGTAGATACATGCATCTTAGATAATTTGTGTTATGCCCATAGAAAATGACTTAGTTCAAGAGCTTTCAAAAGGTTGTGTTTTTGTTTAGAAATGCCTCTTCTTCAGTTAGTGTGTAAAAGTGTTATTTAAAGTGTGCAACATGAATTAGAACACTATATGTTTAAGAAATGGATTTACTTCAGTTGGGCATGTTCAAACATGATTAGAGTAGTTTACAAGGGATAGTTTCAAATTATGAATGTAAATATTTTGCACAATGAAGTTGATGGACTTAGCAAAGTGATAAAAAGCTTGTTGTTTGCCTCTATCACATGTACCTACCTGTATGACATGTGTATTAAGTTTGAGATGGTTTATGTCAAAAAAAAAAAAAAAAGAGGGGTGTGTTTGACATGCTTGACAAGTATCTAGGTAATATGGATGATGTGTAGCATTTGTGCACACTAGGGGTATAGACACCTGGTGGGTTAGCAACCTTGATAGTTAAAACATAATAGCTAAGAATGATGCATACAAATACCATGGTTGTTATTTGCACTTTCTATGTGTATGAATGAATTGGTTTCGATTTCCATGCATGATGATCACATGGAAAGTAAGGGAGTTAAAAAATTGAGGACAGGGAGTCCTTGTAGTATTAGTTGATGCCAGACACAAGAGAAAGGGAACTGGAGCAAGGACAAAGTAATGTCTAGCCCCCATCCCTAAGGGCTTACGCATGGACATGGGGGCAGAGCATAGATGTCCACTAAAGACTAGCACTGTGGGAAGAGCTGCCCTTAGAGGTGGAGCCACCCTGTGTAAATGTCATGATAGGAGCCTTTGTTACCTTGATGGGAAAGGGCTACCCTTGGAGGTGAAGCCACCCATGTGCGACAATTGGCATCCTTAGCCAACGTAACAAAGCACTGGCCTTTAGATGACAATATCTCCTAGAGTATCAGCTTATATGATCGGTATATCATGTCAAAGTGCTCCAAGCATTCATGCCCATCCTTAAAAACCACATGGGTTAAGTATTCCATCAATTTAATCTTCTAGATGTGCAAGTTCAGATTTAGGGATCAAATCTCTCTTAAAGTGGGAGTATATAATGCCTCAAGTCCTTGTGACCCTAGACAAGCCTAGTATGGCCTAAGGGTCCCCTAAGACCCAACCATGTTGTGAGAAGACATTGGATGCTTGAAAGTCAGTTTATATGGAGAACAGATATTTCTGACACCGTTATAGCGGTCAACGACAGCTATAGTGGTGGAAAAGAGTAAAGATGCCCTTCTTGCCAAGTGGGTGACCGCTATAGCAATCATATGTCTACCTGGGGAGAGTTCTCGAGGTCTCTTGACTGCTATAGCGATGCCCCTTGACCCGGGAACAATGTAAACAATGATGTTTAGTTTAATGAGACCCCACCCCTTTAAATACCCTAAATTCAGTATTTTCTTCCTAATTTGAAACCTTTCTTCTTCTAAACCCTTCCCACTCTCTTCTAATCAATCCCACTCAAATCCTTTTCCTCCCAGCTCAAGGTAAGGGACTGTTGTTGCTTTATGTTAGTTTCTTCCATTTCCTCCTTTCCCTGTGTTATGGGTATATTTGTTTCTCATTGTTGTCAAGTGAGGGTGCTCCCTGAATGTTGTTAGAGTTAGATTGGAGTTATAGGGATTGATCTAGAGTTTCATGACTACTATGGCAATTGTTGGTGTCATTCCAAGCTCTCAAGGTCAAGTTGGTGATGCTCACATACTCAACCCCAAACGGTGAGTGGATTCAAATTCATGACCTTATTTTCCTTGCCATTATGAGTGTGTTTGTTCATTATGCTATGAAGATGTCTTATATGCTCAAAGAAAGATTTATGAGGGAAATTATCACGACTCGATTTGGGCACGTGACTGACATGTGAGAAATCTTGTTCCCATGTAAGCCTTGTGACTTGGGTTTCTCAATATGCACAACTAGAGAAAAAATTATTCAAAACACATTGTCATTTTCTACATACAAATCACCTGTTTATTAAATCATACTAGTCTATACTAAAATTTCATAATGCAAACTCTATAGTCAATGAATCATAATACAATAGTCAGTGAAATTTCATAAAGCTGCTCTGATTTGAAATATTGATAAGTACCAAACTATTCTATCCAAACCAAAATAGTATTATAATATACAAAAACAGAAATATGCTTTATTGTTCGGGACCCTACCTGTAATAATACTAGAGCACTCTAGACAAAACTATAAACATTTCACCCAAGTGAAGCTCACCACTAAAACTCTAGCACTGCTGGGCAAAGGTGGTTGGGAAGGGCCCACAACTGCTTCTGTATCTATAAATAGGGAAAAGGAGAGGGGTGAGTTTTGTGCAAACTCAGTGAGTGAATCCCCACCCATAACCCCCCTTCATAGGACATCAAAGAAGAAATGCATGAAATCATACTAACATCAATAATACTTGAATGTGTTACATAATCAAGTATACATATATAGACGTATTTTCAATTTATCATATCATAAATTAGTTTTCTCAATTTACTTTCATGCCTGAAATCATACAAGCTCATAATGTAATAGCTCATAGAGAAATAGTAATGTCTGATATGAAATATCATAACAATAAGTCTGTCTGTTCGGATGTGAGATGGCCCTTACAGTAACTTAGTATCAAGGTGAGATGGCCCTTATATGTGAGATGGCCCTTACAGTAACTTAGTATCAAGGTTAACGATCATGCAACCATTAACTCATTGTCTGTTTCTTTATAGCTATTACCTAAACTAGTCTATTCATAACTCAAGCAAGTCTGAATCTTTTCAAGTCTTTAGGTACCCTAAGAGCACTAAATCCCTATAACTCTAATAGATTGACCTTAGCATAACTGTGGCCATGGAATCATACATGGTGATTTCAAGTCCACATAATATGTATCCGCTGACTGTTCTGAGTTATACAAAGATTCATGCTCTATAAGGCTTTGTAAACATTTGTGATTCCATACCCCCACAGAGTATGTAGCCGTCAACTGTTTTGAGTCTCATGAGAATTCAAGCTCGAAAACCTTCGTTACATCTGAATTTCTAAACAACTTCTCAAAACATTCTTTCATAAGTTTGAAAATTCTAAAATCATAATAGCATTCCTTAAAATCTCAAAGTTCTCTAGTAATCACTGGCATAGTCCATATCCCACATAAAACAAACATTTCAACAATCATAAATCTCTAATAATCACAAGTAAAACCAACTTTAATTATAATCATTTTATCAATAATGGTCCCATGAGTTTCTAAAACAAAGTTCATGCTATTTTAAAAAACCACAGTTTCATATTTCAGCAGAAATCTCAACTTTATACCAAAATCTCTAAAAATCTTACTTTAAGTCATAATTTCATGAAAATGACTCTAATGCATGACATAAAAATCACAAGTGTGAACCCACTCACCTGGTGGGGGTGAACAATAAAGGATCTACATTGGCAGAGCTCCTTGGAGTAGGAACAACATAAATATCTAACATAGGAGCCATAATATTCTAGATTAACTTCTACAAATCACTAGATAACTCAGATTTCACTCTAATACCAAGGAAGAATATCATATCCTAGATAACATAGAGGAATAACAAAACCATCTTCAAGACTCAAAGAAGAATAGGAGAAAAAAGAGTAAACCCAAGAGAACAACATACCTTTAAGCCTTAGGAATGAAAGATTGGAGTTAGAATTGAGAAAAATAGAAGAAAATGGAGAGGTGAAAATGGGTTGGGAGGCAGAGGTTTTGGAGTTTGGGGCTAAGGTGATGAGAATTCAGCCAAGGCTAACAAAGTTCAAGATCAATTATAGTGTATGGATAGACCAATGACTAGAGCTAGAGCCAAAAGGCTAAAAGAAGCTTTGCAAGGCCTGGTCATGGAAGCAAAGACCAAGAGCAATCCAATTGAGCATGAGCTACCAAAATGGACCACTCTTATTCAGTTTGAAGAATAGCCAAGTCCAACATGAAGAAGTCACTTGAAGACCCAAAGATGAAGCCCAATTCAAGTGATTAAGTTACAAATAGATTGGGCTGGAATAATTAGTTTAAATTAGGTGTAATTTGTCTTATTTTCTTGTAATTTTCGTGCACCTTTTAATGTCTACAATTTTAGAAGCTTTTCAGTTGTTTTCAAAGTCAGTTTTAAGTGTTTTAAGAGTTCCTAGGCTATTATGATAGATAGTGGGTCAAGTACTTATGTTTCCAATGTTAGTGGGAATTTAATGCTTAGTGGATTGTATAGAGGCTGCAACTCAATAATCTTGCAGTCCACTTAAGCTTATAAATAGGAACTCAATGTAATACACAATCAGATTATGAATAGATTAATTTGAGTTTTCTTCTATTGTGAGGACTTCCCTTTTGTTCTTGGGTAAAGAACTAAATCTGATCTTATCAAGGCAACTTGTGGCGATCAAAACAAGACTTATCACTCACTTTCTCATCTTCTCTTAAGTGTGGCATCTATGTCTTTTTGAAATTCAAAATAAACAAACACAACTCCAAACTACAACCTAAAAGTGCAAGGAAGATCCAGGATTATTCTTATTGTTGATTCAAGCTATTCAACTCTAACCAAGCTGAATCATATCATTTGGTATTCAGAACAAGGCTTTCCTTGTAATTCAAGTATGATATTGTTTTATTTATTTTTCTCTTCATAAAAAAAACGTGAAAAAAAAACTGAGAAGAAGAAGAAGAAAAAACAAACCAGAACATTCTAGTAAGTTGTTAAAAATCACTTGTTTCAGTTCTTCTAGTCATCCTTTATTCTAAAGTTCATTATTTTGATCAAAATCTATTGCTTTAAGAGGATCATTGATTAGGTTCTTTCTTAAGAACTCATTAGTGGAAGTTTGACTGGAAAAAGACTAGTGTGAACATTCTAGTTAAAAGCCAATTGTGAGTGACATACACGAGTGTGAGTGTCATATTTCAAGAGTGTCATGTATATATATATATCTTTTTAGTTACCTAAACATGGCAGGAGATGGAAATTCATCAGAAGGTGGAGGATTATTCGCTTTTCAAATGCCAGCATTGACTGGCCATCTAGAATGGCTATTCAATATAAAATTTGAAGAGCTCCATGAGAGGATGGATAGGATGGAAAACCATGCACCAGGTAGTCACAATGCTTCACAAAATGAAACAAATTACCAACCTGAAGAGGAAGAGACAAGTGATCAAAACACAAGGAGAAGAAGGACCATTGGGCACAATAGGAGAAGAAGAAATTCTAGTGATGAACTTAGAGGAATTAATATCAAAATTCCTCCATTTCAAGGGAAGTATGATCCACAAGCCCATTTGGAATGGGCAATGAGAGTGGAGCAAATATTCTCTTGGCACACATATTGTGAAGGCAATAAGGTTAAGCTTGCTACGCTTGAATTTACTGATTATGCTCTTGTTTGGTGGGATCAATTGCAGAAAGATAGAGCTAGGAATGGAGAGCAATCGATTCGGACATGGGCTGAGATGAAGGCAATCATGAGACGGAGATTTGTGCCTTCATATTTCCATAGAGAACTACACAACAAGTTGCAAAGTCTCACTCAAGGTTCTAAGAGTGTGGATGAGTATCACAAGGAGATGGAGATGGCCATGATTCAAACAAATATTGTGGAAGATCAAGAAGCAACCATGGCTCGATTTCTCAATGGCCTTAACTGAGATATAGCTGATGCTGTGGAGATGTATCACCATGTAGAACTTCAAGAGATGGTGCATCAAGCAATTAAGGTGGAAGAACCATTGAAAAGGAAAAATAGAAGAAATTCTTCTAGTTCCAATTCAATTCCTTGGAGAAACAACCCAAAGAAGGAGCAACCAATTGCAATTCTGTCCAAAGAGGCTGAATTGAAGAAAATTCAACCATCAACAAGCACTTCAAAGAACCGAGATATGAAGTGCTTTAAGTGTCTTGGAAGAGGTCACATTGCTTCCTAATGTCTTAATAAGAAAGCAATGATTTTGAAGGAAAATGGAGAGGTGCAGACCGAGGAGGAGTTAGATACATCTCGAGAGCATGAAACTGAAGGTGAAGAAATTAGGCCTCGTGATGGTGATTTGCTAGTTGTTAAAAGGATTTTGAATGTGCAGGGCAAAGAAGAAGATGATGCACAAAGGGAAACATTTTTCATACTAGATGTCTTGTTTAGGGAAAAGTATGCAGCATGATCATTGATGGAGGGAGCTGCACCAATGTGGCCAGCACAACTTTGGTGGAAAAATTGAATTTGAGCACTTCCAAGCATCCTAGGCCATATAGGTTGCAATGGCTTAATCATAACGGAGAATTGAAGGTGGACAAGCAAGTTCTGGTACCATTCACTATTGGCGATTATGTGGATGAGGTGCTTTGTGATCTAGTTCCCATGGAGGCTGCACACATACTTCTTGGAAGGCCATGGCAATTTGACCGCAAGGTGATCCACAATGGATACACCAACTAGTTTTCACTTGTGCACAACAAGAAGAAATTCACTCTTGTACCTTTGTCTCCAAGACAAGTTTTTGAGGACCAAATAAAAATGAGGCAGTCTAGAGAGTGAGAGGCATCCAATAAAAAGGAGAGTGAATAAAATTTTGAGAGAAAAAAAGAAAGGTAAACACCAAGAGAGTTGTAACACCCTAATAGAACCCCACTGCGCTTAAGTTCACATTTGGATTCTATTAGTTGTCACTTTTTCCTTGTATTTATTTTCTTTTGAAATTAACTTAGAAAAATAGTGGAAGTTTTTTTTTCTTTAAATGAATTAATTTTTTGAAAACTTAAGCCTGTAACGAGAAGTGAAATACATAGCGCTTTTATAGATAATAATCAAGTTACATTGCGTACTTAATTAAATAAGCGGAATAAGAGACTAAGTGTAGAACTATTATCACATAAAGTGGAATATAATCACTTAATACATAAGTCACAACAGGGCATATATCATACTGATAAGTTATTACAACTAACAATATAAGTTCTACTATTACTAATTGTTTCTCACAAACTATAATGTAACTAAAGCTCGGAATGCTCCTACTTGAACAGTTTGAAATCTTCACGTGCTACCTCCTTCCTCATTTCTGACTTTGTTGCTTTAGGTGGACACGTCTGTCTCTGGTAACAACAACGGAAAATAAACATAGGAGTGAGAAATACATGATTTCTTAGTAGGAGTTCCTACTTGTACTAAAAGTGTCATCGTTGTCGTCCCAGTCACTTCGGGTTTATTATAAAAAGGTGAACAGATAAGGATTCAATTATCAAACTTTCACAAACGTGATTAGCCGAAGTGCAGTTACTTTTAAACTAATCTTGAACATTAGCAGAAATATCCATTCAGTATTTTATCAAGCATACATATAAGCATATCATGTAAAACCACTAATAAGCAATAATCATTTAGGAGCTGCATGCATTTCATGATTACTCATCCTCAACATTCACTTGTTTAGTGATCAACATATTTCTTAATTACTCACGGGATGAATGCATCAATGCCTTAGACCACCCTAAAAGGGTAATGAGCTCATACCATGGCCGTCGCCATAACCTTTTTGGTTTTCATTCCATTGTCGTGATCTCAACGGTTTAGGGGGTTAAACCGTGAGTTTAGCTCAAGTCCACTTTTCCAGACTTTCATTGCTACTTTTTCAAACTTTACTTTTATTATTTCTTTTGAAAATGAATGTATGCATATTATCATGTAATCACAATAAACCCTGGGCAATCAATCATTCATCCTCATCATTTCATAATTCATCACCACACATTCACATTACTATAAATCACTTCATAAAACATGGACAATATCATGTAAATCTCATAGTAAACACTTTCATAGATGATTCATATTAACCAACCAAAGTTATCAAGTTGAGTTCATAGTGTTCATAAGAGGTAATGGATGTCTTAGTATTATCTTTTTCTCTTAGTGTTCTTTGTACTCTTAGCATTCCATTAATACATTAATGCACTTCAAAATGTTATTATAGGTTCTTTATATATTTTTATTATGACTTTCATATAACTCTTGAAGATTATTATTCTACTTAAATTCTTAAAATTCTCTCTTTACAAGACTTGATTCTTTTATTTATAGTTTTGACATCTTTTAGAAGAAAGTTTATAATTCTCTGTATACTTGTTATCTCAGCTTAGTAAAGGTAGTTCCAAATTCCTAACTCATCAAATTTTATCATTTACATCTTTGGAATAGTGTAAATCAACTGTAAACCATGCATAGGAGGGTTCCCAGGAAAGAGAGGTGGGTCACAATGGACATGCTTAAATACCAAGTCTTTCCTTAGCCAGAACCTTTCCAAACTGCACTTTCACAGTACACTATCCTGAAATTTATTTCTCATTCTGTATTTACGTGGTACAAAGCTTTATACATAACATACATGGGTGTATTCCTATATGTGTTAACTCTCCAACAAAGTTGAAATCAGTCCATTTGCATTTTTCTAGAGTGGGTTACACCTATTTTACTACTACAAGGTCAGATTTAAAGTTTCAGTCTTAGGCTCTACTTTAAAAATTTATATCTTGAGCTAGAAAACTCCGTTTTAGGTGATTCTTTTTGGAGAGTGTTTTATGATGCGTCTAGTTTATGCTAAAAATATTTTTATTTCAAGATACTTCATATTTTATGAGTATTAAATTTCGGAACACCTACTGCAAGAAATAGCCAAAAATCCAGCACTTACCATTTTCATATTTTATGTCACTTATTTTAACACAAGGATCACACAACATATTTCAAGCATCATTTGAGCATAAAAGCAACATAATATCACTTTGGAAGCAGAATGGAACAAGGGGTTTCACAAAATATTTATACAATATCCCCTTGAAAGATTTTTATCAACAAACATAAGCTTGATGGCATCCTAACCATGAGCAAGGTTAGATGTCATCATGGCTTACACAACCAAAGTGAGGGCTCCTACCTCTTGTGTAGGGTCTAAAAAAGGGTCCTTCTCTTCTTCCTTAAGCTTGAACAAGAGTCCTTGGAGTGGATGACTCTCCTTGAATCTTGGCTCTAGAACTTGAGTGCTTAAGAAAATATTTCTCACTAGAGTTAAAGATTGTAACTCTTGTGAGGGCTAGTGAAAGTTTGGACTTAGGATTTAAGTTTTTTGGATGAAGTTTAGAGGATCAAGAGAAGTCTAAGAAGAATGATAGAATAAGAAAGAAAGAACACTTAGGGAGTTTTTGAATTAAAGAGAGTTTGAGGAGTATTTATAGTGGAAAGATTAGAGAAAAAACAGAAGAAGGAAAGCATTTGGAGCATGATTTATGGAAACATGTTGGCTGAATTTTGGGATGAAAATGCTCTTTGTTTTGTGCAAACACGTTTCCATGTTTTATGCAAACATGTTGGATGAAAATGCTCCATGTTTTATGCAAACGTGTTTCCATGTTTTGTGCAACGATGTTAGTGGAGATTTTCTAACCTTTAGTGCATGTATGTGATTCAGAAATGTGTATGATGTATGTGGTTAAATTATTGTGTTATCATCTTAATCCAATGGCTTAGATTCATTCTTGTCTAAAGACAAGTCTAGGGATTTGTGTAAATGGTGTTGTAGTAATTTCTTTAACTAAGACAAGGATATTTTTGTAATTAGACAATGATAGTGGTATTCTTGTAATTCCATTCATAGAGTAAGGGTATCTTTGTCATTTAATAAGGCAAGGGTAGTTTGGTAATTTCCTTTATATAGCAAGGGCATTTTCGTAATTTCCACTAAGTGATGGCATTTTCGTAATTCTTTGCATTTTTCTCTAGACATACTTCAGTAGTCTATTTGTTGTGTTTCATAACATTTGTCTAGATTTTCTTGGTTTTGCTATCGCTAATTAATATTTATCTTAGTTATAAATTTGGGGATGTTACAAGAGTGGTGAGCAAGAAAAAGAGAGTGAACACATGAGTGTCACTGCAAAAGAAAGTGATATCAAGAGAGCTTTTTTTTCTCATCTACCTATGCTTGTACTTTTGTATAAGGAGGCTTGTTTAAACTCTAACATTGATCAAACTTCTTTGCCTAGTTCTTTTGTATCTCTTTTGCAGGAATTTGAAGATGTGTTCCAGGATGAAGTTCCAAGTGGATTGCCATCCTTGAGAGGAATTGAGCATCAAATTGATCTCATTCCCGGGGCTATACTCCCTAATAGGCCAGCCTATAGAACTAATCCTAAGGAAGTGAAAGAACTTCAAAAACAAGTTGGGGAGCTGATGGAAAAAGGATGGGTGAGGGAAAACATGAGTCCTTGTGCTGTACTTGTTATTCTCGTACCAAAGAAAGATGGAACATGGAGGATGTGTACAAATTGCAGAGTCATCAACAAAATCACTGTAAAGTATAGACATTCAATTCCTAGATTAGATGATATGCTTGATGAATTGCATGGTTCTTTCTATTTTTCCAAAATTGATTTGAAAAGTGGTTATCATCAAATTAGGATGAAAGAAGGGGATGAATGGAAAACAGCTTTCAAAACTAAATATGGGTTGTATGAATGGTTAGTTATGCCTTTTGGTTTAACTAATGCTCCTAGTACATTCATGTGCCTCATGAATTATGTTTTGCATGCTTTGCTTGGAGAATTTGTTGTTGTTTACTTTGATGATATCCTCATCTGTAGCAAGAGCTTAGGTGAACATCTTGAGCATTTGAAATGTGTCTTACTTGCATTGAGAGAAGAGAAATTGTATGGTAATTTAAAAAAATGTTCTTTTTGCACATAACAAGTAAATTTTCTTGGATTCATTGTTAGTTTAAGAGTTGTAAAAGTGGATGAAGAGAAAGTAAGGGCAATTAAAGAATGGCCTACACCTAAAAACCTGAGTGATGTAAGAAGTTTTCATGGGTTAGCTAGTTTCTATAAGAGGTTGTCAAAGATTTTAGTAAACTAGCTGCACCCTTAACTGAAGTTGTCAAGAAAAATGTGGGATTCAAATGGGAAAAAGAGCAAGAGGTGGCTTTCAATACCCTTAAGGAGAGGTTGAGTAATGCACCATTACTTGTTTTGCCTGATTTCACTAAATCTTTTGAAATTGAATGTGATGCTTCAGGTATAGGTATTGGCACTATTTTGATGCAAGAAGGACGACCCGTGGCTTATTTCAGTGAGAAATTAAGTGTTTCTAAACTTAATTACTCCACTTATGACAAAGAGTTGTATGCTTTGGTGAGAACTTTGCAGGTTTGGCAACATTATCTTTTGCCAAAAGAATTTGTGGTGCACACAAATCATGCATCCTTGAAACATTTAAAAGGACAAGGAAAGGTAAACAAAAGGCATAGGAAGTGGATCGAATTTCTAGAACAATTTCCATATGTGATCAAATACAAGCAAGGAAAGGAGAATGTGGTTGCTGATGCAATTTCTAGGAGGTATGCACTTCTTTCTACTTTAGATGCAAAATTGCTTGGTTTTGTGCATTTTAGAGACCTGTACATAAATGATTATGATTTATCACAATTGTACATTGCTTGCGAGAAAGGGGCAGAAAAGGATTTCTTTAGACATGATGGTTACTTATTCAAGGGTAATAATAGACTTTGTGTGGCTAATTGTGTAACATCCCCAAATTTATAACTAAGATAAATATTAATTAGCGATAGCAAAAACCAAGAGAATATGGACAAATGTTATGAAACATAACAAATAGACTACTTAAGTATGTCTAGAAAAAAATGCAAAGAATTACGAAAATGCCATCACTGAGTGAAAATTACGAAAATGCCCTTGCTATGTAAAGGAAATTACCAAACTACCCTTGCCTTATTAAATGACAAAGATACCCTTACTCTATGAATGGAATTACAAGAATACCACTATCATTGTCTAATTACAAAAATATCATTGTCTTAGTTAAAGAAATTACTACAATGCCATTTGCACAAATCCCTAGACTTGTCTTTAGACAAGAATGAATCTAAGCCATTGGATTAAGATGATAACACAATAATTTAACCACATACATCATACACATTTCTGAATCACATACATGCACTAAAGGTTAGAAAATCTCCACTAACATCTTTGCACAAAACATGGAGCATTTTCATCCAACATGTTTGCATAAAACATGGAAACATGTTTGCACAAAACATGGAGCATTTTCATCCAACATGTTTGCATAAAACATGGAAACATGTTTGCACAAAACAAGGAGCATTTTCATCCCAAAATTCAGCCAACATGTTTCCATAAATCATGCTCCAAGTGCTTTCCTTCTTCTATTTTTTCTCTAATCTTTCCACTATAAATACTCCTCAAACTCTCTTCAATTCAGAGACTCCCTAAGTGTTCTTTCTTTCTTATTCTATCATTCTTCTAATGTTCTTCAAAGACTTCTCTTGATCCTCTAAACTTCATCCAAACACTTAAATCCTAAGTCTAAACTTTCACTAGCCCTCACAAGAGTTACAATCTTTAACTCTAGTGAGAAATATTTTCTTAAGCACTCAAGTTCTAGAGCCAAGATTCAAGGAGGGTCATCCACTCCAAAGACTCTTGTTCAAAGCTTAAGGAAGAAGAGAATGACCCTTTTTAGACCCTACACAAGAGGTAGGAGCTTCATCTTTAATTGTTCAAGCATTGTTGGCTTCTAACCTTGATAGAATGCCTCAAGTTTGAGTTATTGTCAAAAGTTTTGAATGATTATTTGAAAAATATATTTTTAGAAATATGACATGTTCTATTCTGTTATGAGTACTCTTATGATGTTATCAAACTCAAATATAACTTGAAAAGATTGTATGTGAAACCTGATTTAATAAAGGTAACTTAAGACATGAAAATGGTAGGTGCCGGAATTTCTAGTTATTTCTGGCAATAGTTACTTCGAAAATTAGTGTTCATAAAATATGAAGGACCTCGAAATGAAAATATTTTTATTATAAACTAGACTCATTGTAGAACACTCTACAAAAAGAATCACCTAAAATGGAGTTTCCTAGCCCAAGATATAAATTTTTAAAGTAGAGCCTAAGACTGAAACTCTTAATCTGACCTTGTAGTAGTAAAATAGGTGTAACTCACTCTAGAAAAATGCAAATGGACTGATTTCAACTTTGTGGAAAAGCTAACACATCTACAAACACACTTATGTATGCTATGCATAAAGTTTTACACCACGAAAATACATAATGAGAGATATATTTTCGGGACAATGTTCTGAGAAAGTCTTGAAGGTAGCGTGATACTGTGAGAGTGCAATTTGGAAAGGTTCTGGCTAAGGAAAGACTTGGTATTTAAGTGTATCCATTGTGACCCACCTCTCTTTCTTGGGAATCCTACTATGCACAATTTACAGTTGATTTACACTAATCTAAGATGTTAGTGCTACAAATTTTATTCTAAAAGATGTCAAAACTCTAAATAATATATTCAAGTCTTGTAAAGAGATAATTTTAAGGATTTAAGTAGAATAATAATCTTCAGGAGATATATATAAAAGTCATAATAAAAATATATAAAGAACCTCTAAAAATATCTTAAAGGGTATTAATGTATTAATGGAAATACTAAGAGTACAAAGAAGACTAAGAGAAAAGATAATACCAAGATATCCATAACCTATTAGGAACACTAGAGACCTAACTTGATAACTTAGGTTGCTTAATATGAATTATCTATGAGAATGTTTACTATGAGATTTACATGATATTGTCTATGTTACATGAAGTGATATACAGAAATGTGAATGTATTGATGAGATATGAAATGATAATGATAAAATGATTGACTGTGCCATGATTTATTAATGTGCATACATTCATGTTTCAAATGAAATAATAAATAGACCAACTCACTATTTAATCCTCTTTGAGGATTAAGGTATTGATGATTTCACTCAGTGAGAATAAAAGTAAAACCTGAAAAAGTAGCAATGATAGTCTGGAAAAGTGGACTTGAGCTAAACTCACGGCTTAACCCCCTAAACCGTTGAGATCATGGCAACGGAAAGAAAACCAAAAGATTGTGGCGACGGCCACGGTATGAGCTCATTACCCTTTTAGGGTGGTCTAAGGCATTGATGCATTCATCCCGTGAGTAATTAAGAAATATGTTGGTGAAATAAATGAAAGATGATGATCACTAAACAAGTGAATGTTGAGGATGAGTAATCATGAAATGCATGCAGCTCCTAAATGATTATTGCTTATTAGTGGTTTTTCATGATATGCTTATATGTATGCTTGATGAAATACTGAATGGATATTTCTGCTAATGTTCAAGATTAGTTTAAAAGTAACTGCACTTCGGCTAATCACGTTTGTGAAAGTTTGATGATCGAATCCTTACCTGTTCACCTTTTTATAATAAACCCGAAGTGATTGGGACGACAACGATGACACTTTTAGTACAAGTAGGAACTCCTACTGAGAAATCATGTATTTCTCACTCCTATGTTTATTTTCTGTTGTTGTTACCAGAGACAGACGTGTCCACCTAAAGCAACGATGCTGTAGCTGAGGAAGGAGGTAGCACGTGAAGATTTCAAACCTTTCAAGTAGGAGCATTCCGAGCTTTAGTTACATTATAGTTTGTGAGAAACAATTAGTAATAGTAGAACTTATATTGTTATTTGTAATAACTTATCAGTATGATATATGCCCTGTTGTGACTTATGTATTAAGTAATTATATTCCAGTTTATGTGATAATAGTTCTATACTTAGTCTCTTATTCTGCTTATTTAATTAAGTGCACAATGCAATTTGATTATTATCTATAAAAGCGCTATGTATTTCACTTCTCATTACAGGCTTAAGTTTTCAAAAAATTAATTTATTTAAAGAAAAAAAAATTTCCACTATTTTTCTAAGTTAATTTCAAAAGAAAATAAATACAAGGCATAAGTGACAACTAATAGAATCCAAATGTGAACTTAAGCACAGTGGGGTTCTATTAGGGTGTTACAAATTGTTCCTTGCGTGAGTTGCTTGTTAGAGAGGCTCATGGAGGGGGTTTAATAGGTCATTTTGGGGTTAGTACGACTTTGAGTATCTTGGTTGAACATTTCTTTGGCCTCAAATGAAAAAACAAGTAGAAAAAATTTGTGGTAATTGTGTTACTTGCAAAAAGGCCAAATCCAAGGTTATGCCACATGAATTGTATACTCCATTACCTATTCCTGATTCCCCTTGGACTGATTTGTGTATGGACTTTCTATTAGGTTTGCCTCAGACCAAGAGAGGCAAAGATTCTATTTTTGTTGTTGTGGATAGATTTTCAAAGATGGCATGTAACACCCTAATTTTTAACCTAACTTTCTAGAACACATTAGGTTAAACATTAGGTTATTACTTCATAGTCTCATCCTTTTCTTAAAATACTAAAGGAAAATTACGAGTAAATTTATTTTTTTTTTAAAACACACAACAAAGTGAGAGCCACGTTCTTAGTCTAATCGAATAATAGGAATATAAAGCACGCTTAACACTCATAGAGAAACACAGAAATGGAAACATATAACAGCTGAGCATAAATCATCACAACAAGAGAAACGTTTCATTAATAACATAACTTAGAATACATAAGTAGTCATACCCTCATTGGGACGGGCAAAGCTTGTAATATAGTAGAAAGGAAGTACAATAGAAACAGAGAAACGTAAAGTAACATAAAGTAAACCATCACTACCCGAGTGCACCTATAGTGAATAACCTCAAAACAAAAGCAGGTTTATCCAGTCTACATGTGAGTGTGTGCACTAAGCCTCCCCTAAAATATCTGCTATTAGAACCCGGGGAAATGGAGTGTAACTGATCCAAGAACGCAAGGCGGCAGGAGTGGGCATACGTGTAGGCGGCGTGAGCTCCTCGTTAGGGGCGCCTCTCGGACGGATGTGTCAATGAAGACCACGAATGTCGCCATCAGTCTCAAGATGTGACTAAGCGAGAAAAAGAAGAGAAAAGAGTGAGAATCTTACTAAAGAATCTCAAGAGGGAATCTCCTATTCTAAGGTTACATCGTTCACATCCTCAGGAACCTTGGGTTTATTTATAAAAGGTGTTCATGCATATGAGATTCATTATTAGGGTTTATGAAACTATTTATCCAAGGTCCATTTCTTTTAGTATGCATCTTGATGTCATGAATACAACATGTTTAAGCATGAATGTATGGCAATACTTGAGCACATAAATCAACAAATCACAACAATCTAGATTCATGCAAGTGGCATAAGGGCATATTACAACTCTTACTTTTCTCATACTTATGTGACTTAAAAGCATCATATCTCTTTTGTTCTTTTTCTCAAAAACCACCCTCTTAAAACATATCCACCTATTTCCAACCGATACACCGCCCCGGCGATTTTTATCATAACCTCCTATCTCCGTCTCACCTAATCGCCTAGGAATGAGCTCAATCCTAACTAGTCGTCACTAGATTTAATATGGGGTAAAATGAGGGGTAACATAAACATATTTCATTCTTTGAAACGTTCTACTAGCCTCGAGTGCACAGCGAATTGTCCGCTTTGGTAAGGCTGCATCTGCACATACCCTCACGGATTTGCCTCCTCCTCACCGTAGCATGAGAAGTACGTCTCAATGCTTGTCACATAAAAATATCCTGGGGGTGCTCGGCCGAACCAGTGTCACCCAGGGTTTTCAACTCATATGGTACTTTAAAACATTTTTCAACTCTTTTAGGTTTGATAGAAATTCGGCAGCATAACGGCTGTTAAACTGAATTTCCTTCAAACCAAAATTTATGCCACAAGCTAATCACACAACTTAACATCTCAATAATCATTTCCTCACGTATCATCAATAAAACATTTTAGGGTTCATGCATCATCAAGCATATTCTTCTAATACATCATTCTCACATAGATAAACATCATATATCATATATCATACTTGCATAAAATTAAGCATCATAAAAACTCAAGACTTCTTAATATCTTACGCATCGACCCTTAAGGTCCTTAACTCACAATCTAAGTTATAAATCATCAAAACCTAGTCTCTTGGGTGAGGCATGTGTGGAGGAGAATGAATCCTCATGGAACATGAGGTGAGAGAATTGCACTTTGATGACATGGCTTCAACCATAGTCTTTGGAGTGTGAAATAAAATTAAATTGTGATAAAATGGATGATGAATTTCGTGCAGGTCTGATGCAGCAAGGGAGGAGGGAGTTTTGGTCATGTAATAGTGTGTTAGTGATGTGTTTAGGGGTGTATTAGCTTAGGTGTAAGGTTAGGAGTCATTAAGCATAAGTTTAGGTGACTAAGAATGTGATTAGGAACCTTTATGACATGATTAAGGAGTACTCATACATATTTAGAAGATTTTAAATTCATTTTATGAATAAAACAATGTAGACAAAATTCCATAATTTAAGGAATTGGAGAGAGAAAACACTATTCACGATTCCATGACTAGAAATCTTGAATTTAAAATAAGATTTTAAGTTGTAATTAAGCACTTTTAGGTTCTAATCAACTTTAATAAATTATTTTGACTCAAGATTAATTATGGAAATTAATTAATCTTCGATTAGAGCCTAATATTGCTTAGGTTTGCTTAATCACGCGATTAAGCGTAAAAACACGAAACTAGGGGTAAAATCATAATTTTGCACTAATTTTGCCCGAGACCTCCATAATTAAAACTGAGGTCGTAGAATACATAAAAATTCCTTTTAAAACCATCTAGAGAAGTTTCGGGTTCATCCGGCACTTGCAAATAGGTAAAACACATGAGGCGTTTTGGTCATTTTGACCCGAAAACTCGAAAAATGAGATTTTCGATTCCGGAAAGGTACACAGGTCATCTAATCCCCTTCCAACATTGAGTTTGCCCTTCGAGTACTGCCAGATCGGCTTTCCTCGAATTCTGGGCCGAAAATGACCTCAGGGGCATTTCGGTCATTTTCACTCTAGCAGAAAATCGGGGCGTTACATGGCACACTTCATAGCTTGCCACAAAACTGATGAGGCCACTGAAATTACTGAATTGTTTTTCAAAGAAGTGGTGAGATTGCATGGCATGCCAAGAACCATTGTCTCTAACCGTGACACCAAATTCTAAGTCACTTTTGGAGGACCTTGTGGAACAAGTTAGGAACCAAGCTCCTTTTCTCTACAACTTGTCATCCGCAAACTGATGGAAAAACTGAGGTAGTGAATAGAACTCTCTCAACCTTGTTTAGGGCTGTGATTAGTAAGAATCTAAAGTCTTGGGAAGATTGTTTGCCTCATGTAGAATTTGCTTACAATAGGGCAACACACTCTACTACTAATCACTCTCCTTTTGAAGTGGTCTATGGTTTCAATCCTTTGACTCCATTAGATTTAATCCCTTTGCCAATAAGAGAGCAAGGTAATCTAGATGGCAAAAAGAAGGCTAAATTTGTCTAGCAACTCCATGAGAAAGTGAAATAATAAATTGAGAAGAAAACATGGCAGTATGCTCATCAAGCCAACAAAGGGCGCAAGAAGGTGACTTTTGAGCTGGGAGATTGGGTTTGGCCTCATATGAGGTAAGAAAGGTTTCCTGCTCAAAGGCGTTCCAAATTGCAACCAAGAGGCGATGTTTAACACCCTAATAGAACCCCACTGCGCTTAAGTTCACATTTGGATTCTATTAGTTGTCACTTATGCCTTGCATTTATTTTCTTTTGAAATTAACTTAGAAAAATACTGGAAGTTTTTTTTTTAAAATAAATTAATTTTTTTGAAAACTTAAGCCTGTAACAAGAAGTGAAATACATAGCGCTTTTATAGATAATAATCAAGTTACATTGCGCACTTAATTAAATAAGCAGAATAAGAGACTAAGTGTAGAACTATTATCACATAAACTGGAATATAATCACTTAATACATAAGTCACAACAGGGCATATATCATACTGATAAGTTATTACAAATAACAATATAAGTTTTATTATTACTAATTGTTTCTCACAAACTATAATGTAACTAAAGCTCAGAATGCTCCTACTTGAAAGGTTTGAAATCTTCACGCGCTACCTCCTTCCTCAGCTACAGCTTCGTTGCTTTAGGTGGACATGTCTGTCTCTAGTAACAACAACGGAAAATAAACATAGGAGTGAGAAATACATGATTTTTCAGTAGGAGTTTGTACTTGTACTAAAACTGTCATCGTTGTCGTCCCAGTCACTTCGGGTTTATTATAAAAAGGTGAACAGGTAAGGATTCAATTATCAAACTTTCACAAACGTGATTAGCCGAAGTGCAGTTACTTTTAAACTAATCTTGAACATTAGTAGAAATATCCATTCAGTATTTCATCAAGCATACATATAAGCATATCATGTAAAACCACTAATAAGCAATAATCATTTAGGAGCTGCATGCATTTCATGATTACTCATCCTCAACATTCACTTGTTTAGTGATCATCATCTTTCATTTATTTCATCAACATATTTCTTAATTACTCACGGGATGAATGCATCAATGCCTTAGACCACCCTAAAAGGGAAATGAGCTCATACTGTGGCCGTCGCCACAACCTTTTGGTTTTCTTTCCGTTGCCATGATCTCAACGGTTTAGGGGGTTAAGCCGTGAGTTTAGCTCAAGTCCACTTTTCCAGACTATCATTGCTACTTTTTCAGGTTTTCCTTTTATTCTCACTGAGTGAAATCATCAATACCTTAATCCTCTTGAGGATTAAGCAGTGAGTTGGTCTATTTATTATTTCATTTGAAACATGAATGTATGCACATTAATAAATCATGGCACAGTCAATCATTTTATCATTATCATTTCATATCTCATCAATACATTCACATTTCTGTATATCACTTCATGTAACATAGACAATATCATGTAAATCTCATAGTAAACATTCTCATAGATAATTCATATTAAGCAACCTAAGTTATCAAGTTAGGTCTCTAGTGTTCCTAATAGGTTATGGATATCTTGGTATTATCTTTTTCTCTTAGTCTTCGTTGTACTCTTAGTATTTCAATTAATACATTAATACCCTTTAAGATATTTTTAGAGGTTCTTTATATATTTTTATTATGACTTTTATATATATCTCCTGAAGATTATTATTCTACTTAAATCCTTAAAATTATCTCTTTACAAGACTTGAATATTTTATTTAGAGTTCTGACATCTTTTAGAATAAAATTTGTAACACTAACATCTTAGATTAGTGTAAATCAACTGTAATTGTGCATAGTAGGATTCCCAGGAAAGAGAGGTGGGTCACAATGGACACGCTTAAATACCAAGTCTTTCCTTAGCCAGAACCTTTCCAAATTGCACTCTCACAGTATCACGCTACCTTCAAGACTTTCTCAGCACACTATCCCGAAAATATATCTCTCATTCTTTATTTTTGTGGTGTAAAACTTTATGTATAGCATATATAAGTGTGTTTGTAGATGTGTTAGATTTTCCACAAAGTTGAAATCAGTCCATTTGCATTTTTCTAGAGTGAGTTACACCTATTTTACTACTACAAGGTCAGATTAAGAGTTTCAGTCTTAGGCTTTACTTTAAAAATTTATATCATGGGCTAGGAAACTCCGTTTTATATGATTCTTTTTGGAGAGTGTTCTACAACGAGTCTAGTTTATAATAAAAATATTTTCATTTCGAGATCCTTCATATTTTATGAACACTAATTTTCGAAGTAACTACTACCAGAAATAACTAGAAATTCCAGCACTTGCCATGTTCATGTCTTAAGTTATCTTTATTAACTAAAGTTTCACATACAATCTTTTAAGTTATATTTGAGTTTGATAACATCATAAAAGTACTCATAGCATAATAGAACATGTTGTGTTTTCTAAAAATATAATTACTCAAAACTTTTGACAATAACTCAAATTTGAGGCATTCTATCCATGAGCAAAGTTAGAAGCCAACAATACTTGAACAAATAAAGAAGAAACTCCTGCCTCTTTTGTAGGGTCTAAAAAGGGTCCTTTTCTTCTTCCTTAAGCTTTGAACAAGAGTCTTTGGAGTAGATGACCCTCCTTGAATCTTAGCTCTAGAACTTGAGTGCTTGAGAAAATATTTCTCACTAGAGTTAAAGATTGTAACTCTTGTGAGGGCTAGTGAAAGTTTGGACTTAGGATTTAAGTATTTGGATGAAGTTTAGAGGATCAAAAGAAGTCTTTGAAGAACATAAGAAGAATGATAGAATAAGAAAGAAAGAACACTTAGGGAGTTTCTGAATTGAATAGAGTTTGAGGAGTATTTATAGTGGAAAGATTAGAGAAAAAACAGAAGAAGGAAAGCACTTGGAGCATGATTTATGGAAACATGTTGGCTGAATTTTGGGATGAAAATGCTCCTTGTTTTGTGCAAACATGTTTCCATGTTTTATGCAAACATGTTGGATGAAAATGCTCCATGTTTTGTGTAACATCCCCTGCTACTTTATGGATTGACGACTGTCCCCACAAACCAACACGGGTCTTTTCAGCATGCTTTGTCCTCACTCACACGCCCTGGCACGATCAATTCATGTAACGCCCGGGGACGAGGACGAGGAGTGATCACCGGTGCAAAGAGGGCACGGACAAGGAGCGGCTCCTCGCAAGGTCCTCTAAGCGGAGGGGTACATGAATGAACTGATTACACACCTGAATGAGAGGGATCCTAAGAATGTATAGGTATGGGACTATACAGTTGAGGAGGGCTTATATGAATTGATTTGCACTACCTATACCAACAAGATGCATCTTCTTTTCGGTAGCCTAAACTAAAAGAACTCCATAGTTAAGCGTGCTTGACCTGGGGTAATTTTGGGATGGGTGACCTCCTGGGAAGTTTTCCCAGGAAGCGTGTGAGTGAGGACAAAGCATGCTGAAAGGACCCGTGTTGATTTGTGGGGACAGTCGTCAATCCATAAAGCAGCAGGGGATGTTACATTTTGTGCAAACATGTTTCCATGTTTTGTGCAAACATGTTTCCATGTTTTGTGCAAACATGTTTCCATGTTTTGTGCAAACATGTTTCCATGTTTTGTGCAAACATGTTTCCATGTTTTGTGCAAACATGTTTCCATGTTTTGTGCAAACATGTTTCCATGTTTTGTGCAAAGATGTTAGTGGAGATTTTCTAACATTTAGTGCATGTATGTGATTCAGAAATGTGTATGATGTATGTGGTTAAATTATTGTGTTATTATCTTAATCCAATGGCTTAGATTCATTCTTGTCTAAAGACAAGTCTAGGGATTTGTGCAAATGGCATTGTAGTAATTTCTTTAACTAAGACAAGGATATTTTTGTAATTAGACAATGATAGTGGTATTCTTGTAATTCCATTCATAGAGTAAGGGTATCTTCGTCATTTAATAAGACAAGGGTAGTTTGGTAATTTCCTTTACATAGCAAGGGCATTTTCGTAATTTCCACTAAGTGATGGCATTTTCGTAATTCTTTGCATTTTTCTCTAGACATACTTAAGTAGTCTATTTGTTGTGTTTCATAACATTTGTCCAGATTCTCTTGGTTTTGCTATCGCTAATTAAGATTAATATTTATCTTAGTTATAAATTTGGGGATGTTACACGATGGTCCTTTCCAAGTGATTGAGAAGATAAATGATAATGCCTACAAACTTGATCTTCCAGGTGAGCATCAAGTGAGTGCTACTTTTGATGTGATTGATTTGTCTTTGTTTGATGCAGATGATGAGCTTGATTTGAGGACGAATCCTTTTGAAGAGGCAGCAAATGATGAGAATTCAGCCAAGACTAACAAAGTTCAAGATCAATTATAGTGTATGGATGGACCAATGACTAGAGCTAGAGCCAAAAGGATAAAAGAAGCATTGCAAGGCCTGGTCATGGAAGCAAAGACCAAGAGCAATCCAATTGAGCATGAGCTACCAAAATGGACCACTCTTATTCAGTTTGAAGAATAGCCAAGTCCAACATGAAAAAGTCACTTGAAGACCCAAAGATGAAGCCCAATCAAGTGATTAAGTATAAACAAATTGGGCTGGAATAATTAGTTTTAATTTGGTGTAATTTGTCTTATTTTCTTGTAATTTTCATGCACCTTTTAATGTCTTTAATTTTAGAAGCTTTTTAGTTGTTTTTGAAGTCAGTTTTAAGAGTTCCTAGGCTATTATGATAGATAGTGGGTCAAGTACTTATGTTTCCAATGTTAGTGGGAATTTAATGCTTAGTGGATTGTATAGAGGCTGCAACTCAATGATCTTGCAGTCCACTTAAGCTTATAAATAGGAACTCAATGAAATACACAATCAGATTATGAATAGATTAATTTGAGTTTTCTTCCATTGTGAGGACTTCCCTTTTAAATCTGATCTTATCAAGGCAACTTATGGCGATCAAAACAAGACTTATCACTCACCTTCTCATCTCTTGAGTGTGGCGTCTATGTCTTTCTGAAATTCAAAACAAACAAACGCAACTCCAAATTGCAAGGAAGATCCAGGTTATTCTTATTGTTGATTCAAGCTATTCAACTCTAACCAAGCTGAATCATATCATGATGCGTCGTATTTGTTAGTTTGAACCCCGAAATGGGGGTTCTTAATGTGCTATTGACTGCCTGGGCAGTAAATAACCACTGGGGTAGTTCCCTCTCCAGTTGTTGTAACGCCCCGATTTTTCTGTGTGAGTGAAAATGACCAAAATGCCCTTGAGGTCATTTTCCACCCGGAATTCAAGGATAGCTGACCCGGCAGTTCTCAAAGGACCAACTTAATGTTTGAAGGGGATTAGATGGATTTTGAATGCTTTCGAAAACGAAAATCTCATTTTCTGAAGTTTCGGGTCAAATGACTAAAATACCCCTATAGCATTTTTACGCGGGTATAAGTGCCGTTTGAGTCCAAAACTTCTCCAGATGGTTTTAAATGATGTTTTTATGTATTTCGTAATGTTTGTTTTAGTCTCAATGGTCCTACGCAGTTTTTGTGCAAAATTATGATTTTGCCTCTAGAATAGTGTTTTTGAGCTTAATGATGTAATTAAGCAAACCTAAGCAATATTAGACTCTAATAGAAGATTAATTAATTTCCATAATTAATCTAGGGTCAAAATAATTTATTAAAGTTTATTAGAACCTAACTTAAGGAAATTCAAAATCCTTTTCTAGTTTTAATTCTTTAAGAAAGGAATCTAGGAATAGTATTTTCTCTTACCTATTCCCCTAAATCAAGGAAGCATGTTGGCATTGGATTCTAAGTTAATGAGGATTGACTTCATTAATCTAGCAAGATCACCTCCTAATCTAGTCTCACATGGCCCTAATTACCTACTTAATTACTTAAACACTTAGTCACAAATCCCTAATCTTGAGCCTAATCAAAGATACACCTAAACACACCCCTAAACCACAATTAAATGAGATAAATCTCTCCCCCATGACATGATAAGCAACTAGCCACCACTCCCCCATGTTCTTCACATGTTGAATTTCCAACACTCCAAGGCCATGCTTTAGGCCATGCCTTAACCCATACCTTTGACCATACTTGCCTATGCTTTCCACCATGCCTTGAATGACATTTGAAGAAGATATTTGCTCTTCCCACTCCATGAAACTCACAGCCAACCCCTCCTCCCTTCACTCCTTCATGTTTCAAATTTTATAAATACGCATCATGAGAAGCCTTGGTTCCATTTGCTCACTTGCAAAGCTTATGTCTTAAAATTTTCTCTAAGTTTCCTTTCTTTCTCCTCTTCATCTTCATCTTCTTCATCCTCCTCCTAGAGCCACCATATTACAACCTCAAACCACCACACAACCACCTCAAACCACCATCCAAACACTAAAGCTTTCATTCTCAAACACAAAGCTCACATAAAACACAACTCCTTCCTTTTCCTTTGTGCTTGGCCGAAACCTCCTCTCCCCTTTGGAGGAAGATTTGCTTTTCATTCTCAATCCAAGGACCAAGCCTTCATCTTCAGTCTTGGTAGGGATTCTTGCTTTCAAAAGCTTTTCTTTTGTTTTGATGTTTGAAATGAAAAAGTGTTGGCTTTCTCTTGGTTCAAACTCTTTTTCCTCTTTGTTTTATTTTTATTTTGAAGCTTGGTTGTTAAAAGAAAAACTTGAGCTTGATGATGAGGTTTCAAGATAATGATCCTTAGATTTACATTTGAGAAACCTCTAGAGCTTAAAACTTGTTCTAGATCTTGAAACTCTTTGGTTTTTCTTTTCTTTTTCCTTCTTGATGGTTCAGTTTGCCTTTTATTTTTTTTTCAAAAAGTTTGTTAAAAATATAAAGTAGTTATTTTTACATTGTTTCAAGAAGTGTTGTGATTTATTTTGAGTTCTTTGTTCATTTTCTTTAAGCTTGATGATATGTTCAAACCATGAGGTTCCTTTGTAACCTTGGTACAAGAACTCTAAAGCTCACTTTGTCTTGCTAGATAAAGTATGGGTTTAGTATAATATTGATCCTTGTAAAAGTCTTGTATGAGCTCTAGTAAAGTTAAAATAAGCTTGCATTCATATTTATTTTTATGTCAACACTAACTCTCAAGAGTAAAGAATGAACTTGCATTCTCATATTTATATTTCAAGTCATCACTAAACTGAAAGATAATAATAATGAGTTGCATCTCATGTTTACTTTATGCTCTCACTTTATTTATAATGAAGAATAAAACAAAGTGCATTTTATGTTTAAGTTTATGTTATCACCTAAGGAACCTAGACCTCAAAGACTTGCCTTTTCTTTATCTCAAGTAAAGTTTGGAAAATGGAAGTATTTTATAGAAGTATTTTCGGCCATGTGAATATGATGGACTTAGTATGAGATTCATCTAGTAACAAGAACCAAAAAAACATGTTTTGAGGATTTTCTTAAGCTTAGATGAACTTAGCATATGATATAAATATGTTTTTATGTTTCAAATCTCATCTATGAGCAAAATAAATTAGCTACTGCCCTTGTTCATGTTTTTTATGACTTTAATGAGATACAATGGTTTCTAAAAAGAGTTTTGAGGTTTTAAAAAGGGTTCCAAGAGAAAACTAGTAATTTATGTGCACTTGAGATGAAATTTTATGTGATTCTATGCATGATATGTTGATGATGTTCCCTGTTCTACCTTGCTATGTTATTCACTGTATGATAATGATTTTATTATGTTGGAATGAGTGTATTCATATATAATTGATGTTAGAATTAATTTGAGAAAGCTAAGATAAGTTAGTAACTAGAAAAGAATTAAAATGAGACTTCTAGAACCCTTAGAAATGAGATTTTATGGATTCTGTTTCAGCATGGTTTATATTAGTAATAATGGTTTATAATTAGTGTAAATGTGTAGGAATCCCTTATAATTGGTTTAGGAATTGATCTTAGAACTTTAGGAGAGGACCGAACTTAAAAAGGGTCAAAGTTGTGACTCCTAGGTATCCGTAATTTGGAAAACATAGATTCTGCACTTTTGAGGTTTAGAATTGGTTATAATCATGAACATTAGCGAGAATAGTTAGTTGTGAACCCATAGATGCATGAGATTAAGATCGGATATTAGAGAACTTAGATTTCAAGTCTAAGACCCTAAGGGTCAAAGCATAAGACACCTTTGATGCAATGAGTTTATTAATTCAAGTATGATGTGATGATGCATGTGCCATGATGAGTATGTTTATGTGGTTTCAAGATTATCATGATTATAGAAGTTGAATGAGAAATGTACATGCATTATGAGTTATTGTGGCATGATATGATGAATTGTAGGATTTGATGAGCATGTGTTTATGATACATTCTGGCATAGCACACTGAGACGCATTTCTCTTACTTCGGTTAAGAGATAACAAAATTATGAGGGTATGGTAGATGCAGCCTGCCAAAGCGGACAAATTTACTGTGCACTGGGTGCCGTAGATGCATTTCAAAGAAGGAGATAACCTTGACCCACGCTCTGGGAGCTAGGATGTCTTTAGGTGATCCTTAACCCGCACTCTGGGAGTCGAGATTTATTTATACTTATCTAGGATAAGTCAAATGATATGTTACCCCTTTTTTTGCCCTATATTAAATCTAGTAACGACTAGTTAGGATTGAGCTCATTCCTAGGCGATAGGTGAGATGGAGTTTTGGTGGCTATTATAAAAATCGCCGGGGCGGGCATGTTGGTTGGATTTTGGTGGACACGATAAGAAAGAGGTCTTTATGAAAGAGAACTTAAGAGTTCGCATATGAGAAAAAAGTTACATGAAAGTAATGTGATTTTTATGCCACGTATATGATTTATGATCCTTTTACCATGATTTTTATGTTAATGTGCATATGGTATTATCATGCATTCATGCCTTTATCTGTTGCATTCATGACATTTAGACTCATCCTAAAATGAATGGACCTTGGATAAATATATTTTGAAAACCTAAAAATGAACTCTATGCATGCTCACCCTTTGTAACAAACCCGAGGTTCCTAGGGACGTAGACGATGACACTAGGATAGGAGGTTTCCCCTACTGAGATTCTTTATCAAGATTCTCACCCCTTCTATCTTTCTTTCCTTTCCGGCATGTCTTCAGATCAGGATGGCGACATTCATTCTGTTTATTGACACCCCCACATGGGAGGTCCACTATGACCCCGAGTTGCAGTCATACCATTTTGAGGGGGCACTGTGCAGTTACAGTCTTCATGTTCATGGGATGCCCGTTTACACATCCTATACATAGCTATTATTTCTCTCGACTTCTCCGTACAACGATGATTTGGTCTTCGAGTGTGCGCATATGCACAATGACAGGATTCTCTGCATGCACACAACGACATCTGCGATTTGTGTGCCTATGCCTGACTTACTCCGTCCATGGATCAGTTATGTTCCCTCTTTCAGGGTCAGCAGTAGTAGATCCCTTAGAAGGCCAATTGTACACACACCACATATAGTTTAGGATAAACCTTCTTTTGTTATGAGGTTATCCACCTTAGGTGCACTAGGGTATGGGTGTTATTTCTTATGCTTTCGATGTACTTTCATTTCCATTGTATTTTTTTCATGTTGTATCAAAATTAAGTCCCGCCTTTAGGTGAGCATATTATGATAGTAATGTAGTATTTCCTTGATGTGTTATTCATTGTTCCATGATTTGATATGCCTTTTTATTTTGTGATTCATCCTCATGTTTTATGGTATATGTTAACGCATGTTTACATTATACGCGGCTTTCACTTTGCTTTTATATTTCAAAACAAAAATTTTACCCGTATTTTCTGCTAAGTATTTTAAGGAAAGATTTTAAAGAATGAGACTAAGAAGTAATAACCTAATGATTAACCTAAATATGTTCTAGGAGTATTGGGTTAAAATTAGGATGTTACAGCTATCGCACTGCCTTAGGCTCTACTAACCGCTGGGGCGGTCTCACTTATTTACATTAAGTTAATGTCCCCATTTATTTTAAACTACCTTAACTTTAAAACATAAATATTGTCATGACCATACTTGGGCATGTGATCGGCACGTGGGAAACCCCATGGGTCATAGTCTCTTTCAAAAGCTAATGTTATAATATCTCTAAATATACATGAAGTCCTTTACATATAAAGTGTATATGAAAAGTATAGATTATACAGTCCAAATAATATCTTAAAATACAAGACTATGCAAAATGTAATGATGCCCTATAGTCTGAGATCCTGCCTGCATTACACTAGAGCACATCTAGATCAAAATGCTAGACACCTCACCTAATGAGCTCAGCAACTGAAATCTAATGCTGCTAGGAGGAAAATGGTGTAGAAGTACCCTCAGCAGTTACAATATATGTAAAATATGAAAAGGAATAGGGGGTGAGTTTTGTAACCAAAACTCAGTAAGGGAGTCCTCATCTGGAACCCCGCTTCATGGGACACCAAAAGAAGATACACAACACTAGAATAATAGTGACAGTAATAAAAGTATCAAAATATTTCATGACTATAATCAAGTTATCAAATTTTGGCTTTCTATAACCCGACCTAACAGTACTCTAATAAAGAAACAGTAACCTCTGCTCTGGTCATGTATAATGTCTGTGACGTAACAAAACTCTGAATATAAATGTCAGTCATATCTGGGAGTTACATATCGCCGTCCCTAGTATGACAATAAATTCTCTGTTATCTCTAGCCCAAGGCTACTTGGTACCAAGGTTAACAAATTAACTGTTGTTAACACATAACCTATTTCTCTATAGTTACTGCCAGCTCAACTAGAAATCCTATTCTTTTCTCTATCATTCATAAAGCCTCATGTCGTAGGGTTTGAAATTCTCTCTACATATATATATGTATCAGCATGCAACACCACAATCATATAATCATAAATCAACTCTAATCAATTAAATTCATAATGCAACTAAATAAAATTCAGCCTCAACAGTGGATGTCCCATGGTTTTCAAGGAAACACATTTTCTTGTTAAAACCAATAGTTTCATAATACAGTATTTCACAAAAATATCAGTAGTTCACCAAACAAACTCTAGAATCATATATAATCCTATGTTTATGTTAAAATAGATATATTAATTAACATAGAAGTTACAATGTGAATCCACTCACTTGGAGTGGTAGAATAAACATGATTGCCACCAATAGGACCCCAAGAGGCAGAAATGGCACCACTATCTGCGGTAAAGTAATAAAACTCTAGATCAATATCAAAATAACTCTACTCTAACCCCTATCAATGATAGAAGAACATTATGACATAAGAACAAGGAGAAACTCAAGATCTAAACCCAAGAACAAGGAAGAATAAAGGAAATAAAAAGCAAAACTAGTAAATTGTCTTACCTTTAAGCCTTGGAAGTCAAATTAAATTGATGAAAATGGGATGAGAGAGAGGTGGAAGATGAAGGTTTTCATGTTTCTTAGGGGGTGGGGTTGTCTTTGGGTGAGTGAAGATTCTACATCCCGAAATGAGGGTTTTTAATGGTCTATTTACTGCCAAGGCGATAAATGATCGCTAGAGTAGTCCCTGCCCAACTGCCGCACCACCTTACTTTCTACTAACCACGGTCATATGACCACTGGGGCGATCTCACTTATTTACATTTTAAGTTAATGTCCTCATTTATTTTACTCTCCAGTAACTTTAAAACATAAATGTAAAAAAGAAAATACCTCTCATTTGGATTCAAATAAAAAATATTAAAAAAAATCAAAATCCTAACAAATTTAAATCTAAATTTTGGGCTTTAGTTCAAATATGGGAATTCTTATGATTTTTCAAACTTGGGGGGCTAACAACGAAATGGTTAAAGGTTTCGTAAAGTTCATTAAAAATCATCCTTTGACTTATTTTCCTCTTGGAAACAATTACTAGGACTTTTGGTCCCAATAATACGATTCTATTGTATAATCCTCTAAGGACGTGTAGGATCCAGACTTAGTGAAATTGAAGACCCAAAATTACAGGTAAGGGTAACTGACAACCCTTCCTGGTTTGAAAAAATTTTCCAACCTTTTTATTTAACTAGGTTATTACAAATGTAAATAAGAAAATACCCCCCATTTGGACCCAAATAAAATATCAAAAAAGTCAAAATCCAAATTTTGGGTTTTAGTTCAAATCCAGGAATTCTTACGATTTTTCAAACTTGGGGGGCTAAAAATGAAATGTTTAAGGGTTTCATAAATTTTATTAAAAATCGTTCTTTAACTCATTTTCCTCTTAGGAACAATCACCGGCACTTTTGATCCTAAGAAAGTGGTTTTAGTATATAGCCCTCCAAGGCATGTAGGATCCAGACTTAGTGAAACACAAGACCTGGAATAATAGGTGAGGGTAATGCTTTGAAGCTTGGCATGAAGATATCTAGTATAATATGTAGGAACAAATCTCCTTCTCATCAACCTCTTCATTTCCTCCCATGTGACTACTAGTTGTTCTTCAAACCTCCTCCTCTCCTTTTGGAGTTGATCCCACCATACCAGAGCATAGTCATGAAACTCTAGAGAAGCCACCTGAACTTTCATTTCTTCATTGTAGTTGTTGCATGTGAACACCTGTTCAATCTTTAACTCCCACTCCAAGAAAGCCTCAACATCATTTCCCCTATGAAAAGTAGGAACTTTTGATTTTTACCCCACTAATTCTCTCATTTCCTCTCTCCCTCCTTTCATGGTTTCTCCTTTTGTCATCTCTCCTATGATGCCTTCTTTCTCTCCTTCTATCAAATTCTTCCTCATCATAAGAAGATGCATCACGGCTTGTGCCGCCATGGACAGATCTTTCCTCCCTGTTTTCCAATCTCTCATGTATCACACTTATCTCTTGATTCTGCCTCTCAAACATTCTCTCAAATCTTTGTGCTATTCCCTCCACTTGCAACCTTATTGCCAATGTTCTGGACAAAGGATGAATTGGTGATATTTCATTATTAGCCATAACTACAAAACAGTAAGGATTAGTTAAATAAAATAGAAAAAGGATCTCTCCACTCAACTAAGTGTTTCACTTAATTGATGGTGACACTCGCGTTTCACTCAATATTGGCTGTTGTGCAATGATTACTCTCTTGCCAATCCTCTCTGGTTCCCTCAATGGTTCTTAAGGAAGTCAAAATCAAACCTTTCAATCAACCACAACCAAACAACAACCAATCAACAAGGTATCAAGGAATACAGCAGAGTTACAATAAACAAGGTTATCAAGGAATACCAACAGATAGGAAACAGAAAGACAAAACTATCGTGACCAAAACAGAGATAATGAAGCCACTCTCTAAATCTCTTTTTCTTCTATATATATTTTTTTGTTTCTATCCTTTTTTTCACGTTTCTTTTTGTATTTTTTTCACTTTTGTTTTGTATTTTTTTCAATTTTTTTATAGATAGAATGGTAGTTCACGGCCTCTTAGAAGATTTTTCATTTTTCATGTGTGTTAGGACTTGGATTAGAGATAGATTTGATTTGGCAAAGGGTTAGAGATTGCTAATTTGGTGTTAGGAGTTGTAATGTGGTGATTTTAAGGCTTTTTAAGACAACATAGTTCCTAATTTTTAAGAAAAAAGAGCGAAAACACTATTTGCTTTTGACTTTTTGCTTTATGTCTTATGGGTTCTTTTGATTAAGAATGAGATTTAAATTTTCCTAAGCAATATTAGGCCTTAATTAACCTCAAATAATTATTTTGACTCGAGATTAATAATTAAAATTAATTTATCTTTAATTAGAGCCTAATATTACTTATATTTCCTGAATTACTTAATTAAGCTTTATTTAGCATGAACTAAGGGTAAAATGGTAATTTTACACAAAAATTCCCTGGGACCACCCAAACATTTCCAGACATTGTACATCCCTTGTAATCAACATTTCCAACCGCCAGGGTAATGATCAGGTTCAGTCCTCACTTAATCCCACATTAGATTACCTCAGGGTATTTTAATAATTCTACGCATAGGAAAAACCAGGAAGTGAGATTTCCATCTCTATGATCATCCATAACACATCTAGTTCCTTTCAAATATTAAACGAACCCCTTAAGGATAGCCTAGACTAGTCGTCCTCAATTTTTGGACAAAAATGACCTCAGGGGTATTTTGGTCATTTGAACAGGGAAAAATCTGGAATTGCGATTTTGCACAGATTGCTATCTAAACCTCATGTAAGCTCATCCCAATGCTAAAATATCCTATCGAGGATGGCCTGGACTGGCCAGGCTTGATTCTCGTGCAAAATGACCCAGGGGCATTTTGTATAGTAGGGAAAAATTAGGCGTTACAGAGGACATGGGCACCTTGATGTAGACAAGTAGCTTATCTACGAATGGACTTGACTCCTCTCAATGGTTGAGTGATGGTAGCCTCTCTATCACTACCTCCTTCCACCTCCACAGGGATGGTAGGGGAAGAACCGCCGAAAAGAATGCTAGGAGGGTGACTCCTCGAATGGGTCCGACCATGGCTTGGCAGGATGAGGGGGGATCAGGGCATGTAGTTAGGGAAATCCCAAATAGCAAATGCAGTAGAGTGAGTACGAAGAAACTACTAAGCACGTGGACATGTATGCACTCAAAGGTGAAGTCGTCCGTAAATGTAGCAGCAGAGGAGAACCAAACACTAGTGATGGTATACATGAAAGGATGGTCTAAGAAAATGAACAGGCAAACAGAATAGTGACCCAAAAAATGGTATGACTAGTTAACCAGGTCATAGTGCATCTCCCACGTGGGGACATCAATGTAAATCATGAATGTCACTATCAACCTCTGAAAACGAGATGGAAAGAAAGAAAGAGGGGATGAAAAACTTATAGAAAAATCTCAGTACAGCTTTCGCCTCCTAACATGTGCAATCATCTACGTCCTCAGGAACCTTGAGTTTCATTATGAAAATAGTGAGCATATATAAGGTTCATTTATTAAGTTCCAAATACCATTTGTGAGACTCGTATCTTTTAGCATGAATCTTAATGTCATGAATGCATCATACTATATCATGAATGTATGTCAATGCCACATGCAAGATATCACAGGAATCATACTAAATAGATATAGCATAAAGAACATAATCCTCCTAACATGATTTTTCCTCTTTATTCCTTTAGGTGACTTAAATTTCTTATTCTCTTCTATGGGGGCCACCCTAATACTCTCTCTTCTTAAGACTTTTAGGTTATGAGCTCATATCTAACTAGTCATCACTAGTCCACACTTATCATTTTGATAAGCTAACTCCCGGCTTCTAGAATATGGGATAGAGGGCATAGGATCACCTTTTATAACCATTAATTCCTAGAGTCTAAAGGATCCCCTTATTGGATTACCTCTCATAACCATTAATTCATGGAGTCTAGAGGATCATTTCCATGTGTCCTATATCACCTTTTTAAATCTTAACATGTTATTTAGAGGTACAAACATGAGTATATAATTATAGCCATCATAATTATGATTTAACATTTCATGCTCATAAACTTCATAATTTATCTAAGTTCACAAATTTGATGAAAATCTGGCAGCATCACGGTTGGAAATGGAGTTTCCCCAATTTGCTTCATGTCACAAAACATATCAATCATGCATCTCAATCATTTTTTTTTATAAGTATAACGTGCCATAATTCATCATCAGTATTGCATTGGAAAGTAAACATGCTCCTACCCAATATGCCGAAATCAAGGACCGAACTCAACTAATGCAAATGCTATGCTCAGCAGGATATATACAACATACTAGAGATCATCACTTACATAATTCAAGAATCAAGCATGGTTCATCAACTCATAATTTGCACAATTATTTGAAGTCATATAATTTCCATCTAAATCACATGAACATAGCTTTCATAAGATATCATTCATATTAATATCCTCAAGTTATTAATAATTACACTTTAGCCCCAAACGGGTCAAAACTGCAAAGTTTCACATTTCTGATACATAGCGGGTGCCAATGTTTTTAAAACTTGTTCTTAACATCATAAATGGTATTTTGAATACATGGACACATTCAAAATCAATATTAGACCTAATTAAACCTGTACTATCCTAATTTTTAACCCAATACTCCTAGAACGTATTTAGGCTAATCATTAGTTTTATTACTTCTTAGTTTCATTCTTTAGAAATCTTTCTTTAAAATACTTAGCAGAAACTACGGGTAAATTTTTTTTTTGAAACATAAAAGCAAAGTGAGAGCCGCATATAACGTAAACATGTGCTAACGTACATTGCAACTTGTAAAGAATAAAGCACAAATAGAAAAGCATATCATCACATTTAACAATCAATGGAACACTAAAGGAAACATCACATTCCTATTATAATAATGCCCACCTAAAGGCTGGACTTAATTTGATACAAGAAGGATACAAGTACAACTAAAAGCAAATACAACAGAAATAGAAAAGTACAAGGAAAACATAAGAAACGACACCTATACCCTAGTGCACCTAAGGCGGATAACCTCATAACAAAAGAAGGTTTATCCTAGACTATATGTGGTGTGTGTGCACTAGTCCTCCCCAAAGACCTCTACTACTGCGACCCGGGATACGGAGGGATGAAACCAATCCACAGACGAAGGTCGGTCGGAGGGGGCACTCGCTGTGGTTGAACATGTGCTGTAACGCCTCGATTTTCTGTTATAGTGAAAATGAGCAAAATGCCCATGAGGTCATTTTTAGCTCGGAATTCAAGGAAGGCCGACCCGGTAGTACTCGAAGGGCAAACACAATGTTAGAAGGGGATTAGTTGACTTGTGTGCCTTTCCGGGATCGAAAATCTCATTTTTTGAGTTTTCGGGTCAAAATGACCAAAATACCCCTATGGGGTTTGACCCGTTTGCAAGAGACGGATGAACCCGAAACTTCTCCAGATGGTTTTAAAAGGCATTTTTATGTATTCTATGACCTCAGTTTTGTCCCAGTGGTCCTGGGCAAAATTAGTGCAAGATTACGATTTTGCCCCTAGCTTTGTGTTTTCAAGCATAATCGTATGATTAGGCAAACCTAAGCAATATTAGGCTCTAATCGAAGATTAATTAATTTCCATAATTATTCTAAGGTCAAAATAATTTATTAAAGTTGATTAGAACCTAAGAATGCTTAATTACAACTTAAAACCTTATTTTAAATTCAAGATTTCTAGTCATGGAATTTTGAATAGTGTTTTCTTTTTCCAATTCCTTAAATCATGGAATTGTGTTTTCAATTGTTTATTCACAAATGAATTTTAAATTCTCTAATGATGTATGAGCACTCTTAATCTTGTCATAAAATTCCTAAACCTCATTCTTAGTTACCTAAACTTATGCTTAATGATTCCTAACCTTGCACCTAAACTAACCTACACTTAAACCTATCATTAACACACAATTACATGAAACAATTATTTCCCTCTCTGCTATAGCATTCTGGCCGAAGCCACTCCTCTCCCATTTTCCATCACATGTGCAAATTTTTACACTCAAAGAACCATGCTTCCACCTCACTATAAACCATACTTTGTCATACAAACACCATGCTTTCATCCATGCTTCATATGACCACTTCTAGAAGACTTTTTCTCTCATTTTTGTGGCTCAAAATCTGCCAGCCCTCTTTGCCTTCTAGAAGGATTATTTCAATTTCAAACAAAGAGAAATTACCATACTTTGAGCCATACCTTGCACCATGTCTTCCATACTTCAAACCATGCTAGAATGACATTGTGTAAGAGATATTTTTCTCTTCCCTTGCCTCCAAAAGCTACGGCGGCTCCCTCCTCTCCATGAGACTTCATTTGTTTTCATTTTCTATAAATACCTTGCTAACTTGAGCTTGCAAACACTTTAGATCATTTGCAAAGTTTCAAGTTTCTAAGCTTTCTTGAGTTCTTTCTTTTTCTCTCAAGATCAAGAGAACTTTCCTTTTTCTCTTCATCTCTTCATCTTCATCTTCATCATCCTCTCATCACATAACCATCTCCTTGTCTCAAAAACACCACCTCACAACCTTGAATCATCATCAAACCTCTTAAACACTTAACCTCAAACACAACCTCACTCAAAACACCTCTCCATCCTCTCTTGGCCGAATCATCATTATCCTTCAAGGAGGAGTTGCTCTTTTCATCTCTTTTCAAAAGCTCAAGTTTTTCATCTTCACTTTAGGTAGGAGTGTTTTTCTAAACTTTATTTTGCTTGAAAATGTGATTTTCCTCTAGTTTTCTCTTGGTTTCTTTATGAACTTTTCTTTGTTTTCCTTTTTCTTGTTTTTGGCCATGAGGCCTTGTTATTTACATGATAGCTCAATGATAAGAGCTCCAAGATGATAACCATGTGTTCTTCTCAAAGGAACCTCTAGAGCTTGAGTTTCTACTTTCTTTAAGCTTCATCTTTACTTTCTGACTTACATGATTTTAGCTCAAGAAACTTCACTTTTCTAGCTACTGGTTTTGGTTTGCTTGTTTTCTTTCCCTTGAGGTTTCAGTTTTGGTTTCCTTTTCCTTGAGGTTTTGATCTCTTTTAAAAATTTTGTTTCTTTTGAGCTTGATGATGATGTTCGAGAACCACTTAGTTCCTTTGAGAACTTGGTTCAAGAACTTTAAAACTCTTTGTGTGATGAGACAAGTGTTGGGTTGTATTTCTAAAATCTTGTAAGAGCTTTAGATAAGATTAAAATGAATCTTGCATCCATGTTTATATTTATGCCTAGCAAATCATGTTTATTTTTCTTGCCATCACTAAATATCAAGAATAATAAATGAACCTGCATTATCATTTTATATTTCAAGCTTTGCATTATCATGTTTATATTTCAAGTCCTCACTTAAATATCAAAGATAATAATAAGTTGCATCTCATGTTTATTTTATGCTCTCACTTTATTTTCTAATGAAAGCTAAAACAAGTGCATGAGCATGTTTATTTTTATGTCATAACATAAGAGAACCTAGAGCTCAAAGACTTGCCCTTTATTATCTCAAACAAAGGCTTGAAAAATATGTGTTCCTTAGCTTGTTGAATTCGGCCTTAATAAGTTTTATTTGTTATAAGCATTAAAATCTATGTTTCATAATTTTTCTAAGCTTATGTGAGTCCAAGAAATGTTTAGAACAAAGTTTTATGATTTTAAAACCTCTTGAGATCAATTTAGATTAGCTACTGCCCTTGAGAATATTTTGTGAATTTTAGATGATAAAAATGTTTATAAATGAGTTTTGAAAGTTTTAAAAAGGTTCCAAGAGAAACTAGTATTTTATATGCTTTAGAAATCAAGTTCTATGCCTTTTTATGGAGATGGATTTTCAGTTCTGCCTTGCTATGATTGATCACTGTTTATGCTGTTTTGATGATGATAATATGAGTATGTTTGAGCATAAATAATGTTAAAATTCATATGTGAAAGATTAGAGAAGTTAGTAACTAGAAAAGAATTAATTTGAGAGTTTTAGATCCCTTAGTAAATGATTTTTCTGGATTCTGTCCAGCATGGTTCAGAAATGATAATCATGGTTTTAAATTAGTTTAAATGTGTAGGAATAACTCATAATTGGTTTAGGACTTGATCTTGATGCCTTAGGACCAAACTGAACTTAGAAAGGGTCATTGTTGTGACTCCTAGGTACCCGTAAAGTTAGAATTTTAGATTCTGCACTCTTGAGGTTAGAGATATTTATGATCATAGTATTGAGGGAGGAATACTTAGATATGAGCCTATAGGTACTCAAGAGATTAAGTTGTGATGATTTATAACTTAGATTGTGAGTTAAGGACCTTAAGGGTCAATGCATAAGACACTAAGAAGTCTTGAATTTTATGATGATGATGAGATGTATATGATGTATGAGTTATGATGAGATGAATTGATTGAGACATGAGTTTATTTTAAGCATGAGGTTTGAATGAGAAACATGTTTGTGTTTTTAGCTTGTGGCATAAATGTCGATTTGAAGGAAATTCGGTTTAACAGCTGTTATGCTGCCAAATTTCCGTCAAACCTAAAAGGGTTGAAAAATGTTTTTAAAGTACCATATGAGACTGAAAACCCTGGGTGACACGGTTAACTCGGGTACCCCCAGGAGATTTTTATGTGACAAGCACTGAGACGTACTTCTCCTGCTATGGTGAGGAGGAGGCAAATCCGTGAGGGTTTGGACATGAGCCTTTCCAAAGCGGACAATTCGCTGTGCACTCAAGGCCAGTAGAGTGTTTCAAAGAGGGTATATCCTAAGAGAAGAGTTCCCTAGCCCCCTAGCCCGTACTCTTAAGTAGTCGGGTGTATTATTTTATTATTCGCTTATTCAGATAATAAGCAAGAGCTAGTGACGACTAGCTGAGGTATGAGCTCATAGCCTAGTTTCTATTATTAGGGTGGCCTCTACATTGCTAAAGATTCCATGAATGATGTCACACATATTGATGAAAGTTTCATTTGAGAGTTATTGCCCTTATGCCACATGGATTGTTTCTATATGATTTGATTTGTTGATTTATATGCTCAAGTATTGCCATGCATTCATGTTTTAATATGTTGCATTCATAAGTTCAAGATGCATGCTAAAAGGAATGAACATTGGATAATTGGTTTTATGAACCCTAATAATGAACCCTTTTATGCATGCACACCTTTTTATAATTAAACCCAAGGTTCCTGAGGATGTGAACGATGTAACCCTAGGATAGGAGACTGCTACTGACATTCTTTAGTAAGAATTCTCACTCCTTTCTCTTCCTTCTCTTTCTTCCGTCACATCTTCAGAGAGCGATGACGACGTTTGTGGTCTTTGTCGACACGCCGACTTGGGAAGTTCACTTTGATCCGGACCACGGATCATATCATTTTGAGGGGCAATGCACAGTACGAGTCTTCATGTTCATCGGACGCCTCTTTGCACACCTTGTACAGAGCTACCGTTTCTCCCCGATGTCACCCTATGATAATGCGATGGTTTTTGAGCGTGTCTGGACGCGAGATGAGAGGATTCTGCAGACGTACACTGGTGGTTTGATGCCTCGAGACTTCCAGGACTACATGCGTCGGTCTCCTAGTTTGGAGGATGACCCTTCTGAGGACCTGCCGATGCATATGTATAGCAAGAGTTCTGTTCTACTCCTTAGTTTGTGCGAGGTGAGAGCGAGGAGACTATCACGCAACCGAGACTGGCTAGGCGAGTGGCGCCCTTATCGAGGGGCTCATGCTCAGTCTTCACGTGTGCCTACTCCTACCACACTGCGTCCGTGGATTGGTTATGTTCCGCCATACCCTGGGTTCGAGTAGTAGCCGTCTTAGGGGAGGCTTAGTGCACACACTCACACGTAGATTGGATAAACCTTCTTTTGTATTGAGGTTATCCACCATAGGTGCACTCGGGTAGTTGTGATTTATCTATGCTTTCTTTGTTTTATGTATTTCTGTTGTATTTCCATTTTCCCTATGTATCGCAAGTTCAGCCCGTTTCTATAAGGGAGTCACTATTATGTATCTCAAAACTATAGATATTAATGAAGTGTTTTCTTTTGTGATGATTGATCCTTGTCTCCTTGCTATATGTTTTACTTACCGTGTTCTTATGCTTGTTATTTGTGCATCTTGTCATCTGTCATACGATGCAACGCAGCTCTCACTTTGGTTTTATATTTCAAAAAAAAAATTACCCGTAATTTCCGCTAAATATTTTAATAAAATGATGAGACTAAGAAGTAATAACCTAATGATTAACCTAATATGTTCTAGAAAGTTGGGTTAAGAATTAGGATGTTACATGTGCTCCACGATGGGGGTGCATCTCGGCTCTCCTAGCCAGCCTTGGCTGCATCATAGTCTCCTCGCTCCTCGCTCTCACAAATTGGGGTGTGGGGGCAGAGCTCTCGCTATACATGTGGGTCGATGGATCCTCCGAGAGGTCGTCCTCTGAATGCTGAGAGTAGGGCACGAAGTCTGAGTGGTCGTGGATGCCCAAACCTGCCATGTATGTCTAGAGAATCCTTTCGTTACGCGTCCGGTCGCGCTCAAAAACCATATCATCATCGTAGGGAAACGTCGGGGAGAAGCGGTAGCTATGTACAAGGAGCGTGAAGGGGCATCCCATGAACATGAAGACTCTCAACGTGCAGCACCCCTCAAAATAATATGACTGGTGCTTCGGGTCATAGTGGACCCCCACGTGGGGGTATCGATGAACAAGGCAAACGTTGCCATCGAGATATGAAGATGTGACAAGAGAGAAAGAGAAGAAGAAAAAGGGAGTCAAAATCTTACTAAAGAATCTTAGTAAGGTACCTCCTATCTATGGTGATATCGTCAACATCCGTAGGAACCTTGGGTTTATTATAAAAAGGTGAGCATGCATATAAAGTTCATTGTTAGGTTTATAAACATAATTATCCAAGGTTCGTTCCTTTTAGAATGAATCTTAATGTTATGAATGCAACATAGTAAAGCACGAATGCATGATAATACTTTATGCAATAAGTCAATCAAACATAAAATCAAGAAACATATGAGTGGCATAAAGTGGCATTTCATCTTTCAAGTAAAACTTTTCTCTTTTCTCAACTTTGTTACTTTAGAACATTATACTTTGGCATCATGGGGCCACCCTAAAACATCATCTAGGTTATGAGCTCATACCTCAACTAGTCGTCACTAGCTCTTACTTATCCTATGATAAACGTAAACATAAAATTCCCAACTTCTAGAGTACGAGTTAGGGGGTCTTAAGGATCACCTATCATAACCTTTAATTCAGGGAGTACATAGCAATATTTCCTTCTTTGAAGTGCTCTATTGGCATCTAGTGCACAACAAATTGTCCGCTTTGGTAGGCTACATCCACTCATACCCTCACGGATTTGCCTCCTCCCCATCGGAGTAGGAGAAATGCGTCTTAGTGCTTTGTCACATTAAAACTCATTTCTTGGGGGTGTTCGGCCGAACCAGTGTCACCCAGGACTTATCTCATATGGTTTTCAAAAACATTCTCAAGTCCTTTAAATTTGATGGAAATTCGGCAACATAACGGTCGTATACTGAATTCCTTTCAAATTTACTTTATGCCACAAAGATCCCAATGCATATATATTTCTCATTCAACTTCTATAATCATGATAGACTTAAAATCACATAAAAATACTCATCATAGCATATGCATCATCTCAACATACTCGAATTAACAATCATCATTGCATCAAAGAACCTATAGTGTTTTATGCTTTGACCTATAGGGCCTTAAATTTGAAATCTAAGTTCTCTAACATTCAATTTTAATCTCTTATGCACCTATAGGTTCACAACTAATTATTCTCACTAATCATCATGATCATAACGTATTCTAAACCTCATTAGTGCAGAATCTATGTTTTGCAACTTACAAGTACCTAGGAGTCACAACTTTAGCCCTTTCTAAGTTCGGTTTTCTCTTAAAGTACCAAGATCAATTTCTAAACCAATTATGAGAGGTTCCTACTGATTTACACTAATTATAAACCATTATTACTAATTATTAACCATGCTGAAACAGAATCCATAAAATCTCATTTCTAAGGGTTCTAGAAGTCTTATTTTAATTCTTTTCTGTTTACTAACTCATCTTAGCTTCCTCAAATTAATTCTAAAATTAAATATACACGAATACATGTAACACCCTAATTTTTAACCCAACTTTCTAGAACACATTAGGTTAAACATTAGGCTATTATTTCATAGTCTCATCCTTTTCTTAAAATACAAAAAGAAAATTACGAGTAAATTTTTTTTTTTTTTTAAAACACACAACAAAGTGAGAGCCACGTTCTTAGTCTAATCGAATAATAGGAATATAAAGCACGCTTAACACTCATAGAGAAACACAGAAATGGAAACATATAACAGCTGAGCATAAATCATCACAACAAGAGAAACGTTTCATTAATAACATAACTTAGAATACATAAGTAGTCATACCCTCATTGGGACGGGCAGAGCTTGTAATACAGCAGAAAGGAAGTACAATAGAAACAGAGAAACGTAAAGTAACATAAAGTAAACCATCACTACCCGAGTGCACCTATAGTGAATAACCTCAAAACAAAAGCAGGTTTATCCAGTCTACATGTGAGTGTGTGCACTAAGCCTCCCTAAAACATCTGCTACTAGAACTGGGAAATGGAGTGTAATCTGATCCAAGAACGCATGGCAAGGAGTGGGCATACGTGTAGATCGAGCGTGAGCTCTCGTTAGGGGCGCCTCTGACGGATGTGTCAATGAAGACCACGAATGTCGCCATCACCTCTAAAGATGTGACGGAAGCGAGAAAAAGAAGAGAAAAGAGTGAGAATCTACTAAAGAATCTCAAGAGGAATCTCCTATTCTAGGGTTACATCGCTTCACATCCTCGTGAACCTTGGGTTTATTTATAAAAGGTGTTCATGCATATGAGATTCATTATTAGGGTTTATGAAACTATTTATCCAAGGTCCATTTCTTTTAGTATGCATCTTGATGTCATGAATGCAACATGTTTAAGCATGAATGTATGGCAATACTTGAGCACATAAATCAACAAATCACAACAATCTAGATTCATGCAAGTGGGCATAAGGGCATATTACAACTCTTACTTTTCTCATACTTATGTGACTTAAAAGCATCATATCTCTTTTTGTTCTTTTTCTCAAAAAACCACCCTCTTAAAACATATCCACCTATTTCCAATCGATACACCGCCGGCGATTTTTATCATAACCTCCTATCTCCTCGCCTCACCTAATCGCCAGGGAATGAGCTCAATCCTAACTAGTCGTCACTAGATTTAATATGGGGTAAAATGAGGGGGTAATATAAACATATTTCATTATTTGAAACGCTCTATCGGGCCTCGAAAGTGCACAGTAATTGTCCGCTGGTAAGGCTGCATCTGCACATACCCTCACAGATTTGCCTCCTCTCACCGTGAAAGGTGAGAAGTACGTCTCAATGCTTGTCACATAAAAATATCCTGGGGGTGCTCGGTCGAACCAGTGTCACCCAGGGTTTTCAACTCATATGGTACTTTAAAACATTTTTCAACTCTTTTAGGTTTGATAGAAATTCAGCAGCATAACGGCTGTTAAACTGAATTTCCTTCAAACCAAAATTCATGCCACAAGCTAATCACACAACTTAACATCTCAATAATCATTTCCTCACGTATCATCAATAAAACATTTTAGGGTTCATGCATCATCAAGCATATTCTTCTAATACATCATTCTCACATAGATAAACATCATAACATATATTTCAAACTCATCATTCTTACATAGATTATAGCATATATTCCAAACTCATCATAGCATATATTTTAAACACATCATACTCACATAGATAAAGCTCATGTATCATATATCATACTTGCATAAAATTAAGCATCATAAAAACTCAAGACTTCTTAATATCTTATGCATCGACCCTTAAGGTCCTTAACTCACAATCTAAGTTATAAATCATCAAAACCTAGTCTCTTGGGAACCTATGAGGTTATAACTAAGTATTTCTCACCTCACACTATGGTCAAGAACATCTCTAGACCTCAAGGATGCAGAATTTAAAATCCCAACTTTACGGGTACCTAGGAGTCACAACAATGACTCTTTCTAAGTCCAGCTTTGTTCCTAAAGCATCAAGATTAAGCCCTAAACCAATTATGAGTCATTCCTACACATTTAAACTAATTTAGAATCATGATTATCATTTCTAAACCTTGCTGGACAGAATCCAGAAAATTCCATCATTAAGGGATCTAAAACTCTCAAATTAATTCTTTTCTAGTTCCTAACTTATCCTATCTTTCACATATGAGTCTTAACATTATTTTTACTCAAACATAAGCATCTTATCATTATTAACACAGCTCATACAGTGGCCAAACATAGCAAGGCAGAACCGAAACAAACATCTCCATAAAAGACATGAAACACAATTTCTAAAGCACATACAATACTAGTTTCTATTGGAACCTTTTTCAACTTTCAAAACTCATTTATGGACACTTTTATCACCTAAAATCATAAAAATACTTAAGAGGGTAATAGCTAAATCATTTTTATCTCAAGAGGTCCTAAATTCATAAAACTTAGTTCTACATATTTCTTATACTTACATAAGCTTAGAAAAATTATAAAACATAGTTTTCAATACTTGGAAACACCAAAAGCCTCTTAGGGCCGAAATAGGGACCAAAAGCAATAAATATTTTAAGACCTTTGTTGAGACAACAATGGGCAAGTCTTTGAGCTCTAGGTTCATTAAAGTGATGACATAAAAATAAACATGCTCATGCACTTGTTTTAGTTTTTGCTAGAAAGTAAAGTGAGAGCATAAAATAAATATGTGATGCATTATATAATTATCTTTGATATTTAGGTGAGAACTTGAAACATAAACATGATAATGCATAGCTTGAAATATAAACATGATAATGCAAGCTCCTTTATTACCTTGGTACTTAGTGATGACAAAGAAAGTAAACATGATGTGCAAAGCATAAAATAAATATGGTATGCATTATATTATTATCTTTGATATTTAGGTGAGAACTTGAAATATAAACATGATAATGCAAGTTCCTTTATTACCTTGGTACTTAGTGATAGCAAAGAAAGTAAACATGATGTGCAAAGCATAAAATAAACATGATGCAAGGTTCATTTTAAGGTGATCTAAAGCTCATCCAAGACTTTAACAACATAATAACCCAACACATATCTCATTACAAAGAGAGCTTTAGAGTTCTTGAACCAAGTTCTCAAAGGAATTATGAGGTTCTTGAACATCATCATCAAGCTCAAAGAAAGCAAAACTTTTTGAACAAATAAAACATCAAAGATCAAAAAGGAAAATGGTAACCGAAATGTTAAAGAAAGGAACAAAGAAACCGAAATCATAATAGCAAGAAAAGTAAAGGTATTCTTGAGTAAAAATCATTTTTGAGTTAGAAAATAAAGTTGGAACTCAAAGAAAATAAAACCTCAAGCTCTAGAGTTTCCTTTGAGATGAACACATAGTCATTATCTAGGAGTCCTCATCATTGAGCTATCATGTACTCATCAAAGCCAAGAGGCCGAAAATACAAGAAAGGGAAACCAAAGAAAGTTTCAAAAAGAAAACCCAAGAGAAAGCTAGAAAGAACTCATTTTCAAGAAGACAAAGTTTAGAAAACACTCCTACCTAGAGTGAAGACAAAAAGCTTGGACTTGAAGATGAAAATGATACGAGCAACACCTCCTAGGATGGTGATGATGATTCGGCCTTGATGAAAGAAAAAGGAAGGAAATGTGTTCTTGGTGAGCTTGTGTTTGAGAATGGAAGTTTAGGTGTTTGTATGATGATCCAAGGTGGTGGGGTGGTGTTTCAAGGTTGTGTGATGATGTTTCAAAAGGAAAAAGAAGAAGATGAAGAAGAAGAATGCTCTTGAGATTTGAGAGAAAAAGGAAGAACTTAGAGAAAAACTAAAAAACTAAACTTAGCAAATGAACAAAGTGTAGCAAAGGTTCATCTAGGCATGGTATTTATAGAGAAGAATAAGAGTGAATGAGTGGAGGAGAATGAATCCTCATGGAACATGAGGTGAGGCATGTGTGGAGGAGAATGAATCCTCATGGAACATGAGGTGAGAGAATTGCACTTTGATGACATGGCTTCAACCATAGTCTTTGGAGTGTGAAATAAAATTAAATTGTGATAAAATGGATGATGAATTTGGTGCAGGTCTGATGCAGCAAGGGAGGAGGGAGTTTTGGTCATGTAATAGTGTGTTAGTGATGTGTTTAGGGTGTATTAGCTTAGGTGTAAGGTTAGGAGTCATTAAGCATAAGTTTAGGTGACTAAGAATGTGATTAGGAACCTTTATGACATGATTAAGGAGTACTCATACATATTTAGGAGATTTTAAATTCATTTTATGAATAAAACAATGTAGACAAAATTCCATAATTTAAGGAATTGGAGAGAAAACACTATTCAAGATTCCATGACTAGAAATCTTGAATTTAAAATAAGATTTTAAGTTGTAATTAAGCACTTTTAGGTTCTAATCAACTTTAATAAATTATTTTGACTCAAGATTAATTATGGAAATTAATTAATCTTCGATTAGAGCCTAATATTGCTTAGGTTTGCTTAATCACGCGATTAAGCGTAAAAACACGAAACTAGGGGTAAAATCGTAATTTTGCACTAATTTTGCCCGGGACCTCCATAATTAAAACTGAGGTCGTAGAATACATAAAAATGCCTTTTAAAACCATCTAGAGAAGTTTCGGGTTCATCCGACACTTGCAAATAGGTAAAACACCGCAGGGGCGTCTTGGTCATTTTGATTCGAAAACTCGAAAAACGAGATTTTCGATTCCGGAAAGGTACACAGGTCATCTAATCCCCTTCCAATATTGAGTTTGCCCTTCGAGTACTGCCAAATCGGCTTTCCTCGAATTATGGGCCGAAAATGACCTCAGGGGCATTTCGGTCATTTTCACTCTAGCAGAAAATCGGGGCGTTACATTACTCCCCTCCTTAAAAGAATTTCGTCCTCGAAATTCGTTACCTTAGAAAAGCTCTGGATACTTCGTCTTCATTTCTGACTCCAGCTCCCATGTATACTCTTCTGTCTTGTCTCGTCCCCACGCCACTTTCACCAAAGGAACAGACTTGTTCCTTAACTGCTTGACCCCGTGATCCACGATCCTCGTAGGAGGTACATTGAAAGTGAGGTCCTCTCTTAACTGTACATGCTCTGGTTCTAGGACATGACTAGGGTCGGACTCATATTTACGCAATTGAGAGACGTGAAAGACATAATGAAGATTTGACAGATTGGGTGGCAGGGCTATTTTGTAGGCTACATATCCGATTCTCTGAAGAATTTCAAAAGGGCCGAGAAATCGGGGACTCAACTTTTTGACTTTCATGGCTCTTCCTATTCCTGTAGTGGGAGTGATTCTTAGAAATACATGTTCTCCTTCTTGGAACTCCAAGGGCTTACGCCTTTTGTCCGCATAGCTCTTTTGCCGACTTTGAGCGGTTAGGATTCTATCCTTAACCCTTTTGATTTGTTCCGTCGTTCCCCTCACTATATCAGGTCCTAAGACACTTTGTTCTCCGGGTTCATACCAACACAAGGGTGATTGGCACTTTCTTCCATACAATGCTTCGTACGGTGCCATACCGATACTTGCGTGATAATTGTTGTTATACGCAAATTCGATTAATGGCATGTACTTATCCCAACTTCCTTTCTGGTCTAAGACACAGGCTCTCAGCATATCCTCCAGGGTTTGGATGGTTCTTTCCGATTGGCCATCCGTCTGAGGGTGGTAAGTGTAACATTCCCAAATTTATAACTAAGAATCTTAATTATCGATAGCAAAACCAAGAGAATCTGGACAAATGTTATGAAACACAACAAATAGACTACTTAAGTATGTCTAGAGAAAAATGCAAAGAATTACGAAAATGCCATCACTTAGTGGAAATTACGAAAATGCCCTTGCTATGTAAAGGAAATTACCAAACTACCCTTGCCTTATTAAATGACAAAGATACCCTTACTCTATGAATGGAATTACAAGAATATCCACTAACATCTTTGCACAAAACATGGAAACATGTTTGCATAAAACATGGAAACATGTTTGCATAAAACATGGAGCATTTTCATTCAACATGTTTGCACAAAACATGGAAACGTGTTTGCACAAAACATGGAAACATGTTTGCACAAAACAAGGAGTATTTTCATCCCAAAATTGAGCCAACATGTTTCCATAAATCATGCTCCAAGTGCTTTCCATCTTCTGTTTTTTTCTCTAATCTTTCCACTATAAATACTCCTCAAACTCTCTTCAATTCAAAAACTCCCTAAGTGTTCTTTCTTTCTTATTCTATCATTCTTCTTATGTTCTTCAAAAACTTCTCTTGATCCTCTAAACTTCATCCAAACACTTCAATCCTAAGTCCAAACTTTCACTAGCCCTCACAAGAGTTACAATCTTTAACTCTAGTGAGAAATATTTTCTTAAGCATTCAAGTTCTAGAGCCAAGATTCAAGGAGGGTCATCCACTCCAAAGACTCTTGTTCGAAGCTTAAGGAAGAAGAGAAGGACCCTTTTTAGACCCTACACAAGAGGTAGGAGCTTCATCTTTAATTGTTCAAGCATTGTTGGCTTCTAACCTTGATAGAATGCCTCAAGTTTGAGTTATTGTCAAAAGTTTTAAATGATTATTTGAAAAATATATTTTTAGAAATATGACATGTTCTATTTTGTTATGAGTACCTTTATGATGTTATCAAACTCAAATATAACTTGAAAAGATTGTATGTGAAACCTGATTTAATAAAGGTAACTTAAGACATGAAAATGGTAGGTGCTGGAAATTCTAGTTGTTTCTGGCAGCAGGTACTTCAAAAGCTACTGTTCATAAAATATTAAGTATCTCGAAATTAAAATAATTTTACTATAAACTAGACTCATTATAGAACACTCTCCAAAAAGAATCACCTAAAACGGAGTTCTCTAGCTCAAGATATAAATTTTTAAAGTAGAGCCTAAGACTGAAACTTTAAATCTGACCTTGTAGTAGTAAAATAGATGTAACTCACTCTAGGAAAATGCAAATGGACTGATTTCAACTTTGTTGGAGAGCTAACACATATAGAAATACACCCATGTATGTTATGTATAAAGCTTTGTACCACGTAAATACAGAATGAGAAATAAATTTCGGGATAGTGTACTGTGAAAGTGCAGTTTGGAAAGGTTCTGGCTAAGGAAAGACTTGGTATTTAAGCATGTCCATTGTGACCCACCTATCTTTCCTGGGAACCCTCCTATGCATGGTTTACAATGGATTTACACTATTCCAAAGATGTAAATGCTAAAATTTGATGAGTTAGGAATTTGGAACTACCTTTACTAAGCTGAGATATCAAGTATACAGAGAATTATAAACTTTCTTCTAAAAGATGTCAAAACTATAAATAAAAGAATCAAGTCTTGTAAAAAGAGAATTTTAAGAATTTAAGTAGAATAATAATCTTCAAGAGTTATATGAAAACCATAATAAGAATATATAAAGAACCTATAATAATATTTTGAAATGCATTAATGTATTAATGGAATTCTAAGAGTACAAAGAACACTAAGAGAAAAAGATAATACTAAGACATCCATTACCTCTTAGGAACACTAGGAACTCAACTTGATAACTTTGGTTGCTTAAAATGAATCATTTATGAAAATGTTTACTATGAGATTTACATGATATTATCCATGTTTCATGAAGTGAATTATAGTAAAGTGAATGTATGGTGATGAGTTATGAAATGATGAAGATGAATGATTGATTGCCCATGATTTATTGTGATTACATGATGATATGCATACATTCATTTTCAAAGGAAATAATAAAAGTAAAGTTTGAAAAAGTAGCAATGAAAGTCTGGAAAAGTGGACTTGAGCTAAACTCACGGCTTAACCCCTAAACCGTTGAGATCACTAAGAACGGAATGAAAACCAAAAAGGTTATGGCGACGGCCATGGTATGAGCTCATTACCCTTTTAGGGTGGTCTAAGGCATTGATGCATTCATCCCGTGAGTAATTAAGAAATATGTTGATGAAATAAATGAAAGATGATGATCACTAACAAGTGAATGTTGAGGATGAGTAATCATGAAATGCATGCAGGTCCTAAATGATTACTGCTTATTAGTGGTTTTACATGATATGCTTATATGTATGCTTGATGAAATACTGAATGAATATTTCTGCTAATATTCAAGATTAGTTTAAAAGTAATCTGCACTTCGCTAATCACGCTTGTGAAAGTTTGATAATTGAATCCTTACTGCTCACCTTTTTATAATAAACCCGAGGTGACCGGGACGACAACGATGACACTTTTAGTACAAGTAGGAACTCCTACTGAGAAATCATGTATTTCTCACTCCTATGTTTATTTTCCGTTGTCGTTACCAGAGACAGACGTGTCCACCTAAAGCAACGAGGTCGTAGCTGAGGAAGGAGGTAGCACGTGAAGATTTCAAACCGTTCAAGTAGGAGCATTCCGAGCTTTAGTTACATTATAGCTTGTGAGAAACAATTAGAAATAGTAGAACTTATATTGTTATTTGTAATAACTTATCAGTATGATATATGCCCTGTTATGACTTATGTATTAAGTGATTATATTCCAGTTTATGTGATAATAGTTCTACACTTAGTCTCTTATTCCGCTTATTTAATTAAGTGCGCAATGTAACTTGATTATTATCTATAAAAGCGCTATGTATTTCACTTCTCGTTACAGGCTTAAGTTTTAAAAAATTAATTTATTTAAAGAAAAAAAAAACTTCCACTATTTTTCTAAGTTAATTTCAAAAGAAAATAAATACAAGGCAAAAGTGACAACTAATAGAATCTAAATGTGAACTTAAGCACAGTGGGGTTCTATTAGGGTGTTACATTATGGTATCAGAGCAGTTCATCCTATTAAAGCCTGAGGAATGGACTGACTATGCTTCTGTCTATGATATCATGTTATTAATCTTATCTGTATGATGGGATATAGGATTTAGAAATGCATGATCGTCTTGTGATACTGCCATAGTTGCTACCATGCTTAGCTATAGTATTGAGCCTGATCAACTCGATGGATTGTTGTTTGGTGTGTCTAGGAACTAATGGCGAGCAAGCAGACGACGCATGGGGCACGCGGTGGAGGTAATCGTGATGAACTGGCAAATGCACTCCAGGAGATGGCTAGGGCTATGCAAGCACAAGCAACAGTGATGATGGAGCAGATGAATAGGATGTCAGAGGAATCAGTTGGGAACCTAGAACATGGAAAATTCTCGTAAATTCAAGAGGGCTGGACCTCCGTAATTCAAAGGGACAACTAACCCGAAATAGCCGACATATGGATTCAAGAGATGGAGAAGGTTTTCTCGGTGGTAGAATGCTCGATGAACAAAAGGTGGCATTCTCTACTTATATCTGAAAGGGAGGCAGCAGATGGTGGAAGGGTGCAATGGGCTTGCTTGAAAGTGCTGACATACAGATTACGTGGGAGGTTTTCTATGCTACATTCATAAGAAATATTTTCCAAATCCAGTTAAGAAGGCAAAGGAAGTAGAATTTACATGGTCGACACAGGAAATCGAAGTGTGGCTGAGTACACAACTAAGTTTGAAGAACTGATCAAACACTCAACTAGATACCAAAGTAATCCCAACGAGGCTTGGAAATGCATGAAATATGAGAGTGGTTTGAGGCCGACATTTTGGCATCTGTGGCTCCACGGAGGTCACCGACTATGCATCTTTAGTCAAAGAAAAGCCAAGTGGTCGAGAGTTGCAATCGCCAGCTGGTTGCCCACCGAGTTGAAGAGAATAGGAAGAGGTCTGCTCAACAAGATCACCGAGGGTTCCCACCCCCTCACAAGAAACCCTTCCAAGGAGGTGGATTTAAAGGGAAACAACCCCAACACCCTATGATGAATCAACCTAAGACACAAGCTGTTAATCGACCTAGGATGGCTGCTGTCCCCGAACCTATGAGTAGACCCCCTTGTGCCACTTGTGGAAAGATACATGGAGGGGAATGCAGATTTGGTAAGAATGTTTGTTATCGGTGTGGACAAAGGTGACACTATTCTAGAGAGTGCCTAAAGTTCAATCAGTCCTCTACACTCAAGCCTAAGGCACAGGGACGCGTGTTTGCTATCACTGCTGAGATGCCCTCAGAATCCGATGATCTGATTCAAGGTAAGTGTATAATTAATGGAAAATCCTTAATTGTATTGTTTGATTCTGGCGCAACATATTCATTCATTTCATATGATTGTGCTAATAAGTTGAGGTTGTATATATCTGACTTAAAAATCATCTTAGTTGTCTCTACACCCACTATAAATACTGTTAGAACTGATCAAGCCTGCCTAAATTGTGAATTTGAGGTAGCTGATAGGATTTTTCATCATGATTTAGTTTGTCTACCCTTGTCTAGTTTTGATGTAATCTTGGGCATGGATTGGCTTCCCAACCGTGTGTTACTACATTGTGCAAATAAGTCACTAGTATTTCTTCCCAAACCATCTTTACCCAATCCCTCTAAACTTGATAGAAAGGTACGACTATACCTAAACTCCATTATCATGGGGGATAGTAGGAATGAAGAGCGAGGATATGTTTTCCTGATGACAAGTGAGAGGGAAGTGGAGCAAGCTCTAGAAAAGATACTTGTAGTAAAGGAATTCTCAGATGTTTTTCCTGATGACATACCTGAATTTCCTCCAAAAAGGGAGATTGAGTTTTCTATAGATTTGGTACCGGGAACGGGACCCATATCTATAGCTCCTTATAGGATGCCACTGGCCGAGTTAACAGAATTGAAGAAGCAATTAGAGGAGCTACTAGAGAAGAAATTCATTAGGCCTAGTGCTTCACCATGGGGAGCTCCGGTGCTATTTGTCAAGAAGAAGGATGGGAGCTTGCGGTTATGTGTGGATTATAGGCAGCTAAACCAAGTGACCATAAAGAATAAATACCCTTTGCCTAGAATAGATGACCTCATGGACCAATTAAGAGGAGCCCAAGTGTTTTCCAAGATAGATCTGCGATCAGGATACCACCAGATTCGAGTGAAGGAGGAGGACATACCAAAGACAGCCTTTAGGACTAGATATGGACATTATGAGTTTAATGTGATGTCATTTGGGTTAACCAATGCACCGGCAGTGTTTATGGACTACATGAATAGGATATTTAGACCATACTTGGACAAGTTTGTAATAGTGTTCATCGATGACATTCTAGTTTACTCTAGAACTGAAGAAGAGCACGAAGAACACTTACGAGTGGTGTTGGAGGTGTTGAGAAACAACAAACTTTATGCAAAGTTGTCCAAGTGTGAATTTTGGACGAAGGAAGTTAAGTTCTTAGGTCATGTAGTGTCACATGGGGGAATAGCAGTAGACCCAAGTAAGATAGAAGCGGTGCAACAATGGGAAACCCCTACCACTGTGAAGGAGATTAGGAGTTTTCTAGGGTTAGCCGGTTATTACCGAAGGTTCATTAAAGGTTTTTCCCAAATTGCCTTACCCCTCACCAAGCTAACCAGGAAGAATTCAGCTTTTATATGGAGCCCAGAATGTGAAGAGAGTTTCCAAGAACTAAAAAAGAAGTTGACCACTACCCCTGTCCTAATCCTACTGACCCAAAAGAAAAATTTGAGGTGTATTGTGATGCCTCGGGAAGAGGACTAGGATGTGTTTTGATGCAAAATAGGAATGTAGTAGCCTATGCCTCTAGACAGCTCAAACCCCATGAAGTAAATTACCCAACCCATGACTTAGAGCTAGCAGCTATTGTCTTTGCCTTAAAAATCTGGAGACATCATCTTTATGGTGTAAAGTTTGAAGTCTTTTCTGACCACAAAAGTCTGAAATACCTCTTCAACCAAAAGGAACTCAATATGAGACAAAGGCGTTGGATGGAGTTTCTCAAGGACTATGACTTTGGGTTGAACTACCACCCAGGAAAGGCAAATGTGGTAGCAGACGCTTTGAGTCGTAAGTCCTTGCATGCCGCTTGGCTCATGGTGAAAGAAAATGAGCTGATACAAGATTTTAGGAACCTCAACTTAGGATATAGGGGGACTTCAGAACAAATTTGGTTAAGCCAGCTAAGTGTAACCAGTAGCTTTAAGGATCAAATAATTCAAGCCCAAAGGGAAGATGAGGATTTCCTTAGAACCTTAACCCTTGTCGAAGTAGGAAAGTTGAAAGAGTTTGTCCAGGATAAGGAAGGAGTGTGGAGATACCAAGGGAGAATCTGTGTACCTGCAAAAGAAGGATTGAGAGCTAGCATTTTGGAAGAAGCCCACAAGAGTCAATTTAGTGTACACCCCGGTATAACCAAGATGTACCATGACCTAAAAAAGATGTTCTGGTGGCCAAAGATGAAAGCAGATATAGCAAATATAGTGCAAAAATGTTTGGTATGCCAAAAAGTGAAGATAGAGCATCAAAAACCCTCCGGAGTGCTGCAACCTCTCGAAATCCCCGTATGGAAGTGGGAAGGAATATCCATGGATTTTGTGATGGGATTGCCAAGAACGCCTATCGGACATGACTCCATATGGGTAATTGTGGATAGATTGACCAAATCTGCTCACTTTTTACCCATTCGAGCAAATTACCCTTTGGAAAAGTTAGCTCAGCTATACATCCAAGAGATAATAAGGCTCCATGGAGTACCCAAAACCATTGTCTCAGATAGGGATCCAAGGTTCACCTCAAGATTTTGGGGAGCTTTACAAAAGGCATTTGGTTCAAAGTTGTGTCTAAGCACTGCCTATCACCCTCAGACTGATGGATAATCAGAAAGAACAATTCAAACCCTTGAGGATATGCTAAGAGCATGTGTCTTAGACCAGCCAAAAAGTTGGGACAAACAGCTTCCATTGATTGAGTTTGCATATAATAATAGTTACCACACTAGCATTGGGATAGCACCTTATGAGGCTTTGTATGGTAGAAAGTGTCAATCACCACTTTGTTGGTGTGACCCGGGAGAGCAAAGTATTTTGGGCCCTGATTTGGTAGAAGAGACAACCAAACAAATAAGGAAAATTAGGGAAAGAATCCTCACTGCTCAGAGTAGGCAGAAGAGCTATGCTGACAAGAGAAGGAAACCTCTCGAATTTCAAGAAGGAGAACACATATTCTTGCGAATTACTCCTACCACAGGTATAGGTCGTGCAATGAAAGTCAAAAAGCTAAGCCCTAGATTCTTAGGACCCTTCCAAATCCTCAAAAAGATAGGTCCCTCCGCCTACCAAATTGCATTACCTCCAAATTTGTCTAACCTACACAATGTTTTTCATGTGTCCCAATTGAGAAAGTATCAGTCAGACCCCAGTCATGTGTTTGAGCCAGAAACTATACAATTAAAAGATGACTTAACTTTTGAATTACCACCGATGAGGATCGTGGATCATGGCATCAAGCAGCTGAGAAACAAATCTGTATCTCTGGTCCGAGTAGCCTGGGACAAGATGGAATGGAAGAGCACACATGGGAGCTCGAGGAAGATATGCGAAAAGAATTTCCGAACCTATTCACAGGTATCAAATTTTGAGGGCAAAATTTTTAATAAGGAGGGGAGAAATGTAACATCCCCAAATTTATAACTAAGAATCTTAATTATCGATAGCAAAACCAAGAGAATCTGGACAAATGTTATGAAACACAACAAATAGACTACTTAAGTATGTCTAGAGAAAAATGCAAAGAATTACGAAAATGCCATCACTTAGTGGAAATTATGAAAATGCCCTTGCTATGTAAAGGAAATTACCAAACTACCCTTGCCTTATTAAATGACAAAGATACCCTTACTCTATGAATGGAATTACAAGAATATCCACTAACATGTTTGCATAAAACATGGAAACATGTTTGCACAAAACATGGAAACATGTTTGCATAAAACATGGAAACGTGTTTGCACAAAACATGTTTGCACAAAACATGGAAACGTGTTTGCACAAAACAAGGAGCATTTTCATCCCAAAATTCAGCCAAAATGTTTCCATAAATCATGCTCCAAGTGCTTTCCATCTTCTATTTTTTTCTCTAATCTTTCCACTATAAATACTCCTTAAACTCTCTTCAATTCAGAAACTCCCTAAGTGTTCTTTCTTTCTTATTCTATCATTCTTCTTATGTTCTTCAAAAACTTCTCTTGATCCTCTAAACTTCATCTAAACACTTCAATCCTAAGTCCAAACTTTCACTAGCCCTCACAAGAGTTACAATCTTTAACTCTAGTGAGAAATATTTTCTTAAGCATTCAAGTTCTAGAGCCAAGATTCAAGGAGGGTCATCCACTCCAAAGACTCTTGTTCAAAGCTTAAGGAAGAAGAGAAGGACCCTTTTTAGACCCTACACAAGAGGTAGGAGCTTCATCTTTAATTGTTCAAGCATTGTTGGCTTCTAACCTTGATAGAATGCCTCAAGTTTGAGTTATTGTCAAAAGTTTTAAATGATTATTTGAAAAATATATTTTTAGAAATATGACATGTTCTATTTTGTTATGAGTACCTTTATGATGTTATCAAACTCAAATATAACTTGAAAAGATTGTATGTGAAACCTGATTTAATAAAGGTAACTTAAGACATGAAAATGGTAGGTGCTGGAAATTCTAGTTGTTTCTGGCAGCAGGTACTTCAAAAGCTACTGTTCATAAAATATTAAGTATCTCGAAATTAAAATAATTTTACTATAAACTAGACTCATTATAGAACACTCTCCAAAAAGAATCACCTAAAACGGAGTTTTCTAGCTCAAGATATAAATTTTTAAAGTAGAGCCTAAGACTGAAACTTTAAATCTGACCTTGTAGTAGTAAAATAGATGTAACTCACTCTAGAAAAATGCAAATGGACTGATTTCAACTTTGTTGGAGAGCTAACACATATAGAAATACACCCATGTATGTTATGTATAAAGCTTTGTACCACGTAAATACAGAATGAGAAATAAATTTCGGGATAGTGTACTGTGAAAGTGCAGTTTGGAAAGGTTCGCTAAGGAAAGACTTGGTATTTAAGCATGTCCATTGTGACCCACCTCTCTTTCCTGGGAACCCTCCTATGCATGGTTTACAATGGATTTACACTATTCCAAAGATGTAAATGCTAAAATTTGATGAGTTAGGAATTTCGAACTACCTTTACTAAGCTGAGATATCAAGTATACAGAGAATTATAAACTTTCTTCTAAAAGATGTCAAAACTATAAATAAAAGAATCAAGTCTTGTAAAAAGAGAATTTTAAGAATTTAAGTAGAATAATAATCTTCAAGAGTTATATGAAAACCATAATAAGAATATATAAAGAACCTATAATAATATTTTGAAATGCATTAATGTATTAATGGAATTCTAAGAGTACAAAGAACACTAAGAGAAAAAGATAATACTAAGACATCCATTACCTCTTAGGAACACTAGGAACTCAACTTGATAACTTTGGTTGCTTAAAATGAATCATTTATGAAAATGTTTACTATGAGATTTACATGATATTATCCATGTTTCATGAAGTGAATTATAGTAAAGTGAATGTATGGTGATGAGTTATGAAATGATGAAGATGAATGATTGATTGCCCATGATTTATTGTGATTACATGATGATATGCATACATTCATTTTCAAAGGAAATAATAAAAGTAAAGTTTGAAAAAGTAGCAATGAAAGTCTGGAAAAGTGGACTTGAGCTAAACTCACGGCTTAACCCCCTAAACCGTTGAGATCACTAAGAACGGAATGAAAACCAAAAAGGTTATGGCGACGGCCATGGTATGAGCTCATTACCCTTTTAGGGTGGTCTAAGGCATTGATGCATTCATCCCGTGAGTAATTAAGAAATATGTTGATGAAATAAATGAAAGATGATGATCACTAACAAGTGAATGTTGAGGATGAGTAATCATGAAATGCATGCAGCTCCTAAATGATTACTGCTTATTAGTGGTTTTACATGATATGCTTATATGTATGCTTGATGAAATACTGAATGAATATTTCTGCTAATATTCAAGATTAGTTTAAAAGTAACTGCACTTCGGCTAATCACGTTTGTGAAAGTTTGATAATTGAATCCTTACCTGTTCACCTTTTTATAATAAACCCGAAGTGACTGGGACGACAACGATGACACTTTTAGTACAAGTAGGAACTCCTACTGAGAAATCATGTATTTCTCACTCCTATGTTTATTTTCCGTTGTCGTTACCAGAGACAGACGTGTCCACCTAAAGCAACGAGGCCGTAGCTGAGGAAGGAGGTAGCACGTGAAGATTTCAAACCGTTCAAGTAGGAGCATTCCGAGCTTTAGTTACATTATAGCTTGTGAGAAACAATTAGAAATAGTAGAACTTATATTGTTATTTGTAATAACTTATCAGTATGATATATGCCCTGTTATGACTTATGTATTAAGTGATTATATTCCAGTTTATGTGATAATAGTTCTACACTTAGTCTCTTATTCCGCTTATTTAATTAAGTGCGCAATGTAACTTGATTATTATCTATAAAAGCGCTATGTATTTCACTTCTCGTTACAGGCTTAAGTTTTAAAAAATTAATTTATTTAAAGAAAAAAAAAACTTCCACTATTTTTCTAAGTTAATTTCAAAAGAAAATAAATACAAGGCAAAAGTGACAACTAATAGAATCTAAATGTGAACTTAAGCACAGTGGGGTTCTATTAGGGTGTTACAGTAAGCAGTGCTCAAGCACAGCTTTGAACCAAATGCCTTTTGAAAGGCTCCCCAAAAACGTGACGTAAACCGCGGATCTCTATCCGAGATTATCATCGACGGCACTCCATGCAACCTTACTTTCTCTTGGATGTAAAGCTGAGCCAATTTATCCAATGAGTACGTGACTCGAATAGGTAGAAAGTGAGCCGACTTGGTCAGTCGATCCACTATCACCCATACAGCATCATGGCCAGCTTGGGTCTTTGGCAATCCTGTCACGAAGTCCATCGATATACTCTCCCACTTCCACTCAGGGATTGACAGGGGTTGCAACATGCCAGAAGGTTTTTGGTGTTCGATCTTAACCTTTTGGCAGACCAAACACTTACTTACCCAGGCGACCACATCCTTCTTTAGTCCGGGCCACCAAAACATCCTCTTTAAGTCCTGATACATCTTGGTAGCACCAGGATGAATGGCAAAGTGACTCTTATGAGCCTCCTCCAAGATTTTCTCTGAGGTCGCCATCTTGGGGCACGCAGATTCGCCTCAAACCTCCACAACCAACAGTGGCCTTGCTCAAAACCCTTCAATTTACCGGCCTTAATCGCCTCTATTGTCTCCATAAAGTCCTCATTTTCTCTTTGGGCAAGCATGATCCTTTGCTTAAACTCCACTGGTCACCGTGAGATGACTCATCACGATGCCATTCTCACCACATACATCCCTGCATTCATATTCCTAAACTGTTCTATTAACCCAACTTCATTAACCATCATACTTGACAAACATAACGATTTTCGACTTAAGGCGTCGGCGACTACATTAGCCTTGCCGGGGTGGTAACTTAAGCCGAAATCATAGTCCTTGAGGAATTCCATCCATCTCCTCTGCCTCATGTTTAACTCCTTTTGATCAAAGAGATGCTTGAGACTCTTATGATCGGAGAACACTTCAAACCTTACACCATACAAATGGTGTCTCCACATCTTGAGGGCAAACACGATGGCTGCTAACTCTAGGTCATGGGTGGGGTAGGTTACCTCGTGGGGCTTGAGTTGTCTGGATGCATAGGCTACCACTTGCCTATTCTGCATCAACACACAACCTAAACCCTTGCCAGAAGCATCACAATATACCTCAAAGGGTACATTGGGGTCGGGTAAAACCAAAACCGAGGTTGAGGTGAGCTTTTCCTTAAGCTCTAGGAAACTCTTTTCACATTCGGTGTTCCACTCAAACGGGGTATTCTTCCTAGTGAGCTTGGTTAAGGGTAGGGCTAACTGGGAAAATCCTTTAATAAACCCACGGTAATAACCAGCTAAACCCAAAAAGCTTCTAATCTCAGTTACAGAGGTTGGTCTATCCCAATTCATCACAGCTTCTATCTTACTTGGGTCGACAGCTATGCCACCTTTTGACACAACATGTCCTAAGAACTTTACTTCCTCTAACCAAAATCCACACTTAGAAAGCTTTGCGTACAACTTCTTCACTTTTAGTACCTCTAAAACCAGCCTCAAATGACCCTCATGCTCCTCGTGGGTTTTCGAATAGATGAGAATATCATCTATGAACACAACCACGAATTGATCTAAATAGGGTCGAAAGATCCTATTCATGTAATCCATAAAAACTGTGGGAGCATTCGTCAAACCGAAAGACATCACATTGAACTCAAAGTGTCCATACCGAGTTCGAAAGGCGGTTTTAGGAATGTCCGAATCTCTAACCCTAATCTGATGGTAACCAGACCTCAAATCGATCTTAGAAAACACTACTGCTCCTTTCAACTGGTCCATAAGATCATCAATCCTAGGCAATGGGTACTTATTCTTTATGGTCACTTGGTTCAACTGCCTATAATCTATACACATCCTCATACTTCCATCCTTCTTCTTCACAAATAAGACCGGAGCGCCCCAAGGTGAAGCACTCGGCCTTATAAAACTTTTCTCCAACAGTTCCTCCAACTGGGTTTTTAGTTCTACTAGCTCCATGGGTGACATCCTATATAGGGCAATAGAGATTGGTCCTGTTCCAGGAACCAATTCTATGGAGAACTCAACTTCTCTTTCGGGAGGGAATTCGGGTATCTCATTCGGGAATACTTCGGGATAGTCTCTCACCACAGGTATCTCACCTAGGTTTTGCTCAAAGTCTACATCACAAGCGGCTAGGAGAACATATCCCATCGTTTTCTCCCCACTACAGAAGACCACTACAGAGTTTAGGTACAACCTAATGGGTCGAGTGATGTTTTCGGGAGGAGAAGGAAAAACTACGGTTTGGGTTCCACAGTCTAGTAACACACTGTTGGCGTGAAGCCAATCCATGCCTAAGATAATTCCTATGTCTTTCAAGGGTAAACAAATTAAATCTATGTTAAAGGACCTATTTCTACAACAAGATGACAGTTTAAACAACAATGACAAGTATTAATAGGACGATTGGTAGGAGTAGAAACAATAAGATCAAAAGGAAGTTTAGAGACTCTCATATTTAAGGACTCGACACTAGCAAGTGATATAAAAGAATGAGTAGCACCAGAGTCATATAGTACAGTTAAGGGTTTACCATTTACTTTGCACATACCTTGAATGAGATCGTTGGATTGCTGGGCGTCTTCCGCGTTGAGGGTGAAGACTCTTCCTTGGTGTTGTGGTCGGGGGTTCTGGTTCGGTGTCCCTCTGCTAGTGCAGTCCTTCGCATAGTGGCCAGGTTTGCCACACTTGAAACACGCTGCTCGACCGGCTAGGCATGGGCGGTTCCCGTGATTCTTCCCGCACTTGGGACAGACATCCATAGGTGCGGCTCCGGGGTAAGCAGCAAGGGTTCCTTGTGGCACCTTGTTCTTGGCCCCGCTGGACCCTCCTTGGTTAAACCGAGGACCGCCCGGCCCTCGTTGTTGGTTGTTGTTGAAGTTCCTCTGACCGTTATGTTGAAAAGATGGTCGTGCTTGAGGTCTAGTCTGCTGAGGGAATGGTGGTCGTTGTTATTGTTGATGTGTTGGTTGTTGCCTGAACTGGTTGCTCTGGTAGGGGTTGTAGTGGTTCCTTGACTGACGTGGCTTGAACCTTGGGGCTTGAGGTCCTAGCCCCTTAGCTCGTTCTGCCCTTGAAGCATTGATCTTCTTCAGGCCTTCTTCCATGATGCGACACTTGTTGACTAGGGTTGGAAAGTCCCTAATCTCCATGTGTGCTATTGCGTAATTCAACTCCGCAGTCAACCCCGCCTCGTACTTGACGCACTTCCATACTTCATCTGGATTCCCTTGAAACACTCGCGAGAACTTGATTAGCTCCTCGAACTTTGCCATGTACTGGGCGACAGAAGACCCACCCTGGGTCAGTTGCATGAATTCGATGTCCTTTGCATTCCTCACAGACTCCGGAAAATACTTCTCGTAGAAGTAGGTCTTGAATAGTTCCCAGTCAATGACGTTCCCAGCAGCTTCTAGCGATCTTGGTGCCGGTCCACCGTAACTTCGGCCGATTTCAAAGATGAAGGCAGCAAAAGTAACCTTTTGTTCCTCTGAGCAGGCAACCACGGAGTAGATCTTCTCCATATCCTTGATCCACTCGTCAGCCTTGTTGGGATCCAGGGCCCCTCTGAACACTGGTGGATTCGCCTTATGAACTCACCGAAGCGGGCTTGCTCGATTGCTTCAGCAGCAGGGGGAGCAGGAGCAGCAGGCGCTTGTTGATTCATCCTTTCGAACATACGTTCCATGGCTCGGGCCATGTCACGAACAGCAGCAGCAGTCGCATTGTCTTGATTATCTCCGGTCGTAGCCCTAGGCTGTCGTCGCGGTGGCATTGGTTCCTAAACACATCAAACAGCAAAACACTGAGTTGATCAGGCCCAACATTCCATGTGAAATGAGCTAGTTACCATGGCACACGCAGCAACTGCGGTCATGTATGCCTATCCTATAGCTTATCCCTAGCAAGCTTTAACACATGACATAACTATCGTATTATGCTCATAAAGCATAGTCAGTCCAATCCTCAGGCTCCATGAGAATCGAACTGCTCTGATACCATAATGTAACACCCTAATTTTTAACCCAACTTTCTAGAACACATTAGGTTAAACATTAGGCTATTACTTCATAGTCTCATCCTTTTCTTAAAATACAAAAGGAAAATTACGAGTAAATTTTTTTTTTTTTTTTAAAACACACAACAAAGTGAGAGCCACGTTCTTAGTCTAATCGAATAATAGGAATATAAAGCATGCTTAACACTCATAGAGAAACACAGAAATGGAAACATATAACAGCTGAGCATAAATCATCACAACAAGAGAAACGTTTCATTAATAACATAACTTAGAATACATAAGTAGTCATACCCTCATTGGGACGGGCAGAGCTTGTAATACAGCAGAAAGGAAGTACAATAGAAACAGAGAAACGTAAAGTAACATAAAGTAAACCATCACTACCCGAGTGCACCTATAGTGAATAACCTCAAAACAAAAGCAGTGTTTATCCGGTCTACATGTGAGTGTGTGCACTAAGCCTCCCTAAAACATCTCGCTACTAGAACCCGGGAAATGGAGTGTAATCGATCCAAGAACGCAAGGCGGCAGGGAGTGGGCATACGTGTAGACTGAGCGTGAGCTCCTCGTTAGGGGCGCCTCTCGGACGGATGTGTCAATGAAGACCACGAATGTCGCCATCAGTCTCTAAAGATGTGACGGAAGCGAGAAAAAGAAGAGAAAAGAGTGAGAATCTTACTAAAGAATCTCAGTAGGAATCTCCTATTCTAGGGTTACATCGTTCACATCCTCAGGAACCTTGGGTTTATTTATAAAAGGTGTTCATGCATATGAGATTCATTATTAGGGTTTATGAAACTATTTATCCAAGGTCCATTTCTTTTAGTATGCATCTTGATGTCATGAATGCAACATGTTTAAGCATGAATGTATGGCAATACTTGAGCACATAAATCAACAAATCACAACAATCTAGATTCATGCAAGTGGCATAAGGGCATATTGCAACTCTTACTTTTCTCATACTTATGTGACTTAAAAGCATCATATCTCTTTTGTTCTTTTTCTCAAAAACCACCATCTTAAAACATATCCACCTATTTCCAACCGATACACCACCCCGGCGATTTTTATCATAACCTCCTATCTCTGTCTCACCTAATCGCCTAGGAATGAGCTCAATCCTAACTAGTCGTCACTAGATTTAATATGGGGTAAAATGAGGGGGTAACATAAACATATTTCATTCTTTGAAACGTTCTCACTGGCCTCGAGTGCACAAATAATTGTCCGCTTTGGTAAGGTGCATCTGCACATACCCTCACGGATTTGCCTCCTCCTCACCGTAGCAGGAGAAGTACGTCTCAATGCTTGTCACATAAAAATATCCTGGGGGTGCTCGGCCGAACCAGTGTCACCCAGGGTTTTCAACTCATATGGTACTTTAAAACATTTTTCAACTCTTTTCGGTTTGATAGAAATTCGGCAGCATAACGGCTGTTAAACTGAATTTCCTTCAAACCAAAATTCATGCCACAAGCTAATCACACAACTTAACATCTCAATAATCATTTCCTCACGTATCATCAATAAAACATTTTAGGGTTCATGCATCATCAAGCATATTCTTCTAATACATCATTCTCACATAGATAAACATCATAACATATATTTCAAACTCATCATTCTTACATAGATTATAGCATATATTCCAAACTCATCATAGCATATATTTTAAACACATCATACTCACATAGATAAAGCTCATGTATCATATATCATACTTGCATAAAATTAAGCATCATAAAAACTCAAGACTTCTTAATATCTTATGCATCGACCCTTAAGGTCCTTAACTCACAATCTAAGTTATAAATCATCAAAACCTAGTCTCTTGGGAACCTATGAGGTTATAACTAAGTATTTCTCACCTCACACTATGGTCAAGAACATCTCTAGACCTCAAGGATGCAGAATTTAAAATCCCAACTTTACGGGTACCTAGGAGTCACAACAATGACTCTTTCTAAGTCCACTTAGTTCCTAAAGCATCAAGATTAAGCCCTAAACCAATTATGAGTCATTCCTACACATTTAAACTAATTTAGAATCATGATTATCATTTCTAAACCTTGCTGGACAGAATCCAGAAAATTCCATCATTAAGGGATCTAAAACTCTCAAATTAATTCTTTTCTAGTTCCTAACTTATCCTATCTTTCACATATGAGTCTTAACATTATTTTTACTCAAACATAAGCATCTTATCATTATTAACACAGCTCATACAGTTGCCAAACATAGCAAGGCAGAACCGAAACAAACATCTCCATAAAAGACATGAAACACAATTTCTAAAGCACATACAATACTAGTTTCTCTTGGAACCTTTTTCAACTTTCAAAACTCATTTATGGACACTTTTATCACCTAAAATCATAAAAATACTTAAGAGGGTAATAGCTAAATCATTTTTATCTCAAGAGGTCCTAAATTCATAAAACTTAGTTCTACATATTTCTTATACTTACATAAGCTTAGAAAAATTATAAAACATAGTTTTCAATACTTGGAAACACCAAAAGCCTCTTAGGGCCGAAATAGGGACCAAAAGCAATAAATATTTTTAGACCTTTGTTGAGACAACAATGGGCAAGTCTTTGAGCTCTAGGTTTGTAACATCCCCTGCTGCTTTGTGGATTGATGACTGTCCCCACAAACCAACACGGGTCTTTTCAGCATGCTTTGTCCTCACTCGCACGCTTCCTAGGAAAACTTCCCAGGAGGTCACCCATCCCAAAATTACCCCAGGTCAAGCACGCTTAACTGTGGAGTTCTTTCAGTTTGGGCTACCGAAAAGAAGATGCATCTTGTTGGTATAGGTAGTGCAAATCAATTCATATAAGCCCTCCTCAACTGTATAGTCTCATACCTATACAGTCTTAGGATCCCTCTCATTCGGGTGTGTAATCAGTTCATTCATGTACCCCTCCGCTTAGAGGACCTTGCGAGGAGCCGCTCCTTGTCCGTGCCCTCTTTGCACCGGCGACCACTCCTCGTCCTCGTCCCCGGGCATTACATGCCCACGACTGTAACACCTAATAGAGAAACCCCATTGTGACTTAAGTTCGCATTGGATTCTATTAGTTGTCACTTATGCCTTACATTTATTTTCTTTTGAAATTAACTTAAAAAAATAGTGGAAGTTTTTTTTTTCTTTAAATAAATTAATTTTTTTGAAAACTTAAGCCTGTAACGAGAAGTGAAATACATAGCGCTTTTATAGATAATAATCAAGTTACATTGTGCACTTAATTTAAATAAGCGGAATAAGAGACTAAGTGTAGAACTATTATCACATAAATTGGAATATAATCACTTAATACATAAGAGTCACAACGGGGCATATCATCTTGATAAGTTATTACAAATAACAATATAAGTTCTACTATTACTAATTGTTTCTCACAAACTATAATGTAACTAAAGCTCGGAATGCTCCCTACTTGAGCAGTTTGAAATCTTCACGTACTACCTCCTTCCTCAACTACAGCTTAGATTTGCTTTAGGTGGACAAATGCAATCTGCAGTAGCGACAGCGGAAAATAAACATAGGGTTATAGAGAAATACATGATTTCTCAGTAGGAGTTCTATTTGTACTAAAAAGTGTCATCGTTGTCGTCCCAGTCACTTGAGGTTTATTATAAAAGGTGAACAGGTAAGGATTCAATTATCAAATTTTCCTAAGCGTGATTAGCCAGAAGTGCGATTACTTTTAAACTAATCTTGAACATTACCTTGAGAAATATTCATTGATATTTCATCAAGCATACATATAAGCATATCATGTAAAACCACTAATAAAGCGATAATCATTTAGGAGCTGCATGTATTTCATGACTACTCATCCTCAACATTCACTTGTTTAGTGATCATCATCTTTCATTTATTTCATCAACATATTTCTTAATTACTCACGGGATGAATGCATCAATGCCTTAGACCACCCTAAAAAGCGGTAATGAGCTCATACCATGGTACATTCGCCCATAACCTTTTGGTTTTCATCTCCGTTGCCATGATCTCGCGGTTTAGGGGTTAGCGTGAGAGTTTAGCTCAAGTCCCTTTCCGACTTTCATTGCTACTTTTCAAACTTTACTTTTATTATTTCCTTTGAAAATGAATTTATGCATATCATCATGTAACACAATAAAGTCATGGGCAATCAATCATTCATCTTCATCATTTCATAACTCATCACCATACATTCACTTTACTATAATTCACTTCATGAAACATGGATAATATCATGTAAATCTCATAGTAAACATTTTCATAAATGATTATTTTAAGCAAACTGCAAAGTTATCAAGTTGAGTTCCTAGTGTTAGTAAGAGGTAATGGATGTCTTAGTATTATCTTTTCTCTTAGTGTTCTTTGTACTCTTAGAAATTTCCATTAATACATTAATGCATTTCAAAATATTATTATAGGTTCTTTATATATTCTTATTATGGTTTTTAAGTATAACTCTTGAAGATTATTATTCTACTTAAATTCTTAAAATTATCTTTTTACAAGACTTGATTCTTTTATTTATAGTTTTGACATCTTTTAGAAGAAAGTTTATAATTCTCTGTATACTTGTTATCTCAGCTTAGTAAAAGGTAGTTCCAAATTCCTAACTCATCAAATTTTAGCATTTACATCTTTGGAATAGTGTAAATCCATTGTAAACCATGCATAGGAGGGTTCCCGAGGAAGAGAGGTGGGTCACAATGGACATGCTTAAATACCAGTCTTTTCCTTGTGCCAGAACCTTTCCAAAAGCTGCACTTTCACAGTACACTATCCCGAAATTTATTTCTCATTCTGTATTTACGTGGTACAAAGCTTTATACATAACATACATGGGTGTATTCCTATATGTGTTAGCTCTCCAACAAAGTTGAAATTAGTCCATTTGCATTTTTCTAGAGTGAGTTACACCTATTTTACTACTACAAGGTCAGATTTAAAGTTTCAGTCTTAGGCTCTACTTTAAAAATTTATATCTTGAGCTAGAAAACTCCGTTTTGGGTGATTCTTTTTGGAGAGTGTTCTATAATGAGTCTAGTTTATAGTAAAATTATTTTAATTTCGAGATACTAGATATTTTATGAACAGTAGCTTTCGAAGTAACTGCTGCCAGAAACAACTAGAAATTCCAGCACCTACCATTTTCATGTCTCAAGTTACCTTTATTAAATCAGGTTTCACATACAATCTTTTCAAGTTATATTTGAGTTTGATAACATCATAAGGGTACTCATAACAAAATAGAACATGTCATATTTCTAAAAATATATTTTTTCAAATAATCATTTTAAAACTTTTGACAATAACTCAAACTTGAGGCATTCTATCAAGGTTAGAAGCCAACAATACTTGAACAATTAAAGATGAAGCTCCTACCTCTTGTGTAGGGTCTAAAAAGGGTCCTTCTCTTCTTCCTTAAGCTTTGAACAAGAGTCTTTGGAGTGGATGACCCTCCTTGAATCTTAGCTCTAGAACTTGAATGCTTAAGAAAATATTTCTCACTGAGTTAAAGATTGTAACTCTTGTGAGGGCTAGTGAAAGTTTGGACTTAGGATTTGAAGTGTTTGGATGAAGTTTAGAGATCAGCGAAGGAAGTTTTTGAAGGAACATAAGAAGAATGATCGAATAAGAAAGAAGAGAACACTTAGGGAGTTTTTGAATTGAAGAGAGTTTGAGGAGTATTTATAGTGGAAAGATTAGGGAAAAACCAGAAGAAGGAAGGCACTTGGAGCATGATTTATGGAAACATGTTGGCTGAATTTTGGGATGAAAATGCTCCTTGTTTTGTGCAAACATGTTTCCATGTTTTATTGCAAGCAAGACTACGTTTCCATGTTTTTGTGCAAACACGTTTCCATGTTTTTGTGCAAACACGTTGGATGAAAATGCTCCATGTTTTATGCAAACATGTTTCCATGTTTTATTGCAAAGATGTTAGTGGATATTTTGTAATTGACCAGACAGCCCAATGATAGTGGTATTCTTGTAATTCCATTCATAGAGTAAGGGTATCTTTGTCATTTAATAAAGGCAAGGGTAGTTTAGTAATTTCCTTTACATAACATGAGGCATTTTAAGTAATTTCCACTAAGTGATGGCATTTTCGTAATTCTTTGCATTTTTCTCTGACATACTTAAAGTAGACTATTTGTTGTGTTTCATAACATTGTTTGTCCAGATTCTCTTAGTTTTGCTATCGCTAATTAATATTTATCTTAGTTATAAATTTGGGGATGTTCTGACTCTTCCGCTGGTTAGTCCACAGAACCACCGTCTTGGGAGAGGTGCAGGCTCTGATACCATTTGTAACATCCCCTGCTGCTTTATGGATTGATGATTGTCCCCACAAACCAACACGGGTCTTTTCAGCATGCTTTGTCCTCACTCGCACGCTTCCTAGGAAAACTTCCCAGGAGGTCACCCATCCCAAAATTACCCCAGGTCAAGCACGCTTAACTGTGGAGTTCTTTCAGTTTGGGCTACCGAAAAGAAGATGCATCTTGTTGGTATAGGTAGTGCAAATCAATTCATATAAGCCCTCCTCAACTGTATAGTCCCATACCTATACAGTCTTAGGATCCCTCTCATTCGAGTGTGTAATCAGTTCATTCATGTACCCCTCCGCTTAGAGGACCTTGCGAGGAGCCGCTCCTTGTCCGTGCCCTCTTTGCACCGGTGACCACTCCTCGTCCTCGTCCCCGGGCATTACATAAAATGTAACATCCCAAAATTTATAACTAAGAATCTTAATTATCGATAGCAAAACCAAGAGAATTTGGACAAATGTTATGAAACACAACAAATAGACTACTTAAGTATGTCTAGAGAAAAATGCAAAGAATTACGAAAATGCCATCACTTAGTGGAAATTACGAAAATGCCCTTGCTATGTAAAGGAAATTACCAAACTACCCTTGCCTTATTAAATGACAAAGATACCCTTACTCTATGAATGGAATTACAAGAATATCCACTAACATCTTTGCACAAAACATGGAAACGTGTTTGCATAAAACATGGAAACATGTTTGCATAAAACATGGAGCATTTTCATCCAACATGTTTGCATAAAACATGGAAACGTGTTTGCACAAAACATGGAAACGTGTTTGCACAAAACAAGGAGCATTTTCATCCCAAAATTTAGCCAACATGTTTCCATAAATCATGCTCCAAGTGCTTTCCATCTTCTATTTTTTCCTCTAATCTTTCCACTATAAATACTCCTCAAACTCTCTTCAATTCAGAAACTCCCTAAGTGTTCTTTCTTTCTTATTCTATCATTCTTCTTATGTTCTTCAAAAACTTCTCTTGATCCTCTAAACTTCATCCAAACACTTCAATCCTAAGTCCAAACTTTCACTAGCCCTCACAAGAGTTACAATCTTTAACTCTAGTGAGAAATATTTTCTTAAGCATTCAAGTTCTAGAGCCAAGATTCAAGGAGGGTCATCCACTCCAAAGACTCTTGTTCGAAGCTTAAGGAAGAAGAGAAGGACCCTTTTTAGACCCTACACAAGAGGTAGGAGCTTCATCTTTAATTGTTCAAGCATTGTTGGCTTTTAACCTTGATAGAATGCCTCAAGTTTGAGTTATTGTCAAAAGTTGTAAATGATTATTTGAAAAATATATTTTTAGAAATATGACATGTTCTATTTTGTTATGAGTACCTTTATGATGTTATCAAACTCAAATATAACTTGAAAAGATTGTATGTGAAACCTGATTTAATAAAGGTAACTTAAGACATGAAAATGGTAGGTGCTGAAAATTCTAGTTATTTCTGACAGCAGGTACTTCGAAAGCTACTGTTCATAAAATATTAAGTATCTCGAAATTAAAATAATTTTACTATAAACTAGACTCATTATAGAACACTCTCCAAAAAGAATCACCTAAAACGGAGTTCTCTAGCTCAAGATATAAATTTTTAAAGTAGAGCCTAAGACTAAAACTTTAAATCTGACCTTGTAGTAGTAAAATAGATGTAACTCACTCTAGAAAAATGCAAATGGACTGATTTCAACTTTGTTGGAGAGCTAACACATATAGAAATACACCCATGTATGTTATGTATAAAGCTTTGTACCACGTAAATACAGAATGAGAAATAAATTTCGGGATAGTGTACTATGAAAGTGCAGTTTGGAAAGGTTCTGGCTAAGGAAAGACTTGGTATTTAAGCATGTCCATTGTGACCCACCTCTCTTTCCTGGGAACCCTCCTATGCATGGTTTACAGTTGATTTACACTATTCCAAAAATGTAAATGCTAAAATTTGATGAGTTAGGAATTTGGAACTACCTTTACTAACAAGTATACAGAGAATTATAAACTTTCTTCTAAAAGATGTCAAAACTATAAATAAAAGAATCAAGTCTTGTAAAGAGAGAATTTTAAGAATTTAAGTAGAATAATAATTTTCAAGAGTTATATGAAAGTCATAATAAAAATATATAAGGAACCTATAATAATATTTTGAAGTGCATTAATGTATTAATGGAATGCTAAGAGTACAAAGAACACTAAGAGAAAAAGATAATACTAAGACATCGATTACCTTTTAGGAACACTAGGAACTCAACTTGATAACTTTGGTTGCTTAAAATGAATCATTTATGAAAATGTTTACTATGAGATTTACATGATATTATCCATGTTTCATGAAGTGAATTATAGTAAAGTGAATGTATGGTGATGAGTTATGAAATGATGAAGATGAATGATTGATTGTCCATGATTTATTGTGATTACATGATGATATGCATACATTCATTTTCAAAGGAAATAATAAAAGTAAAGTTTGAAAAAGTAGCAATGAAAGTCTGGAAAAGTGGACTTGAGCTAAACTCACGGCTTAACCCCCTAAACCGTTGAGATCACGGCAACGGAATGAAAACCAAAAAGGTTATGGCGACGGCCATGGTATGAGCTCATTACCCTTTTAGGGTGGTCTAAGGCATTGATGCATTCATCCCGTGAGTAATTAAGAAATATGTTGATGAAATAAATGAAAGATGATGACCACTAAACAAGTGAATGTTGAGGATGAGTAATCATGAAATGCATGCAGCTCCTAAATGATTACTACTTATTAGTGGTTTTACATGATATGCTTATATGTATGCTTGATGAAATACTGAATGAATATTTCTGCTAATGTTCAAGATTAGTTTTAAAAGTAACTGCACTTCGGCTAATCACATTTGTGAAAGTTTGATAATTGAATCCTTACCTGTTCACCTTTTTATAATAAACCCAAAGTGACTGGGACGACAACGATGACACTTTTAGTACAAGTAGGAACTCCTACTGAGAAATCATGTATTTCTCACTCCTATGTTTATTTTCCATTGTCGTTACCAGAGACAGACGTGTCCACCTAAAGCAACGAGGCCGTAGCTGAGGAAGGAGGTAGCACGTGAAGATTTCAAACCGTTCAAGTAGGAGCATTCCGAGCTTTAGTTACATTATAGTTTGTGAGAAACAATTAGTAATAGTAGAACTTATATTGTTATTTGTAATAACTTATCAGTATGATATATGCCCTGTTGTGACTTATGTATTAAGTGATTATATTCCAGTTTATGTGATAATTGTTCTACACTTAGTCTTTTATTCCGCTTATTTAATTAAGTGCGCAATGTAACTTGATTATTATCTATAAAAGCGCTATGTATTTCACTTCTCGTTACAGGCTTAAGTTTTCAAAAAAATTAATTTATTTTAAAAAAAAAAACTTCCATTATTTTTCTAAGTTAATTTCAAAAGAAAATTAATACAAGGCATAAGTGACAACTAATAGAATCCAAATGTGAACTTAAGCACAGTGGGGTTCTATTAGGGTGTTACAAGGTTCATTAAAGTGATGACATAAAAATAAACATGCTCATGCACTTGTTTTAGTTTTTGCTAGAAAGTAAAGTGAGAGCATAAAATAAATATGTGATGCATTATATAATTATCTTTGATATTTAGGTGAGAACTTGAAACATAAACATGATAATGCATAGCTTGAAATATAAACATGATAATGCAAGCTCCTTTATTACCTTGGTACTTAGTGATGACAAAGAAAGTAAATATGGTGTGCAAAGCATAAAATAAATATGGTATGCATTATATTATTATCTTTGATATTTAGGTGAGAACTTGAAATATAAACATGATAATGCAAGTTCCTTTATTACCTTGGTACTTAGTGATAGCAAAGAAAGTAAACATGATGTGCAAAGCATAAAATAAACATGATACAAGGTTCATTTTAAGGTGATCTAAAGCTCATCCAAGACTTTAACAACATAATAACCCAACACATATCTCATTACAAAGAGAGCTTTAGAGTTCTTGAACCAAGTTCTCAAAGGAATTATGAGGTTCTTGAACATCATCATCAAGCTCAAAGAAAGCAAAACTTTTTGAACAAATAAAACATCAAAGATCAAAAAGGAAAATGGTAACCGAAATGTTAAAGAAAGGAATAAAGAAACCGAAATCATAATAGCAAGAAAAGTAAAGGTATTCTTGAGTAAAAATCATTTTTGAGTTAGAAAATAAAGTTGGAACTCAAAGAAAATAAAACCTCAAGCTCTAGAGTTTCCTTTGAGATGAACACATAGTCATTATCTAGGAGTCCTCATCATTGAGCTATCATGTACTCATCAAAGCCAAGAGGCCGAAAATACAAGAAAGGGAAACCAAAGAAAGTTTCAAAAAGAAAACCCAAGAGAAAGCTAGAAAGAACTCATTTTCAAGAAGACAAAGTTTAGAAAACACTCCTACCTAGAGTGAAGACAAAAAGCTTGGACTTGAAGATGAAAATGATACGAGCAACACCTCCTAGGATGGTGATGATGATTCGGCCTTGATGAAAGAAAAAGGAAGGAAATGTGTTTTTGGTGAGCTTGTGTTTGAGAATGGAAGTTTAGGTGTTTGTATGATGATCCAAGGTGGTGGGGTGGTGTTTCAAGGTTGTGTGATGATGTTTCAAAAGGAAAAAGAAGAAGATGAAGAAGAAGAATGCTCTTGAGATTTGAGAGAAAAAGGAAGAACTTAGAGAAAAACTTACAAAACTAAACTTAGCAAATGAACAAAGTGTAGCAAAGGTTCATCTAGGCATGGTATTTATAGATAAGAATAAGAGTGAATGAGTGGAGGAGAATGAATCCTCATGGAACATGAGGTGAGGCATGTGTGGAGGAGAATGAATCCTCATGGAACATGAGGTGAGAGAATTGCACTTTGATGACATGGCTTCAACCATAGTCTTTGGAGTGTGAAATAAAATTAAATTGTGATAAAATGGATGATGAATTTCGTGCAGGTCTGATGCAGCAAGGGAGGAGGGAGTTTTGGTCATGTAATAGTGTGTTAGTGATGTGTTTAGGGGTGTATTAGCTTAGGTGTAAGGTTAGGAGTCATTAAGCATAAGTTTAGGTGACTAAGAATGTGATTAGGAACCTTTATGACATGATTAAGGAGTACTCATACATATTTAGGAGATTTTAAATTCATTTTATGAATAAAACAATGTAGACAAAATTCCATAATTTAAGGAATTGGAGAGAGAAAACACTATTCAAGATTCCATGACTAGAAATCTTGAATTTAAAATAAGATTTTAAGTTGTAATTAAGCACTTTTAGGTTCTAATCAACTTTAATAAATTATTTTGACTCAAGATTAATTATGGAAATTAATTAATCTTCAATTAGAGCCTAATATTGCTTAGGTTTGCTTAATCACGCGATTAAGCGTAAAAACACGAAACTAGGGGTAAAATCGTAATTTTGCACTAATTTTGCCCGGGACCTCCATAATTAAAACTGAGGTCGTAGAATACATAAAAATGCCTTTTAAAACCATCTAGAGAAGTTTCGGGTTCATCCGACACTTGCAAATAGGTAAAACACCGCAGGGGCATTTTGGTCATTTTGATCCGAAAACTCGAAAAACGAGATTTTCGATTCTGGAAAGGTACACAGGTCATCTAATCCCCTTCCAACATTGAGTTTGCCCTTCGAGTACTGCCAAATCGGCTTTCCTCGAATTATGGGCCGAAAATGACCTCAGGGGCATTTCGGTCATTTTCACTCTAGCAGAAAATCGGGGCGTTACAATACACACATTCTAACATCATAAAATCATCATCATACAGTGAGTAAATAACAAGGCAGAAACCGTGAGCATCATCATCTATCACACATAAATTACTAGTTTCTCTTATAGCCTTTTTAGCACCTTTAAAACTAGTTGAAAACAATTTATTTCATTGAAACCTTCATGAAATAAGCAAGGGCAGTAGCTATATTATTCTGCTCATATTTGAGATTTAAAATGTAAAATCATGTCATAACATTCTTTGACCTCACTTATGCTTAAGAAAATTCCTTAAACATAAGCTTTTGGCACTTGTAACTAGATGAAACCCATACTAGATCCATCCTTATTACATGGCTGAAATCATGTTCATAAAACATATCCATTTCCAAACTTTACTTAAGATAACAAGGGACAAGTCTTTGAGCTATAATATATTTAGGTGATGACAAGAATATAAACATGTGCACTTCATTTTATCTTTATTTGAAAAGTAAAGTGAGGGCTTAAAATAAATATGAGATGCAAATCATTTTTATCTTTAAGATTAGGTGATGACTTGAAAAGTAAACATGGAATGCAAAGCTTGAAATCAAACATGATAATGTAAGTTCATTTCTTTATTCTTGAGAGTTTATTGATGGCATAGGAAAGTAAACATGCTATGCAAGGCATAAATTTAAGCATGAATGGTAGTCTATTTTTATATATCATTAGAGCTCATACAAGACTTTAAAGAATCAACATCTCAATTCCAAACATAATCTCACCAAGAAAAGGTAAGCTCTAGAGTTCTAAGAACCAAGATTCTAGAGAAACCTCGTGGCTCTTTGAACATCATCATCAAGCTCAAGGAAATGGATTCAAAACAAAACTCCAAAGAAAAGGAAAAGAAAGAACCAAAACTTGAAAAAAGAAAGGAAAATACACCATTTTCTTTATTATGTACCCAAAACCCTATCTAGAGTAAACTATAGAACGTGCCAACTAACTTTAAGGTTGACAAGGGTAGGCCTTGGGCTTTGTGAAATCCTTACGATTATTTTCTTAAGTTGAAATTATTAGTGAGCTAAGTAATATATAAAGAACTTGAAGAAAGAAAAACTCAAGCTTTAGAGGTTTCATTGAGATGAACACAAGGGCATCATCTAGAGACACTCAACATCAAGCTATCATGAGGAATAAAAAAGGCCTAGAAGGCCGAAGATGAAAAGGAAATAATAAAGCAAAACTGAAAAGGAAAACCAAGAGAAGCTCATAGAAACAACATTTTGCTTCAAGAACAAAACATATTTGAGAGAAAGAAACATTTTAGAACTACTCCCTACTAAGTATGAAGATGAAAAGCTTGGTCTTTGAAAAGAGAATGAGAAGAAAAGCTCCTCTCAAGATGATGATGATGATGATTCAGCCTTGGTGAGGAAAAAGGAAAGGAATGTGTTTTTTTGTGTAAGCTTGTGTTTGAGGGTGAGAGTTTTGGTGTTTGGATGATGATTCAAGGTGGGCGGGGTGGTGTTTTGAGGTTGTGATGTGGTGGCTCAAGGTGGAGGATGAAGAAGATGAAGAAGAAGAGAACTCCTTGAAACTTAGAGAGAAAATAAAAGAACTTGCAAGAAAGCTTTGAGTTTGAACTTAGCAAATGAACAAAAGTGATTCAAGTTCATCCAAGCAAGCTATTTATAGAAAAACAAAACAATGAAGGATGAATGGAGGAGGAGGTAGCCATGTGGTTCCTCATGTTCCATGAGGTGAGAGATTGTTTTCATTCAAGCATGGTGAAGCATGGTTGGAGGTATGGTGAACATGGTGCAAGGTATGACTTCAAGCATGGGCATTTGTGTGCAAGAATTCAAACATGTGATGGATATTTTGGGGGGAGTGGCTGGAGGCCTTGAGGAGTGAAGGGGGAGAGGTTTCTTTGATTTAATCAAGGTTTAGTGATGTGTTTAGGTGTGTATTAGATTAGGTTTAAGATTAGGAATTGCTAAGTAAGTATTTAGGTAACTATGTAAGTAATTAGGAATCTCAAGACATGATTAGGGAGTGCTCATGTATTATTAGAGGGATTTAAACTCATTTTATGCATAAACAAATGTAGACACAATTCCTTAATTTAAGAAATTGGAGAGAGAAAATATTATTTAAGATTCCATGACTAGGAATCTTGAATTTAAAAAGAGATTTAGGTTTAATTTAAGCAATTTTAGGTTCTAATTAACTTTAATAAATTATTTTGACTCTAGATTAATTATAGAAATTAATTAATCTTTTATTAGAGCCTAATATTGCTTAGGTTTGCTTAATTACCCGATTAAGCTTAAAAACACTATGCTAGAGGCAAAATCGTAATTTTGCACAAAAATTGCCCGGGACCACCGGGACTTAAACAGACGTTACAAAATGCATAAAAACATCATTTAAAACCATTTGGAGAAGTTCTGGACTCAAATGGCACTCATACCCGCGTAGAAACACTATAGGGGTATTTTGGTCATTTTGACCTGAAACCTCAGAAAACGAGATTTTCGCTCCTAAAACCATTCAAAAGCCATCTAATCCCCTTCAAACATTGAGTTAGCCCTTTGAGGATTGTCGGGTCGGCTATCCTCGAATTCCGGGTAGAAAATGACCTCAGGGGCATTTTGGTCATTTTCGCTCAGACAGAAAATCGGGGCGTTACAAAACCCATTCAACCAAAATTCCATAATGATTGGTTCAAAAAACAATTGTATGTATTTTGCAAAACAATCCAACCTAACACTTGTAATTATCCTTTTAGGCACCTAAGAGACCAAATATAATTTTTACAATAATTTTCACTAATTTTTAAACTCATGAACAGTATCAAACAGTGTTGTACAATGTTGGGCAGTGCTAAAAAAATTAGTTTCAAGTGTTCTAGAAATTGCATTTTTGACCTTTTCTAATTATCAGCTTTGCCTAAGAAGCTAAAGATAGTTTTTACAACAATTAATAGTAATTTTTACACTTATAAACAATACCAAACAGCACCTTACAGAATTAATAATGTCAAAATAGTAGCCAAAATTTTTATTTCTAAAACCTTTGGAAATTACATTTTTAATCCTTTCTACTTACTAGTTTTTCTCAAAATTATTCTAAGAAACCATTTTATCCCTTTGAAAACTTAAATAATAACCTTTAAAACATATGCAAAAATAAAAATTTCATTGATAAGGTTTTGTACATAAAAATAATATTTTTACTACCTTTTGAGTTTCCAATTCTTTCAAAAATTCCTTTGTATTAAGACACAAGGTTTGAACATTAAAATAAAATAAAACCCATTCCAAGTCCAACATCACTATATGGCCAAATATATATGTGTGTGTGTGTGTGTGTGTGTGTGTGTGTGTGTGTGTCCATGATCAAAATTTCCATTTAAGATACAAGAGGCAAGTATTGAGCTTTAGAGATTTAGGTGATGATTAGAATCATAAACATGCTATGCAATCTCATTTTTAGTCTTTATCATTATAAGATGATGACTTGGAAATATATATATGATGTGCAAGGCTAGAAATATAAACATGAGAATACAAGTTCATTTTTAAGTCTTTAATGTTTAGGTGATAGCTTGAAATATAAACATGAAGATGCAAGGGCTTGAACCATAAACATGAGTGCAAGTCCCTCAATACCATGGTTCCAAGAAGCTAATTTCTTGGACTCACCATCAAACTCAAAAAGAAATAACTAAAGTAAATTAACAAGCACTCTATTTCTCATATTCTTTTGAAACCAAAAGTCAAGCCTTGATCTTTAGAGGTCAAATATATGATGGTATCACAACCACCATTAAGCACCCTCATCATCAAGCCATGGTCTTGACCATTCATCCAACATCAAAACCAAAAAGGAAAGAAAAGAAAAAGAGGAAGAACGTAAAATAAAACCCCTACCGAGAGTGTTTCTTGTTTACAAGAGTGAAAGCTTGATCTTTTATGAAGAAAGAAAGGAAAAAAATTTTCTCTTGTTATCAATGTTGATTTTGGCCAAAGGGAAAAGAAATGGAAGGAGGATTTTTCTTGTGTTTTTGTGTTTGGGAATGGAAAGGATAGGTGTTTGGAAGTTGATCTATGGTGGAGATGTGGTGGTTTAAGGTTAAGAGCTTGGGTGGAGATTAGGAATGGAGGTTCTTGAAGATAGAGGAAAGGAGGAAGAAGAGAGCTTGGGGTTAGAGAGAATAAGACTCTTCTTTTCACACAACTTGGTTGGCAAGTCTTGGCCAAAAAGATGGATGGTAAAAATGAGTGTTTGTAAGTGTTCATTTGTTGAAAAACTAAAATATGAGGGAAAGAAAAGGTATGTGGCCACTAGCCACTTTGGGGCTTGGGGGTAAATTTTCATTTCATTTTGGATGTAGGAATTAAGATTTTAGGTAATTTTAATTAGGGAATTGATTAGGAATTGATAATTTAGTGTTAGGAGTTGTAATGTGGTGATTAAGGTTTTCAAGACAAGATTAAAGAGTTGTCTTGCAAACTTAGTTTGAATTTCAAATTCCAACATAGTTTCCAATTTTTAGGAGAAGAGAGAGAAAACATTATTTGCCTTTGACTTTTTGCTTTGTAGTCTTAAGAGTTCCTTTGATTAAGAATAGGATTTAAGTTTTCCTAAGCAATTTTAGGCCTTAATTAACCTCACATAGTTATTTTGACTCAAGATTGGCAATTAAAATTAAATTATCTTTAATTAAAGTCTAATATTGCCTATATTTCCTTAATTACTTGATTAAGCTTTGTTTAGCACTAACTAGGGTAAAATGGTAATTTTAGACAAAAATTTCTTGGGACCACTCGAACCTTTCTAGATATCATACATCCCTTGTAATCAACATTTCCAAACCCCAAGTGATGACCGGGTTTAATCGTCATTTAATTCTGCGTTAAATTACCTTTGGGGTATTTTGGTAATTTTGTACATGGAAAAACTAGGAATTAAGATTTTCACCTCTATCATCATCCATAATATATATAATCCCCTTCAAACATTAAACTAACCCCTTGAAGATAGCCTGGACTGGTCGTCCTCGATTTTCGGGCAAAAAAGACCTCAGAGGCATTTTGATGATTTGTACACAGAAAAATTGGGGATTGTGATTTTTGCATAGATTGCTATCTAAACCTCATATAGCCTCATCCTAATGTTAAAATATCCTATTAAGGATGGGTTGGACTTGCTGGCCTTGATTCTCATGCAAAATGGCCCAAGGGCACATTGGTCATTTTGCACAGCAAGAAAAATCGAGGCTTTACATCATGCTTTATGAAAATGGGTTGGCTACCATTTACACAATCTTGACTCTACTAAAGGACACTTGCTCCATATTACATAGGAAAACCTGGCTCTGATACCAACTTTGTCATGACCCAACTTAGGCCATGCCCACTACATAGAGAACACTTTTCCCAACAAACCTTAACACACACAATTTTCCAAGAAAATGAATAGAGTTTCTTTTGTTTCTTGGGCATTTCCCAAATATACTTACAACCTATAATATCTGTAACACCCTAAATCTTAACCTAATACTACTAGTATGTATTTAGGTTAATCCTTAGAATATTACCTCTTGGTTTCATCTTTTACTTTGAAAAATACTTAGCGGAAATATGGGTAAAATTTTTCTTTTTTGAATTAAACCAAAGTGAGAGCCACGCATGATTCTTTGAACGGGAATTCATACAAGTCATATGAGCAAATCATAATAAAACACATAAATAACATGGATACATCAACTGATTATATATAGATAATGTGCCTACCAAAAGGCAGGGCTATTTGGTACATAGAAGAATGAAATACAACTGAAAAGCAAATACAAGGAAATCATAAAAGCAAGTACAAGGAAACCATGAAAGAAACACCCATACCCGTGTGCACCTAGAGTAGACAACCTCGTATACAAAAGAAGGTTTGTCCTCAACTATGTGGCGTGTGTGCACTAGCTACTACCTATCCTATGCACCTACTCCCGCTGGTCCGAGTACTGAGGGGTGGAATTGATCCACTGGCGGATCTCGGCGGGAGTGGTCGTGTGGATCATCGGAGCGTGTCCATCGCGGCGAGGGTGTAACATCCCCTGCTGCTTTATGGATTGACGACTGTCCCCACAAACCAACACGGGTCTTTTCAGCATGCTTTGTCCTCACTCACACGCTTCCTAGGAAAACTTCCCAGGAGGTCACCCATCCCAAAATTACCCCAAGTCAAGCACGCTTAACTGTGGAGTTCTTTCAGTTTAGGCTACCGAAAAGAAGATGCATCTTGTTGGTATAGGTAGTACAAATCAATTCATATAAGCCCTCCTCAACTGTATAGTCCCATACCTATACAGTCTTAGGATCCCTCTCATTCGGGTGTGTAATCGGTTCATTCATGTACCCCTCCGCTTAGAGGACCTTGCGAGGAGCTGTTCCTTGTCCGTGCCCTCTTTGCACCGGCGATCACTCCTCACCTCGTCCCCGGGCGTTACATGCCCATTTCTCCCCTTCTTATTAAAAATTTTGCCCTCAAAATTTGATACCTGTGAATAGGTTCGGAAATTCTTTTCGCATATCTTCCTCGAGCTCCCATGTGTGCTCTTCCATTCCATCTTGTCCCCAGGCTACTCGGACCAGAGATACAGATTTGTTTCTCAGCTGCTTGATGCCATGATCCACGATCCTCATCGGTGGTAATTCAAAATTTAAGTCATCTTTTAATTGTATAGTTTCTGGCTCAAACACATGACTGGGGTCTGACTGATACTTTCTCAATTGGGACACATGAAAAACATTGTGTAGGTTAGACAAATTTGGAGGTAATGCAATTTGGTAGGCGGAGGGACCTACCTTTTTGAGGATTTGGAAGGGTCCTAAGAATCTAGGGCTTAGCTTTTTGACTTTCATTGCATGACCTATACCTGTGGTAGGAGTAATTCGCAAGAATATGTGTTCTCCTTCTTGAAATTCGAGAGGTTTCCTTCTCTTGTCAAAGATAGCTCTTACGCCTACTCTGAGCAGTGAGGATTCTTTCCCTAATTTTCCTTATTTGTTTGGTTGTCTCTTCTACCAAATCAGGGCCCAAAATACTTTGCTCTCCTGGGTCACACCAACAAAGTGGTGATTGACACTTTCTACCATACAAAGCCTCACAAGGTGCCATCCCAATGCTAGTGTGGTAACTATTATTATATGCCAACTCAATCAATGGAAGCTGTTTGTCCCAACTTTTTGGCTGGTCTAAGACACATGCTCTTAGCATATCCTCAAGGGTTTGAATTGTTCTTTCTGATTGTCCATTAGTCTGAGGGTGATAGGCAGTGCTTAGACATAACTTTGAACCAAATGCCTTTTGCAAAGCTCCCCAAAATCTTGAGGTGAACCTTGGATCCCTATCTGAGACAATGGTTTTGGGTACTCCATGAAGCCTTATTATCTCTTGGATGTATAGCTGAGCTAACTTTTCCAAAGGATAATTTGCTCGAATGGGTAAAAAGTGAGCAGATTTGGTCAATCTATCTACAATTACCCATATGGAGTCATGTCCTGACGTTCTTGGCAATCCCATCACGAAATCCATGGATATTCCTTCCCACTTCCATTCGGGGATTTCGAGAGGTTGCAGCACTCCGGAGGGTTTTTGATGCTCTATCTTCACTTTTTGGCATACCAAACATTTTTGCACTATATTTGCTATATCTGCTTTCATCTTTGGCCACCAGAACATCTTTTTAGGTCATGGTACATCTTAGTTATACCGGGGTGTACACTAAATTGACTCTTGTGGGCTTCTTCCAAAATGCTAGCTCTCAATCCTTCTTTTACAGGTACACAGATTCTCCCTTGGTATCTCCACACTCCTTCCTTATCCTAGACAAACTCTTTCAACTTTCCTGCTTCGACAAGGGTTAAGGTTCTAAGGAAATCCTCATCTTCCCTTTGGGCTTGAATTATTTGATCCTTAAAGCTACTGGTTACACTTAGTTGGCTTAACCGAATTTGTTCTGAAGTCCCCCTATATCCTAAGTTGAGGTTCCTAAAATCTTCTATCAGCTCATTTTCTTTCACCATGAGCCAAGCAGCATGCAAGGACTTACGACTCAAAGCGTGTGCTACCACATTTGCCTTTCCTGGGTGGTAGTTCAACCCAAAGTCATAGTCCTTGAGAAACTCCATCCAACGCCTTTGTCTCATATTGAGTTCCTTTTGGTTGAAGAGGTATTTCATATTTTTGTGGTCAGAAAAGACTTCAAACCTTACACCATAAAGATGATGTCTCCAAATTTTTAAGGCAAAGACAATAGCTGCTAGCTCTAAGTCATGGGTTGGGTAATTTACTTCATGGGGTTTGAGCTGTCTAGAGGCATAGGTTACTACATTCCTATTTTGCATCAAAACACATCCTAGTCCTCTTCCCGAGGCATCACAATACACCTCAAATTTTTCTTTTGGGTCAGGTAGGATTAGGACAGGGGTAGTGGTCAACTTCTTTTTTAGTTCTTGGAAACTCTCTTCACATTCTGTGCTCCATATAAAAGCTGAATTCTTCCTTGTTAGCTTGGTAAGGGGTAAGGCAATTTGGGAAAAACCTCTAATGAACCTTCGGTAGTAACTGGCTAGCCCTAGAAAACTCCTAATCTCCTTCACAGTGGTAGGGGTTTCCCATTGTTGCACCGCTTCTATCTTACTTGGGTCTACTGCTATTCCCCCATGTGACACTACATGACCTAAGAACTTAACTTCCTTCATCCAAAATTCACACTTGGACAACTTTGCATAAAGTTTCTTGTTCCTCAACACCTCCAACACCACTCATAAGTGTTCTTTGTGCTCTTCTTCAGTTCTAGAGTAAACTAGAATGTCATCGATGAACACTATTACAAACTTGTCCAACTATGGTCTAAATATCCTATTCATGTAGTCCATAAACACTGCCGGTGCATTGGTTAACCCAAACGACATCACATTAAATTCATAATGTCCATATCTAGTCCTAAAGGCTGTCTTTGGTATGTCATCCTCCTTCACTCGAATCTGGTGGTATCCTGATCGCAGATCTATCTTGGAAAACACTTGGGCTCCTCTTAATTGGTCCATGAGGTCATCTATTCTAGGCAAAGGGTATTTATTCTTTATGGTCACTTGGTTTAGCTGCCTATAATCCACACATAACCATAAGCTCCCATCCTTCTTCTTGACAAATAGTACTGGAGCTCCCCATGGTGAAGCACTAGGCCTAATGAATTTCTTCTCTAGTAGCTCCTCTAATTGCTTCTTCAATTCTGTTAACTCGGCCAGTGGCATCCTATAAGGAGCTATAGATATGGGTTCCGTTCCCGGTACCAAATCTATAGAAAACTCAATCTCCCTTTTTGGAGGAAATTCAGGTATGTCATCAGGAAAAACATCTGAGAATTCCTTTACTACAAGGATCTTTTCTAGAGCTTGCTCCACTTCCCTCTCACTTATCATCAGGAAAACATATCCTCGCTCTTCATTCCTACTATCCCCCATGATAATGGAGTTTAGGTATAGTCGTACCTTTCTATCAACTTTAGAGGGATTGGGTAAAGATGGTTTGGGAAGAAATACTAGTGACTTATTTGCACAATGTAGTAACACACGGTTAGCCGAAAGCCAATCCATGCCCAAGATTACATCAAAACTAGACAAGGGTAGACAAACTAAATCACGATGAAAAATCCTATCACTACCTCAAATTCACAATTTAGGCAGGCTTGATCAGTTCTAACAGTATTTATAGTGGGTGTAGAGACAACTAAAATGATTTTTAAGTCAGATATATACAACCTCAACTTATTAGCACAATCATATGAAATGAATGAATGTGTTGCGCCAGAATCAAACAATACAATTAAGGATTTTCCATTAATTATACACTTACCTTGAATCAGATCATCGGATTTTGAGGGCATCTCAAAGAAGTTGATAGCAAACACGCGTCCCTGTGCCTTAGGCTTGAGTGTAGAGGACTGATTGAACTTTAGGCACTCTCTATAATAGTGTCCTGCCTGTCCACACCGATAATAAACATTTTTACCAAATCTGCATTCCCTTCCACGTATCTTTCCACAAGTGGCACAAGGGGGTCTAGTCATAGGTTCAGGGACAGCAGCCATCCTAGGTCGATTAATAGCTTGTGTCCTAGGTTGATTCATCATAGGGTGTTGGGGTTGTTTCCCTTTAAATCCACCTCCTTGGAAGGGTTTCTTGTGAGGGGGTGGGAACCCTCGGTGACCTTGTTGAGCAGACCTCTTCCTATTCTCTTCAACTCGGTGGGCAACTAGCTGGCGATTGCAACTCTCAGCCACTTGGCTTTTGCTGACTAAAGATGCATAGTCAGTGACCTCCAGTGGAGCCACAGATGCCAAAATGTCTGGCCTCAAACCACTCTCATATTTCATGCATTTCCAAGCCTCGTTAGGATCCCTTTGGTAGCTAGTTGAGTGTTTGATCAGTTCTTCAAACTTAGCTGTGTACTCAGCCACACTTTGATTTCCCTGTGTCAAAGAATGTAAATTCTACTTCCTTTGCCTTCTTAACTGGATCTGGAAAATATTTCTTATGGAACGTAGCATAGAAAACCTCCCATGTAATCTGTATGTCAGCACTTTCGAGCAAGCCCTTTGCACCCTTCCACCATGCGGCAGCCTCTCCTTTCAGCATATAAGTAGAGAATGCCACCTTTTGTTCATCAGAGCATTCTACCATTGAGAAAACCTTCTCCATCTCTTGAATCCATCCGTCAGCTATTTCGGGGTTAGTTGTCCCTTTGAATTCTGGAGGTCCAGCCCTCTTGAATTCTGAGAATTTTCCATGTTCTTGGTTCCCAACTGATTCCTCTGACATCCTATTCATCTGCTCCATCATCACTGTTGCTTGTGCTTGCATAGCCCTAGCCATCTCCTGGAGTGCATTTGCCAGTTCATCACGATTACCTCCACCGCGTGCCCCATGCGTATGTCTGTTTGCTGCCATTAGTTCCTAGACACACCAAACAACAGTCATCGAGTTGATCAGGCTCAATACTATAGCTAAGCATGGTAGCAACTATGGCAGTATCACAAGACGATCATGCATTTCTAAATCCTATATCAAATCATACAGATAAGATTAATAGCATGATATCATAGACAGAAGCATAGTCAGTCCATTCATCAGGCTTAAATAGGATGAACTGCTCTGATACCATAATGTAACACCCTAATAGAACCCCATTGTGTTTAAGTTCATATTTGGATTCTATTAGTTGTCACTTATGCCTTACATTTATTTTCTTTTGAAATTAACTTAGAAAAATAGTGGAAGTTTTTTTTTTCTTTAAATAAATTAATTTTTTGAAAACTTAAGCCTGTAACAAGAAGTGAAATACATAGCGCTTTTATAGATAATAATCAAGTTACATTGTGCACTTAATTAAATAAGCGGAATAAGAGACTAAGTGTAGAACTATTATCACATAAACTGGAATATAATCACTTAATACATAAGTCACAACAGGGCATATCATACTGATAAGTTATTACAAATAACAATATAAGTTCTACTATTACTAATTGTTTCTCACAAACTATAATGTAACTAAAGCTCGGAATGCTCCTACTTGAACGGTTTGAAATCTTCACATGCTACCTCCTTCCTCAGCTACAGCTTCATTGCTTTAGGTGGACACGTCTGTCTCTGGTAACGACAACGGAAAATAAACATAGGAGTGAGAAATATATGATTTCTCAGTAGGAGTTCCTACTTGTACTAAAAGTGTCATCGTTGTCGTCCCAGTCACTTCGGGTTTATTATAAAAAGGTGAACAGGTAAGGATTTAATTATCAAACTTTCACAAACGTGATTAGCCGAAGTGCAGTTTCTTTTAAACTAATCTTGAACATTAGCAGAAATATCCATTCAGTATTTCATCAAGCATACATATAAGCATATCACGTAAAACCAATAATAAGCAATAATCATTTAGGAGCTGCATGCATTTCATGATTACTCATCCTCAACATTCACTTGTTTAGTGATCAACATATTTCTTAATTACTCACGGATGAATGCATCAATGCCTTAAACCACCCTAAAAGGGTAATGAGCTCATACCATGGCCGTCGCCATAACCTTTTTGGTTTTCATTCCATTGCCGTGATCTCAATGATTTAGGGGGTTAAGCCGTGATTTTAGCTCAAGTCCACTTTTCCAGACTTTCATTGCTACTTTTTCAAACTTTACTTTTATTATTTCTTTTGAAAATGAATGTATGCATATTATCATGTAATCACAATAAATCCTGGGCAATCAATCATTCATCCTCATCATTTCATAATTCATCACCATACATTCACATTACTATAAATCACTTCATAAAACATGGACAATATCATGTAAATCTCATAGTAAACACTTTCATAGATGATTCATATTAACCAACCAAAGTTATCAAGTTGAGTTCCTAGTGTTCATAAGAGGTAATGGATGTCTTAGTATTATCTTTTTCTCTTAGTGTTCTTTGTACTCTTAGCATTCCATTAATACATTAATGCACTTCAAAATATTATTATAGGTTCTTTATATATTTTTATTATGACTTTCATATAACTCTTGAAGATTATTATTCTACTTAAATTCTTAAAATTCTCTCTTTACAAGACTTGATTCTTTTATTTATAGTTTTGACATCTTTTAGAAGAAAGTTTATAATTCTCTGTATACTTGTTATCTCAGCTTAGTAAAGGTAGTTCCAAATTCCTAACTCATCAAATTTTAGCATTTACATCTTTGGAATAGTGTAAATCAACTGTAAACCATGCATAGGATGGTTCCCGGGAAGAGAGGTGGGTCACAATGGACATGCTTAAATACCAAGTCTTTCCTTAGCAGAACCTTTCCAAACTGCACTTTCACAGTACACTATCCCGAAATTTATTTCTCATTCTGTATTTACGTGGTACAAAGCTTTATACATAACATACATGGGTGTATTCCTATATGTGTTAGCTCTCCAACAAAGTTGAAATCAGTCCATTTGCATTTTTCTAGAGTGAGTTACATCTATTTTACTACTACAAGGTCAGATTTAAAGTTTCAGTCTTAGGCTCTACTTTAAAAATTTATATCTTGAGCTAGAAAACTCCGTTTTGGGTGATTCTTTTTGGAGAGTGTTCTATAATGAGTCTAGTTTATAGTAAAATTATTTTAATTTCGAGATACGTGATATTTTATGAACAGTAGCTTTTGAAGTACCTGCTGCCAGAAACAACTAGAAATTCCAGCACCTACCATTTTCATGTCTTAAGTTACCTTTATTAAATCAGGTTTCACATACAATCTTTTCAAGTTATATTTGAGTTTGATAAAATCATAAAGGTAATCATAACAAAATAGAACATGTCATATTTCTAAAAGTATATGTTTCAAATAATCATTTAAAACTTTTGACAATAACTCAAACTTGAGGCATTCTATCAAGGTTAGAAGCCAACAATGCTTGAAAAATTAAAGATGAAGCTCCTACCCCTTGTGTAGGGTCTAAAAAGGGTCCTTCTCTTCTTCCTTAAGCTTTGAACAAGAGTCTTTGGAGTGGATGACCCTCCTTGAATCTTGGCTCTAGAACTTGAGTGCTTAAGAAAATATTTCTCACTAGAGTTAAAGATTGTAACTTTTGTGAGGGCTAGTGAAAGTTTGGACTTAGGATTTAAGTGTTTGGATGAAGTTTAGAGGATCAAGAGAAGTCTTTGAAGTACATAAGAATAATGATAGAATAAGAAAGAAAGAACACTTAGGGAGTTTTTGAATTGAAGAGAGTTTGAGGAGTATTTATAGTGGAAAGATTAGAGAAAAAATAGAAGAAGGAAAGCATTTGGAGCTTGATTTATGGAAACATGTTGGCTGAATTTTGGGATGAAAATGCTCCTTGTTTTATGCAAACATGTTTCCATATTTTGTGCAAACACGTTTCCATGTTTTGTGCAAACACGTTTCCATGTTTTATGCAAACATGTTGGATGAAAATGCTCCATGTTTTTTGCAAACATGTTTCCATGTTTTGTGCAAAGATGTTAGTGGAGATTTTCTAACCTTTAGTGCATGTATGTGATTCAGAAATGTGTATGATGTATGTGGTTAAATTATTGTGTTATCATCTTAATCCAATGGCTTAGATTCATTCGTGTCTAAAGACAAGTCTAGGGATTTGTGTAAATGGCGTTGTTGTAATTTCTTTAACTAAGGCAAGGATATTTTTGTAATTAGACAATGATAGTGGTATTCTTGTAATTCCATTCATAGAGTAAGGGTATCTTTGTCATTTAATAAGGCAAGGGTAGTTTGGTAATTTCCTTTACATAGCAAGGGCATTTTCATAATTTCCACTAAGTGATGGCATTTTCGTAATTATTTGCATTTTTCTCTAGAGATACTTAAGTAGACTATTTGTTGTGTTTCATAATATTTGTCCAGATTCTCTTGGTTTTGTTATCGCTAATTAATATTTATCTTAGTTATAAATTTGGGGATGTTACAGAGGGTGCATGGATGGCCTACGAGCCAACCTCGACTAAACCACCATCCCCTCACTCCCAACTCTCATCCAGTAGGGCTGGAGCTCCAACTGTACATGTGCGATGGCAGGTCCTCTGATGGATCCGTCTCCGAATACTGAGTCCGGGGCACGTACTCCGGGTAGTCACGTACGGCTGACGCCTCGGGCTGCATGTGGAGGATCTGCTCATCACGTGGTCTAGCTCGCTCGAAAATCGTGTTACGATGGTAGGGAGCAGTTGGGGTGAAGCGGTAGCTCCGTACTGGGTGTGTGAAGGGTCGTCCTGTAACATCCCCAAATTTATAACTAAGATAAATATTAATTAGCGATAGCAAAACCAAGAGAATCTGGACAAATGTTATGAAACACAACAAATAGACTACATAAGTATGTCTAGAGAAAAATGCAAAGAATTACAAAAATGCCATCACTTAGTGGAAATTATGAAAATGCCCTTGCTATGTAAAGGAAATTACCAAACTACCCTTGCCTTATTAAATGACAAAGATACCCTTACTCTACGAATGGAATTACAAGAATACCACTATCATTGTCTAATTACAAAAATATCCTAGTCTTAGTTAAAGAAATTACTACAATGCCATTTGCACAAATCCCTAGACTTGTTTTTAGACAAGAATGAATCTAAGCCATTGGATTAAGATGACAACACAATAATTTAACCACATACATCATACACATTTCTGAATCACATACATGCACTAAAGGTTAGAAAATCTCCACTAACATCTTTGCACAAAACATGGAGCATTTTCATCCAACATGTTTGCCACAAAACATGGAAACATGTTTGCACAAAACATGGAGCATTTTCATCCAACATGTTTGCACAAAACATGGAAACATGTTTGCACAAAACAAGGAGCATTTTCATCCCAAAATTCAGCCAACATGTTTCCATAAATCATGCTCCAAGTGCTTTCCTTCTTCTGTTTTTTCTCTAATCTTTCCACTATAAATACTTCTCAAACTCTCTTCAATTCAGAAACTCCCTAAGTGTTCTTTCTTTCTTATTCTATCATTCTTCTTATGTTCTTCAAAGACTTCTCTTGATCCTCTAAACTTCATCCAAACACTTCAATCCTAAGTCCAAACTTTCACTAGCCCTCACAAGAGTTACAATCTTTAACTCTAGTGAGAAATATTTTCTTAAGCATTCAAGTTCTAGAGCCAAGATTCAAGGAGGGTCATCCACTCCAAAGACTCTTGTTCAAAGCTTAAGGAAGAAGAGAAGGACCCTTTTTAGACCCTACACAAGAGGTAGGAGCTTCATCTTTAATTGTTCAAGCATTGTTGGCTTCTAACCTTGATAGAATGCCTCAAGTTTGAGTTATTGTCAAAAGTTTTAAATGATTATTTGAAAAATATATTTTTAGAAATAGGACATGTTCTATTCTGTTATGAGTACCCTTATGATGTTATCAAACTCAAATATAACTTGAAAAGATTGTATGTGAAACCTAATTTAATCAAGGTAACTTAAGACATGAAAATGGTAGGTGCTGGAATTTCTAGTTGTTTCTGGCAGCAGGTACTTCGAAAGATACTGTTCATAAAATATCAAGTATCTCGAAATTAAAATAATTTTACTATAAACTAGACTCATTATAGAACACTCTCCAAAAAGAATCACCCAAAACGGAGTTTTCTAGCTCAAGATATAAATTTTTAAAGTAGAGCCTAAGACTGAAACTTTAAATCTGACCTTGTAGTAGTAAAATAGGTGTAACTCACTCTAGAAAAATGCAAATGGACTGATTTCAACTTTGTTGGAGAGATAACACATATAGGAATACACCCATGTATGTTATGTATAAAGCTTTGTACCACGTAAATACAGAATGAGAAATAAATTTCGGGGTAGTATACTATGAAAGTGCAGTTTGGAAAGGTTCTGGCTAAGGAAAGACTTGGTATTTAAGCATGTCCATTGTGACCCACCTCTCTTTCCTGGGAACCCTCCTATGCATGGTTTACAGTAGATTTACACTATTCCAAAGATGTAAATTCTAAAATTTGATGAGTTAGGAATTTGGAACTACCTTTACTAAGCTGAGATAACAAGTATATAGAGAATTATAAACTTTCTTCTAAAAGATGTCAAAACTATAAATAAAAGAATCAAGTATTGTAAAGAGAGAATTCTAAGAATTTAAGTAGAATAATAATCTTCAAGAGTTATATGAAAGTCATAATAATAATATATAAAGAACCTATAATAATATTTTGAAGTACATTAATGCATTAATGGAATGCTAAGAGTACAAAGAACACTAAGAGAAAAAGATAATACTAAGACATCCATTACCTCTTAGGAACACTAGGAACTCAACTTGATAACTTTGGTTGCTTAATATGAATCATTTATGAAAATGTTTACTATGAGATTTACATGATATTATACATGTTTCATGAAGTGAATTATAGTAATGTGAATGTATGGTGATGAGTTATGAAATGATGAGGATGAATGCTTGATTGCCCATGATTTATTGTGATTACATGATGATATGCATACATTCATTTTCAAAGGAAATAATAAAAGTAAAAGCCTGGGAAATTAGCAATGAAAGTCTGGAAAAGTGGACTCGAGCTAAGCTCACTCTTAACCATTGAGATTACGGCAACGGAAAGAAAATAAAAGTAAAGTTTGAAAAAGTAGCAATGAAAGTCTGGAAAAGTGGACTTGAGCTAAACTCACGGCTTAACCCCCTAAACCGTTGAGATCACAGCAACGGAATGAAAACCAAAAAGGTTGTGGCGACGGCCACGGTATGAGCTCATTACCCTTTAGGGTGGTCTAAGGCATTGATGATGCATTCATCTCGTGAGTAATTAAGAAATATGTTGATGAAATAAATGAAAGATGATGATCACTAAACAAGTGAATGTTGAGGATGATTAATCATGAAATGCATGCAGCTCCTAAATGATTATTGCTTATTAGTTGTTTTACATGATATGCTTATATGTATGCTTGATGAAATACTGAATGGGTATTTCTGCTAATGTTCAAGATTAGTTTAAAAGTAACTGCAGTTCGGCTAATCACGTTTGTGAAAGTTTGATAATTGAATCCTTACCTGTTCACCTTTTTATAATAAACCCGAAGTGACTGGGACGACAACGATGACACTTTTAGTACGAGTAGGAACTCCTACTGAGAAATCATGTATTTCTCACTCCTATGTTTATTTTTCGTTGTCGTTACCAGAGACAGACGTGTCCACCTAAAGTAATGAAGCTGTAGCTGAGGAAGGAGGTAGCGCGTGAAGATTTCAAACCTTTCAAGTAGGAGCATTCCGAGCTTTAGTTACATTATAGTTTGTGAGAAACAATTATTAATAGTAGAACTTATATTGTTATTTGTAATAACTTATCAGTATGATATGCAAGCTCTTGATGATTCCCAAAGAGAGAACATTTTTCACTCTAGATGTTCAATCAATGGGAAACTATGTTCTTTGATTGTGGATAGAGGAAGTTGCACCAATGTGGCCAGCTCTAGATTAGTGTCCAAATTAAATTTGGAGACCAAGCCACATCCTAGGCCATACAAACTCCAATGGCTTAGTGAGATGGAGAGATGACCGTGAGCAAGCAAGTGGAGCTGCACATTTCCATGGGACAATACAATGACAAAGTGATATGTGATGTGGTTCCAATGGAGGCAAGCCATATTCTCTTAGGGAGGCCGTGGCAATATGACACCAAAGTTGTTCATGATGGGTTCACAAACAAGATTTCTTTCATGCATAATGGGAGGAAAATTATACTCAAACCTTTATCTCCTAGAGAGGTGTGTGAGGATCAAATAAAATTGAGAGAAAAGAGAGTACAAGAGAGAAAAGAGATGAGTGACACACAAAAGAGTGAAACACTTGATAAAAAAAAGAGTGGAAAGAAAAAGAGTGAAACACTTGTGGGATTGAGTTAAACACTTGAGAGAAAATAGAGTTGTTTAGTAAAGGAAAGTGAGGTGAAGAAGCTGCTGCTTGCCAACAAGCCACTTTATTTACTTTAATGCAAAAAAAAAAAATGTTTTAACTGTTGATAACTCTAATAAAAGTGTTTTCCCTACTAGTATTAAGTTTCTTTTGCAGGAATACAAGGATGTATTTCCAATGGAGGTTCCAACCGGATTGCCACCTTTGAGAAGGATTGAGCATCACATTGATCTCATCCCTAGTGCATCTTTACCTAATCAGCCAGTGTAACACCCTAATAGAACCCCACTATGATTAAGTTCACATTTGGATTCTATTAGTTGTCACTTATGCCTTGTATTTATTTTCTTTTGAAATTTACTCAGAAAAATAGTGGAAGTTTTTTTTTTTCTTTAAATAAATTAATTTTTTGAAAACTTAAGCCTGTAACGAGAAGTGAAATACATAGCGCTTTTATAGATAATAATCAAGTTACATTGCGCACTTAATTAAATAAGCGGAATAAGAGACTAAGTGTAGAACTATTATTACATAAACTGGAATATAATCACTTAATACATAAGTCACAACAGGGCATATCTCATACTGATAAGTTATTACAAATAACAATATAAGTTCTACTATTACTAATTGTTTCTCACAAACTATAATGTAACTAAAGCTCGGAATGCTCCTACTTGAAAGGTTTGAAATCTTCACGCACTACCTCCTTCCTCCGCTGACCGTTGCTTTAGGTGGACACGTCTGTCTCTCGTAGCGACAACGGAAAATAAACATAGGAGTGAGAAATACATGATTTCTCAGTAGGAGTTCCTACTTGTACTAAAAGTGTCATCGTTGTCGTCCCAGTCACTTCGGGTTTATTATAAAAAAGTGAACAGGTAAGGATTCAATTATCAAACTTTCACAAACGTGATTAGCCGAAGTGCAGTTACTTTTAAACTAATCTTGAACATTAGCAAAAATATCCATTCAGTATTTCATCAAGCATACATATAAGCATATCATGTAAAACCACTAATAAGCAATAATCATTTAGGAGCTGCATGCATTTCATGATTACTCATCCTCAACATTCACTTGTTTAGTGATCATCATCTTTCATTTATTTCATCAACATATTTCTTAATTACTCACGGGATGAATGCATCAATGCCTTAGACCACCCTAAAGGGTAATGAGCTCATACCGTGGCCGTCGCCACAACCTTTTGGTTTTCTAATGAGCTCATACCGTGGCCGTCGCCACAACCTTTTGGTTTTCTTTCCGTTGCCATGATCTCAACGGTTTAGGGGGTTAAGCATGAGTTTAGCTCAAGTCCACTTTTCCAGACTATCATTGCTACTTTTTCAGGTTTTACTTTTATTCTCACTGAGTGAAATCATCAATATCTTAATCCTCAAAGAGGATTAAGCAGTGAGTTGGTCTATTTATTATTTCATTTGAAACATGAATGTATGCACATTAATAAATCATGGCACAATCAATCATTTTATCATTATCATTTCATATCTCATCAATACATTCACATTTCTGTATATCATTTCATGTAACATAGACAATATCATGTAAATCTCATAGTAAACATTCTCATAGATAATTCATATTAAGCAACCTAAGTTATCAAGTTAGGTCTCTAGTGTTCCTAATAGGTTATGGATATCTTGGTATTATCTTTTTCTCTTAGTCTTCTTTGTACTCTTAGTATTTCCATTAACACATTAATACCCTTTAAGATATTTTTAGAGGTTCTTTATATATTTTTATTATGACTTTTATATATATCTCCTGAAGATTATCATTCTACTTAAATCCTTAAAATTATCTCTTTACAAGACTTGAATCTTTTATTTAGAGTTCTGACATCTTTTAGAATAAAATTTGTAGCACTAACATCTTAGATTAGTGTAAATCAACTGTAATTGTGCATAGTAAGATTCCCAGGAAAGAGAGGTGGGTCATAATGGACAGGCTTAAATACCAAGTCTTTCCTTAGCCAGAACCTTTCTAAATTGCACTCTCACAGTATCACGCTACCTTCAAGACTTTCTCAGCACACTGTCCCGAAAATATATCTCTCATTCTGTATTTTCGTGGTGTAAAACTTTATGCATAGCATATATAAGTGTGTTTGTAGATTTGTTAGCTTTTCCACAAAGTTAAAATCAGTGCATTTGCATTTTTCTAGAGTGAGTTACACCTATTTTACTACTACAAGGTCAGATTAAGAGTTTCAGTCTTATGCTCTACTTTAAAAATTTATATCTTGGGCTAGGAAACTCTGTTTTAGGTGATTCTTTTTGGAGAGTGTTCTACAATGAGTCTAGTTTATAATAAAAATATTTTAATTTCGAGATCCTTCATATTTTATGAACACTAATTTTCGAAGTAACTACTGCCGGAAATAACTAGAAATTCCAGCATCTACCATGTTCATGTCTTAAGTTATCTTTATTAACTCAAGTTTCACATACAATCTTTTAAGTTATATTTGAGTTTGATAACATCATAAAAGTACTCATAGCAGAATAGAACATGTTGTGTTTTCTAAAAATATAATTATTCAAAACTTTTGACAATAACTCAAGTTTGAGGCATTCTATCCATGAACAAAGTTAGAAGCCAACAATACTTGAACAAATAAAGAAGAAACTCCTACCTCTTGTGTAGGGTCTAAAAAGGGTCCTTCTCTTCTTCCTTAAGCTTTGAACAAGAGTCTTTGGAGTGGATGACCCTCCTTTAATATTGGCTCTAGAACTTGAGTGCTTAAGAAAATATTTCTCACTAGAGTTAAAGATTGTAACTCTTGTGAGGGCTAGTGAAAATTTGAAATTAGGATTTAAGTGTTTGGATGAAGTTTAGAGGATCAAGAGAAGTCTTTGAAGAACATAAGAAGAATGATAGAATAAGAAAGAAAGAACACTTAGGGAGTTTTTGAATTGAAGAGAGTTTGAGGAGTATTTATAGTGGAAAGATTAGAGAAAAAAAAAATAGAAGAAGGAAAGCACTTGGAGCATGATTTATGGAAACATGTTGGCTGAATTTTGGGATGAAAATGCTCCATGTTTTGTGCAAACATGTTTCCATGTTTTGTGCAAAGATGTTAGTGGAGATTTTCTAACCTTTAGTGCATGTATGTGATTCAGAAATGTGTATGATGTATCTGGTTAAATTATTGTGTTATCATCTTAATCTAATGGCTTAGATTCATTCTTGTCTAAAGACAAGTGTATGGATTTGTGCAAATGGCATTGTAGTAATTTCTTTAACTAAGACAAGGATATTTTTGTAATTAGACAATGATAGTGGTATTCTTGTAATTTCATTCATAGAGTAAGGGTATCTTTGTCATTTAATAAGGCAAGGGTAGTTTGGTAATTTCCTTTACATAGCAAGGGCATTTTCGTAATTTCCACTAAGTGATGGCATTTTCGTAATTCTTTGCATTTTTCTCTAGACATACTTAAGTAGTCTATTTGTTGTGTTTCATAACATTTGTCCAGATTCTCTTGGTATCGTTAATTAAGATTAATATTTATCTTAGTTATAAATTTGGGGATGTTACAGCCAGCTTATAGGAGCAATCCTCAAGAGACCAAAGAAATACAAAAGCAAGTTGAGGAGTTGATGGCAAAAGGTTGGGTGCAAGAAAGCTTGAGTCCATGTGCTGTTCTAGTGATTCTGGTGCCTAAAAAGAATGGGACTTGGAGGATGTGCAGTGACTGTAGAGCAATCAACAACATCATAGTCAAGTACCGACACCCTATTCCCAGGTTAGATGACCTTCTTGATGAACTGTATGGTGCCTGTTATTTTTCTAAAATTGATTTAAAAAGTGGGTATCATCAGATTATGATAAGGGAAGGGGATGAATGGAAAACTGCCTTTGAAACTAAGTATGGTTTGTATGAGTGGCTGGTTATGCCTTTTGGGCTAACTAATGCCCCAAGCACTTTTATGAGATTAATGAACCATGTCTTAAGAGATTTTATTGGCAAGTTTGTTGTTGTTTACTTTGATGACATTCTGATTTATAGCACTAGTTTTGACTTGCATATTGAACATTTGAGGGCTGTCATGCATGTGCTTAGAACAGAAAAATTGTATGCTAATCTTGAGAAATGCACTTTTTGCACCGATCATGTAGTGTTCTTAGGCTTTGTTGTGAGTGCAAAAGGAGTGCAAGTTGATGAGGAAAAGGTTAAGGCCATTCAAGAGTGGCCTACACCTAAGAATGTGAGTGAAGTGAGAAGTTTCCATGGCTTAGCTAGTTTTTATAGGAGGTTTATTAGGGACTTTAGCACCTTGGCTGCACCTCTTAATGAGATAGTTAAAAAGCATGTGGGTTTCAAATGGGGAGAGAAACAAGAGCAAGCATTTGCTGTCCTTAAGCATAGGCTAACTAATGCACCCATTCTTGCTTTGCCCAATTTTTCTAAATCTTTTGAACTTCAATGTGATGCATCAAATGTGGGCATTGGGGCTGTTTTGATGCAAGAAGGCCATCCAATTGCTTATTTTAGTGAGAAGTTAAATGGGGCTACCCTAAACTATCCCACTTATGATAAGGAATTGTATGCCTTAGTGCGTGCTCTGAAAACTTGGCAGCATTATTTGTTCCCCAAAGAATTTGTAATTCATAGCGATCATGAGTCCTTAAAATACTTGAAAGGACAAGGCAAGCTAAATAAAAGGCATGCCAAATGGGTTGAGTTTTTGGAACAATTTCCATATGTCATTAAGCATAAAAAAGGGAAGGGGAACATAGTGGCTGATGCTTTATCTAGGAGGCATGCATTACTTTCTACTCTTGAAACCAAAATTTTTGGGCTTGAGACATTGAGAGAAATGTATTTGCATGATGCTGAATTTTCTGAGATATATGCTGCTTGTGATAATGTGTCTCAAAATGGTTACTATAGGCACAATGGATATTTGTTTAAAGAACAAAGATTGTGTGTGCCTAAGTGTTCCATAAGAAATTTGCTTGTGAAAGAGGTGCATGAGGGAGGATTAATGAGACATTTTGGGATGCATAAAACTTTGGACATATTGCATGAACATTTTTATTGGCCCCATATGAAACATGATGTTCATAAATATTGCATTGTTTGTAAAAAGGCAAAATCAAAAGTGATGCCACATGGTTTATATACTCCTCTGCCTGTTCCTAATTTTCCTTGGATTGATATATCTACGGACTTTGTTTTGGGGCTGCCTAGAACAAAGAATGGCAAGGATTCTATTTTTGTTGTTGTGGATAGGTTTTCCTAAATGGCACATTTTATACCTTGCAAAAAGGTTGATGATGCTTGCCATGTAGCTGACTTCATGAAAAGAAGATGCATCTTGTTTTCGGTAGCCTAAACTGAAAGAACTCCACAGTTAAGCGTGCTTGACTTGGGGTAATTTTGGGATGGGTGACCTCCTAGGAAGTTTTCCTAGGAAGCATGTGAGTGAGGACAAAGCATGCTGAAAAGACACGTGTTGGTTTGTGGGGACAGTCATCAATCCATAAAGCAGCAGGGGATGTTACAAATGGTATCAGAGCCTGCACCTCTCCCAGTACGGTGTGGTTCGGGGACGAACGGCGGAGTGAGTGGGCATGTAACGCCCGGGGATGAGGATGAGGAGTGATCGTCGGTGCAAAAGAGGGCACGGACAAGGAGCGGCTCCTCGCAAGGTCCTCTAAGCGGAGGGGTACATGAATGAACCGATTACACACCCGAATGAGAGGGATCCTGAGACTGTATAGGTATGGGACTATATAGTTGAGGAGGGCTTATATGAATTGATTTGTACTACCTATACCAACAAGATGCATATTCTTTTCGGTAGCCTAAACTGAAAGAACTCCACAGTTAAGCATGCTTAACCTGGGGTAATATTGGGATGGGTGACCTCCTGGGAAGTTTTCCTAGGAAGCGTGCGAGTGAGGACAAAGCATGCTGAAAAGACCCGTGCTGGTTTGTGGGGATAGTTGTCAATGCATAAAGTAGCAGGGGATGTTACACAATGCCTACAAAATTGATTTGCCTGGTGAGTATATTATCAGTGCCACTTTTAATGTTGCTGATTTGTCTCTTTTTGATGCAGTTGATGAGGCCTTAGATTTGAGGTCAAATCCTCTTCAAGAGGGAGGGGATGATGAGGACATGACTAGCGGTAAGGACAATAAGGCACTTAGAAGACTTGGGGGACCTATGACAAGAGGACAAGCTAGGAAGGCAAAGGAAGCATTGTAACAAGTTGTAGCAACAATTTTTGAGGCTGCCCCTAATTTGGAAGATGTGAAGCCCAAAATGGTGCATTGCATAATCCCACTTGAAGACCCTTGATATTATATGGACTGCACCATCTTTTTAAGCTTTTTATGTTACTAAATAAAGTTTGTGATAATGTAATTGGGCTTATGAGTTTTATACAGCCCATCACTTGTTAATTTCATATTTTACTTAGTTTAGATTTTAATCATGGGCTAAGTATTACAGCCTACTTTCTGAGTTTTACTATAGTTTATAAACCTTGTAAACAACACCTTTTGGAAGGGGATTTTTACTAAATTCATATCAGAATACCTTTTTGGTAAGACTCTCTTTGGTTCTTGCTTGGAACCCTAAGTCTTATCAAGAGTATCCAATAACTCTTGTGGCGATCTCCCTTGGCTTATCAATCATTCTTGATTGTGGCGCCTCCAACCAATTTCATTCCTCATCCTTCTATTTTGGAACATATCAGTTACTGTGGTAAGTCTCTCCCAGCTCATCACTGCCTCTATCTTACTAGGGTCCACTGCAATACCCCCTTTTGACACCACATGCCCTAAAAACTTGACTTCCTCTAGCCAGAATTCACATTTAGACAACTTAGCATATAGCTTCTTTTAATTCAAAATCTCTAAAATCGTCCTCAAGTGTCGGTCATGCTCCTCGTGGGTTTTCGAATAGATGAGTATATCATCTATGAAAGCAACCACAAACTGATCTAAATAGGGTCTGAAAATCCTATTCATGTAATCCATAAACATAGCAGGAGCATTAGTCAAACCAAATGACATGATTGTGAACTCAAAGTAGCCATATCGAGACTTAAAGGCGGTCTTAGGTATGTCCTCTTCTTTGACTCTGATCTGGTGGTATCCTAACCTCAAGTCAATCTTTGAAAATACTACCGCTCCCCTCAACTTATCTATCAAATCATCAATCCTAGGCAAAGGGTACTTATTCTTTACTGTCACTTGGTTCAACTGCCTATAGTCTATGCAAAGCTGCATACTCCCATCTTTCTTTTTGACAAACAGAACCGGGGCTCCCAACGATGATGCACTCTGTCTTACAAATTTCTTTTCCAAGAGTTCCTTTAATTATGTTTTCAACTCAGTTAGTTCTAGGGGCTACATTCTATAGGGTGCTATGGATATCGACCCTGCTTATGGGACCAATTCGATGGAGAACTCTACCTCTCTCTTTGGAGGGAACTCGGGTATCTGCCCAGGATATACCTCAGGACAGTCTCTTACTACAAGTATATCATTAATGTTCTACTCAAGGTCTACCTCACTAGTGGCTAAGAGAACATATCCCTTACTTTCTTCCCTATACAAGTTGACCTTTATAGCATTCAAATAAAGATTGAAGGATCAATTAGGCTCACTAGGAATAGTAAGGAAGACTACAGATTTTGTGCAAAAATTTAGCATTACACAGTTAGCATAAATCCAATCCATGCCGAGAATCATGTTTAGACCGTCCATGGGTAAACAAACCAAATCTAAAATGAAAGATCTACCTTCAGCAATGAAATGATAGTCTAAGCAACATTTTGCAAGTCCTAACAGGTCTAACAGTTGGTGTGGAAATAGTGAGATCAAAGGGGAGTTCTGTTACATGCAAATGCAGAGACCTGACACTATCATGTGATATGAATGAATAGGTTGCACTAGAATCATACAATATAGTTAAGGTCCTATCGTTCATCTCACACTTACCTTCTATGAGGCTTCCGGACTTGGCTGAGTCTTCTACATTGAGGGTAAAGACCCTCCCTTAGTGTTGTGGCCGGGGGTTTGGGGTTTTCAAATTCCACTCCATGTACTCTCTGGCAAAGTGTCCAAGCTTCCCACACTTAGGACATAAGGCAGTAGGTGTAGACTTGGCTAAGTTTTCTGTCCTCATCAAGTTCAACTTCTTGTGACCTTCCTCGATGATACAACACTTGTTGACTAGGGTGGGAAAGTCCCTAATCTCCATGTGCGCAACAACAATGTTAAGTTCTACTTTCAGCCTGCATTCATACTTTACATGTAACGCCCTGATTTTCTGTTATAGTGAAAATGACCAAAATGCCCCTGAGGTCATTTTCGACCTGGAATTCGAGGAAAGCCGATCCAGCAGTACTCGAAGGGCAAACTCAATGTTGGAAGGGGATTATTTGGCTTGTGTACCTTCCCGGGATCAAAAATCTCGTTTTCCTAGTTTTCGGTCAAAATAACCAAAATACCCCTGTGGTGTTTTACTCATTTACAAGTGCCGGATGAAACCGAAACTTCTCCAGATGGTTTTAAAAGACATTTTTATGTATTATATGGCTTTAGTTTTGGTACCGAAGGTCCCGGGCAAAATTAGTGCAAAATTACAATTTTGCCCCTACCTTTGTATTTTTAAGCTTAATCGCGTGATTAAGCAAACCTAAGCAATATTAGGCTCTAATCGAAGATTAATTAATTTCCATAATTAATCTTGAGTCAAAATAATTTATTAAAGTTGATTAGAACCTAAGAATGCTTAATTACAACTTGAAATCTTATTTTAAATTCAAGATTCTTAGTCATGGAATCTTGAATAGTGTTTTCTCTTTCCAATTCCTTAAATCATGGAAATTTGTTTACCTTGTTTACTCATAAAATGAATTTTAAACTCTTTAAATGTGTATGAGCACTCCTTAACCTTGTCATAAAACTCTAAAACCTCATTCTTAGTTACCTAAACTTATGCTTAATGATTCCTAACCTTGTACCTAAGCTAACCTACCTCCCTCTCTGCTGTAGCATTCTAGCCGAAGCATTCCTCCCCTATTTTCCATCACATGCTCAAATTTTTTACACTCCAAGGCCATGTTTCCACCTCACCATAAACCATACTTTGTCATACAAACACCATGCTTTCATCCATGCTTCATATCACTACTTCTAGAAGACTTTTTTCTCTCATTTTGTGTGGGTCAAATTCAGCCAGCCCTCCTTGCTTCTAAAAGAGATATTTCATTTCAAATTAAAGGAAATTTCACTCCAAATTGCCATACTTGAAGCCATGCTTTGTATCATAACCTCCATACTTCAAACCATGCTTAAATGACAAGTTGTCAGAGATATTTTCTCTTCCTTTCCCTCCCAATTGCTATGGCCTCTCCCTCCTCCCTTTGGGCTTTCATTTGTTTTCATTTTCTATAAATACCTTGCTTACTTGAGCTTGCAAACACTTTAGATCATTTGCTAAGTTTCAAGTTTTCTAAGCTTTCTTTGAGTTATTCCTTTTTCTCTCAAGTTTCAAGAGAGTTTCCTTTTCTCTTCATCTTCATCTTCTTCATCTCTTCATCCCATCATCATCTCATAACCTCCAAACACCACCTCACAACCTTGAACCACCATCAAACCTCTCAAACACTTGACCTCAAACACAGCCTCACTCAAAACACATCTCCAACCTCGTCATCCCCCTTTGGCCGAATCATTATCAACTCCCAAGGAGGAGTTGTTCATCTCATTTCCTTTCCAAAGTTCAAGCTTTTTATCTCCACTCTAGGTAGGAGTGTTTTTCTAAACTTGTTTTTCTTGAAAATGAGTTTTTCTCTAGCATTCTCTTGGGTATCTTTTTGAAACTTTTCTTTGTTTTTCTTCCTCATAGTTTCGGCCATGAGGCCTTGTTGGATACATGATAGCTCAATGATGAGAGCTGCTAGATGATGACCATGTGTTCATCTCAAAGGAACCTCTAGAGCTTGAGTTTTTACTTTCTTTAAGTTTCATCTTTATTTTCTAGTTCAAAATGATTTTAGCTCAAGACTACCTTCACTTTTCCTTGCTATTGATTTTGGTTTCCTTATTTCCTTTGCCTTGAGGTTTCGGTTTTGGTTTCCTTTTCTTTGAGTTTAGATGTTCTTTTGAAAGTTTGTTTCTTTTGAGCTTGATGATGATGTTCAAGAACCTCATAGTTCCTTTGAGAACTTGGTTCAAGAACTCTAAAGCTCTCTTTGTGATGAGATGAGTGTGGGTTGTTTGATCTCTAAAGTCTTGTAAGAGCTCTAGATAACATTAAAATGAACCTTGCATTCATATTTATGTTTATGCCTTGCACATCATATTTACTTTCCTTGCAATCACTAAGTATGAAGATAATGAATGAACTTGCATTACCATATTTATGTTTCAAGCTTTGCGTTATCATGTTTATATTTCAAGTCATCACTTAAAATATCAAAGATAATAATAAGTTGCATCTCATGTTTATTTTATGCTCTCACTTTATTTTCTAATGAAAGCTAAAACAAGTGCATGAGCATGTTTATTTTTATGTCATCACTTAAGAGAACCTAGAGCTCAAAGACATGCCCATATGTCTGAAATAAAGGCTTGAAAATATGTTTTTCCCTAGCTTGTGATTTCGGCCTTAAGAGGTTTCCTTGGTTACAAGTTTCAAAATCCATGTTTCATAGTTTTTCTAAGCTTATATGAGTTCAAAAAATATCTAGAACAAAGTTTTATGAATTTAGGACCTCTTGAGATAAATTTAATTTAGCTACTACCCTTGAGATTATTTTGAGAATTTTAAATGATAAAAATATTTATAAATGAGTTTTGATAGTTTTAAAAGGGTTCCAAGAGAAACTAGTATTTTATGTGCTTTAGAAACCAAGTTTTATGCCTTTGTATGGAGATGTATTTTCGGTTCTGCCTTGCCATGTTTTGCTCACTGTTTATGCTGTTTGGATGATGATAACATGAGTATGTTTGTGTATAATTGATGCTAAAATTCATATGTGAAAGATTAGAGAAGTTAGTAACTAGAAAAGAAATAATTTGAGAGTTCTACATCCCTTGGTAATTGATTTTTCTGGATTCTGTCCAGCATGGTTTAGAAATAATAATCATGGATTTAAATTAGTTTAAATATGTAGGAATGACTCATAATTGGTTTAGGACTTGATCTTGATGCCTTAGGAGCAAACTGGACTTAGAAAGGGTCATTATTGTGACTCCTAGGTACCCATAAAATTAGAATTTGAGATTCTGCATTCCTGAGGTTTAGAGATGTTTGTGATCATAGTGTTGAGTGAGGAATACTTAGATATGAGCCTATAGGTACCCGAGAGATTAAGTTGTGATGATTTATAACTTAGATTGTAAGTTAAGGACCTTAAGGGTCAATGCATAAGACATTAATAAATTGCTAATGCTATGATGTTTATATAACATGTTGAGATGTTTATGATGCATGAGGAAATGATTGCTTAAGATATGAAGTTTATCATAGCATGAGGTTTAAATGAGGAATATGTTGAGTGAATAGCTTGTGGCATAAGTTTCGGTTTGAAGGAAATTCGGTGTAACAGCTATTATGTTGTCGAATTTCCGTCAAACCTAAAAGGGTTGAAGAAATGTTTAAAAGTACCACATGAGTTGAAAGCCCTGGGTGACCGGTTCGACCGAGCACCCCCATGAGATTTTTATGTGATAAAGCACTGAGACGCGCTTTCCTGGGTGAGGGTATGAGTAGATGCAGCCTACCAAAGCGGACAAATTGCTATGGCTTGATGCCCGCAAAGCATTTCAAAGAGGGTATATCCTAAGAGAAGTGATCCCTAGCCCCTTACCTGTACTTGCGTAGTTGGGATTATTTTATTATGTTTCGCTTATTCAGATAATAAGCAAGAGCTAGTGATGACTAGCTGAGGTATGAGCTCATAACCTAGTTATTTTAGGATGGCCTTATTATGCTGAAGTACCATGATTGATGTCACGAAGTTGAGGAATGATCCACTTGAAAGTTATATGCCCTTTATGCAACTTGTGTGCTTTCTTGAAGTTGTGATTCATTGAGATATTTGATTGAGGCATTGCCATGCATTCATGTTTTAGTATGTTGTATTCATAACATCAAGATGCATGCTAAAAGGTTCCTGAGGATGTGAACCCGAGGTTCCTGAGGATGTGAACGATGTAACCCTAGGATAAGAGACTCCTACTGAGATTCTTTAGTAAGAATTCTCACTCCTTTCTCTTCTTCCCCTTTTTCCCGTCACATCTTCAGAGATCGATGACGACATTCGTGGTCTTCATTGATACACCCATCTGGGAAGTGTACTACGACCCGGAGCATTGTTCCTACCACTTTGAGGGTCGCTATGCCGTCTGTGTTTTTGTGTACATGGGTCGATCTTTTGCTTATCCGGTGTCCAGCTACCAGTTCACTCCTACCGCTCCTTTTGGTGGCGACGACTTGATCTTCGAGCGTACTCGCCCTCGCGACGAGCAGATGCGTCGTGCTCGCTCGTCCGCCTCAGCTGTTCGTGACTACCCAAAGTATGTGCCTCGCTCGAGGAGGTTGGAGATCGATCCGTCCAAGGACTCACCGATGCACGTCTATTCAGAGTTCTGCTCCCTTTCCCCCATTTAGGTGAGAGGGGAGTGAGGATACAGTGATGTAGCCATGCTTAGCGAGGAGAGCCGAGATGCGCCTGCGCCAAGGGGCTCACATCCAGCCAACACGCGCTCCTTTTCCACTTCACTGGCCCGCTCAGGAGGAGATCGAGCGGTTCACCAGTTACCTACCTCCATCACTCGAGGACCCCTATCATCACTAGACCTCATCGGAGAGCTATTTGAGTGCCCGAGCAGTCATGAAGATCTCCCCTTCGGCTGTACCTTTTAGGAAAGGGTTTTAGTCTAGCACTCATAGCTTGGTAGGAGGGTAGTGTAGTTGGCTTTTCTTTTGCCGTCACACCATGTACTTTACTGCTTTCTTGCTTCTGTTGTATTTCCATTTTTCTATGTATTCCAAGTTCAGCCCGTTTCTACAAGGGCATGACTACCTATGTATTCCAACTATATTATTATTAATGAAATGTCTCCTCTGTTGTGATGATCGTTGGTCTATTGTTACTTGCTTTGGCTTTTGTTTTCCCTTATGATTGATGTTTTTGCTTCTCATTTAGATAAGAGCGCGGCTCTCACTTTGGTTTATGTTTTCAAAAAAAATTTACCCATACTTTCCGCTAAGTATTTTAATAAAATGATGAGACTAAGAGGTAATAACCTAATGATTAACCTAATGTGTTCTAGAAAGTTGGGTTAAAAATTAGGGTGTTACATCACACACTTCCAGATCTCATAGGGTTTCCTTGAAAGACCCGTGAGAATTTGATCAGCTCTTCAAATCTCACAGTATACTATAACACGCTCATTCCTCCTTGGACCACCTGCATGAATTCTATGTCTTTGGGATTTCTAACCGACTCGGGGAAGTATTTCTCATAAAAGTACATCTTGAACAGCTCCCAATCGATTGTGGTGCCGGATACCTCCAATAACCTTCGGGTGCCAAACCACCAGAAGTCAGCATCCCCCTCCATCATGTAGGCAGCAAAGGTTACCTTCTGTTCTTTAGAGCAGGTGACCACCGAGTAGATTTTCTCCATGTTCTTGATCCACATGTCTGCTTTATCTAGGCTCATAGCTCCTCAAAACATCGGTGGTTTAGCCTTGCAGAATTCCCAAAATCTGGCTTATTCTAGCCCCTCAGTAGTATTGGGGCCACAACCCGCATTGTGTTGGTGTTCAATCCTCTCAAACATCCGCTCCATGGCTCTTGCCATGTTCCTAATAGCTTCTGTGGTTTCATTGTCCTGGTTGCGACCACTTGGGTTCCTATCTTGTCATCGAGGTGCCATCAGTCCCTGAGCACACAAAACAGCAAACATTAAGGTGATCAGGCTCAGTACTCAAAGCAAAGTGGGCTAGTTACCATGGCACATATACACGTACAAGGGTCATACATCTCTACCCTATGGTTCACCTTATTGGTAAACAACTACACATGAGTTCACTATCACATCCATGCTTAAGAAGCATAGTCAGTCCAATCCTCAAGCTCTGTAAGAATCGAGCTACTCTGATACCAAAATGTAACACCGTAATATTTAACCTAACACGCCTAGGATGCATTTGAGTTAAATACTAGTTATTACTCTTTTGTTCTAGTTACATGGCATTTCTTTTCTAAAATACTTAGCAAAATAGGGGTAAATCTTTTTTTTTTTTGAATATGACAAACAAAGTATGAGCCTTGAGTACCTAAGCAAGCTACAATGTTCGCTTCGCACACAGAATATCATAGTAACACAAGTATAGATAAAAACATCATGGATTTCATATAATCATCAGAGTCATCACCCACATCACATATAGATAATCATAAATAATAAGTAGCATTATACCCACCAATAAAGGTTGGGTTAATATAGTAATCCCAGAGTCATGTAAATAAAGTACATAAAACAAAGTAAATCAAACTACTAGAGGCCTCTCTCTTCTCCTAGAGCTACCAAGGTGTGCCTTTGTAAGATAACCTCAAGATATAAAAGCAAAAGAAGGCTATCCATCACATATGCTCGAGCACTCCCACGAGGTCCATCATCAGCTACAAAGGATACCCCCACTAAGGGAGAGGAATGTAACCAATGAAATGTACCAGCTCCTCAGGTGTGTTGAGATACAGGGTAGGATTGGCATGGGCTCCATGACGGGGACGAGTGGCTCCTCTCACTGGACCTCTAACCATGGCATCTCCATTAGAATCTCCCGATCTCCATGGGAATTGTAACACCCTAATAGAACCCCACTGTGCTTAAGTTCACATTTGGATTCTATTAGTTGTCACTTATACCTTGTATTAATTTTCTTTTGAAATTAACTTAGAAAAATAATGGAAGTTTTTTTTTTAAATAAATTAATTTTTTTGAAAACTTAAGCCTGTAACGAGAAGTGAAAATACATAGCGCTTTTATAGATAATAATCAAGTTACATTGCGCACTTAATTAAATAAGCGGAATAAAAGACTAAGTGTAGAACAATTATCACATAAACTAGAATATAATCACTTAATACATAAGTCACAACAGGGCATATATCATACTGATAAGTTATTACAAATAACAATATAAGTTCTACTATTACTAATTGTTTCTCACAAACTATAATGTAACTAAAGCTCGGAATGCTCCTACTTGAACGGTTTGAAATCTTCACGTGCTACCTCCTTCCTCAGCTATGGCCTCGTTGCTTTAGGTGGACACGTCTGTCTCTGGTAACGACAACGGAAAATAAACATAGGAGTGAGAAATACATGATTAGGAGTTCCTACTTGTACTAAAAGTGTCATCGTTGTCGTCCCAGTCACTTCGGGTTTATTATAAAAAGGTGAACAGGTAATAATTCAATTATCAAACTTTCACAAACGTGATTAGCCGAAGTGCAGTTACTTTTAAACTAATCTTGAACATTAGCAGAAATATTCATTCAAGATTTCATCAAGCATACATATAAGCATATCATGTAAAACCACTAATAAGCAGTAATCATTTAGGAGTTGCATGCATTTCATGATTACTCATCCTCAACATTCACTTGTTTAGTGATCATCATCTTTCATTTATTTCATCAACATATTTCTTAATTACTCACGGGATGAATGCATCAATGCCTTAGACCACCCTAAAAGGGTAATGAGCTCATACCATGGCCGTCGCCATAACCTTTTTGGTTTTCATTCCGTTGCCGTGATCTCAACGGTTTAGGGGGTTAAGCCGTGAGTTTAGCTCAAGTCCACTTTTCCAGACTTTCATTGCTACTTTTTCAAACTTTACTTTTATTATTTCTTTTGGAAAATGAATGTATGCATATTATCATGTAATCACAATAAACCTTGGGCAATCAATCATTCATCCTCATCATTTCATAATTCATCACCATACATTCACATTACTATAAATCACTTCATAAAACATGGACAATATCATGTAAATCTCATAGTAAACACTTTCATAGATAATTCATATTAACTAACCAAAGTTATCAAGTTGAGTTCCTAGTGTTCATAAGAGGTAATGGATGTCTTAGTATTATCTTTTCTCTTAGTGTTCTTTGTACTCTTAGCATTCCATTAATACATTAATGCACTTCAAAATATTATTATAGGTTCCTTATATATTTTTATTATGACTTTCATATAACTCTTGAAGATTATTATTCTACTTAAATTCTTAAAATTCTCTCTTTACAAGACTTGATTCTTTTATTTATAGTTTTGACATCTTTTAGAAGAAAGTTTATAATTCTCTGTATACTTGTTAGTAAAGGTAGTTCCAAATTCCTAACTCATCAAATTTTAGCATTTACATCTTTGGAATAGTGTAAATCAACTGTAAACCATGCATAGGAGGGTTCCCAGGAAAGAGAGGTGGGTCACAATGGACATGCTTAAATACCAAGTCTTTCCTTAGCCAGAACCTTTCCAAACTGCACTTTCACAGTACACTATCCCGAAATTTATTTCTCATTCTGTATTTATGTGGTACAAAGCTTTATACATAACATACATGGGTGTATTCCTATATGTGTTAGCTCCCCAACAAAGTTGAAATCAGTCCATTTTCATTTTTCTAGAGTGAGTTACATCTATTTTACTACTATAAGGTCAGATTTAAAGTTTCAGTCTTAGGCTCTACTTTAAAAATTTATATCTTGAGCTAGAAAACTCCGTTTTAGGTGATTCTTTTTGGAGAGTGTTCTATAATGAGTCTAGTTTATAGTAAAATTATTTTAATTTCCAGATACTTAATATTTTATGAACAGTAGCTTTCGAAGTACCTGCTGCCAGAAACAACTAGAATTTCCAGCACCTACCATTTTCATGTCTTAAGTTACCTTTATTAAATCAGGTTCCACATACAATCTTTTCAAGTTATATTTGAGTTTGATAACATCATAAAGGTACTCATAACAAAATAGAACATGTCATATTTCTAAAAATATATTTTTCAAATAATCATTTAAAACTTTTGACAATAACTCAAACTTGAGGCATTCTATCAAGGTTAGAAGCCAACAATGCTTGAACAATTAAAGATGAAGCTCCTACCTCTTGTGTAGGGTCTAAAAAGGGTCCTTCTCTTCTTCCTTAAGCTTCGAACAAGAGTCTTTGGAGTGGATGACCCTCCTTGAATCTTGGCTCTAGAACTTGAATGCTTAAGAAAATATTTCTCACTAGAGTTAAAGATTGTAACTCTTGTGAGGGCTAGTGAAAGTTTGGACTTAGGATTGAAGTGTTTGGATGAAGTTTAGAGGATCAAGAGAAGTTTTTGAAGAACATAAGAATGATAGAATAAGAAAGAAAGAACACTTAGGGAGTTTCTGAATTGAAGAGAGTTTGAGGAGTATTTATAGTGGAAAGATTAGAGTAAAAAACAGAAGATGGAAAGCACTTGGAGCATGATTTATGGAAACATGTTGGCTGAATTTTGGGATGAAAATGCTCCTTGTTTTGTGCAAACACGTTTCCATGTTTTGTGCAAACACGTTTCCATGTTTTATGCAAACATGTTGGATGAAAATGCTCCATGTTTTATGCAAACATGTTTCCATATTTTATGCAAACACGTTTCCATGTTTTGTGCAAAGATGTTAGTGGATATTCTTGTAATTCCATTCATAGAGTAAGGGTATCTTTGTCATTTAATAAGGCAAGGGTAGTTTGGTAATTTCCTTTACATAGCAAGGGCATTTTCGTAATTTCCACTAAGTGATGGCATTTTCGTAATTCTTTGTATTTTTCTCTAGACATACTTAAGTAGTCTATTTGTTGTGTTTCATAACATTTGTCTAGATTCTCTTGGTTTTGCTATCGCTAATTAAGATTAATATTTATCTTAGTTATAAATTTGGGGATGTTACATTTCTCCCCTTCTTATTAAAAATTTTGCCCTCAAAATTTGATACCTGTGATTATGTTCGGAAATTCTTTTCGCATATCTTCCTCGAGCTCCCATGTGTGCTCTTCCATTCCATCTTGTCCCCAGGCTCCTCGGATCAGAGATACAGATTTGTTTCTCAGCTGCTTGATGCCATGATCCACGATCCTCATCGGTGGTAATTCAAAAGTTAAGTCATCTTTTAATTGTATAGTTTCTGGCTCAAACACATGACTGGGGTCTGACTGATACTTTCTCAATTGGGACACATGAAAAACATTGTGTAGGTTAGACAAATTTGGAGGTAATGCAATTTGGTAGGCGGAGGGACCTACCTTTTTGAGGATTTGGAAAGGTCCTAAGAATCTAGGGCTTAGCTTTTTGACTTTCATTGCACGACCTATACCTGTGGTAGGAGTAATTCGCAAGAATATGTGTTCTCCTTCTTGAAATTCGAGAGGTTTCCTTCTCTTGTCAGCATAGCTCTTCTGCCTACTCTGAGCAATGAGAATTCTTTCCCTAATTTTCCTTATTTGTTTGGTTGTCTCTTCTACCAAATCAGGGCCCAAAATACTTTGCTCTCCGGGGTCACACCAACAAAGTGGTGATTGACACTTTCTACCATACAAAGCCTCATAAGGTGCCATCCCAATGCTAGTGTGGTAACTATTATTATATGCAAACTCAATCAATGGAAGCTGTTTGTCCCAACTTTGTGGCTGGTCTAAGACACATGCTCTTAGCATATCCTCAAGGGTTTGAATTGTGCTTTTTTATTGTCCATCACCTGAGGGTGATAGGCGGTGCTTAGACACAACTTTGAACCAAATGCCTTTGCAAAGCTCCCAAAATCTTGAGGTGAACCTTGGATCCCTATCTGAGACAATGGTTTTGGGTACTCCATGGAGCCTTATTATCTCTTGGATGTATAGCTGAGCTAACTTTTCCAAAGGGTAATTTGCTCGAATGGGTAAAAAGTGAGCAGATTTGGTCAATCTATCTACAATTACCCATATGGAGTCATGTCCAGGTGGCGTTCTTGGCAATCCCATCACGAAATCCATGGATATTCCTTCCCACTTCCATTCGGGGATTTCGAGAGGTTGTAGCACTCCGGAGGGTTTTTGATGCTCTATCTTCACTTTTTGGCATACCAAACATTTTTGTACTATATTTGCTATATCTGCTTTCATCTTTGGCCACCAGAACATCTTTTTAGGTCATGGTACATCTTGGTTATACCGGTGTACACTAAATTGACTCTTGTGGGCTTCTTCCAAAATGCTAGCTCTCAATCTTTCTTTTGCAGGTACACAAATTCTCCCTTGGTATCTCCACACTCCTTCCTTATCCTGGACAAACTCTTTCAACTTTCCTACTTGACAAGGGTTAAGGTTCTAAGGAAATCCTCATCTTCCCTTTGGGCTTGAATTATTTGATCCTTAAAGCTACTGGTTACACTTAGTTGGCTTAATCGAATTTGTTAAAGTCACCCTATATCCTAAGTTGAGGTTCCTAAAATCTTCTATCAGCTCATTTTCTTTCACCATGAGCCAAGCGGCATGCAAGGACTTACGACTCAAAGCGTCTGCTACCACATTTGCCTTTCTGGGTGGTAGTTCAACCCAAAGTCATAGTCCTTGAGAAACTCCATCCAACGCCTTTGTCTCATATTGAGTTCCTTTTGGTTGAAGAGGTATTTCAGGACTTTTGTGGTCAGAAAATACTTCAAACCTTACACCATAAAGATGATGTCTCCAGATTTTTAAGGCAAAGACAATAGCTGCTAGCTCTAAGTCATGGGTTGGGTAATTTACTTCATGGGGTTTGAGCTGTCTAGAGGCATATGCTACTACATTCCTATTTTGCATCAAAACACATCCTAGTCCTCTTCCCGAGGCATCACAATACACCTCAAATTTTTCTTTTGGGTCAGGTAGGATTAGGACAGGGTAGTGGTCAACTTCTTTTTAGTTCTTGGAAACTCTCTTCACATTACGGCTCCATATAAAAGCTGAATTCTTCCTTGTTAGCTTGGTGAGGGTAAGGCAATTTGGGAAAAACCTCTAATGAACCTTCGGTAGTAAGGCTAGCCCTAGAAAACTCCTAATCTCCTTCACAGTGGTAGGGGTTTCCCATTGTTGCACCGCTTCTATCTTACTTGGGTCTCTTGCTATTCCCCATGTGACACTACATGACCTAAGAACTTAACTTCCTTCGTCCAAAATTCACACTTGGACAACTTTGCATAAAGTTTCTTGTTCCTCAACACCTCCAACACCACTCGTAAGTGTTCTTCGTGCTCTTCTTCAGTTCTAGAGTAAACTAGAATGTCATCGATGAACACTATTACAAACTTGTCCAAGTATGGTCTAAATATCCTATTCATGTAGTCCATAAACACTGCCGGTGCATTGGTTAACCCAAACGACATCACATTAAACTCATAATGTCCATATCTAGTCCTAAAGGCTATCTTTGGTATGTCCTCCTCCTTCACTCGAATCTGGTGGTATCCTGATCGCAGATCTATCTTGGAAAACACTTGGGCTCCTCTTAATTGGTCCATGAGGTCATCTATTCTAGGCAAAGGGTATTTATTCTTTATGGTCACTTGGTTTAGCTGCCTATAATCCACACATAACCGCAAGCTCCCATCCTTCTTCTTGACAAATAGCACTAGAGCTCCCCATGGTGAAGCACTAGGCCTAATGAATTTCTTCTCTAGTAGCTCCTCTAATTGCTTCTTCAATTCTGTTAACTCGGCCAGTGGCATCCTATAAGGAGCTATAGATATGGGTCCCGTTCCCGGTACCAAATCTATAGAAAACTCAATCTCCCTTTTTGGAGGAAATTCAGGTATGTCATCAGGAAAAACATCTGAGAATTCCTTTACTACAAGGATCTTTTCTAGAGCTTGCTCCACTTCCCTCTCACTTGTCATCAGGTAAACATATCCTCGCTCTTCATTCCTACTATCCCCCACGATAATGGAGTTTAGGTATAGTCGTACCTTTCTATCAAGTTTAGAGGGATTGGGTAAAGTTGGTTTGGGAAGAAATACTAGTGACTTATTTGCACAATGTAGTAACACACGGTTAGCCCAAAGCCAATCCATGCCCAAGATTACATCAAAACTAGACAAGGGTAGACAAACTAAATCATGATGAAAAATCCTATCAGCTACCTCAAATTCACAATTTAGGCAGGCTTGATCAGTTCTAACAGTATTTATAGTGGGTGTAGAGACAACTAAGATGATTTTTAAGTCAGATATATACAACCTCAACTTATTAGCACAATCATATGAAATGAATGAATGTGTTGCGCCAGAATCAAACAATACAATTAAGGGTTTTCCATTAATTATACACTTACCTTGAATCAGATCATCGGATTCTGAGGGCATCTCAGCAGTGATAGCAAACACGCGTCCCTGTGCCTTAGGCTTAAGTGTAGAGGACTGATTGAGCTTTAGGCACTCTCTAGAATAGTGTCCTGTCTGTCCACACCGATAACAAACATTCTTACCAAATCTGCATTCCCCTCCATGTATCTTTCCACAAGTGGCACAAGGGGGTCTAGTCATAGGTTCAGGGACAGCAGCCATCCTAGGTCGATTAACAGCTTGTGTCTTAGGTTGATTCATCATAGGGTGTTGGGGTTGTTTCCCTTTAAATCCACCTCCTTGGTAGGGTTTCTTGTAAGGGGGTGGGAACCCTCGGTGACCTTGTTGAGCAGACCTCTTCCTATTCTCTTCAACTCGGTGGGCAACTAGCTGGCGATTGCAACTCTCAGCCACTTGGCTTTTGCTGACTAAAGATGCATAGTCAGTGACCTCCAGTGGAGCCACAGATGCCAAAATGTCTGGCCTCAAACCACTCTCATATTTCATGCATTTCCAAGCCTCGTTGGGATTACTTTGGTAGCTAGTTGAGTGTTTGATCAGTTCTTCAAACTTAGCTGTGTACTCAGCCACACTTCGATTTCAGTGTCAGCAACTGAAATTCTACTTCCTTTGCCTTCTTAACCGGATCTGGAAAATATTTCTTATGGAATGTAGCATAGAAAAGCTCCCACGTAATGCGTATGTCGACTTTCAAGCAAGCCCTTTGCACCCTTCCACCACGCAGCCTCTCCTTTCAGCATATAAGTAGAGAATGCCACCTTTTGTTCATCAGAGCATTCTACCACTGAGAAAACCTTCTCCATCTCTTGAATCCATATGTCAGCTATTTCGGTTAGTTGTCCCTTTGAATTACGGAGGTCCAGCCCCCTTAAATTCTGAGAATTTTCCATGTTCTTGGTTCCCAGCAGATTCCTCGACATCCTATTCATCTGCTCCATCATCCTTTGTTGCTTGTGCTTGCATAGCCTTAGCCATCTCCTGGAGTGCATTTGCCAGTTCATCACGATTACCTCCACCGCGTGCCCCATGCGTACGTCTATTTGCTGCCATTAGTTCCTAGACACACCAAACAACAATCATCGAGTTGATCAGGCTCAATACTATAGCTAAGCATGGTAGCAACTATGGCAGTATCACAAGACGATCATGCATTTCTAAATCCTATATCCCATCATACAGATAAGATTAATAGCATGATATCATAGACAGAAGCATAGTCAGTCCATTCCTCAGGCTTAAATAGGATGAACTGCTCTGATACCATAATGTAACACCCTAATAGAACCCCACTATGCTTAAGTTCACATTTGGATTCTATTAGTTGTCACTTCTGCCTTGTATTTATTTTCTTTTGAAACTAACTTAGAAAAATAGTGGAAGTTTTCCCAGGAAGCGTGTGAGTGAGGACAAAGCATGCTGAAAGGACCTGTGTTGGTTTGTGGGGACAGTCGTCAATCCATAAAGCAGCAGGGGATGTTACAGGAATAGTCGAGGCAGAACCTCTAGAAGAGTGCAGGGATGGTGACTCCTTCGATGGGTCTGTCTCGGGCTTCGACGAACGAGGGATGTACTCTAGATAACCTCAAACAGATGAAGCAGAAGTATTGGCACCACGAATCTACTCTATGCGAGAGTGAGCGTGCTTGAAAATCATGTCCTTGGAGAATGGGGCGGCAAGAGAGAATCTATAGCTGGTGACGAGGTGCGAGAACAGGCACTCCATGAACACAAAAAGGCATACTGAACATCGACCCATGAAGTAGTATGACTGGTGTATAGGGTCAAAGTGAAACTCCCAGGTGGGAGCATCAACGTAGATCACGAATGTCGCCATCAACCTCTGAAGATGAGACAAAGAAAAGAAAGAAAGAGGGGATGAGAAACTTAACAAGAATCTCAGTAGGGTACTCTCCTCCTAATGCATATCATCATCTACATCCTCAGGAACCCTGGGTTTATTATGAAAATGGTGAACATGCATAAGGTTCATTTTATTAAGTTCCAAAGCCCATTATCCAAGGTTTGTGTCTTTTATCATGATTCTTGATATTATGAATGCATTGCATTATATCATGAGTGCAAGTCCATACCATATGTTACATATCATAGAATCATACTAAATAAGCATGGCATAAGGAAATATAATCACATGAATGACATAAGAACACATGAATCTTTTCTCTTTTATCATTTAAGGTGACTTTGAGTTCATTAATTTTTCCTCTATGGGGCCACCCTAATACTCTCCCCTTTTGAGAGTTTCTAGGTTATGAGCTTATACCTAAACTAGTCATCACTAGTCTACATTTATCCTATGATAAGCAATTACCGACTCCTAAAGTATGGGTTAGGGGGCATAGGAACACCTTTCATAACAATTAATTCCTGAAGTCCAAAGGGTCCTTTTGGATCACCTCTCATAACCATTAATTCCTGGAGTTTAGAGGATCATTTCCATGTGTTTTATGTCACCTTTAAAACTTAGCATTTTATTTAGAGATGCAATCATGAACCCACAATTTATAATTATCATTTATAAACATATCGTGCAATACTTTATGCTTGTAAATCTCATTATTTACCTAAGTTTGCAAATTTGGCGGAAACCTGGCAGCATAACGGCTAGAAATCGAATTTCCCCCAATTTGCTTCACGCCATATGTTCACATAGATCATGCATCTCAATAGCTCAGTCATAATCATAGTATGCCACAATAATCATATAATCATCTCTTATGTTCATATATCAATCAGCACATATTATCATCATTTCTATTGAAAGTTAAATATGCTCCTACCTAGTATGCCGGAATCATGGACTAGGCTAAGCCAGTGCACATGCTATGCTTATCAACATAAGGTATACATATATAGGCAGGGCATTAAAGGTCATCATCGAGCACTTTATACGAAAGCATTCCCAAATTATCGTAATCACTACATAGTCCTACACTGGTTAAAACTTACGACCTGACTTGACCTAATTACTGAAATTAATTCTTTAAGCACCTAAGGGACCCACCCCAAAGATTTTCACTAACTTTAAACCTCATAAACACTTTCAAATGTTGCTGGACAGCTTTGGGCAGCATTTTAAAAAGACCGTTTCGGGGTTCTAGAAATTGCGTTTTTGACCTTTTTTGATTATTGATTTTTTCTAAAATGCCAAAATTAATTCTTATCACCACTAATGAAAAATTTTACACATGAATTCAGTTTCAAACTGAATTTTTACCAAAATAAAGTTACCAAGGCAGTAGGTATAAAATCTCAACTTTTGAAAGTTTCAAAAACATGTTTTGGGTTGTTTCTAGTTTTAGTTTTCCTCAGAATAAAAGAATTGAATTTTCACACCAACTACTACTGATTGATAGAACTTTAAATATTATAAAAAACATTTAACAGAATTTAAATAAGTGAGGCAGTAGGAAAGGTTTCATTTCCTAGGGACTTCCGAAAATTGCATCTTTTACTCATTCTTGTTACTAGTCTATCCTAGGATGCCAAAAACAATTTTTACAACATTTAATACCAACTTTTGCACTCTCTAACCCCTCCATATAGCATCAAACAGAAAAGAATACACCAAAGCTGTGGCCAAAAGGTTGAGTTCTAAAGGCACATAAAAACACATTTTTGCTGCTTACAAGATGCTAGTTTCTCTTGGAATTTAACTTAAGACTTAGGAAATGCCTTGAAAACTAATTTATCCCTTTGAAAATACAACAGATAACCCTTAGGGCAGCAAAACCAAAAGTTATATTAAACAATTGGGTCCATAAAAATCATGTATTTAGTATCCATAGAGCCTCTAATTCTTGTAAAACTTACAAGACACAAATTTGAAATCTTAGAACAAAACAAAACTCATTTTTCAAACCCACCATAAGGTGATGGCCGAATTCACTAGCAAGGAGAACAACCATGAGCAAAATTTTCATTTAAGATACAAGGGCAAGTCTTTGAGCTCTAGGAATTTTAGATGATGGCAAAATCATAAACATGCTATGCAACCTGTAACACCCTAACTTTTAACCTAATGTGCTTGAGTCATATTCTGATTAATTATTATTTGTTATGCCTTTGCTTCAGAAATTAACTTATCCTTCTTTAAAGTACAACTAATGAAAATATGACTAAATTTTTTTTTTGAACTTTAAAACCAAAATGCGAGCCACATGCGTGTATAGATATCGATTAATACTTGCATAATAGTAGCAAAGCACATAAACCTCATTATAATATATAGAAGCCATAGCATAACATGTCACATACCAAATTATCATATCAAATCTATAACATAATAGCGATGTCATATATACATAAAGGACATCTGAAGATATTAAAGCTACCAACAAGGTTGCACAAACACTAAACCAAAGCTAAACATGGTTATCACCAAATTAGACTAGCCTCCACTACATGTCCATTGGAGGACTAAGCTATGCAAAAGTATAAGGGGATATAAAAAGGAAAGCTATCTTCATACTTCCGCTGTGACCCTTTGATCCAGTTCATAGCATATCTCCCATGTCCGTGCCTCACAGAAAATCACAAGCAACACTATCATCCTCGTCTGGAGACGACATGGAAGAAAAGATAGGGATGAGAAACTTATTTAAGATTCTCAGTAGGGCTCCCCAACTCTAACACAAGTGTCATCGTCATCATCCCCAACCACTTCAGTTTTCATTATGAAAGAGATGTACATGCATAAGGTTCAATTTTAATCTTCTCAAAATACTTTATTTGAAGTGGGTGTCTTTTAGCATGGGTCTTAATGTCATGAATACAACAATTATCTCATGTATGCATGACAATACCTTAGGGTCATAAGTAACACAAGCAATTAACACAAGCATAAAAATTTATAACTCAACATAATGGTAAGTATATAAGCAGGGGAAAAGTTTGATATGATTCCCCAAGAGAAATGAATGATTGGATCAATTAGGAATGGAATAGATGCCCAAAGTTCAGCCAACACGTCCTGTTAACAATCGTTCGTATCTCATGTTACAGACGTCAGAACTGAGTGATTCCAAAACGTGGTGAAAGTTCACGTTCTGAAACGCAAGATTGACTCAAGAATCACCAAAAAAGGCCACCGAATGATGGAGATACGTCATGCTCTTAAGTTGGAACAAAAATCTGAAAATTATGAGATATAGGTAGGCGCCACAATTCCAAGGAATTGATAAGCCATAGAACACCACAAGGATTGATACCCTTGATAAGTTCAGAGATTCAAGAAGAACCCTAGAGAAACTAGCCTCTCACCAAAAGGTTAACTTTTTATTTTCTGACCCCCTAAAAACCTATGGTGCACCCCGTTTTATAGTGGGCAACACTCATGATGAGTTCAGCCTAAATATGCTTACACATAAAATAAACAAAACAACCCAATAAGTCTTATTAGAAGAATTTAGCAAAATGTAAAAAAAAAAACTAAGTGCAGAATTTGGACCAAGTATAATGCAATCTTCATGCTCTTAATTCTTCATCAATTTGGATGTTAACTTAAGGCCAAATTTGCATATCCAGCAAGGATTATTCTTCACGGTCTCCAATTTGAATTAAGTGGACCATTGTGAACTTTTTTTCCTTTAGATGTGGCCTTGTCTAAAGTAAAGTGGCCACTAAGAGATTTAGAGCCTCTTTAGCCTTTTTAGATTTTGCTCTTGTCATTGGGCCCCCAAGGCCTGTTAACTCTTGTATGTCCTCTATGCTTGTTGCCTTGGTCACACCTCCTATGTCCTCATCATTCCCTCCTTCTTGAGAAGAATTTGTCCTCAAATTGTATTCATCTTCTCCAGCATCAAAAGGGGATAAAATCAGCCACATTAAAAGTAGCACTTACACCATACTCACTAGGAAGGTCTATTTTGTAAGCATTATCATTGATTTTGGATAGCACTTGAAAAGGATCATCTCCTCTGGGTTGAAGCTTTGATTTCCTTTCGGCAGGAAACCTCTCTTTTCGCAGATGAACCCAAACCCACTCACCTATTCAAACACTACCTTCTTCCTTCCTTTATTTGCTTGTTTAGCATAGCTCTCTACCTTTTTCTCAATGTTTGCCTTTACCTTCTCATGTAATTTCCGCACATATTCAGCCTTACTCTTGCCATCTTTATGCTGAAAAATAGAGTTGTTAGGTAAAGGTAACAAATCAAGAGGAGTGAAAGGGTTAAAGCCATAAACAATTTCAAAAGGAGAATAATGAGTAGCACTATGAACTGCCATATTATATGCAAACTCAACATGGGGCAAACATTGTTCCCATGACTTGATATTATTTTTAATTACCGCCCTCAAAAGAGAAGAAAGAGTTCTATTTACCACCTTAGTTTGGCCATCAGTTTGTGGATGACAAGTAGTAGAAAAGAGAAGTTTAGTTCCTAGCTTACTCCATAAGGTCCTCCAAAAATGACTTAAGAATTTGGTATCACGATCAGAGACAATGCTTCTTGGAAGCCCATGGAGCCTTACCATTTCCTTGAAGAATAAATCAGCAATGTGGATTGCATCATCAACCTTTTTGCATGGAATGAAATGCGCCATCTTAGAAAACCTGTCCACAATAACAAAAATAGAATCTTTGCCATTTTTAGACCGAGGTAGTCCAAACACAAAATCCATAGAAATATCAACCCAAGGACAATCTGAAATGGGCAAAGGGGTATACAAGCCATGAGGCAATAATTTAGATTAAGACTGCTTACATACAATGCATCTTTCACACAATTTATGTACATCATGCTTCATGTGTGGCCAATAAAAATGTTCATGCAGCATGTCTAGAGTCTTTTGTGTAACATCCGCAAATTTATAACTAAGATAAATATTAATCTTAATTAGCAATAGCAAAACCAAGAGAATTTAGACAAATGTTATGAAACACAACAAATAGACTAATTAAGTATGTCTAGAGAAAAATGCAAAGAATTACGAAAATGCCATCACTTAGTGGAAATTATGAAAATGCCCTTGCTATGTAAAGGAAATTACCAAACTACCCTTGCCTTATTAAATGACAAAGACACCCTTACTCTATGAATGGAATTATAAGAATACCACTATCATTGTCTAATTACAAAAATATCCTTGTCTTAGTTAAAGAAATTACTATAATGCCATTTGCACAAATCCCTAGACTTGTCTTTAGACAAGAATGAATCTAAGCCATTGAATTAAGATGATAACACAATAATTTAACCACATACATCATACACATTTCTGAATCACATACATGCACTAAAGGTTAGAAAATCTCCACTAACATCTTTGCACAAAACATGGAGCATTTTCATCCAACATGTTTGCATAAAACATGGAAACATGTTTGCACAAAACAAGGAGTATTTTCATCCCAAAATTCAGCCAACATGTTTCCATAAATCATGCTCCAAGTGCTTTCCTTCTTCTGTTTTTTCTCTAATCTTTCCACTATAAATACTCCTCAAACTCTCTTCAATTCAGAAACTTCCTAAGTGTTCTTTCTTTCTTATTCTATCATTCTTCTTATGTTCTTCAAAGACTTCTCTTGATCCTCTAAACTTCATCCAAACACTTAAATCCTAAGTCCAAACTTTCACTAGCCCTCACAAGAGTTACAATCTTTAACTCTAGTGAGAAATATTTTCTTAAGCACTCAAGTTCTAGAGCCAAGATTCAAGGAGGGTCATCCACTCTAAAGACTCTTGTTCAAAGCTTAAGGAAGAAGAGAAGGACCCTTTTTAGACCCTACACAAGAGGTAGGAGTTTCTTCTTTATTTGTTCAAGTATTGTTGGCTTCTAACTTTGCTCATGGATAGAATGCCTCAAACTTGAGTTATTGTCAAAAGTTTTGAATAATTATATTTTTAGAAAACACAACATGTTCTATTCTGCTATGAGTACTTTTATGATGTTATCAAACTCAAATATAACTTAAAAGATTGTATGTGAAACTTGAGTTAATAAAGATAACTTAAGACATGAACATGGCAGGTGCTAGAATTTCTAGTTATTTCTGGCAGTAGTTACTTCGAAAATTAGTGTTCATAAAATATGAAGGATCTTGAAATGAAAATATTTTTATTATAAACTAGACTCATTTTAGAACACTCTCCAAAAAGAATCACCTAAAACGGAGTTTTCCAGACCAAGATATAAATTTTTAAAGTAGAGCCTAAGACTAAAACTCTTAATCCGACCTTGTAGTAGTAAAATAGGTGTAACTCACTCTAGAAAAATGAAAATGGACTGATTTCAACTTTGTGGAAAAGCTAACACATCTACAAACACACTTATGTATGCTATGCATAAAGTTTTACACCACAAAAATACAGAATGAGAGATATATTTTCGGGACAGTGTGCTGAGAAAGTCTTGAAGGTAGCGTGATACTGTGAGAGTGCAATTTGGAAAGGTTTTGGCTAAGGAAAGACTTGGTATTTAAGCGTGTCCATTGTGACCCACCTCTCTTTCCTGGGAATCCTACTATGCACAATTTACAGTTGATTTACACTAATCTAAGATGTTAGTGCTACAAATTTTATTCTAAAAGATGTCAGAACTTTAAATAAAAGATTCAAGTCTTGTAAAGAGATAATTTTAAGGATTTAAGTAGAATAATAATCTTCAGGAGATATATGTAAAAGTCATAATAAAAATATATAAAGAACCTCTAAAAATATCTTAAAGGGTATTAATGTATTAATGGAAATACTAAGAGTACAAAGAAGACTAAGATAAAAAGATAATACCAAGATATCCATAACCTATTAGGAACACTAGAGACCTAACTTGATAACTTAGGTTGCTTAATGTGAATTATCTATGAGAATGTTTACTATGAGATTTACATGATATTGTCTATGTTACATGAAGTGATATACAGAAATGTGAATGTATTGATGAGATATGAAATGATAATGATAAAATGATTGACTGTGCGATAATTTATTAATGTGCATAAATTCATATTTCAAATGAAATAATAAATAGACCAACTCACTACTTAATCCTCTTTGAGAATTAAGGCATTGATGATTTCACTCAGTGAGAATAAAAGTAAAACCTGAAAAAGTAGCAATGATAGTCTGGAAAAGTGGACTTGAGCTAAACTCACGGCTTAACCCCCTAAACCGTTGAGATCATAGCAACGGAAAGAAAACCAAAAGGTTGTGGTGACGGCCACGGTATGAGCTCATTACCCTTTTAGGGTCGTCTAAGGTGTAACACCCTAATAGAACCCCACTGTGCTTAAGTTCACATTTGGATTCTATTAGTTGTCACTTATGCCTTGTATTAATTTTCTTTTGAAATTAACTTAGAAAAATAATGGAAGTTTTTTTTTTTCTTTTTTTTTTAAATAAATTAATTTTTTTGAAAACTTAAGCTTGTAACGAGAAGTGAAATACATAGCGCTTTTATAGATAATAATCAAGTTACATTGCGCACTTAATTAAATAAGCGGAATAAAAGACTAAGTGTAGAACAATTATCACATAAACTGGAATATAATCACTTAATACATAAGTCACAACAGGGCATATATCATATTGATAAGTTATTACAAATAACAATATAAGTTCTACTATTACTAATTGTTTCTCACAAACTATAATGTAACTAAAGCTCGGAATGCTCCTACTTGATCGGTTTGAAATCTTCACGTGCTACCTCCTTCCTCAGCTACGGCCTCGTTGCTTTAGGTGGACACGTTTGTCTGCAGTAACGACAACGGAAAATAAACATAGGAGTGAGAAATACATGATTTCTCGAGGAGTTCCTACTTGTACTAAAAGTGTCATCGTTGTCGTCCAGTCACTTCGGGTTTATTATAAAAAGGTGAGCAGTAAGGATTCAATTATCAAACTTTCCAAATCGTGATTAGCCGAAGTGCAGTTACTTTTAAACTAATCTTGAACATTAGCAGAAATATTCATTCAGTATTTCATCAAGCATACATATAAGCATATCATGTAAAACCACTAATAGCGGTAATCATTTAGGAGCTGCATGCATTTCATGATTACTCATCCTCAACATTCACTTGTTTAGTGATCATCATCTTTCATTTATTTCATCAACATATTTCTTAATTACTCACGGGATGAATGCATCAATGCCTTAGACCACCCTAAAAGGGTAATGAGCTCATACCATGGCCGTCGCCATAACCTTTTTGGTTTTCATTCCGTTCTTAGTGACCCCAACGGTTTAGGGGGTTAAGCCGTGAGTTTAGCTCAAGTCCACTTTTCCAGACTTTCATTGCTACTTTTTCAAACTTTACTTTTATTATTTCTTTTGGAAAATGAATGTATGCATATTATCATGTAATCACAATAAACCCTGGGCAATCAATCATTCATCCTTATCATTTCATAATTCATCACCATACATTCACATTACTATAAATCACTTCATAAAACATGGACAATATCATGTAAATCTCATAGTAAACACTTTCATAGATAATTCATATTAACTAACCAAAGTTATCAAGTTGAGTTCCTAGTGTTCATAAGAGGTAATGGATGTCTTAGTATTATCTTTTTCTCTTAGTGTTCTTTGTACTCTTAGCATTCCATTAATACATTAATGCACTTCAAAATATTATTATAGGTTCCTTATATATTTTTATTATGACTTTCATATAACTCTTAAAGATTATTATTCTACTTAAATTCTTAAAATTCTCTCTTTACAAGACTTGATTCTTTTATTTATAGTTTTGACATCTTTTAGAAGAAAGTTTATAATTCTCTGTATACTTGTTATCTCAGCTTAGTAAAGGTAGTTCCAAATTCCTAACTCATCAAATTTTAGCATTTACATCTTTGGAATAGTGTAAATCAACTGTAAACCATGCATAGGAGGGTTCCCAGGAAAGAGAGGTGGGTCACAATGGACATGCTTAAATACCAAGTTTTTCCTTAGCCAGAACCTTTCCAAACTGCACTTTCACAGTACACTATCCCGAAATTTATTTCTCATTCTGTATTTACGTGGTACAAAGCTTTATACATAACATACATGGGTGTATTCCTATATGTGTTAGCTCTCCAACAAAGTTGAAATCAGTCCATTTGCATTTTTCTAGAGTGAGTTACATCTATTTTACTACTATAAGGTCAGATTTAAAGTTTCAGTCTTAGGCTCTACTTTAAAAATTTATATCTTGAGCTAGAAAACTCCGTTTTAGGTGATTCTTTTTGGAGAGTGTTCTATAATGAGTCTAGTTTATAGTAGAATTATTTTAATTTCGAGATACTTAATATTTTATGAACAGTAGCTTTCGAAGTACCTGCTGCCAGAAACAACTAGAATTTCCAGCACCTACCATTTTCATGTCTTAAGTTACCTTTATTAAATCAGGTTTCACATACAATCTTTTCAAGTTATATTTGAGTTTGATAACATCATAAAGGTACTCATAACAAAATAGAACATGTCATATCTCTAAAAATATATTTTTCAAATAATCATTTAAAACTTTTGACAATAACTCAAACTTGAGGCATTCTATCAAGGTTAGAAGCCAACAATGCTTGAACAATTAAAGATGAAGCTCCTACCTCTTGTGTAGGGTCTAAAAAGGGTCCTTCTCTTCTTCCTTAAGCTTCGAACAAGAGTCTTTGGAGTGGATGACCCTCCTTGAATCTTGGCTCTAGAACTTGAATGCTTAAGAAAATATTTCTCACTAGAGTTAAAGATTGAAACTCTTGTGAGGGCTAGTGAAAGTTTGGACTTAGGATTTAAGTGTTTGGATGAAGTTTAGAGAATCAAGAGAAGTCTTTGAAGAACATAAGAAGAATGATAGAATAAGAAAGAAAGAACACTTAGGGAGTTTCTGAATTGAAGAAAGTTTGAGGAGTATTTATAGTGGAAAGATTAGAGAAAAAAAACAGAAGATGGAAAGCACTTGGAGCATGATTTATGGAAACATGTTGGCTGAATTTTGGGATGAAAATGCTCCTTGTTTTGTGCAAACACGTTTCCATGTTTTGTGCAAACACGTTTCCATGTTTTGTGCAAACACGTTTCCATGTTTTATGCAAACATGTTGGATGAAAATGCTCCATGTTTTATGCAAACATGTTTCCATGTTTTATGCAAACACGTTTCCATGTTTTGTGCAAAGATGTTAGTGGATATTCTTGTAATTCCATTCATAGAGTAAGGGTATCTTTGTCATTTAATAAGGCAAGGGTAGTTTGGTAATTTCCTTTACATAGCAAGGGCATTTTCGTAATTTCCACTAAGTGATGGCATTTTCGTAATTCTTTGCATTTTTCTCTAGACATACTTAAGTAGTCTATTTGTTGTGTTTCATAACATTTGTCCAGATTCTCTTGGTTTTGCTATCGATAATTAAGATTCTTAGTTATAAATTTGGGGATGTTACATAAGGCATTGATGCATTCATCCTGAGTAATTAAGAAATATGTTGATGAAATAAATGAAAGATGATAATCACTAAACAAGTGAATGTTGAGGATGAGTAATCATGAAATGCATGCAGCTCCTAAATGATTATTGCTTATTAATGGTTTTACATGATATGCTTATATGTATGCTTGATGAAATATTGAATGGATATTTCTGCTAATGTTCAAGATTAGTTTAAAAGTAACTACACTTCAGCTAATCACGTCTGTGAAAGTTTGATAATTGAATCCTTACCTGTTCACCTTTTTATAATAAACCCGAAGTGATTGGGATGACAACGATGACACTTTTAGTATAAGTAGGAACTCCTACTGAGAAATCATGTATTTCTCACTCCTATGTTTATTTTCCGTTGTCATTACCAGAGATAGACGTGTCCACCTAAAGCAACGAAGCTGTAGCTGAGGAAGGAGGTAGCGCGTGAAGATTTTAAACCTTTCAAGTAGGAGCATTCCGAGCTTTAGTTACATTATAGTTTGTGAGAAACAATTAGTAATAGTAGAACTTATATTGTTATTTGTAATAACTTATCAGTATGATATATGCCCTGTTGTGACTTATGTATTAAGTGATTATATTCCAGTTTATGTGATAATAGTTCTACACTTAGTCTCTTATTCCGCTTATTTAATTAAGTGCGCAATGTAACTTGATTATTATCTATAAAAGCACTATGTATTTCACTTCTCGTTACAGGCTTTAAGTTTTCAAAAAAATTAATTTATTTAAAGAAAAAAAAACTTCCATTATTTTTCTAAGATAATTTCAAAAGAAAATAAAAGCAAGGCATAAGTGACAACTAATAGAATCCAAATGTGAACTTAAGCACAGTGGGGTTCTATTAGGGTGTTACATTTTGGATCCCAAAATATCCCACTAATCCCCCCTCATGTGCCTCCTTCACAAGTAATTCCCTAATGGAACCTTTAGGTACACACAATCTCTTCTCTTTAAACAAGTGATCATTTTGCCTAAAAAATCCATTTTGAGTAGCATGCACACAAGTTTTATAGATTTGTGCGAAGTCTAGATCATTCTCATACAATCTCTTAATATGGTCAAAGCCAATGAACTTAGTTTCAAGAGTAGAGAACAAAACATACCTTATTGAAAGTGCATCCGCTACCACATTAGACTTACCTTTCTTGTGCTTGATCACATAAGGAAATTGCTCCAAGAACTCAACCCATTTGGCATGCCTTTTGTTAAGCTTGCCTTGTCCTTTTAAGTACTTTAAGGACTCATAGTCACTATTGATAACAAACTCTTTGGCCAAGAGATAGTGTTGCCATGTTTGCAAAGCTCTTACTAATGCATACAATTCCTTATCATATGTGGAAGAATTAAGAGCAGCCCCATTCAATTTTTCACTAAAATAAGCAATGGGATGTCCCTCTTGCATCAAAACAGCCCCTATCCCCACATTGGATGCATCACATTCAATCTCAAAGGATTTAGCAAAATTCAATACAAGAATAGGTGCATGAATCAATTTCTCTTTAAGGACAACAAAGGCTTGCTCTTATTTTTCACCCCATTTAAAACCAAATGCCTTTTAATCACTTCATTCAAGAGTGCAGCTATTGTACTGAAATCTTTGACAAATCTCCAATAGAAACTAGCCAAACCATGAAAGCTTCTTACCTCACATTCTTAGGAGTTGGCCATTCTTGAATAGCTTTCACCTTCTCTTGATCAACATGTACTCATTGTGAGCTAACAACAAAACCAAGAAAAACCACATGGTCTATACATAACACACATTTTTCCATGTTAGCATACAACTTCTCACGTCTAAGAGCTTCCAAAACACACCTCAAATGCACAAGATGATCATCATAGGATTTGCTATAAATCAGAATATCATCAAAGTATACTACAACAAACTTACCTAGAAATTCCCTTAACACATGATTCATTAATCTCATGAAGGTATTAGGAGCATTAGTTAAACGAAAAGGCATAACCAACCATTCATACAGCCCATATTTAGTTTTAAAAGCTGTATTCCATTCATCCCCTTCTCTAATCCTAATTTGATGAGATCCACTTTTCAAATCAATTTTAGAGAAGACACAAGCACCATGCAATTCATCCAATAAATCATCCAATCTAGGAATGGGATGCCTATACTTTACCGTGATGTTATTGATGGCTCTACAATCAGTGCACATCCTCCATGTTCCATCCTTTTTAGGCACTAGAATGACTGGGACTGCACATGGACTTAAGCTTTCTTGCACCCACCCTTTTTTAATCAAGTCTTAAACTTGTCTTTGAATCTCCTTGGTATCTTGGGGGTTACTCCTATAGGCTGGCTTGTTAGGTAATGAAGCTTCTGGAATAAGATCAATTTGATGCTCTATGCCTCTTAGAGGTGGTAGTCCATGAGGCACCTCTTTGGGAAAAACATCTTTAAATTCCTGCAACAAAGAAGAAATCTCATTTGGAAGAGAGTTAGTAGGACTTGCATCTTTGAAATTACTCTCTTTACTCAAAAGTAAGAGCATTGGCTTTTTCAAATGCATAGCCTTTTTCACCTCTTTTTCTTAACAAATTTGGTGCTTTTCTCTCTTTTTTTTTTCTTTTTTTTTCTTGTTCTCTTTCACTCTCTTTTCCTCTTTTCTCTCCACTTTCTTTTCTCTCTTGCTTTCTTTTATCTCTCATTTTTAATTGATCCTCACTAACTTCTCTTGGAGTCAAAGGCACAAGAATAATCTTCCGTTCTTTATGCACAAAAGAGAACTTGTTGGTGTAACCATCATACATAACTTTCTTATCATATTGCCAAGGTCTCCCGAGAAGCAAATGACAAGCCTCCATAGGCAACACATCACATAAAACTGTATCATCATACTTCCCTATGGAGAAATCTACCTCTATCTGTTTGCTTACGGTCACTTCACCATCCTCACTAAGCCATTGAAGCTTATATGGCTGCGGGTGAGGTTTAGTTTTCAAGCCCAATTTAGATACCATTCTGCCACTTGCCACATTGGTACAACTCCCTCCATCAATAATTAAAGAACATACCTTTCCTTGGATAAGACATCTAGTATGGAAAATGTTCTCCCTTTGACTATCATCCATGTCTCTTGCTTGGCTGCCCAACATTCTTCTTACCATGAACAAATCTCCTTCCGATATTATTTCTTCCTCATACTCCTCTTCATCATCATGTGAGGCAGAGTCTGAAGAAGAGTCACTAGTAATCTCCCTATCCTCCTTAAGTAACATAGTCTTCTTAGTTGGACATTCTGAAGCTATGTGACCTCTTCCCAAACACTTAAAGCATTTTATTTCACTACTCTTTGTCTTTTTGAGGGTCTCATTGGACTTAATTGGAGTCCTTTGAGGTGCAGCAATGTAATTGCTTGATGAAATACCTCCCTCCTTCTTATTTCTATCCTTCCACCCTGAAGAATTAAAATTAGAAGAGTTTTTCCTCATGACACCCTTTCTCCTGAGTTGTTGTTCTACCTTACTAGCTTGATGCACCAAATCCTCCAACTCCACATAATTTTGCAACTCCACAACATCCCTTATATCACTATTTAGCCCATGCAAGAAATGTGCCATAGTAGCCTCTCGATCTTCACTAATATTTGCTCTAATCAAGGACACCTCCATCTCTTTATAATACTCATCTACACTCTTGTTACCTTGTGTGAGCTTTCGAGGTTTATTGTGAAGGTCTCTATGATAATGGGAAGGAACAAATCTTCTTCTCATTAGCCTTTTCATCTCCACCCAACTATCCAACAAGGGTTCTCCATATCTCACCCTCTCCTTTTGCAATTGGTCCCACCAAATGAGAGCATAATCACTGAACTCCATAGCTGCCACCTTCATTTTCTGCTCTTCAGTATAGTTGTGACATGCAAATAATTGCTCAATCTTCATTTCCCACTCCAAATAGGCCTCCGGATCACTTTTTCCTTTAAAAGATGGTATATTAAGCTTCACTCCCTCAATTCTATCCTCTCTAGCACTATTCTCATTATCTCTTCTTCTCCTTCTATGTCCACCTTCATCATGATTCCCCTGATTTTCTATTCTCTCAATCCTCTCATATAACTCCTCTGTATGTTCCCTGATCATCCTTTCCATTTGAGTTGTAATGGCCTCAAGTAGCAACCTGTTATTCCCCATAGGAGGAGTATCATCTCCGCTACCTCTACCTGCCATATTTCAAGTAAAAGAACAAAATTGAAAGTAATAGGACCTCACCACTCGCTCACGTGTTTACACTCTTAGAGATGTATCACTCGTGTTTGTTGCTCTCTATTAGGCTTTTTGTGTAATGTGCTCTCTTGCCTTTTACCACTCAATAGCTCTCTTTAAGTTCTTAATAGAATCTCCAGGAACAATCAAGACTACAATCCCAAACTCAAGAAATGCTTATAACACACAAAACAGATTGGAAAAGATCTAAAAGAAGACACTTTGGATTTGATTCACAAGTAGTATGTAATTGAATTTAAATAACAAGCTATTGTATGGTGTTTTTTTTTTAACCTCTGTTTTTTTTTTTTTTTGTAACACCTGATGCTTCAATAAAAGGGAATTTGTAATTTTGGAATGAAACTTTGAAATTGGAGTATTTGAGAATGAAATTATATAGAATTCCCAACAAAACAAGCTATTATTTAACACACTAACAGCATACTACTCAAGGAACATGAATTGAAAGGATTAAAGTTCAAGAACAATGATGAACTCCAAGAACACAAGTGCAGGAATGTATGAACTTAACAAAAATTGAAACTACCAATCAGAATTGATGAACAGAAAGGAGAAAAGATAACCCAATTCCAACCCTAGAACTGAGCTCTGATTACCAAATGATATGATTCCCCAAGAGAAATGGATGATTGGATCAACTAGGAATGGAATAGATGCCCAAAGTTCAGCCAACACGTCCTATTAACAATCGTTCATATCTCACATTAAAGACATTGGAATTGAGTGATTCCAAAACGTGGTGAAAGCTCACGTTCTGAAACGCAAGATTGACTCAAGAATCACCGAAAAAGGCCACCGAATGATGGAGATACGTCATGCTCTTAAGTTGGAACAAAAATCTGAAAATTATGAGATATAGGTAGGCACCACAATTCCAAGGAATTGATAAGCCGTAGAACACCACAAGGATTGATACCCTTGATAAGTTCAGAGATTCAAGAAGAACCCTAGAGAAACTAGCCTCTCACCAAAAGGTTAACTTTTTATTTTTTGACCCCCTAAAAACCTATGGTGCACCCCGTTTTATAGTGGGCAACACTCATGATGAGTTCAGCCTAAATATGCTTACAAATAAAATAAACAAAACAACCCAATAAGTCTTATTACAAGAATTTAGCTAAATGTAAAAAAAAATAAACTAAGTGCAGAATTTGGACCAAGTAGAATGCAATCTTCATGCTCTTAATTCTTCATCAATTTGGATGTTAACTTAAGCCCAAATTAAGTGGACCATTTTGAACTCTTTTTCCTTTAGACGTGGCCTTGTCTCAAGTAAAGTGGCCACTAAGAGATTTAGAGCCTCTTTAGCCTTTTTAGATTTTGCTCTTGTCATTGGACCTCCAAGACCTATTAGCTCTTGTATGTCCTCTATGCTTGCTGCCTTGGTCACACCTCCTATGTCCTCATCAAAGTTAGAGGACTAGAGTCACTTAGCACATATCACATAATTAAATGCACTGATGGGAGAATGAGATAAAATATGCATATGCACCTTTGCTTTACTTTCTTATAACTGAACTCTTAAGTTCTTTTCATAATAACCACCTTCTTAAGTAACCATCCTAAGCCAACCATTGCACCTTCCTTGGCGATTTTATAATAGCCACCAAAACTTCACCTCACCGATCGCCTAGGATGAACTCAACCTAACTAGCCGTCGCTAGATTTAATATGGGGTAATAGAGGGGGTAACACATCACTTCCTTTCTTTAACTTATCATGAGTATGCAATTCCTTTTGGACCACCTCTCATAACCTTTAATTCGAGGAGTCTAGGGGGATCATTTACATATGGCATTATGTTACTTTAAATCTCATGTCATGTCATGTAATAACACATGCATTTCAAATAACTTTAGAGTCCACAAATTGGCGAAAATTCAGTAGCATTATGGCTATACACCGAATTTTTCCAAATTTGCTTTGTGCCATGTAAACACATAATCCATATATTTCATCATCAATTCATGAATATGATAAGCTATTAAAGCCATATAAACACTTCCTCATAGCACATACATAAGCACATAAAGATCTCGATTCCTTTTTAAAATAAGCATGCTCCTAACCAGTGTGCCGGAATCAGGGACAGGCTCAGCTAATACATATGCTATGCTCACAGCAACTCATAATAAAACATACATTTAGTTGAAATCATAACTTTCATTACCTTCTCTATCTTATGGTATCTTATACTTTTGATCCTTACGGGTTTTAAACTTACGATCTAATCAACCTAGCACCCGATATGAGTCTTTTATGCACCTAAGGGATCTCAACTAATAATTCTCACTAATTTTGAGCTTATGATCAATACCAAACAGCATTAGGTAGTTTGGGAAGAATTACTATAATTCGATTACGGGTTCCAGAAGTCACGTCTTTGACCTTTTCTAAGTTTCGACTTTTCCTAAGGTACTAAAACTAATTGTTACCACCTTTAGGAATTAATCTTACACTCCTAAGCACTTCTAAAACAATTTTACCTCTAATTTACTCATCCTAAAACAGCAGCCATGATTTTGACTTCTAAGGGTTCTAAAACTGACATTTTTAGTCCTTCCTAGTTACTAGTTCTTCCTAACACTCATAAAATAATTTTTGCTTCACTCAAACATAATTTTTACACATTCTAACACATCAAAACAGCATCATGCACCAGTCAATATAGCAGGGCAGTAACCGAAATATTTGATTCAAAACAACACATAAAATCACATCCTTAATGCATATAAGTTACTAGTTTCCCTTGGAATCATTTTAGGACTTCAAAACTCCTTTAGAAACCAAATTATTTCATTAAAATCATAAAATATAAGGCAGTAGCTATTCTAAATCATTCTTAAATGAATTTTAAATCATAAAATCATACTCATAGCATTCTTTGAGCCTTCATATGCTTAAGAAAATCTTAAGACATAACTTATTGGCCCTTGTGATTAAATGAAACTTATGCTAAGTCCATCATCATCACATGGCCGAATTTAGTGTCCATGAAATGCTTCCATTTTCCAAACTTTACTTGAGATAAAAAGGGCAAGTCTTTGAGCTCTAGAATCTTTAGGTGATGGCAAAAACATAAACATGCTATGCACTTCATTTTGTTCTTCATTATAAAAGTAAAGTGAGAGCTTTAAAGTAAATATGAGATTCAAGTTCATTTTTATCTTTAGAGTTTAGGTGACGACTTGAAATATAAACATGAAATGCAAACTTGAAATTTAAACATGAGAATGCAATTTCATTTCTTTATTCTTGAGATTTTAGTGATGACATTGGAAAATAAACATGATATGCAAAGCATAAACTTAAACATGGATGCAAGTTTATTTTTATCTTTACTATAGCTCATTCAAGACTTTAAAGGAACACAACCTCAACCCCAAACTTATCTTAGCAAGACAAAGTGAGCTTTAGAGTTCTTTGTACCAAGGTTTCAAGGAAACCTTATGGTGTGAACTTCATCATCAAGCTCAAGGAAATGGATCAAGAGAACAAACCAAGTAACAACATTTCTTTGAGAAACGAAATCAAAACAAGGAAAAAGGAAAAAGGAAAGAAAATCGAAATGTTTTTAGGCTTAAAGGCTAAGTTTTTAAGCTTTAGAGGTTACACAAGTTATAATCTCATGATCATCATCTTGAACCCTCATCATCAAGCCAAAGTTTCTTTAGAAAAACAAGGCTCCAAGGCCAAGGATGAAAAGAAAGAAAGGAATTTAAACCAAGAGAAACTAGAACTTTTCCATAACAAAACATCAAGTAAAAGATAAAGCTTTTAAAAACAAAACCCCTACCAAGTGCTGTTTCTTTGTTGGAAGGAAAAAGAGCTTGCTCTTGTAAAGAAATGAGAAGAAAAACTCTTCTCTAGAGTGAAAGGAGGATTCGACCAAGGGGGAGGAAAAAAGGAGGAAATGTTTTTGTGTGAGCTTTGTGTGTAAGGATGAAAGATTAGGTGTCATGACCCGATTTGAATCATGACCGGCACGTGAAGATCCCCATCCCTACGTAAGCCTCGTGATCACTGCGCCGTACTATATGCATATTTTATTCATAAAATCTACTTTAAATCATAATTTGAATTTCATCTTGAACTCATAATAAACCTGAATAATCCTTTTTCTCATAAATAAAATCTGAAACTGTAGCTGTGATATAAATTAAACTGAGTTGCTCATTTACAAAATATACCATGAATGCTAGATCATTTTAATGCAAAAGAATCATGGTAAGCAAAATAAAGTAAATGTGTGGTCCAAGACCCTACCCGCACTATCACTGGAGCACTCTATACAAAATAATCAAACTTTACACCCATGTGAAGCTCACCCCAAAGCTAAAACCACTAATGCTGTTGAGTAGGGGGAGGAAGAGGAGGAACCGGAGCTACACTTGAATCTGTGAGAAAAGGAAGAAAAGAGGGGTGAGTTTTATAACAAAACTCAGTGAGTGGATCCTCACTCATAACCATATATGGGACATAAAAAGGGTACATAATAATAATGCAATCAGTATAAGTCATTTCATTTATAGTTACATACTAACTACAAAATCCTGATTGCTAGAATATAAAAACACAATGGTTCTCAGAATTACAAAAAGGGAACAACCTATCCATAAACTACATGGTGGGTGCTTAGTCCCTGGCAAACAAGAGCCCCTAACTAGATGAGATCTTAACGGTCCCTAGCAAATTGTGTCCCTGGCGGACTAATCACAAATAAGATAACTTGCCCCTGGCGGGCCTTAGTATACCAAGGTTAACGGGATGACTGCCGTTAACTCATGGTTCTATTCCTCCCAGTAATTCCCTATCTATAATCATACTAAAGTCTAAAAAGGGATTCCAAACATCTAAGTTCAACCGTTCCAATTTCTTACATAATACAAACATAGCATTTCACATTTATCATTTCCTCATGTAATAAACTAGTTTGAAAATCATAATTAAATCATGTGATAGCAATTATATTCCAAGTGTAGTCCCATGCACTTTTAATGAACATGAATTTTCATGCTAAGCTTCAAAACATATTCTCTTAATACTTGCTAGAATACAATCAAGTGTTTTAGTTCATGGTCAAACTTAAGCAAACTGTCTCTAATCATTTTATGATGCTAAGAAAATAATTTATATGATGACCAAAATAAGGTCATGAGATCAAATCCACTCACCTATAAGGGGAGGATAGATAACGTCAACACCAACTAAGCTTCGGGGAGCAGGGAGGGCATCAACGTCGACTATAAAAATCACAAAACTCAATATTAAAATCTATCAACCTCTAAATCACTATTATCTAGCTCTAACCATATTGGGAGAGCACCCTCCACTTGACAACAATGGGGAAAACTAATGACGCATACTAAGAATGTGAAATAATGGAGGAAAAGAGATCAAAAACCAATAAAATCTCTTACGTTAATCTTGGAGGAAGAAGGAATGATGATGGGGGAGAGAAATTTTCTTTCGGGGAGGGGTTTAGGGTTCTGGTTCGCAGAGAAAATGGAAGGGGAAGGAGTGAGAAGGGTTTATAAAATGGGGGGAGAGGTTTGTGAGTGAAATGACGCATTTCTGATGTATTTGCATCTCAGGGGGACCGCTATAGCGGTGAGGCCGCATCCCATCCCCCGTCACTGTGCACTTATGACTGCTATAGCGGTGACAGTAAAACTTAAATCTGCAGAATTTTGCTGTGAAGACATTAGTTTACCCCTATACTCACTCACTTATTTCCATTTCTTTATTCTAAGTTAAATCATTTATTTAGGGTTTAGGGTTTTAAAACATAAATGTAAATAAGGAAATACCCCCATTTGGATTCAGAAAAAATATAAAAAAAATCAAAACCCTAACCAATCAAAATCTCATTTTTGAGTTCTAGTTCAAATTCCGGAATTCCGGTGATTTTCTAAACTTGGGGCCTAGAAACAAAACATTTAGAGGTTTCCTAAAATTCATTAAAAATCACTCTTCAATTCATTTCCCTTTGGAGAGCCATTACTGGGACTTTTGGTCCCAAAATTGTGGCTCAAACATATAGCCCTCTATGGAGGTGTAGGGTTCCAAACTTAGCGAAAGCCCGAAATTGGTAATATGGGTGGGTCTCAGGGGACCCTGGGACCATACAAAACTTATCTACTGACACGTGTACACCAGGTATTACATTAGGTGTTTGGATGATGATCTATGGTGGTTGTGTGGTGGTTTGAGGTTGCAAGAGGGTGGTTCTTTGAGGAAAATGAAGAAGATGAGAGAAAAGAGAACTCTTGAGTTCTTTGAGGAAAAGAAAGAAAGCTTAGATGAACTTCTTAAGACAACTAGAGAATGAGCAAATGGAACCAAGTTCTCTTAGGATGGGTATTTATAGAAAATTGAAACATGAAGAGGAAAAATGGAGGGGGAGACCACGGACATGCAGCCATGGGGGAGAGGTTGAAGGTATGGCTAGGTATGGTCCAAACCATGGTTCTTTGTGTGTAAAATAAATCAACATGTGATGAAAGTGGGGGAGAAGTGGCTTCAATTCTATGTAGCCCAAGGGAAGATAATTGTTTCTTCTAATTGTGGTTTAGAGGTGTGTTTAGGTGTATCTTTAATTAGGCTTTTGATTAGGAGTTTGTAAGTGTTTAGGTAAGGTAATGGATAATTGGAGGTGTCAAGACATGATTAGGGAGTGGTCTTGCTTCATTAGTGGAATCAAAACTCATTTTACAAGATAATCAATCACAAACATAATTCCTTAAATTAAGGAATTGGAGAAAGAAAATACTATTAAGATTCCATGACATGGAATCTTGACTTTAAGAAAGAGATTTAAGTTATTTTGAGAAATCTTAGGTTCTAATTAACCTTAATAAATTATTTTGACTCTAGATTAATTACCAAAATTAATTAATCTTCGATTAGAGGCTAATATTGCTTAGGTTTCCTTAATCACGTCATTAGGCCCGTAATGCACTATTTCGGGGGCAAAATGGTAATTTTACACAAACACTGCCTGGGACCACTCAGACTTAAACAATTATCATTAATCACATATAATTAGCATCTCGAACTCCCGGGAAAGATTCCGGGCTCAAACGGCACTTATATCCATATAAAACGCTACAGGGGTATTTTGGTCATTTTTAAGCCGAAAGTTCAAAAAAATGAGATTGTCATCTCTGTTATCAATCACCACACGTTTAATCCCCTTCAAACATTGAGTTGACCCTTTGAGGACCGCCAGGTCGGCTATCCTCGAATTCTGGATAAAAATGACCTTAGGGATAATTCGGTCATTTTCAGTCAAACAAAAAAGTCGGGGCGTTACACAACCTCATTCTTAATCTTTATTATTAGAAAGTGATGGCTTAGAAACATAAATATGATGTGCAAGACTTGAAAATAAACATATGCAAGTTCATTTTTTAGTCTTTAAGATTAGGTGATAACTTGAAAAGTAAACATGAAATGCAAGACTTGAATTTAAACACGAAAATGCAAGTCGATTTATTTAATCTTCAAGATTTAGGGTGATAGCTTGAAAATAAACATGATATGCAAGGCATTGAAACTTAAACATGAGATGCAAGGGGTTGGAATATAAACATGTATGCAAGTTTATTTTTATCTTAGTAGAGCTCATTTAAGACTTTAAAGAATACAACTCTCAACTCCAATCAATCTTAAACAAAATATAATGAACTTTAGAGTCTCAAATCATCTTGGTTTTAAGAACTACACTTTTTAGACTTGTCATAAAGCTCAAAAGAAAACCATTCAAGAAACTAACAAGCTAAAGCCTTTATGTCTCCTTGAAGCCAAAACCGAACCTTAAGCTCTAGAGGTCCAAAACATGGTGGTTTCACAACCACCATCCAAGATCCATCATCATCCTCAAGCTATGTTTCAAAACTTTTAAAACCGAAAATGAAGAAAAAAACCATGAAGCCTAAGCCGAAAATGAAAGAAGAAAAAGAACAAATTTGAGCTTTAGAGACCCTAACTTTGGTGGTACCAAGACCACCATCAATGGTTCTCATCATCAAGCCATGGATCCACCACTTTTCCTCCAACCAAAATCGAAAATATAAAGGAGAAGAAACTCAAAACCGAAATCATGAGACAAGAAAAGGAAAACCTCAAACCGAAACATAAAGAAAGGAAAACCAAAAGAACTTATTCATCTAACTAACAATAAATCCAAAAATGAAGCAAAGAAAAGTAAAGGAACTCAAAACAAAACCCTACCAAGGATGTTGTCTTTGATGGAAGGAAGAAAGCTTGGTTCTCGTGGGTTAAAATGAGAAGACAAAAATCTTCTCTTGGTGGCTACAAGGTTTCGACCAAGGGAGGAAGAAAAGAATGAAATGGTTTTCTTGTGAGGTTAAGCTTGGGGGTGGAAATTGTATATTTAGGAGGTGGTTTGAGGTGGTGGTGTGGTGGTTCAAGGTTGTTTATGGTGGTGGTGGAAGGAGTTTCTTGAAGTTAGAAGTGTAGAAAGAAAGTTTGGAGTTGAGAGGATTCTAAGACAATTTTTTTGACACAAAAGCTTGCCAAAAAAATGAGTGGTAAAGAATAGCAATTTAGGGTTGCAAAATGAATAAATATGGTGATTGGGGATGAGGCTTCGGCCTCTTGGCTGTTTGGGGAGAAAGAAAATTTCATTTGAAGTGAGTTTGGAGGTGTATTAGAGGTAAGTTTGGTTAAGCACAAGTGTTTGAGTTAGTAATCAAGTGTTTAGCAATGCAAGACATGATTATAGTGTTGTCATTCTTACTTAGTTTCAATTAACATTGTTTAGTTTGAAATTCAAACTCCAACAAGGTGTCTAATTTTAAGGAACATGGAGAGAAAACACTATTTGAGCATGAAATGACATGATGTCTTGGATGCTTTATGACTAAGAATGATATTTGAAATTCCTTAAGTACTTTTTGGTCCTAAACAACCTTAATTAATTATTTTGACTCAAGATTAATAATTAAAATTAAATTACCTTTAATTAGAGTCTAATATTGATTAGGTTTCCTTAACCATTTAATTAAGCTCGTTATGCACTAATCTAGGGGTAAAAAGGTCATTCCACATCAAAACTCCCCAGGACCACCCCGAACTCATCCAATATCATGCATTATGTAAAAACAACATTTCAAACACCCGGGAAATCTTTTCAGCTCAGTTGGCACTAAATCTGGTGTAAAAACACCACAGGGGCATTTTTATCATTTTGTGCCAAAAGTCTCAAAAGTGAGATTTTAACCTCTGTTATAATTTCCAAGGCATCTAATCCCCTTCATTCATCAACTCAACCCCTCGAGAATGGCTCGGGTTGGCCGTCCTCATATTTCAGGCAAAAATGACCTCAGGGGCATTTTGTTCATTTTTACATGGGAAAAATTGCGGATCGTGATTTTCACACAGATCGCTATCTAATCCTCCTGTGATTTATTCCTATTATAGAAATAAACCTTTGAGGGTGGCTGGCCTTGATTTTTGTACAAAAATGACCTAGGGATATTTTAGTCATTTTTGCCAAGTAGAAAAATGAATCTACAAGTAGGGAGAAAATGGAAGGATATTCATGCATTTGTCTTCACTTATCATCAAGAAATTGTAACACTCTATGATGTCAACACTTGCAAGGATGTGTGAAGACAAATTCATTTTCCTTCTTATTTATTTTATTTTGTTCTCTTTTTAGCAAGTGTAACTCCATAGTTCTCATTCCTATGTCCTCAAGTCACATAATAAAAGTTAATACTAAGGAATCATGCCTTGCTTCATGAGCATTTTAATATTAAACATAACTTCTAAGATAGCACCAATATTTTCCTTTTTCTCTTCTTCAAATAATAGAAAAATAAGGTGAGAGCCTCGCATACTATAACATAAACATTACTAAATATTCTAATGAAAATTCGGCATGGTAACGGTATAGGTGTGGGCCTCTTGTAAGACAGAAAATCATAAATAGGCTAACTAGTCATCCATAGCTCAACTTGGGATTCAAAATACAACATTCTAGTATCTCACATATTATCATCATGAGGCAAATAGCGCCACTCAATCCACAGCATAAAATATAATGATGTAATATCAGAAGATAGGCGACCTCATGGATCAAAATAGCTAAGGGAATACTAAGTCATGACCCTAAGCCACAAAATACAAAACATAAAAGAAATAAGGAGTCTTGCAACTGAAATTCAAAACAAAAAATCCAAGTTCCAGCCTCCCAAGAAAAGAACATATAATTCCATAAGTATAAAGCAAAATAACTTGAAGATTTCAAAATATCAAATGAGATTAAGTGATATAGCACAATCTCTCAGCAAGGCAAAAGAAATAATACTCCAGTAGCTAAGTCTCTGATTAGGATCTACCTGCCCATCTAAAGATGATATAGAAAAAGAGGAAAAAGGGGTGAGAAATAAATTGAAATCTCAATAGGGGCATACGTAATTAATGTGACATCATTATCATCTCTATTCTACCTTGGTTTCCTTTGAAATCTTTGGTATATAATCATGAGGATCAATTTGAGGATAACCATTCTTTACCAAGGTAGAGGTGTCTTTTGGCATGGTCTTAGCATGAGATGTACATGCATGGATGAAAGATCTATACTAGTATAACAAAAAAGACATGCATCCATGGAAAAAAGATTAAGCTTATTTATCAAATGTAACATGCATGCATAAATGGTTATCTTAATGCATGTCATCAAGAACTTCATAGTAACTTGTTGGTAAAATAGTATATGAGAAGAGAGTTGAATCATGCTTTTCTTCTTATTAACATCTGCAATATTTAACAAAAATACTATCAAGTATTGAGCTTGAAGTGCAGCGGAAATATAGTTAGTTGTTTTAGAAGGTAGATCTCTGAAGCATTGAATAAATAATAACACAACTATAATAGTATTTTAGCAATTAACTAGTTAAAAGACATAACATAAATTAAGAGATCAGGGAAGACAAAGATGACACTGATATTTTTATACTGGTTCGGCCAAACCTGTAACGCCCCGATTTTCTGTTAGAGTGAAAATGACCAAAATGCCCCTGAGGTCATTTTCAGCCCGGAATTCGAGGAAAGCTGGTTCGGCAGTACTCAAAGGGCAAACTCAATGTTGGAAGAGGATTAGATGACTTGTGTACCTTCTCAGGATCGAAAATCTCGTTTTTCGAGTTTTTTGGGTCAAAATGACCAAAACACCCCTGCGGTGTTTTACCCGTTTGCAAGTGCTAGATGCACCCGAAACTTCTCCAAATGATTTTAAAAGGTGTTTTTATGTAGACTGCGACTTTAGGTTTGGTCCCGGAGGTCCCGGGCGAAATTAGTACAAAATTACGGTTTTGCCCCTAGTTTCGTGTTTTTACGCTTAATCGCATGATTAAGCAAACCTAAGCAATATTAGGCTCTAATCGAAGGTTAATTAATTTCCTTAATTAATCTTGAGTCAAAATAATTTATTAAAGTTGATTAGAACCTAAAAGTACTTAATTACAACTTAAAATCATATTTTAATTTCAAGACTCCTAGTCATGGAATCTTGAATAGTGTTTTCTCTTTCCAATTCCTTAAATTATGGAATTGTGTTACACATTGTTTATTCATAAATGGGTTTTTAATTCTCTAATGATGTATGAGCACTCCTAATATTGTCATAAAATCCTTAAAACACCTTCTTAGTTACCTAAACTTAAGCTTAATTATTCCTAACCTTGTACCTAAGCTAATACACATTTAAACCTACCATTAACACCCAATTAAATGATCAAAACTCACCTCCTCTCTGCTGCCTAAGGCCTGGCCGAAGCTGTCCTCCTCCCATATGCATCACATGTTCAATTTTCTAACACTCCAAGGCTATACCTCAAGTCACATACACTATACCTTGTCATAACTTTCAATCAAGCTTGAATTTCCACATGAATAAATAATTAAAACAACCCATTTTTCCCATTTAGTTGTGGCTAGAAAAGTTCCAGCCATGTCAAGTTTCTAGAAGCCTAATTTCATCAAAAATTGATAGGAAATTAACTCACATCAAGCCATACTTTGTAGCATAGCTTCCATACTTCAAACCATGCTTGAATGACCTTGTGTAAGAGATATTTTTCTCTCCCTTTTTCCCCTCAAAAGCCATGGCCACTCCCCCCCTTGGTGAGCCTCATTGTTTTGTTTTTCTATAAATAGGATGCTTGTGATAGCTTAGTTGCACTTTGAAGCACTTGCTAAGTTTAGAATTCTAGAGTTGTCTTGTAACATCCTCAAATTTATAACTAAGAATCTTAATTATCGATAGCAAAACCAAGAGAATCTGGACAAATGTTATGAAACACAACAAATAGACTACTTAAGTATGTCTAGAGAAAAATGCAAAGAATTACGAAAATGCCATCACTTAGTGGAAATTATGAAAATGCCCTTGCTATGTAAAGGAAATTACCAAACTACCCTTGCCTTATTAAATGACAAAGATACCCTTACTCTATGAATGGAATTACAAGAATATCCACTAACATCTTTGCACAAAACATGGAAACGTGTTTGCATAAAACATGGAAACATGTCTGCATAAAACATGGAGCATTTTCATCCAACGTGTTTGCACAAAACATGGAAACGTGTTTGCACAAAACATGGAAACGTGTTTGCACAAAACAAGGAGCATTTTCATCCCAAAATTCAGCCAACATGTTTCCATAAATCATGCTCCAAGTGCTTTCCATCTTCTGTTTTTTCTCTAATCTTTCCACTATAAATACTCCTCAAACTCTCTTCAATTCAGAAACTCCCTAAGTGTTCTTTCTTTCTTATTCTATCATTCTTCTTATGTTCTTCAAAAACTTCTCTTGATCCTCTAAACTTCATCCAAACACTTCAATCCTAAGTCCAAACTTTCACTAGCCCTCACAAGAGTTACAATCTTTAACTCTAGTGAGAAATATTTTCTTAAGCATTCAAGTTCTAGAGCCAAGATTCAAGGAGGGTCATCCACTCCAAAGACTCTTGTTCGAAGCTTAAGGAAGAAGAGAAGGACCCTTTTAGACCCTACACAAGAGGTAGGAGCTTCATCTTTAATTGTTCAAGCATTGTTGGCTTCTAACCTTGATAGAATGCCTCAAGTTTGAGTTATTGTCAAAAGTTTTAAATGATTATTTGAAAAATATATTTTTAGAAATATGACATGTTCTATTCTGTTATGAGTACCATTATGATGTTATCAAACTCAAATATAACTTGAAAAGATTGAATGTGAAACCTGATTTAATAAAGGTAACTTAAGACATGAAAATGGTAGGTGCTGGAAATTCTAGTTGTTTCTGGCAGCAGGTACTTCGAAAGCTACTGTTCATAAAATATCAAGTATCTCGAAATTAAAATAATTTTACTATAAACTAGACTTATTATAAAACACTCTCCAAAAAGAATCACCTAAAACGGAGTTTTCTAGCTCAAGATATAAATTTTTAAAGTAGAGCCTAAGACTGAAACTTTAAATCTGACCTTGTAGTAGTAAAATAGATGTAACTCACTCTAGAAAAATGCAAATGGACTGATTTCAACTTTGTTGGAGAGCTAACACATATAGGAATACACCCATGTATGTTATGTATAAAGGTTTGTACCACGTAAATACAGAATGAGAAATAAATTTCGGGATAGTCTACTGTGAAAGTGCAGTTTGGAAAGGTTACGGCTAAGGAAAGACTTGGTATTTAAGCATGTCCATTGTGACCCACCTCTCTTTCCTGGGAACCCTCCTATGCATGGTTTACAGTTGATTTATACTATTCCAAAGATGTAAATGCTAAAATTTGATGAGTTAGGAATTTGGAACTACCTTTACTAACAAGTATACAGAGAATTATAAACTTTCTTCTAAAAGATGTCAAAACTATAAATAAAAGAATCAAGTCTTGTAAAGAGAGAATTTTAAGAATTTAAGTAGAATAATAATCTTCAAGAGTTATATGAAAGTCATAATAAAAATATATAAGGAACCTATAATAATATTTTGAAGTGCATTAATGTATTAATGGAATGCTAAGAGTACAAAGAACACTAAGAGAAAAAGATAATACTAAGACATCCATTACCTCTTACGAACACTAGGAACTCAACTTGATAACTTTGGTTAGTTAATATGAATTATCTATGAAAGTGTTTACTATGAGATTTACATGATATTGTCCATGTTTTATGAAGTGATTTATAGTAATGTGAATGTATGGTGATGAATTATGAAATGATGAGGATGAATGATTGATTGCCCAAGGTTTATTGTGATTACATGATAATATGCATACATTCATTTTCCAAAAGAAATAATAAAAGTAAAGTTTGAAAAAGTAGCAATGAAAGTCTGGAAAAGTGGACTTGAGCTAAACTCACGGCTTAACCCCCTAAACCGTTGAGATCACGGCAGCGGAATGAAAACCAAAAAGGTTATGGCGACGGCCATGGTATGAGCTCATTACCCTTTTAGGGTGGTCTAAGGCATTGATGCATTCATCTCGTGAATAATTAAGAAATATGTTGATGAAATAAATGAAAGATGATGATCACTAAACAAGTGAATGTTGAGGATGAGTAATCATGAAATGCATGCAGCTCCTAAATGATTACTGCTTATTAGTGGTTTTACATGATATGCTTATATGTATGCTTGATGAAATACTGAATGAATATTTCTGCTAATGTTCAAGATTAGTTTAAAAGTAACTGCACTTCGGCTAATCACGTTTGTGAAAGTTTGATAATTGAATCCTTACACATTCACCTTTTATAATAAACCCGAAGTGACTGGGACGACAACGATGACACTTTTAGTACAAGTAGGAACTCCTCCTGAGAAATCATGTATTTCTCACTCCTATGTTTATTTTCCGTTGTCGTTACCAGAGACAGACGTGTCCACCTAAAGCAATGAGGCCGTAGCTGAGGAAGGAGGTAGCACGTGAAGATTTCAAACCGTTCAAGTAGGAGCATTCCCAACTTTAGTTACATTATAGTTTGTGAGAAACAATTAGTAATAGTAGAACTTATATTGTTATTTGTAATAAGTTATCAGTATGATATATGCCCTGTTGTGACTTATGTATTAAGTGATTATATTCCAGTTTATGTGATAATTGTTCTACACTTAGTCTTTTATTCCGCTTATTTAATTAAGTGCGCAATGTAATTTGATTATTATCTATAAAAGCGCTATGTATTTCACTTCTCGTTCTGAGCTTAAGTTTACAAAAAAATTAATTTATTTAAAGAAAAAAATAACTTCCATTATTTTTCTAAGTTAATTTCAAAAGAAAATTAATACAAGGCATAAGTGACAACTAATAGAATCCAAATGTGAACTTAAGCACAGTGGGGTTCTATTAGGGTGTTACATTATGGTATCGAGCGATTCATCCTATTTAAGCCTGAGGAATGGGTGACTATGCTTCCGTCTATGATATCATGCTATTAATCTTATACGTATGATGGGATATAGGATTTAGAAATGCATGATCGTCTTGTGATACTGCCATAGTTGCTACCATGCTTAGCTATAGTATTGAGCACGATCAACTCGATGGTGTTGTTTGGTGTGTCTAGGAACTAATGGCGACAAGCAGGCGTCACGCATGGGGCACGCGGTGGAGGTAATCGTGATGAACCGGCAAATGCACTCCGAGGAGATGGCTAGGGCTATGCAAGCACAAGCAACAGATGATGAGGAAGCGGATGAATAGGATGTCGGAGGAATCGGTTGGGAACCAAGAATATGGAAAATTCTCGAGAATTCAAGAGGGTGGACCTCCAGAATTCAAAGGGACAACTAACCAGAAATAGGTGACATATGGATTCAAGAGATGGAGAAGGTTTTCTCGGTGGTAGGCTGCTCGATGAACAAAGGTGGCATTCTCTACTTATATCTTTGAAAGGAGAGGCTGCGTGGTGGAAGGGTGCAAAGGGCTTGCTTGAAAGTCTTGACATACATCTGATTACGTGGGAGGTTTTCTATGCTACATTCCATAAGAAATATTTTCCAGATCAGGTTAAGAAGGCAAAGGAAGTAGAATTTACATTCTTGACAGGAAATCGAAGTGTGGTGAGTACAGCTAAGTTTGAAGAAGCGATCAAACACTCAACTAGCTACCAAAGTAATCCCAACGAGGCTTGGAAATGCATGAAATATGAGAGTGGTTTGAGGCGGACATTTTGGCATCTGTGGCTCCTTGGAGGTCATGACTATGCATCTTTAGTCGGCAAAAGCCAAGTGGTGAGAGTTGCAATCGCCCTTGACTAGTTGCCCACCGAGTTGAAGAGAATAGGAAGAGGTGCGCTCAACAAGGTCATAGGGTTCCCACCCCTTACAAGAAACCCTACCAAGGAGGTGGATTTAAAGGAAACAACCCCAACACCCTATGATGAATCAACCTAAGACACAAGGCGTTAATGTCGACCTAGGATGGCTGCCGTCCCTGAACCTATGACTAGACCCCTTGTGCCACTTGTGGAAAGATACATGGAGGGGAATGCAGATTTGGTAAGAATGTTTGTTATCGGTGTGAATGACAGACAGGACACTATTCTAGAGAGTGCCTAAAGCTCAATCAGTCCTCTACACTTAAGCCTAAGGCACGAGGGGCCGCGTGTTTGCTATCACTTCTTTGAGATGCCCTCGAGAATCCGATGATGCGATTCAAGGTAAGTGTATAATTAATGGAAAACCCTTAATTGTATTGTTTGATTCTCGTGCAACACATTCATTCATTTCATATGATTGTGCTAATAAGTTGAGGTTGTATATATCGACTTAAAAATCATCTTAGTTGTCTCTACACCCACTATAAATCTTTGTTAGAACTGATCAAGCCTGCCTAAATTGTGAATTTGAGGTAGCTGATAGGATTTTTCATCATGATTTAGTTTGTCTACCCTTGTCTAGTTTTGATGTAATCTTGGGCATGGATTGGCTTTCTGGCTAACCGTGTGTTACTACATTGTGCAAATAAGTCACTAGTATTTCTTCCCAAACCATCTTTACCCAATCCCTCTAAACTTGATAGAAAGATGCGACTATACCTAAACTCCATTATCGTGGGGATAATAGGAATGAAGAAGCGAGGATATGTTTTCTGATGACAAGTGAGAGGGAAGTGGAGCAAGCTCTAGAAAAGATCCTTGTAGTAAAGGAATTCTCGGATGTTTTCACGATGACATACCTGAATTTCCTCCAAAAGGGAGATTGAGTTTTCTATAGATTTGGTGCAGGGAGCAGGACCCATATCTATAGCTCCTTATAGGATGCCACTTTGGCCGAGTTAGCAGAATTGAACAAGCAATTAGGGGGGCTACTAGTGAAGCAATTCATTAGGCCTAGTGGTTCACCATGGTGAGGTCGAGTGCTATTTGTCAAGAAGAAGGATGGGAGCTTGCGGTTATGTGTGGATTATAAGCAGCTAAACCAAGTGACCATAAAGAATAAATACCCTTTGCCTAGAATAGATAACCTCATGGACCAATTAAGAAGAGCCCAAGTGTTTTCCAAGATAGATCTGCGATCAGGATACCACCAGATTCGAGTGAAGGAGGAGGACATACCAAAGACAGCCTTTAGGACTAGATATGGACATTATGAGTTTAATGTGATGTCGTTTGGGTTAACCAATGCACCGGCAGTGTTTATGGACTACATGAATAGGATATTTAGACCATACTTGGACAAGTTTGTAATAGTGTTCATCGATGACATTCTAGTTTACTCTAGCTGAAGAAGAGCACAAAGAACACTTACAGTGGTGTTGGAGGTGTTGAGGAACAAGAAACTTTATGCAAAGTTGTCCAAGTGTGAATTTTGGACGAAGGAAGTTAAGTTCTTAGGTCATGTAGTGTCACATGGGGGAATAGCAGTAGACCCAAGTAAGATAGAAGCGGTGCAACAATGGGAAACCCCTACCACTGTAAAGGAGATTAGGAGTTTTCTAGGGCTAGCAGGTTACTACCGAAGGTTCATTAGAGGTTTTTCCCAAATTACCTTACCCCTCACCAAGCTAACAAGGAAGAATTCAGCTTTTATATGGAGCCCAGAATGTGAAGAGAGTTTCCAAGAACTAAAGAAGAAGTTGACTACTACCCTGTCCTAATCCTACGACCCAAAGAAAAATTTGAGGTGTATTGTGATGCCTCGGGAAGAGGACTAGGATGTGTTTTGATGCAAAATAGGAATGTAGTAGCCTATGCCTCTAGACAGCTCAACCATGAAGTTAATTACCCAACCCATGACTTAGAGCTAGCGGCTATTGTCTTTGCCTTAAAAATCTGGAGACATCATCTTTATGGTGTAAAGTTTGAAGTCTTTTCTGACCACAAAAGTCTGAAATACCTCTTCAACCAAAAGGAACTCAATATGAGACAAAGGCGTTGGATGGAGTTTCTCAAGGACTATGACTTTGGGTTGAACTACCACCCAGAAAGGCAAATGTGGTAGCAGGCAGCTTTGAGTCGTAAGTCCTTGCATGCCGCTTGGCTCATGGTGAAAGAAAATGAGTTGATAGAAGATTTTAGGAACCTCAACTTAGGATATAGGGGGACTTCAGAACAAATTTGGTTAAGCCAGCTAAGTGTAACCCGGTAGCTTTAAGGATCAAATAATTCAAGCCCAAAGGGAAGATGAGGATTTCCTTAGAACCTTAACCCTTGTCGAAGTAGGAAAGTTGAAAGAGTTTGTCCAGGATAAGGAAGGAGTGTGGAGATACCAAGGGAGAATCTGTGTACCTGCAAAGAAGGATTGAGAGCTAGCATTTTGGAAGAAGCCCACAAGAGTCAATTTAGTGTACATCCCGGTATAACCAAGATGTACCATGACCTAAAAAAGATGTTACGGTGGCCAAAGATGAAAGCGGATATAGCAAATATAGTGCAAAAATGTTTGGTATGCCAAAAAGTGAAGATAGAGCATCAAAAACCCTCAGTGCTGCAACCTCTCGAAATCCCGAATGGAAGTGGGAAGGAATATCCATGGATTTCGTGATGGGATTGCCAAGAACGCCTGGGACATGACTCCATATGGGTAATTGTGGATAGATTGACCAAATCTGCTCACTTTTTATCCATTCGAGCAAATTACCCTTTGGAAAAGTTAGCTCATCTATACATCCAAGAGATAATAAGGCTCCATGAAGTACCCAAAACCATTGTCTCAGATAGGGATCCAAGGTTCACCTCAGGATTTTGGGGAGCTTTGCAAAGGTGTTTGGTTCAAGGTTGTGTCTAAGCCTTGCCTATCACGCTCAAGCGATGGACAATCGGAAAGAACAATTCAAACCCTTGAGGATATGCTAAGAGCATGTGTCTTAGACCAGCCAAAAAGTTGGGACAAACAACTTCCATTGATTGAGTTTGCATATAATAATAGTTACCACACTAGCATTGGGATGGCACCCTATGAGGCTTTGTATGGTAGAAAGTGTCAATCACCACTTTGTTGGTGTGACCCGGGAGAGCAAAGTATTTTAGGCCCTGATTTGGTAGAAGAGACAACCAAACAAATAAGGAGAATTAGGGAAAGAATCCTCACTTTGCTCGGAGTAAGCGAGAAGAGCTATGCTTTGACAAGAGAAGGAAACCTCTCGAATTTCAAGAAGGAGAACACATATTCTTGCGAATTACTCCTACCACAGGTATAGGTCGTGCAATGAAAGTCAAAAAGCTAAGCCCTAGATTCTTAGGACCCTTCCAAATCCTCAAAAGGTAGGTCCCTCTGCCTACCAAATTGCATTACCTCCAAATTTGTCTAACCTACACAATGTTTTCATGTGACCCAATTGAGAAAGTAACAGTCAGACCCCAGTCATGTGTTTGAGCCAAAAACTATACAATTAAAAGATGACTTAACTTTTGAATTACCATAGATGAGGATCGTGGATCATGGCATCAAGCGGTGAGAAACAAATCTGTATCTCTGGTCAAGTAGCACTGGGGACAAGATGGAATGGAAGAGCACACATGGGAGCTCGAGGAAGATATCTGAAAAGAATTTCGAACCTATTCACAGGTATCAAATTTTGAGGGCAAAATTTTTAATAAGGAAGGGAGAAATGTAACATCCCCAAATTTATAACTAAGAATCTTAATTATCGATAGCAAAACCAAGAGAATCTGGACAAATGTTATGAAACACAACAAATAGACTACTTAAGTATGTCTAGAGAAAAATGCAAAGAATTACAGAAAATGCCATCACTTAGTGGAAATTACGAAAATGCCCTTGCTATGTAAAGGAAATTACCAAACTACCCTTGCCTTATTAAATGACAAAGATACCCTTACTCTATGAATGGAATTACAAGAATATCCACTAACATCTTTGCACAAAACATGGAAAGCGTGTTTGCATAAAACATGGAAACATGTCTGCATAAAACATGGAGCATTTTCATCCAACGTGTTTGCACAAAACATGGAAACGTGTTTGCACAAAACATGGAAACGTGTTTGCACAAAACAAGGAGCATTTTCATCCCAAAATTCAGCCAACATGTTTCCATAAATCATGCTCCAAGTGCTTTCCATCTTCTGGATTTTTCTCTAATCTTTCCTCTATAAATACTCCTCAAACTCTCTTCAATTCAGAAACTCCCTAAGTGTTCTTTCTTTCTTATTCTATCATTCTTCTTATGTTCTTCAAAAACTTCTCTTGATCCTCTAAACTTCATCCAAACACTTCAATCCTAAGTCCAAACTTTCACTAGCCCTCACAAGAGTTACAATCTTTAACTCTAGTGAGAAATATTTTCTTAAGCATTCAAGTTCTAGAGCCAAGATTCAAGGAGGGTCATCCACTCCAAAGACTCTTGTTCGAAGCTTAAGGAAGAAGAGAAGGACCCTTTTTAGACCCTACACAAGAGGTAGGAGCTTCATCTTTAATTGTTCAAGCATTGTTGGCTTCTAACCTTGATAGAATGCCTCAAGTTTGAGTTATTGTCAAAAGTTTTAAATGATTATTTGAAAAATATATTTTTAGAAATATGACATGTTCTATTCTGTTATGAGTACCATTATGATGTTATCAAACTCAAATATAACTTGAAAAGATTGAATGTGAAACCTGATTTAATAAAGGTAACTTAAGACATGAAAATGGTAGGTGCTGGAAATTCTAGTTGTTTCTGGCAGCAGGTACTTCGAAAGCTACTGTTCATAAAATATCAAGTATCTCGAAATTAAAATAATTTTACTATAAACTAGACTTATTATAAAACACTCTCCAAAAAGAATCACCTAAAACGGAGTTTTCTAGCTCAAGATATAAATTTTTAAAGTAGAGCCTAAGACTGAAACTTTAAATCTGACCTTGTAGTAGTAAAATAGATGTAACTCACTCTAGAAAAATGCAAATGGACTGATTTCAACTTTGTTGGAGAGCTAACACATATAGGAATACACCCATGTATGTTATGTATAAAGGTTTGTACCACGTAAATACAGAATGAGAAATAAATTTCGGGATAGTCTACTGTGAAAGTGCAGTTTGGAAAGGTTCTGGCTAAGGAAAGACTTGGTATTTAAGCATGTCCATTGTGACCCACCTCTCTTTCCTGGGAACCCTCCTATGCATGGTTTATAGTTGATTTATACTATTCCAAAGATGTAAATGCTAAAATTTGATGAGTTAGGAATTTGGAACTACCTTTACTAACAAGTATACAGAGAATTATAAACTTTCTTCTAAAAGATGTCAAAACTATAAATAAAAGAATCAAGTCTTGTAAAGAGAGAATTTTAAGAATTTAAGTAGAATAATAATCTTCAAGAGTTATATGAAAGTCATAATAAAAATATATAAGGAACCTATAATAATATTTTGAAGTGCATTAATGTATTAATGGAATGCTAAGAGTACAAAGAACACTAAGAGAAAAAGATAATACTAAGACATCCATTACCTCTTACGAACACTAGGAACTCAACTTGATAACTTTGGTTAGTTAATATGAATTATCTATGAAAGTGTTTACTATGAGATTTACATGATATTGTCCATGTTTTATGAAGTGATTTATAGTAATGTGAATGTATGGTGATGAATTATGAAATGATGAGGATGAATGATTGATTGCCCAAGGTTTATTGTGATTACATGATAATATGCATACATTCATTTTCCAAAAGAAATAATAAAAGTAAAGTTTGAAAAAGTAGCAATGAAAGTCTGGAAAAGTGGACTTGAGCTAAACTCACGGCTTAACCCCTAAACCGATTGAGATCACGGCAGCGGAATGAAAACCAAAAAGGTTATGCCGGCGGCCATGGTATGAGCTCATTACCCTTTTAGGGTGGTCTAAGGCATTGATGCATTCATCTCGTGAATAATTAAGAAATATGTTGATGAAATAAATGAAAGATGATGATCACTAAACAAGTGAATGTTGAGGATGAGTAATCATGAAATGCATGCAGCTCCTAAATGATTCTTGCTTATTAGTGGTTTTACATGATATGCTTATATGTATGCTTGATGAAATCTTGAATGAATATTTACGCTAATGTTCAAGATTAGTTTAAAAGTAGCGCACTTGACTAATCACGTTTGTGAAAGTTTGATAATTGAATCCTTACATTCACCTTTTTATAATAAACCGAAGTATTTGGGGCGACAACGATGACACTTTTAGTACAAGTAGGAACTCCTCTTGAGAAATCATGTATTTCTCACTCCTATGTTTATTTTCCGTTGTCGTTACCAGAGGCAGGCGTGTCCACCTAAAGCAACGAGGCCGTGGCGAGGAAGGAGGTATGCACGTGAAGATTTCAAACCGTTCAAGTAGGAGCATTCCGAGCTTTAGTTACATTATAGTTTGTGAGAAACAATTAGTAATAGTAGAACTTATATTGTTATTTGTAATAACTTATCAGTATGATATATGCCCTATTGTGACTTATGTATTAAGTGATTATATTCCAGTTTATGTGATAATTGTTCTACACTTAGTCTTTTATTCCGCTTATTTAATTAAGTGCGCAATGTAATTTGATTATTATCTATAAAAGCGCTATGTATTTCACTTCTCGTTCTGAGGCTTAAGTTTTCAAAAAAATTAATTTATTTAAAGAAAAAAAAAACTTCCATTATTTTTCTAAGTTAATTTCAAAAGAAAATTAATACAAGGCATAAGTGACAACTAATAGAATCCAAATGTGAACTTAAGCACAGTGGGGTTCTATTAGGGTGTTACATGTCTTGCAAGTTCTTTTCTTTTTCTCTCAAGTTTCAAGAGAGTTCTTCCTTTCTTTCCATCTTCATCTTCTTCATCTCTTCATCATCTCTCAACCTTGAAACACCACCCCATAGCCTTGAACCATCATCAAACCTCTCAAACATCACACCTCAAACACAACCTCACTTGAAACACAACTCCAACTTTCTTGTTTCCTCTTGGCCAAAACCATCAAGCCCCAAGGAGGAGCTCATCATCTTGTTTTTCTTTTCAAAAGTTCAAGCTTTGTGTCTTCACTTTAGGTAGGGATTTTCTTTTCAAACTTGTTTTGCTCAAGAATGTGTTTTTCTCTAGTTTCCTCTTGGATTCTTTTTGAACTTTCTTTTGTTTTCCTTTTCTTTTTCATTTCGGCCTCTTGGCCTTGATTATGAGTATGATAGCTTGATGATGAGAGTTTCTAGATGATGACCTTGTGTTCATCTCAAAGAAACCTCTAAAGCTTGAGTTTTCCTTTCCTTATAACTTCATCTGTATGATATTTAGCTCACATGGTTTTTCAACTTAAGAAAATTAATCTAAGGATTTCTAAAAGCCCAAGCCTACCCTTGTCAACCTTAAAGTTGGCCGGCACGTTCTAGAGATCTTTCTCTAGATAGGGGTTTTGGGTATTTAATAAAGAACTTGACTTAGTTTCACTTTCTTTTTCTTTTGTAAGGTTTTCGGTTTTGGTATTTTGATCCTTGAGATTTTGTTTGGTTTTGTCTTGGAAGTTGTTTACTTGAGCTTGATGATGTTGTTCAAGAACCTCATAGTTCCTTTGAGAACTTCGTTCAAGAACTCTAAAGCTCTCTTTGTAATGAGATATGTGTTGGGTTGTTATCTTGTTAAAGTCTTGAATGAGCTCTAGCTAACCATAAAATGAACCTTGCATCATGTTTACTTTTATGCCTTGCACATCATGTTTGTTTTCCTTGCTATCACTAAGTACCAAGATAATAAAAGAACTTGCATTATCATGTTTATATTTCAAGCTATGCATTATCATGTTTACATTTCAAGTTCTCACCTAAATATCAAAGATAATAATATGATGCATCTCATATTTATTTTATGCTCTCACTTTACTTTCTACTAAAAGCTAAAACAAGTGCATAAGCATGTTTATCTTTATGCCATGACTTTAATAAACCTAGAGCTCAAAGACTTGCCCATGGTTGTCTCAAACAAAGGTTTAAAAATATTTATTTCCTTTGGTTCATAATTCAGCCCTAAGAGGTTTTGATGTTTCTAAATATTGAAAACTATGTTTCATACTTTTTCTAAGCTTTTATGAATACAAGGAATATGTAGAACTAAGCTTTATGAATTTAGGACCTCTTGAGACAAAGATGAATTAGTCACTGCCCTCTTGAATATTCTTATGATTTTAGATGTTAAAAATGTTTATAAATGAGTTCTGAAAGTTTTAAAAAGGTTCCAAGAGAAACTAGTATTCTATGTGCTATAAAAATTGCGTTCTATGCCTTTTATGGAGATGCACATTTCGGTTCTGCCTTGCTATTTACTTGCCACTGTATGTGCTGTTTTATTGATGATAATATGCTTATGTTTGAGTAAAAATAATATTAAGACTCATATGTGAAAAGATAAGATAAGTTAGAGACTAGAAAATAATTAATTTGAGAGTTCTAGATCCTTTAATGTTTGAATTTTCTGGATTCTGTCCAGCAAGGTTTAGTAATGCTAATCATGGATTTAAATTAGTTTAAATGTGTAGGAATGCCTCATAAATGGTTTAGGACTTGATCTTGAAGCCTTAGGAACAAACCAGACTTAGAAAGGGTCACTGTTGTGACTCCTGGGTACTCGTAAAGTTAGGATTATAAATTCTACATCCTTGAGGTTTAGAGTGTTCTTGATCATAATGTGAGGTGAGAAATACTTAGTTATAACCTCATAGGTACCCAAGAGATTAGGTTTGATGATTGATAACTTAGAACGTGAGTTAAGGACCTTAAGGGTCAATGCATAAGACATTAAAAAGTCTTCAGTTTTATGATGCTTAATTTATGTAAATATGATATATGATGCATGAGCTTAATCTATGATAAGTTTGATATGTGCTATGAAGAAGTTTTATATGATGATATGCTATACCTCATAAGATATGTTTGTATGACCTATATGTTTTCATGGCATAAGCAAATTTGAGGAAATTCGGTCTACAGCCGTCATGCTGCCGAATTTCCATCAAATTTGAGGAACTTAGAAAAAGATCCTTTTGAAAATCATGAGAACTTAAATGTGACACAACACTGAGACGCCTTCTTGGGTGACACCGGTTTAGCCGAGCACCCCCAAGAAAACAAATCCGTGAGGGTATTGACATAGAGCTTGCCAAAGCGAACAATACTACTATGCACTAGTTGCTAGTAGAGCGTTTCAAAAAGGAAATGACCTTAAGAGGCGATCCTTAATTTGCCCCTTAGCCCGTACTTTAAGTCGGGATTATGTATGTTACGCTTATCATAGGATAAGTAAGAACTAGTGACGACTAGTTAAGGTATGACCTCATAACCTAGAGATGTTTTAGGGTGGCCCCATGAGATGAAAGTTAAAGTTTAAAATGTCACATGTGCTATACCTGTCACCTTATGCCAATGTTATAATGTTTCTTAGTTATTCCATTGATTGGCTTACCTTTATGATGCATTCATGTCATTAGTGTATTCCATGCTTAGTCATAAATGCATTGTAAAATATGACGGACCTTGGATAATTAACACTTTAGAAAACTAACTTAAAAGGAGTTTATATGCATAACACACCTTTTTAGAAATAAAACCCAAGGTTCCTGGGGATGTGATGACGTCACTTAGTTAGGGATTGCCCTACTGAGAATTCTTTTAGAAGATTCTCATTCCCTCTCTCTTTTCTTCCGTCACATATTCAGATGGCGACTTTCGTACTCTTCATCGATACCCCAACATGGGAGCTGCACCATAACCAGCACTTGGGTCATATCATTTTGAGGGTCGTTGTACTGTCAAAGTATTTATGTTTATGGGACGACCCTTCGCACACCCAGTATGGAGCTACCGCTTCACCTCGACTGCCCCCTACCATCATAACACGATTTTTGAGCGAGTCAGACCACTCGATGAGCAGATCCTCCGCATGTAGCCCGAGGCGTCAGCCGTACGTGACTACTCGGAGTACATGCCCCGGACTCAGTATTCGGAGACGGATTCGTCAGAGGACCTGCCCTTGCACATGTACAGTTGGAGCTTTAGCCCCACTCCCCCGCCGATGAGAGTTGGGAGTGAGGAGATGGTGGTTCAGCCAAGGTTGGCTCGTAGGCCATCCATACGCCCTCGCTGCGGTGGACACGCTTCGATGATCCGCACGACCACTCCCGCTGAGATCCGCCAGTGGATCGATTCCACCCCTCAGTACTCGGACCAGCAAGAGTAGGTGCATATAGGATGGGTAGTAGCTAAGTGCACACACGCCACATAGTTGAGGATAAACCTTCTTTTGTATATGAGGTTGTCTACTCTAGGTGCACACGGGTATGGGTGTTGCTTTCATGGTTTCCTTGTACTTGTTTTTGAGATTTCCCTATATTTGCTTTTCAGTTGTATTTCGTTCTTCTATGTACCAAATAGTCCTGCCTTTTGGTAGGCACATTATCTATATATATAATCAGTGATGTATCCATGTTATTTATGTGTTCTATTATGATTTGCTCATATAACTTGTATAATTACCGTTCAAAAAATCGTGCGTGGCTCTCACTTTGGTTTTTATTCCAAAAAGAAATATTTTACCCATATTTCCGCTAAGTATTTTCAAACAAAGAATGAGACCAAGAGGTAATATTCTAAGGATTAGTCTAAATACATACTAGTAGTATTAGGTTAAGATTTAGGGTGTTACAAAACCTGCCTACATTCAATACTCATCACATGTTGAGATTTCACTAAAACATTTTTTTCAACTTGAGAAAGAAAATTGGATAGTCTTTATTGTAACATCCCCTGTTGCTTTATTGATTGATGATTGTCCCCACAAACCAACACGAGTCTTTTCAGCATGCTTTGTCCTCACTCACACGCTTCCTAGGAAAACTTCCCAGGAGGTCACCCATCCCAAAATTACCCCAAGTCAAGCACGCTTAACTGTAGAGTTCTTTCAGTTTGGGCTACCGAAAAGAAGATGAATCTTGTTGGTATAGGTAGTGCAAATCAATTCATATATGCCCTCCTCAATTGTATAGTCCCATACCTATACAGTCTTAGGATCCCTCTCATTCGGGTGTGTAATCGGTTCATTCATGTACCCCTCCGCTTAGAGGACCTTGCGAGGAGCCGCTCCTTGTCCGTGCCCTCTTTGCACCGGCGATCACTCCTCGTCCTCGTCCCCGGGCGTTACATGCCCACCAGCTTCCGCTTGGTTCGTCCCCGAACTACACCGTACTGGGAGAGGTGCAGGCTCTGATACCATTTGTAACATCCCCTGTTGCTTTATTGATTGATGACTGTCCCCACAAACCAACACGAGTCTTTTCAGCATGCTTTGTCCTCACTCACATGCTTCCTAGGAAAACTTCCCAGGAGGTCACCCATCCCAAAATTACCCAAGTCAAGCACGCTTAACTGTAGAGTTCTTTCAGTTTGGGCTACCAAAAAGAAGATGCATCTTGTTGGTATAGGTAGTGCAAATCAATTCATATATGCCCTCCTCAACTGTATAGTCCCATACCTATACAGTCTTAGGATCCCTCTCATTCGGGTGTGTAATCGGTTCATTCATGTACCCCTCTGCTTAGAGGACCTTGCGAGGAGCCGCTCCTTGTCCGTGCCCTCTTTGTACTGGTGATCACTCCTCGTCCTCGTGAGGACAAAGCATGCTGAAAGGACCTGTGTTGGTTTGTGGGGACAGTCGTCAATCCACAAAGCAGCAGGGGATGTTACATTTATAATAGTCTTCCCAAGCTTTTAAAGTGAACAGTAGACAACCCCTATTGTCATAAACCGATTAGCTCTTCCCAACCTCTTCAAGATGAACCGAGTAGTTCTTCCTAACTTCTCCAAGCTGAACCATAACTAGTAGACAACCCCTACAGCCACGTTGCAAGAAGTTCTTCCCAGTCTCTCCAAGCTGAACCATGATGAGCATAACGCCTCTACCACCATATTGCAAGTAGTTCTTCCTAGCCTCTCCAAGCTAAACTGTAATGAGTAGAACACTTGTACAATTACGTTGCAAGTAGTTTTACCTTAACCCCTCTAAGCTATGTCTCAATGATTACTACTAGATCAAGGATACAAAGGTTGTGTTTGGGTTGCCACTCAAACTAACCTATACTCAAGTTTCCTTACAAATATTCAATAAACAGACCTGGGAAAACATAAGCGACTTCTTTCTAACACCTCTTCTAAGGAAGAGTATACAAATAGTTGAGAAACATAGAAAAAAGATTTTTACTCTTCAAAGAAATTGATTTTATTATATGAAGAACATCACAGTAAGTATGGAGATTTTTTCCCAGAGTTTCCACTCTTATGTACTCAATTCTCTCATCAGCTTTTGAGCATAACATCTCCATTTATAGCAGTCTTCCTTCATGATTATTACCTTTTATCAGATCTCCAAGTGACACGTGTAGATCATCCATTTGTGTCTTGAAAAGTCAATCTAGAAGAGTACGTTGATAATCTATTACATCGGTTGCAGAAGCTGTTGTAAAATTGAGGTTTTTGATGTCTCTTTAGAACCTTCTTTTCTACTTTCTGAACATAGTTTCTAAACTCCTCCTTCTAGAAGCTAGAATGACTAAATAGGCAGAAAAGATGACATACCAGTTTTGAAAATTGGGTTTGACTTGAGGTTTGAAATTTGAATTTCAAAATTCCCTCATTTTCTTGTAGAGTTCAATGCTCCACTATGAAGTGAGCTTTCTAACGTGTGCTATCAGTTCCTTGATGATTCTTTGGTCTTCTGATCTTCAATCTGGACTTTATGATGATGAATGATTTGTGATTATGATGATTGAAGGTTCAGTAACACATTGGTATCAGATTTTGTATGATTTCTTCATTCTTCAACATACTTTCTGATGTCCTATGCTACTTTCTGAAAACCCTTTCCTTGATTTCTTATTCTTGATTTGATTTGCTTCATTCATTGATGCATGTAAGCATACTTTACACGATATAATATTCAATTCATTTAAGCTCAATCTCTTAACACGAGATAAAATATGTTTGCACATGTAAAGTGAAATCATTCTCACTCAAGTCTGTGTTATACACTTTGGAAATACCTGTTGTGCTTAGTCAAGAAACTCAAGGTAAACATTAATCGTTCTTCAAAATTTTTCACTAAATTGTTTTAGTTGTTATTCAAAACAATATAGCTCATACTTTTTGATGATGACAAACCAATTTGAAGAAAATCTTTTGAGGAGATGTTGAAAGAAATATAATAAAATATATATTGAAAAGCACATGTTCTTTCAAAACATCACAGACTTTTAGATTTTAGTAAGTTCTTTTTTTCTAAGGCATAATATGGATGTGTTCAACAAAAATTTTAAAGCCTTAAGTTAACTCAAATCAGGTATGTTTAGTTTAGCATGATACTTCTGAATTAAATCAGAATGCTCCTTGAGATGTATTATAAAGATACTAAAGTGGAAGCGATCATTTAAGTCCTTTTGCACCAACAGCTTGCCCTTAGTTAGTGCTAAATAAAGCTTAATTAAGTAATTAAGGAAATATAGACAATATTAGGCTCTAATTAAAGATAAATTAATTTTAATTATTAATCTTAAGTCAAAATAATTATTTGAGGTTAACTAAGGCCTAATATTGCTTAGGGAAATTTAAATCCGATTCTTAATCAAAAGAACTCAAAATAGTGTTTTCTCTCTCTTTTCCTAAAAACTAGGAAGTATGTTGGAATTTGAATTTCAAACTAAATTAAGTTTAGCTCAACTAAGTTTGCAAGACAACTCTTTAATCTTGTCTTGAAAAACCTTAATCACCACATTACAACTCCTAACACCAAATTACCAATTCCCTAATTAAAATTACCTAAAATGAAATGAAAAATTTCCCTCCAAACCCCAAAGTGGCTGGCAGCCACATACCCTTTCTTTCTCTCATATTTTAGCTTTTCGACAACACTTGCATACACTCTCATTTTTACCATCCATTTTTTTGGCCAAGACTTACTAACCAAGTTGTGTGAAAAAAGGGAGTCTTATTCTCTCAACTCAAAAGCTCTCTTCTTCTTCCTCCTCCATCTCCAAGAACCTCCATTCTCAACCTCCACCCAAGCTCTCAACCTCAAACCACCACACCACCACCGTAGATCTTCCTTAAAACAGATAAGTTCTCATATCTACACATCAAACCAACACAAAAATTCTTCCTCCCATTTCTTTTGCCTTGGCCGAAATTCTCATTTCAACACAAAGGATCTACCTTTCATTCTAGCAAGCAAGAAACAACTTTGGTATGAATTTTTATTTTATGTTCTTCCTCTTTTTCTTTGCTTTCCATTTCAATTTTGATGTTGGTTGTATGGTCAAGACCATGGCTTGATGATGAGGGTTCTTGATGATAGTTGTGATACCATCATAAATTTAACCTCTAGAGCTCAAGGCTTGATTTTGGTTCAAAAAGAATGTGAGTAATAGAATACTTGTTAGTTTTCTTTGGATATTTTTCTTTGATGGTCAAAACCATAGCTTGATGATGAGGGTTCTTGATGGTGGTTGTGAAACCACCATATATTGGACCTCTAAAGCTCAAGGCTTAATTTTTGTTTTCAAAAGAATATGAGAAATAGAATGCTTGTTGATTTTCTTTGGTTATTTCTTTTTGCACTTGATGGTGAGTCCAAGAAATGAGGTTCTTAGAACCATGGTATTGAGGGACTCTAAAGCTCACTTTCATTTTGTTTAAGTTTGATTGGGGTTGGGAGTTTTATTCTTTAAAGTCTTGAGCTTTGAGCTTAATAAGATGTAAAAATGGACTTGCATTCATCTTTATGTTTCAAGCCCTTGCACCTAATGTTTATATTTCAAGCTTTGCAAACCCTAAACACAATCTTTTTTCTTTAAACAAATATCCATTGTGCCTATAGTAACCATTTTGAGACACAATTATCACAAGCAGCATATATCTCAGAAAATTCAGCATCATGCAAATACATTTCTCTGAAAGTCTCAAGCCCAAAAATTTTGGTTTCAAGAGTAGAAAGTAATGCATGCCTCCTAGATAAAGCATCAGCCACTATGTTCCCCTTCCCCTTTTTATGGTTAATGACATATGGAAATTGTTCCAAAAACTCAACCCATTTGGCATGCCTTGTCCTTTCAAGTATTTTAAGGACTCATGATCGCTATGAATTACAAATTCTTTGGGGAACAAATAATGCTGCCAAGTTTTTAGAGCACGCACTAAGGCATACAATTCCTTATCATAAGTGGGATAGTTTAGGGCAGCCCCATTTAACTTCTCACTAAAATAAGCAATTTGGATGGCCTTCTCAAAATAGTCCCAATGCCCACATTTGATACATCACATTCAAGTTCAAAAGATTTAGCAAAATTGGGCAAAGCAAGAATGGGTGCATTAGTTAGCCTATGCTTAAGGACAGCAAAGGCTTGCTCTTGTTTCTCTCCCCATTTGAAAGCCACATGCTTTTTAACTATCTCATTAAGAGGTGCAGCCAAGGTGCTAAAGTCCCTAACAAACCTCCTATAGAAACTAGCTAAGCCATGGAAACTTCTCACTTCACTCACATTCTTTGGTGTAGGCCACTCTTGAATGGCCTTAACCTTTTCCTCATCAACTTGCACTCCTTTTGCACTCACAACAAAGCCTAAGAACACTACATGATCGGTTAAAAAGTGCATTTCTCAAGATTAGCATACAATTTTTCTGTTCTAGGCACATGCATGACAGCCCTCAAATGTTCAATATGCAAGTCAAAACTAGTGCTATAAATCATAATATCATCAAAGTAAACAACAACAAACTTGCCAATAAAATCTCTTAAGACATGGTTCATTAATCTCATAAAAGTGCTTGGGGCATTAGTTAGCCCAAAAGGCATAACCAACCACTCATACAAACCATACTTAGTTTTAAAGGCAGTTTTCTATTCATCCCCTTCCCTTATCCTAATATGATGATACCCACTTTTTAAATCAATTTTAGAAAAATAACAGGCACCATACAATTCATCAAGAAGGCCATCTAACCTGGGAATAGGGTGTCAGTACTTGACTGTGATATTGTTGATTACTCTACAGTCACTGTACATCCTCCAAGTCCCATTCTTTTTAGGCACCAGAATCACTGGAACAGCACATGGACTCAAGCTTTCTTGCACCCAACCTTTTGCCATCAACTCCTTAACTTGCTTTTGTATTTCTTTGGTCTCTTAAGGATTGCTCTTATAAGCTGGCCGATTGGGTAAAGATGCACCAGGGATGAGATCAATATGATGCTCAATCCCACTCAAAGGTGGCAATCCGGTTGGAACCTCCTTTGGAAATACATCCTTGTATTCCTGCAAAAGAAACTTAACACTAGTAAGGAAAACACTTTTATTAGAGTTATCAACAGTTAAAACATTTTTTTTGCAATAAAGTAAATAAAGTGGCTTGTTGGCAAGCAGCAGCTTCTTCACCTCACTTTCCTTTACTAAACAACTCTGTTTTCTCTCAAGTGTTTCACTCAATCCCACAAGTGTTTCACTCTTTTTCTTTCCACTCTTTTTTTTTATCAAGTGTTTCACTCTTTTGTGTGTCACTCATCTCTTTTCTCTCTTGCACTCTCTTTTCTCTCAATTTTATTTGATCCTCACACACCTCTTTAGGAGATAAAGGTTTGAGTATAATTTTCCTCCTATTATGCATGAAAGAAATCTTGTTTGTGAACCCATCATGAACAACTTTGGTGTCATATTGCCACGGCCTCCCTATGAAAATATGGCTTGCCTCCATTGGAACCACATCACATATCACTTTGTCATTGTATTGTCCCAAGGAAATGTGCAGCTCCACTTGCTTGCTCACGGTCATCTCTCCATCTTCACTAAGCCATTGGAGTTTGTATGGCCTAGGATGTGGCTTGGTCTCCAAATTTAATTTGGACACTAATCTAGAGCTGGCCACATTGGTGCAACTTCCTCCATCCACAATCAAAGAACATAGTTTCCATTGATTGAACACCTAAAGTGAAAAATGTTCTCTCTTTGGGAATCATCAAGAGCTTGCATCTGACTTCAAAGCATCCTCCTAATCATAAATAAATCTCCTTATTTGGCAACGATCTCCTCATCTACCTCTTCCTCTTCCTCGGCTTCACTAGCTGAAGACTCACTAGTAATTTCTCCATTCTCCTTAAGTAACATAGTCTTCTTGGTTGGACATGCCGAATCTATGTGACCTCTCCCCAAACATTTGAAGCATTTTATCTCACTACTCCTTGTCTTTTTGGGGGTCTCATTGGACTTGAATTGAGTCCTTTGAGATGCAACCATGGTATTGTTAGAAGAAGTACCTCCCTTCTTATTTCTTTCCTTCCAATTTGAAGAATTGAAATTAGAAGAACTCCTTCTCATAGTACCTTTTCTCTTAAGTTGCTGCTCTACTTTGGTAGCTTGATGTACCAAGTCTTCCAACTCCACATAATTTTGTAGCTCAACCACATCTCTGATGTCATTATTCAGCCCATTTAGAAAGCATGCCATAGTAGCCTTCCTATCTTCATTCACATTGGCTCTAATAAAAGACACTTCCATCTCCTTGTAATATTCATCATCACTCTTGCTACCTTGTGTGAGTCTTTGGAGCTTGTTATGAAGGTCCCTATGATAATAGGAAGGGACAAATCTTCATCTCATCAATCTCTTCATTTCAACCCAAGTATCCACCAAAGGTTCTTCATATCTAAGTCGCTCCTTTTCCAGTTGGTTCCACCAAATAAGAGCATAGTCCGTGAATTCCATGGCTGCCACCTTTACTTTCTTTTCTTCAGTGTAATTGTGGCATGAGAACAACTACTAAATTTTCATCTCCCACTCAAGATAAGCCTCTGGATCACTTTTCCCAGTGAATGGTGGAATATTAGGCTTCACTCCTTCAATTCAATCCTCTCTAGCATCACCCTCATTGTCTCTTCTCCTCCTTCCATCAATCCTCCTTCTACCTCCATAATCATCATGAGGTTCTTGATTTTCTAACCGCTCAATTATCTCATATAACTCCTCTGTATGCTCCTTCATCATTCTTTACATTTGAGCTGTAATAGCCTCCACTAACAATCTGTTATTTCCTTGAGGAGGAGGGGTACCATCACCACCTGTTCCTGCCATAATTCAAGTAAAAGAAAAAGAAATAAAAGCAACAGGACCTCACCACACTTCTCATGTGTTTGCACTCTTAGAGATGTATCACTCGTGTTTTGTTGCTCTCTAATAGGCTTTTGTGTAAAGTTCTCTCTTGCCTTTTACCACTCAAGTGACTCTTGTAGGTTCTTAAATGGAATCATAGGTCAATTCAAAGAGAAACTCCAACAACCCCAATGTTAAATCACAAAACAACAAGAGGTTAAACAAAAGGAGAACTCTAAGACAAGCAAGAAAAAAAAAAAACTAAACAAGGATAGGCAAACTCAAATCAAAGGCAGAAAAATAAAAATAAAGAACAAGGTAAAGGTTTGAAGAATGAAAGAAACAAGCCCCTGTTCCGACCCCCCCATTTCTGTCAAATTCTTTTTTTTTTCAATTCTTCTTTTTTTTCAATTCTTTTTTTTTAATCTGTTCTTGATGATTGTAGATGAACAGAACAAATGAAATCACATCAAAACAAGCACATATCTAACAACTAAATATCAAACGAACAAAGCCTAGATAAATTAAAATGAAATAATTCCCAAGAACATCAAGAACACATGATGAACATTCTGCACCCTTTTGTGTTTTTTTTTTTTTTTTACCCACTGATCCAATGTAACATCAAACAAAGACCAAAATGGAAACTAGAAGAACATCACAAAATTAAGCAAAAAGATGAATCAAACAAGGACTCAAACAGATTTGCAGGATTGCTCCAATCTGAGCTCGTAAAAAACAAACTCACTGTATCTCAAGCTAGAAAATTCAGATTGCAACGATTCCAAAACGAGGTGAGAACTGACACTCCGAAATTCAGAAATGACCCAAGAAACACTGAAATATGACACGTATAACTCCAGATATGAACCAAGAAAAACTGACCAATTTTGCAGAATTTGAACCTCTTTCTGATACCAAATGATATGTTCCAGAATAGAAAGATGAGGAAATGAAATTGGTTGGAGGCGCCACAATCAAGAATGATTGATAAGCCAAGGGAGATCGCCACAAGAGTTATTGGATACTCTTGATAAGACCTAGGGTTCCAAGCAAGAACCAAAGAGACTCTCTTACCAAAAAGGTATTCTGATATGAATTTAGCAAAAATCCCCTTCCAAAAGGTGTTTACAAGGTTTATAAACTATAGTAAAACTCAGAAAGTGGGCTGTAATACTTAGCCCATGATTAAAATCTAAACTAAGTAAAATATGAAATTAACAAGTGATGGGCTGTATAAAACTCACAGCCCAATTACATTATCACAAACTTTATTTAGTAACATAAAAAGCTTAAAAAGATGGTGAGGTCCATATAATATCAAGGGTCTTCAAGTGGGATTATGCAATGCACCATTTTGGGCTTCACGTCTTCCAAATTAGGGGCAGCCTCAAAAATTATTGCTACAACTTGTTGCAATGCTTTCTTTGCCTTCCTAGCCCTTCCTCTTGTCATAGGTCCCCCAAGTCCTCTAAGTGCCTTATTGTCCTTGCTGCTAGTCGTGTCCTTATCAACAAAGAGATGGAGATGGCCATGATTCAAACAAACATTGTGGAAGATCAAGAAGCAACCATGGCTCGGTTTCTCAATGGCCTTACCCGAGATATAGTTGATGCTAGGTAATTAGGGAGTAGGCTATAGCTGCAAAGTAGATGATGAGAAATATTGTGGGAGTTAAGCTCATGAAATATATTAGAAAAGGTTAACTATTTATGGCACTCCAAGGAGCAACACCACCCTAATTCTGTAGAACCTAAACCCAATAGGGCTGAAAAGTGGATTATGTATGTATAAGAATCTTTGAAGTATCAAAGTGATCAGACTCATAGAAAGTGGATTATGTTGCCTAGTTGTTGGATGTAGATGCTGATTTCTACTGCATAGGTACTAGAATGCTACTTGGAGAGGTAAAATATGGGAATAACTTGAGATTTTCGTTAAGGATGTTTTCTATGAGAAGCATGTTCCTCCTTCCATAAGAAATTTTAAGGAATATGAAATTCCTAAAACTACAACAGGGGCACATGACGGCGACAAAATACACCGCAGAATTTGATGAGTTTTCCACAACTTATTAGAGTAAGTCTAATGAAGAGTTAGAAATGTGTTAAGTATGAGGAAGCCTTAAAGATGACTTTTTGACAATGGTGGGACAAATGGAAATTAGCGACTTCACCATAATGGTGAATAAGAGCCCTCTAATGGAAGAGTGCAATTGGGAAGTTATTAATGGGTTGAGGAAAACTAACACTACATGGCATTAAGGTTCAAGCCTATTTTACCACCATAAATGTAACACCCTAATAGAACCCCACTGTGCTTAAGTTTAAATTTGGATTCTATTAGTTGTCACTTATGCCTTACATTTATTTTCTTTTGAAATTAACTTAGAAAAATAGTGGAAGTTTTTTTCTTCTTTAAATAAATTAATATTTTGAAAACTTAAGCCTGTAACGAGAAGTGAAATACATAGCACTTTTATAGATAATAATCAAGTTACATTGCGCACTTAATTAAATAAGCGGAATAAGAGACTAAGTGTAGAACTATTATCACATAAACTAGAATATAATTACTTAATACATAAGTCACAACAGGGCGTATATCATACTGATAAGTTATTACAAATAACAATATAAGTTCTACTATTACTAATTGTTTCTCACAAACTATAATGTAACTAAAGCTCGGAATGCTCCTACTTGAAAGGTTTGAAATCTTCACACGCTACCTCCTTCCTCAGCTACAGCTTCGTTGCTTTAGGTGGACACGTCTCTCTCTGGTAACGACAACGGAAAATAAACATAGGAGTGAGAATTACATGATTTCTCAGTAGGAGTTCCTACTTGTACTAAAAGTGTCATTGTTGTCGTTCCAGTCACTTCGGGTTTATTATAAAAAGGTGAACAGATAAGGATTCAATTATCAAACTTTCACAAACGTGATTAGCCGAAGTGCAGTTACTTTTAAACTAATCTTGAACATTAGCAGAAATATCCATTCAGTATTTCATCAAGCATACATATAAGCATATCATGTAAAACCACTAATAAGCAATAATAATTTAGGAGCTGCATGCATTTCATGATTACTCATCCTCAACATTCACTTGTTTAGTGATCAACATATTTCTTAATTACTCACGGGATGAATGCATCAATGCCTTAGACCACCTTAAAAGGGTAATGAGCTCATACCGTGGCCGTCGCCAAAACATTTTTGGTTTCTTTTCCGTTGCCGTGATCTCAAAGGTTTAGGGGGTTAAGCCATGAGTTTAGCTCAAGTCCACTTTTCCAGACTTTCATTGCTACTTTTTCAGGCTTTTACTTTTATTATTTCCTTTGAAAATGAATTTATGCATATTATCATGTAATCACAACAAATCATGGCAATCAATCATTCATCTTCATCATTTCATAACTCATCACCATACATTCACTTTACTATAATTCACTTCATGAAACATGGATAATATCATGTAAATCTCATAGTAAACATTTTCATAAATGATTCATTTTAAGCAACCAAAGTTATCAAGTTGAGTTCCTAGTGTTCCTAAGAGGTAATGGATGTCTTAGTATTATCTTTTTTCTCTTAGTGTTCTTTGTACTCTTAGAATTCCATTAATACATTAATGCACTTCAAAATATTATTATAGGTTCTTTATATATTTTTATTATGGTTTTCATATAACTCTTGAAGATTATTATTCTACTTAAATTCTTAAAATTCTCTTTTTACAAGACTTGATTCTTTTATTTATAGTTTTGACATCTTTTATAAGAAAGTTTATAATTCTCAGTATACTTGTTATCTTAGCTTATTAAAGGTAGTTTCAAATTCCTAACTCATCAAATTTTAGCATTTACATCTTTGGAATAGTGTAAATCAATTGTAAACCATGCATAGGAGGGGTCCCAGGAAAGAGAGGTGGGTCACAATGGACACGCTTAAATACCAAGTCTTTCCTTAGCCAGAACCATTCCAAACTGCACTTTCACAGTACACTATCCCGAAATTTATTTCTCATTCTGTATTTACGCGGTACAAAGCTTTATACATAACATACATGGGTGTATTCCTATATATGTTAGCTCTCCAAGAAAGTTAATATCAGTCCATTTGCATTTTTCTAGAGTGAGTTACACCTACTTTACTACTACAAGGTCAAATTTAAAGTTTCAGTCTTAGGCTCTACTTTAAAAAATTATATCTTGAGCTAGAAAACTCCGTTTTGGGTGATTCTTTTTGGAGAATGTTCTATAATGAGTCTAGTTTATAGTAAAATTATTTTAACTTCGAGAGACGTGATATTTTATGAACAGTAGCTTTCGAAGTACCTGCTGCCAGAAACAACTAGAAATTCCAGCACCTACCATTTTCATGTCTTAAGTTACCTTTATTAAATCAGGTTTCACATACAATATTTTCAAGTTATATTTGAGTTTTATAATATCATAAGAGTACTCATAACAGAATAGAACATGTCATATTTCTAAAAATATATTTTTCAAATCATTCAAAACTTTTGACAATAACTCAAACTTGAGGCATTCTATCAAGGTTAGATGCCAACAATGCTTGAACAATTAAGGATGAAGCTCCTACCTCTTGTGTAGGGTCTAAAAAAGGTCCTTATCTTCTTCCTTAAGCTTTGAACAAGAGTCTTTGGAGTGGATGACCCTCCTTGAATCTTAGTTCTAGAACTTGAGTGCTTAAGAAAATATTTCTTACTATCGGAGGACTTATTCAAGACTTAGGATGTGGAAAGCCTAGTAGTTAAGGATACCTATTTTAGTTAGTTAGTGTGATAAAAAGTGAGCAAGAATTAGAAAAGATACTAGTAGTCCAAGAATACTTTCACAAATTGCATGAGATATACTAGAATTTTTCCACATAAAGGAAGATAAAATTCTTAATTGAATTAGTACATAAATGGTTCCAATCTCAATAGTTCCTTAACAAGTGTTTCCTTTGGAAATAGTAGAATTGAATAAGCAGATTGAGTTGTTAAGTAAACAGTTTATTCGGCCAAGTGCATCACCATGGGGAGCTCCTGTGCGCTTGGTGAGAGAGAAGGATAAAGTAATGAGGCTAGGTGTTAATTATAGACCACTGAATAAGATGACGATCAAGAAGAAGTATTCCTCTTCCAATGATTGATGATTTCATGGATCAAATGAGGGGAGCAATAGTATTCTCTAGGATTGATTTGAGATTGAGCTACAACCGGATTCAAGCTTGGGAAGAAGATATTTTGAAGCATGCTATAGGCATTAAGAATATATAGTGATATCTTTCAAGATAACTAATGCCCCAATAATATTCACGGACTATACGAACCAAATCCTCAGACATTTTCTCAACAAGTTCATATTTTAGATGATATTCTCATTTATTCAAGGAGAAAGAAAACACAAGTAGCATCTTAGATTTGTGCTATTGATTTTTCATGCCAAGAAATCCTAGTGTGACTTCTAGCTTTCGGCCACTGCCCTGGGTGTATGACCACCGTTGATGCTGTTTTAAATAGTTAGAATGTGTAAAATTCATGTTTGAGTGAAGGAAAAATTAATTGGGGAGTGTTAGGAACAATAAGTAACTAGAAAGGATTAGAAATGAGAATTCTATAGCACTTAGAAACCAAGATTTTAGATTCTATTCCAGCATGATTATAACATAGTAAAAATGGTTTATGATTAGTGCACATGTGTAGGAACCCCTCATAATTGGTTTAGGAATTGATTATAGTACCTTAGGTGAAGACAGAACTTAGAAAGGGTCAAAGTTGTGACTCCTAGACACCCATAATTGTAAAATGTAGATTCTGCCCTTATGCCCTATGCTGTTTGGTTTTGATCATAATCATAATAATTAGTGAGAATTGTTGGTAATGATTCCCTAGGTGCATAAAAGGTTAAAAACGAATAATAGATTGATTAGATTTCAAGCTTAAGACCCCGAAAGGATTAAAGGTGTGAGAATGCATGACTTAGTGATTTTATTAATTCAAGTTGTGGTATGTTGATGCATGTGCTATGATGGATATGTTTGTATGACTCTAGTGATTTACTCTGATTGTTGAATTAAATGAGAAAGTACATGCTCTATGAGTTTATGTAGCATAATGCAAATTTGAGGAAATTCGGTGTACAACTATTATGCTGCCGAATTTCCATCAAATTTGAAGACTTAAGAAAGTTTTTGACAATTTCATTAGATTTTGAATGAGACATGGTACCGAGACACACTTCTCCCACTCCGGTGGGACGAAGGCAAATCCGTGAGGGTATTGACATTGAGCTTGTAAAAGCGGACAATTCGTTGTGCACTAGATGCCAGTAGATGCGTTTCAAAGAAGGAATAACCCTAACCTGCACTCCGAGAGTCGGTGTATTAGGTGATCCTTAGAAATGATAAGTTATCCCCTTTATTACCCCGTGTGAAATCTAGTGACGACTAGTTAGGATTGAGCTCATTCCTAGGCGATAGGTGAGATGGATTTTGGTGACCAGGATAAAATCGCCGGGACCAGTATGTTGGTTGGTTTTTGGTGGACATGATAAGCGAGTGGTCTTTAAGAAAAAGAACTTAAGAGTTTAAGTATGAGAAAGAGTTTTACTTGAGAAGTCATATGCCACTTATATGTTGATGTTTCTTGATAATGTGTTCTATTGATTGCTTGCATAATGTATTACCATGCATTCGTGCTTTGCTATGTTGCATACATGACATTAAGATACATCCTAAAATGAATGAACCTTGGATAATTATGTTTCAAACCTAATAATGAACTTCATGCATGATCACCTTTTTACAATAAACCCAAGGTTCTTGAGGACGTTGACGATGTCACTTAGATAGGAGGTTGCCCTACTGAGATTCTTTAGTAAAGATTCTCACCACCTCGCTCTTTCTTTCCGTCTCGTCTTCAGATCCAGATGGCGACCTTCATACTGTTTATCGACACCCCCACATGGAAGGTTCACTATGACCCTGAGCTTCGATCATACCATTTTGAAGGGTGTTGTGCTGTTAGAGTCTTCATGTTCATGGGAGGCCCATTTGCACATCCTATACATAGCTATCGTTTCTCTCCAACACCCCCGTATGGCGATGATATGGTCTTCGAGCGTGCGTGTACGCACAACGAGAGGATCCTTTGCACGTACACCACCATGTCTCCCGTTTGTGACCTTCCGGATTATATCCCTCGCACGAGGTTATCGGAGACCGATCCATCAGAGGACCTGCCTACCCACATGTACTTCGAGAGCTCTGCCCCCACTCCTCCATTCATGTGGGAAGACAATGAGGAGATCGACACGCAGCCGATGCTAGCTCAGAGGCTAGCCATGCCCCCTGGTGTAGAGCCCATGTTCAGCCACTTCGTGTGCCCACTCCTAGCGAGCTTCGCCAGTGGATTGGTTTCGTGCCACCTTTTTTGGGCCAGCAGCAGTTCTAACACCCTAATTTTTAACCCAATACTCTAGAACATATTAGGCTAATCATTAGATTATTACTTCTTAGTCTCAACTTTTTAATAAAATACTTAGCGAAAATTACGGGTAAATTTTTCTTTTTGAAAACATAAACAAAGTGAGAGCCATGAACTTAACTAGTCGAACGATAGAAACATAAAGCACGTGTAACAATTATCAGAAATCACAGAGTAAGGCATATAACCAAAGAAGAATTCCGTTAATAACATAATTTAGGTACATAAGTAGTCTTACCCTCAGGGAGACGGGCAGAGCTTGTGATACAACGGAAAAGAAAATACAACAGAAAATGTAAAGCACATGGTTCAACATGAAGATAGAAAAACCCAAAATGCTACCCTCCTACTAGACTACGAGTACAAACTACAACCCCTCCCAAAAGGTACTACCGAAGGGAAGATCTCCATAAAAGCTCGGGTACTTGCAAAGCTCTCTATCGGGAACTAGTGAGGATGGGGATCCTCAAGCGATGGAGGCAGGTAACCGGGGAAATGCTCTATCTCCTCCTATGTGGGCCAATGGAGCGTGAAGGGAACTCGCGGCGTCTGAACGTGAGCTCCTCGACGTGGACGCATCTTGGCTCTCCTCGCCAAGCGTGGCTGCCTCACAGTCTCCTCACTCCCCTCGTGACGGAACTAGGGAAAAGGAGCGGAGCCCTCCGAAGGGATATGCGTCGGTGAGTCCTCGGACAGATCAGTCTTGGACCTCCTTGAGCGAGGCGGGTAGTCACGGACAGCCGAGGCAGAGGTACGAGCATGGCGTAGCTGCTTGTCACACGGGCAAGTGCGCTCGAAGATCATGTCATCACCACCAAAAGGTGCAGTAGGAGTGAACTGGTAGCTCGAAACCGGGTAAGCGAAAGGTCGACCCATGTACACAAAAACATGGACGGCACAACGACCCTCGAAATGATATGAACGGTGGTCCGGGTCGTAGTGCACCTCCTAAACAGGCGTGTCAATGAAGAGCACGAATGTCGCCATTGGTCTCTGAAGATGTGACGGAAGAAAAGAAGAGAGAGGAGTGAGAATTCTTGCTAAAGAATCTCAGTAGGAGTCTCCTATTATGGGTTACATCGTACACATCCTCAGGAACCTTGGGTTTAATTATAAAATAGTGATCATGCATATAAGGTTCAACTTAGGGTTTTCCAAACTAATTATCTAAGGTCCATTCCTTTTAGCATGTATCTTGATGGTATGAATGCAACACGTTACATCATGGATGCATGTCAATACTTGAGCACATAAAACAACACATCAAAGCATATAAACATAAATCATGTGGCATGAGGGCATATAACTCTCAAATGAGATCATTCCTCAACCTCGTGACATCAATCATGGTACTTTAGCATATAAGCCACCCTAAAAATAACTAGGTTATGAGCTCATACCTCAGCTAGTCATCACTAGCTCTTGCTTATTATCTGAATAAGCGAAACACAAATAATAATCTCGACTCGCAAGTACGGGTAGGGGGCAGGGATCATCTCTCTCTGGGATTACCCTCTTTGAAACGCTTTGCGGGCACTAGGCCACAGCAATTTTTCTGCTTGGGTAGGCTGCATCTACTCATACCCTCACGGATTTGTCTCCCTTGGGGGTGCTCGGCCGAACTGGTGTCATCCAGGTGAGCGCGTCTCCGTGCTTTGTCACATTAAAATCTCCTGGGGGTGCTTGGCCAAACCGATGTCACCCAAGGTTTTCAACTCATATGGTACTCATAAAACATTTCTTTCAACCCTTTAAGGTTTGACGGAAATTCGGCAGCATAACAGCTGTTAAACCGAATTTCCTTCAAACTGCCACAAGCTAATCCCAACATTATGTTCTCATGAAATCTCATGCTATGATAAACTTTAACATTTCATCAATCATTTTCTCATGCATCAAGCACATCTTATCATATCATTGCATCATACAACACATCATAGCATTAACAACTTCTTAGTGTCTTATGCATTGACCCTTAAGGTTCTCAGCTCACATTCTAAGTTATAAATCATCAAACCTAATCTCTCGGGAACTTATATGGTCTTAACTAAGTATTTCTCACCTCACACTATGATCAAGAACATCTCTAAACCTCATAAATGCATATCATATTCCTAACTTTACGGGTACCTAGGAGTCACAACAATGACCCTTTCTAAGTCCGGTTTGCTCCTAAGGCATCAAGATCAAGTCCTAAACCATTTATGAGGCATTCCTACACATTTAAACTAATTTAAATCTATGATTAGCATTACTAAACCTTGCTGGACAGAATCCAGAAAATTCAAACATTAAACAATCTAGAACTCTCAAATTAATTCTTTTCTAATTTCTAACATCTCTTATCTTTCACATATGAGCTTTACCATTAATTATACTCAAACTCAAGCATATTATCATCATTAACACAGCTCATACAGTGGCAAATCATGGCAAGGTAGAACCGAAACAAACATTCCCCATAAAGGCATAAAACACAATTTCTAAAGCACATAAAATACTAGTTTCTCTTGGAACCTTCTTAAAACTTTTGAAACTCATTTATAAATGTTTTTACCATCTAAAATCATAAAAATATTTAAAAGGGAAGTGACTAAATCAACAGTGTCTCAAAAGGTCCTAAATTCATAAAACTTAGTTCTACATATTCATTGTACTCATAAAAGCTTAGAAAAAAATATGAAACATAGTTTTCAATAATTAGAAACATCAAAACCCCTTAGGGCCGAAATATGAACCAAAGGAAATAAATATTTTTAAACCTTTGTTTGAGACAACCATAGGCAAGTCTTTGAGCTTTAGGTTCGTTAAAGTGATGGCATAAAGATAATAAACATGCTTATGCACTTGTTTTAGCTTTTATTAGAAAGTAAAGTGAGGGCATAAAATAAATATGAGATGCATCATATTATTATCTTTGATATTTAGGTGAGAACTTGAAATGTAAACATGATAATTCATAGCTTAAAATATAAACATGATAATGCAAGTTCCTTTATTATCTTGGTACTTAGTGATAGCAAGGAAAATAAACATGATGTGCAAGGCATAAAAGTAAACATGATGCAAGGTTCATTTTATGGTTAGCTAGAGCTCATTCAAGACTTTAACAAAGTAACAACCCAACATATATCTCATTACAAAGAGAGCTCTAGAGTTCTTGAACCAAGTTCTCAAAGGAACTATGAGGTTCTTGAACAACATCATCAAGCTCAAGTAAACAAGCTTCCAAAACAAAACCAAACAAAATCTCAAGGATCAAAATACCAAAACCGAAAACCTTACAAAAGAAAAAGAAAGTGAAACTAAGTCAAGTTCTTTATTAAATACCCAAAAGGTTAGGCTTGGGCTTTTAGAAATCCTTAGATTAATTTTCTTAAGTTGAAAAACCATGTGAGCTAAGCATAGTATAGATGAAGTTAACGAAAAAAAAAAACTCAAGCTCTATAGGTTCCTTTGAGATGAACACATAGTCATCCTCTAAGAGTCCTCATCATTGAGCTATCATGTGCTCCTCAAGGCCTCATGGCCGAAATCACAAGGAAGGAAAAACAAAGAAAGTTTCAAAAGAAAATCCAAGAGAAAGCTAGAAAGAAACTCATTTTCAAGAAAACAAAGTTTAGAAAACACTCCTACCTAGAGTGAAGACACAAAGCTTGAACTTTTAAAAAGGAAAGCAAGATGATGAGCTCCTCCTTGTGGTGGATATGGCTTCGGCCTTATGGGGAGGAAAAGAAAGGAAATGTGTTCTTGGTGGGCTTGTGTTTGAGAATGGAAGTTTAGGTGTTTGTATGATGATCTAAGGTGATGGGGTGGTGTTTTGTAACACCCTAATAGAACCCCACTGTGCTTAAGTTCACATTTGGATTCTATTAGTTGTCACTTTTGCCTTGTATTAATTTTCTTTTGAAATTAACTTAGAAAAATAATGGAAGTTTTTTTTTCTTTAAATAAATTAATTTTTTGAAAACTTAAGCCTATAACGAGAAGTGAAATACATAGCGCTTTTATAGATAATAATCAAGTTACATTGCGCACTTAATTAAATAAGCGGAATAAAAGACTAAGTGTAGAACAATTATCACATAAACTGGAATATAATCACTTAATACATAAGTCACAACAGGGCATATATCATACTGATAAGTTATTACAAATAACAATATAAGTTCTACTATTACTAATTGTTTCTCACAAACTATAATGTAACTAAAGCTCGGAATGCTCCTACTTGAACGGTTTGAAATCTTCACGTGCTACCTCCTTACTCAGCTACGGCCTCGTTGCTTTAGGTGGACACGTTTGTCTCTGGTAACGACAACGGAAAATAAACATAGGAGTGAGAAATACATGATTTCTCAGTAGGAGTTCCTACTTGTACTAAAAGTGTCATCGTTGTCGTCAGTCACTTCGGGTTTATTATAAAAAGGTGAACAGGTAAGGATTCAATTATCAAACTTTCACAAACGTGATTAGCCGAAGTGTAGTTACTTTTAAACTAATCTTGAACATTAGCAGAAATATTCATTCAGTATTTCATCAAGCATACATATAAGCATATCATGTAAAACCACTAATAAGCAGTAATAATTTAGGAGCTGCATGCATTTCATGATTACTCATCCTCAACATTCACTTGTTTAGTGATCATCATCTTTCATTTATTTCATCAACATATTTCTTAATTACTCACGGGATGAATGCATCAATGCCTTAGACCACCCTAAAAGGGTAATGAGCTCATACCATGGCCGTCGCCATAACCTTTTTGGTTTTCATTCCGTTCTTTGTGATCTCAATGGTTTAGGGGGTTAAGCCGTGAGTTTAGCTCAAGTCCACTTTTCCAGACTTTCATTGCTACTTTTTCAAACTTTACTTTTATTATTTCCTTTGAAAATGAATGTATGCATATCATCATGTAATCACAATAAATCATGGGCAATCAATCATTCATCTTCATCATTTCATAACTCATCACCATACATTCACTTTACTATAATTCACTTCATGAAACATGGATAATATCATGTAAATCTCATAGTAAACATTTTCATAAATGATTCATTTTAAGCAACCAAAGTTATCAAGTTGAGTTCCTAGTGTTCTTAAGAGGTAATGGATGTCTTAGTATTATCTTTTTCTCTTAGTGTTCTTTGTACTCTTAGAATTCCATTAATACATTAATGCATTTCAAAATATTATTATAGGTTCTTTATATATTCTTATTATGGTTTTAGTATAACTCTTGAAGATTATTATTCTACTTAAATTCTTAAAATTCTCTTTTTACAAGACTTGATTCTTTTATTTATAGTTTTGACATCTTTTAGAAGAAAGTTTATAATTATTTGTATACTTGTTATCTCAGCTTAGTAAAGGTAGTTCCAAATTCCTAACTCATCAAATTTTAGCATTTACATCTTTGGAATAGTGTAAATCCATTGTAAACCATGCATAGGAGGGTTCCCAGGAAAGAGAGGTGGGTCACAATGGACATGCTTAAATACCAAGTCTTTCCTTAGCCAGAACCTTTCCAAACTGCACTTTCACAGTACACTATCCCGAAACTTATTTCTCATTCTGTATTTACGTGGTACAAAGCTTTATACATAATGTATTCCTATATGTGTTAGCTCTCTAACAAAGTTGAAATCAGTCCATTTGCATTTTTCTAGAGTGAGTTACACCTATTTTACTACTATAAGGTCAGATTTAAAGTTTCAGTCTTAGGCTCTACTTTAAAAATTTATATCTTGAGCTAGAAAACTCCGTTTTGGGTGATTCTTTTTGGAGAATGTTCTATAATGAGTCTAGTTTATAGTAAAATTATTTTAACTTCGAGAAGCGTGATATTTTATGAACAGTAGCTTTCGAAGTACCTGCTGCCAGAAACAACTAGAAATTCCAGCACCTACCATTTTCATGTCTTAAGTTACCTTTATTAAATCAGGTTTCACATACAATCTTTTCAAGTTATATTTGAGTTTGATAACATCATAAGGGTACTCATAACAAAATAGAATATATTTTTCAAATAATCATTTAAAACTTTTGACAATAACTCAAACTTGAGGCATTCTATCAAGGTTAGAAGCCAACAATACTTGAACAATTAAAGATGAAGCTCCTACCTCTTGTGTAGGGTCTAAAAAGGGTCCTTCTCTTCTTCCTTAAGCTTTGAACAAGAGTCTTTGGAGTGGATGACCCTCCTTGAATCTTGGCTCTAGAACTTGAATGCTTAAGAAAATATTTCTCACTAGAGTTAAAGATTGTAACTCTTGTGAGGGCTAGTGAAAGTTTGGACTTAGGATTTAAGTGTTTGGATGAAGTTTAGAGGATCAAGAGAAGTCTTTGAAGAACATAAGAAGAATGATAGAATAAGAAAGAAAGAACACTTAGGGAGTTTTTGAATTGAAGAGAGTTTGAGGAGTATTTATAGTGGAAAGATTAGAGAAAAAAACAGAAGAAGGAAAGCACTTGGAGCATGATTTATGGAAACATGTTGGCTGAATTTTGGGATGAAAATGCTCCTTGTTTTGTGCAAACACGTTTCCATGTTTTGTGCAAACACGTTGGATGAAAATGCTCCATGTTTTATGCAAACATGTTTCCATGTTTTGTGCAAAGATGTTAGTGGATATTTTTGTAATTAGACAATGATAGTGGTATTCTTGTAATTCCATTCATAGAGTAAGGGTATCTTTGTCATTTAATAAGGCAAGGGTAGTTTGGTAATTTCCTTTACATAGCAAGGGCATTTTCATAATTTCCACTAAGTGATGGCATTTTCGTAATTCTTTGCATTTTTCTCTAGACATACTTAAGTAGACTATTTGTTGTGTTTCATAACATTTGTCCCGATTCTCTTGGTTGTGCTATCACTAATTAATATTTATCTTAGTTATAAATTTGGGGATGTTACATGTTTCAAGGTTATGAGATGATTATGTGATGAGATGATGAAGATGAAAAGAAAGGAAGAACTCTCTTGAAACTTGAGAGAAAAAGAAAGGAAACTCAAGAAAGCTTAGAAACTTGAAACTTACCAAAAGACTAAAAGTGACACAAGCTCATCTAAGGCACCTATTTATAGAAAAACAAAACATTGAGGCCCTCCAAGAGGAAGCCTTGGCCGTAGCATTGAGGGGGGAGAAGGAAGAGAAAATATCTCTTCCACAAGGTCATTTAAGCATGGTTTGAAGTATAGAAGTTATGCTACAAAGTATGGCTTGATGTGAGTTAGTTTCCTATCAATTTTGAATGAAATTAGGCTTCTAGAAACTTGACATGGCTGGAACTTTTTCAGCCACAAATAAATGGGAAAAATAGGTTGTTTTAATTATTTATTCATTTGGAAAATCAAGCTTGATTGAAAGTTATGACAATGCATAGTGTATGTGACTTGAGGTATGGCCTTGGAGTGTTGAAAAATTGAACATGTGATGCATATGGGAGGAGGGAGTGCACGGCCAGGTCTGGTACAGCAAGGGGGAGGTGAGGTTTGATCATCTAATTGGGTGTTAATGGTAGGTTTAAATGTGTATTAGCTTAGGTACAAGGTTAGGAACAATTAAGCTTAAGTTTAGGTAACAAGTATGAGTATTAGGAATTTTATGACAAGGTTAGGAGTGCTCATACATCATTAGAGAATTAAAAACTCATTTGTGAATAAACAATGTGTAACACAATTCCATGATTTAAGGAATTGGAAAGAGAAAACACTATTTAAGATTCCATGACTAGGAGTCTTGAAATTAAAATATGATTTTACGTTGTAATTAAGCACTTTTAGGTTCTAATCAACTTTAATAAATTATTTTGACTCAAGATTAATTATGGAAATTAATTAACCTTTGATTAGAGCCTAATATTGCTTAGGTTTGCTTAATCACGCGATTAAGTGTAAAAACACGAAACTAGGGGCAAAACCGTAATTTCGCACTAATTTCGCCCGGGACCTCCGGGACCAAAACTAAAGTCATAGTCTACAAAAAAAATGCCTTTTAAAACCATCTGGAGAAGTTTTGGATTCATCTGGCACTTGCAAATGGGTAAAACACCGTAGGGGCGTTTTGGTCATTTTGACCCGAAAACTCGAAAAATGAGATTTTCGATCCCGGGAAGGTACACAAGTCATCTAATCCCCTTCTAACCTTGAGTTTGCCCTTTGAGTACTGCCGGGCCGGCTTTCCTCGAATTTCGGGCCGAAAATGACCTCAGGGGCATTTTGGTCATTTTCACTCTAATAGAAAATCGGGGCGTTAGAGCAGTAGAGATTTTGTGGAGCATTTTTAATGCACACACCACTTCTAGCTAAGGATGACCTCCTTTTTGTTATAGAGGTTATCCATTTCTAGGTGCACTAGGTGGGCATGTTTTCCGATGTATTTGCATTATCTTATTGTACTAGACTTAACTCACCTTTCATGGTGGGTAGATTATTACATATATATATGATTATGTTGTGCTGATGGTCATTCTTTTTATGGAGCCTATTTGATGTTTTTGTTGTATGATATTCTGTTTACACTAATTGTGTTTTAAATGCTCGAATTATATTAGCACGTGCAGCTCACGTTTTGTTTTAAGTTTTCAAAAAAACATTTTACCCCATTTTTCACTAAGTATTTTGATTAAAAGTTGAAACAAAAGAGTAATAACTAATAATTAACTGTAATACGTCCTAGGCGTGTTGAGTTAAATATTAGGATGTTATACTATAGTGTTTTTGGGGTTGGCCGCAACGCACCACGATCCGAGATTGACTACTATGATCTTCTATGCTTCATTATCCTGATCATAATCAATTTAAATGTGCTTGTTGATTATAGATAAGGAAGGACCCTGGACATGGCTAAATCTCTATGTAAGCTTCAGTTACAACTAAGCATAGGGTCCTAACAAAATGGAAGAGAGCAAGGTTCATGCAAAAGGAAGCAAGGACAAAACGAGGTAAAGAGTACCAAAGTTAATGACAACTGTAAAGATCACAGAATGGGGAACTTTCCAAACTCAAAGGAGCTTGCCAACTTAAAGAAAACATATTGTTCTTACCTAGAAATAGTGGTAAAGGTGCAAGTAGCTCTGACATCCATGAAAATGGAGGGTGGGGTACCTGCAAAGACACTCCGATGCTTAAGTCAGTAAAAGCGTGGGGAGTGGAGAGGTGTTTGTGTAATAGAGATGATGATCCTACCTGGGGGGCGACATCCCCCTTTATATAAGGTGAGATTACTTCATAGAGAATCTGTTATGATCTTCCTTGAATGTAGGAGATATTCCTGTGATTTGGTCAATGTTAAAGATAATTATTAGATATAATATAGATATGATAAGATAAGGGGAAATCGTATGTGGGATTTAGGAGATTTTCTCAAATAAATTTTAGATGTAATCTTTAAGAGATATTTCCATCCAGTCACTGATCTGTGGGCCGAGGTCTGGGGCCTTTATCCGAGGTCTTATATCATGGGCCAAGATATAGGCCCCATATTTTCTAGTCCAGTACATAGCCCCCGAGCTTGGTTGAAGTTCGAGGACTTCATGCCAAGCTCAAAAGAAGTTTGAATCTTTTCGTTTGCAGTGGTGGCTATTGTGGGAAAGTGTGCTGTTACACGTGTTACTCCACTATTGGGTGAGCAATCATTTCTCATAAATGTGGGATTGTGGGTCTACTTAATCATCGTTGGATTAAAGTGGTAAGCCCCCTGCCATTGGATATTGTTAACGCCTCAGATGTGTTGTTGATCGGAGGAAAATGTTTTCGATCGTTGGATAAGTTCAGTTTATAAGTAAATGGGGAGAAATTTTTCAGATTTTCATTTCGAGAAAACTCTTTCATTTCTACTTCATTCTCTCTGCTTCTACGCCCTCTACTTCTGCTCTTGTGAGTACTTCTGTAACGCCCCGATTTTCTGTTAGAGTGAAAATGACCAAAATGCCCTGAGGTCATTTTCGGCCCGGAATTTGAGGAAAGCCGATCCGGTAGTACTCAAAGGGAAAACTCATGTTGGAAGGGGATTAGTTGGCTTGTGTACCTTCCCGGGATCAAAAATCTCGTTTTTCGAGTTTTCGGGTCAAAATGACCAAAATACCCCTATGGTGTTTTACCCGTTTGCAAGTGCCGGATGACTCCCGAAACTTCTCCAGATGGTTTTAAAAGGCGTTTTTATGTATTCTGTGACTTTAGTTTTGGTCCTAGAGGTCCCGGGCAAAATTAGTGCAAAATTATGATTTTGCCCCTAGTTTTGTGTTTTTGAGCTTAATTGCGTGATTAAGCAAACCTAAGCAATATTAGGCTCTAATCGAAGATTAATTAATTTCCATAATTAATCTTGAGTCAAAATAATTTATGAAAGTTGATTAGAACCTAAGAATGCTTAATTACAACTTGAAATCCTATTTTAAATTCAAGATTCCTGGTCATGAAATCTTGAATAGTGTTTTCTCTTTCCAATTTCCTTAAATCATGGAAATTTGTCTACCTTGTTTACTCATAAAATGAATTTTAAACTCTTTAAATGTGTATGAGCACTCCTTAACCTTGTCATAAAACTCTTAAACCTCATTCTTAGTTACCTAAACTTATGTTTAATGATTCCTAACCTTGTACCTAAACTAATATACACTTAAACCTATCATTAGCACCCAATAACATGATCAACACTTCCTCCCCCTTGATGTACCTGGTCTGGCCGAAGCCAATCTCCCCCATTTTCCATCACATGATCAAATTTTTACACTCAGAACCATGCTTTCACCTCACCATAAACCATACTTTGTCATACAAACACCATGCTTTCATCCATGCTTCATATGACCACTTCTAGAAAACTTTTTCTCTCATTTTTGTGGCTCAAATTCAACCAGCCCTCCTTGCTTCTAGAAGAGATATTTCATTTCAAATTTAAAAGAAATTTCACTCCAAATTACCATACTTGAAGCCATGCTTTGTATCATAACCTCCATACTTCAAACCATGCTTGAATGACAAGTTGTAAGAGATATTTTCTCTTCCTTTCCCTCCCAATTGGCTACGGCCTCTCCCTCCTTCCTTTGGACTCTCATTTGCCTTCATTTTCTATAAATACCTTTCTTACTTGAGCTTGCAAACACTTTAGATCGTTTGCTAAGTTTCAAGTTTTCTAAGCTTTCCTTGAGTTCTTCCTTTTTCTCTCAAGTTTCAAGAGAGTTTCCTTTTCTCTTCATCTTCATCTTCTTCATCTCTTCATGCCATCATCATCTCATAACCTCTAAACACCACCCCACAACCTTGAACCACCATCAAACCTCTCAAACACTTGACCTCAAACACAACCTCACTCAAAACACATCTCCAACCTCTCCATCCCCTCTTGGCCGAATCATCATCACCCTCAAGGAGGAGTTGTTCATCTCATTTCCTTTACAAAGTTCAAGCTTTTTATCTCCACTCTAGGTAGAAGTGTTTTTCTAAACTTGTTTTTCTTGAAAATGAGTTTTTCTCTAGCTTTCTCTTGGATTTCTTTTTGAAACTTTTCTTTGTTTTTCTTCCTCATAGTTTCGGCGATGAGGCCTTGTTTGGTTCATGATAGCTCAATGATGAGAACTCCTAGATGATGACTATGTGTTCATCTCAAAGGAACCTCTAGAGCTTGAGTTTTTGCTTTCTTTAAGTTTCATCTTTATTTTCTAGTTCAAATGATTTTAGCTCAAGACTACCTTCACTTTTCCTTGCTATTGATTTCGCTTTCCTTATTTCCTTTGCCTTGAGGTTTTGGTTTTGGTTTCCTTTTCTTTGAGGTTTTATGTTCTTTTGAAAGTTTGTTTCTTTTTAGCTTGATGATGATGTTCAAGAACCTCATAGTTCCTTTGAGAACTTGGTTCAAGAACTCTAAAGCTCCCTTTGTGATGAGATGAGTGTTGGGTTATTTGACATCTAAAGTCTTGCAAGAGCTCTAGACAACATTAAAATGAACCTTGCATTCATATTTATGTTTATGCCTTGCACATCATAGTTACTTTCCTTACAATCACTAAGTATCAAGATAATGAATGAACTTGCATTATCATATTTATATTTCAAGCTTTGCATTATCATGTTTATATTTCAAGTCCTCACTTAACTATCAAAGATAATAATAAGTTGCATCTCATGTTTATTTTATGCTTTCACTTTATTTTCTAATGAAAGTTAAAAACAAGTGCATGAGCATGTTTATTTTTATGTCATCACTTAAGAGAACCTAGAGCTCAAAGACTTGCCCACATGTCTCAAACAAAGGCTTGAAAATATGTTTTTCCCTAGCTTGTGATTTCGGCCTTAAGAGGTTTCCTTGGTTACAAGTTTCAAAATCCATGTTTCATAGTTTTTTTTTTCTAAGCTTATGTGAGTTCAAGAAATATCTAGGACAAAGTTTTATGAGTTTAGGACCTCTTAAGTTTGATTTAATTTAGCCACTGCCCTTATGAATATTTTGATGATTTAAGATGATAAAAATGTTTACAAATGAGTTTTGAAAGTTTTAAAAAGGTTCCAAGAGAAACTAGTATTTTATGTGCTTTAGAAACCAAGTTTTATGCCTTTGTATGGAGATGTATTTTTGGTTCTTCCTTGCCATGTTATGCTCACTGTTTATGTTGTTTGGATGATGATAACATGAGTATGTTTGTGTATAATTTATGCTAAAATTCATATGTGAAAGATTAGAGAAGTTAGTAACTAGAAAAGAATTAATTTGAGAGTTCTAGATCCCTTAGTAATTGATTTTTCTGGATTCTGTCCAGCAAAGTTTAGAAATGGTAATCATGGATTTAAATTAGTCTAAATATGTAGGAATGACTCAAATTGGTTTAGGACTTGATCTTGATGCCTTAGGAGCAAACCGGACTTAGAAAGGGTCATTTTAGATTCTGCATTCTTGAGGTTTAGAGAAGTTTATGATCATAGTATTGAGTGAGGAATACTTAGATATGAGCCTATAGGTACCCGAGAGATTAAGTTGTGATGATTTATAACTTGCATTGTAAGTTAAGGACCTTAAGGGTCAATGCATAAGACATTAAGAAATTGCTAATGCTATGATGTTTATATGGTGCAATAACATGTTGAGATGTTTATGATGCATGAGGAAATGATTGTTTAAGATATGAGGTTTATCATAGCATGAGGTTTAAATGGGGAATATGATGTGTGAATAGCTTGTGGCATAAGCTTCGGTTTGAAGGAAATTCAGTTTAACAGCTGTTATGCTGCCGAATTTCCGTCAAAACTAAAAGGGTTGAAGAAATATTTTAAAGTACCACATGAGTTGAAAACCCTAGGTGACACCGGTTCGGCCGAGCACCCCCAAGAGATTTTTATGTGACAAAGCACTAAGACGCGCTTTCCTGGGTGACACCGGTTCGGCCGAGCACCCCCAGGGGAGACAAATCCGTGAGGGTATGAGTAGATGCAGCCTACCAAAGCGGACAAATTGCTGTGGCTTAATGCCCGCAAAGCGTTTCAAAGAGGGTTTATCCTAAGAGAGGTGATCCCTAACCCCCTACCCGTACTTGCGTAGTCAGGATTATTTTATTATGTTTCGCTTATTCAGATAATAAGCAAGAGCTAGTGATGACTAGCTGAGGTATGAGCTCATAACCTAGTTATTTTAGGGTGGCCTTATTATGCTGAAGTACCATGATTAATGTCACGAAGTTGAGGAAAGATCCACTTGAAAGTTATATGCCCTTTATGCCACTTGTGTGCTTTCCTGAAGTTGTGATTCATTGAGTTATTTAATTGAGGCATTGCCATGCATTCATGTTTTAATATGTTGCATTCATAACATTAAGATGCATGTTGAAAGGAATGAACCTTGGATAATTGGTTTTATAAACCCTAATAATGATCCTTTTATGTATGCACACCTTTTATAATTAAACCCAAGGCTCCTGAGGATGTGAACGATGTAACCCTAGGATAGGAGACTCCTACTAAGATTCTTTAGTAAGAATTCTCACTCCTTTCTCTTTCTTCTCTTTCTTTCGTCACATATTCAGAGAGTGATGGCGACATTCGTGGTTTTTGTCGACACACTAACTTGGGAGGTTCACTTTGATCCGGATCATGGATCATACCATTTTGAGGGGTAGTGAACCGTGCGAGTCTTCATGTTCATCGGACGCCCCTTTAGACACCTTATACAGAGCTACTGTTTCTCCCTGATGTCACTCTACGACGATGCGATGGTTTTTGAGAGTGCTCGGACGCGAGATGAGAGGATTTTGTGGACGTACACTGGTGGTTCGATGCCTCGGGACTTCCAGGACTATGTGCCTCGGCCTCCTAGTTCGGAGGAAGACCCTTCCGAGGACCCGCCGACGCATATGTATAGCGAGAGCTCTGCTCCCACACCTCAGTTCGTGCGAGGCGAGAGCTAGGAGACTGTTACACAGCCTAGACTGGCTAGGCGAGCTGAGAGGTGCCCCTATTGAGGAGCTCACACTCAGTCTTCACATATGCCCACTCCTGCCACCCTGCGTCCATGAATCAGTTACATTCCATCTTTCCCCGAGTTCCAGTAGCAGACGTCTTAGGGGAGGGTTAGTGCATACACTCTCACATAGATGGGACAAACCTTCTTTTGTCTTGAGGTTATCCACTTTAGGTGCACTTGGGTAGTTACGGTATATCTATGTTTTCTTGTTTCTGTTGTATTTCCATTTTCTTGTGTATTCCAAGTTCAGCCCGTTTCTATAAGGGCGTGACTACTTATGTATCCCAACTATATTATTATTAAGGAAATGTTTCCTTTGTTGTTCTGATCATTGCTCTATTGATACTTGCTTTAGCTCTTGTGTTTCCTTATGATTGATACTTGTGTTTCTTGTTTAGATAAGAGCGCGGCTCTCACTTGGGTTTATGTTTTCAAAAAAAAAATTTACTCGTAATTTCCCGCTAAGTATTTTAATAAAATGATGAGACTAAGAAGTAGTAACCTAATGATTTACAACTTCGAATCACCCAGCCAAGTTCCATCCATTTTTGAATTGGTTAGTTTCATTTTCTTATTTATTCTTCGAATTTAATCAGTTTGCATTTCTGTATATGGAACCCTAGGATAGAGGATTGTTGTTTTACTGCTTGGTTCATGTTGAGGTCATTTTCTTCTTCCTGAGTTTGCTTTTATTATTTTTTATTTTTAGGTAATTACCGATGGGTAAAGGAAAGGCTGTTTCCATCTCTGGTAAGGGGAAGGAGATAGAAGGTGAGGTTGAGGTCGACCTTTATCATTGGGTTAGTGATGAGGTTAAGGAGGTAGCTTCCATTTTTAATGATAAGGAGTCAATTCGTAGGTTTAGGAGGGCTTGTCTAGTGTTGTGCTACTGGGAAAGTAAGATAGAGTGTGTCCCCTATGGTGCCAACGATAGGGTTTGTAAATATAGAGAGAATAGTGCTAATGCTGATTTTATTTATATGTATATAGACTTTTTTGAGAAATTAGATATTAGGGTTCCCTTTACCCGATTTGAGGAGGGGTGCTTAAACAGGGTTAATGTTGCCCCTTCTCAACTTCATCCAAATAGTTGGGCTTTTATCAGAACATTCGAAAATTTGTTCACTGTGCTCAGTCATGAGCCTAGCGTATATGTATTCTTTTATTTTTTTCAGGTTAAAGGGGTTGACAATGGGTCTTGGGTTTCTTTTAGTAGTGTACCTCGAAAAAAGTTGTTAAGCTTGCTGACCTCTAGCTTTAAAAGGTTTAAGGAAAAAATTTATAAAGTTGAGGTTTGTTGAGTCTGAGTTCCCCTTCTTTCTAGATTCTGATGGGCTTGAAAGGTTTCCCTTGTATTGGCAACCCAATCCTCGCCAAATATTGAGAGTAGAGTATAGTTCTCTTTTCCCTTTGGACCAGATGGTGGTGGATTTCTTGGAAGAGTGTGTGAGTCCAAGCTCTCCACTCTCTTGTGGGATCTTATTAGAATAGGGTTTGGATAATGAGAGGGTTCTCAGACATATAGGTAGTACCTCCGAGCAATTATCTTCAGTTTTTGTTCTTCTTTCTTTTATTTGGTTGCTAATTTATGTTGGTGTTTTCTTTTTCTTTTTCAGGCGAGATGGCCCCAAAGCTAGGCCCTAAGGAGTTGGCTGCTTTAAAGCACCAACGAAAAGTAGTGGTGGAGGAGAGCCAAGCTCCTCCTACTTCTCCTGGGGTTGGTTCAAGCTCGGGGAGCCCCACCGATCTGAACCCTTTAAGGGAAAGGAAAAGGGCGAGGTTCACTCTCGTCCCCAGGAGAAAGATCAAATACCTTCACTCTCTCTTCCTACTCTAGCTGGAGTGGCTAAGTTGAAGGATTTCCTTCCATCAGTGACCTTCTCGAGTCTCTGGAGCCTTCACTTCCCGGCTCCCGAGTTCATAGATCAACAATTTGCCCATGCTGAGGACCGAGCCTTGATGGAAAGGGTGGGGATTCCTAGTCTCTATCATCACTTGGAGATCCAGGGTCTTCGTCAAGCTGCTATGTGTTGTTTTTTGGAGACACATTATGTAACACCCTAATAGAACCCCATTGTACTTAAGTTCACATTTGGATTCTATTAGTTATCACTTATGCCTTACATTTATTTTCTTTTGAAATTAACTTAGAAAAATAGTGGAAGTTTTTTTTTTCTTTAAATAAATAATTTTTTGAAAACTTAAGCCTGTAACGAGAAGTGCAATACATAGCGCTTTTATAGATAAATAATCAAGTTACATTGTGCACTTAATTAAATAAGCGGAATAAGAGACTAAGTGTAGAACTATTATCACATAAACTGGAATATAATCACTTAATACATAAGTCACAACAGGGCATATCATACTGATAAGTTATTACAAATAACAATATAAGTTCTACTATTACTAATTGATTCTCACAAACTATAATGTAACTAAAGCTCGGAATGCTCCTACTTGAACGGTTTGAAATCTTCACGTGCTACCTCCTTCCTCAGCTACAGCTTCGTTGCTTTAGGTGGACACGTCTGTCTCTGGTAACGACAACGGAAAATAAACATAGGAGTGAGAAATACATGATTTCTTAGTAGGAGTTCCTACTTGTACTAAAAGTGTCATCGTTGTCGTCCCAGTCGCTTCGAGTTTATTATAAAAAGGTGAATAGGTAAGGATTCAATTATTAAACTTTCACAAACGTGATTAGCCGAAGTGCAGTTACTTTTAAACTAATCTTGAACATTAGCAGAAATATCCATTCAGTATTTCATCAAGCATACATATAAGCATATCATGTAAAACCACTAATAAGCAATAATCATTTAGGAGCTGCATGCATTTCATGATTACTCATCCTCAACATTCACTTGTTTAGTGATCAACATATTTCTTAATTACTCACGGATGAATGCATCAATGCCTTAGACCACCCTAAAAGGGTAATGAGCTCATACCGTGGCCATCGCCACAACCTTTTTGGTTTCCTTTCCGTTGCCGTGATCTCAACGGTTTAGGGGGTTAAGCCGTGAGTTTTGTAACACCCTAATAGAACCCCACTGTGCTTAAGTTCACATTTGGATTCTATTAGTTGTCACTTATGCCTTGTATTAATTTTCTTTTGAAATTAACTTAGAAAAATAATGGAAGTTTGATTTTCTTTAAACAAATTAATTTTTTGAAAACTTAAGCTCAGAACGAGAAGTGAAATACATAGCGCTTTTATAGATAATAATCAAGTTACATTGCGCACTTAATTAAATAAGCGGAATAAAAGACTAAGTGTAGAACAATTATCACATAAACTGGAATATAATCACTTAATACATAAGTCACAACAGGGCATATATCATATTGATAAGTTATTACAAATAACAATATAAGTTCTACTATTACTAATTGTTTCTCACAAACTATAATGTAACTAAAGCTCGGAATGCTCCTACTTGAACGGTTTGAAATCTTCACGTGCTACCTCCTTCCTCAGCTACGGCCTCGTTGCTTTAGGTGGACACGTCTGTCTCTGGTAACGACAACGGAAAATAAACATAGGAGTGAGAAATACATGATTTCTCAGTAGGAGTTCCTACTTGTACTAAAAGTGTCATCGTTGTCGTCCCAGTCACTTCGGGTTTATTATAAAAAGGTGAACAGGTAAGGATTCAATTATCAAACTTTCACAATCGTGATTAGCCGAAGTGCAGTTACTTTTAAACTAATCTTGAACATTAGCAGAAATATTCATTCAGTATTTCATCAAGCATACATATAAGCATATCATGTAAAACCACTAATAAGTAGTAATCATTTAGGAGTTGCATGCATTTCATGATTACTCATCCTCAACATTCACTTGTTTAGTGATCATCATCTTTCATTTATTTCATCAACATATTTCTTAATTACTCACGGGATGAATGCATCAATGCCTTAGACCACCCTAAAAGGGTAATGAGCTCATACCATGGCCGTCGCCATAACCTTTTTGGTTTTCATTCCGTTGCCGTGATCTCAACGGTTTAGGGGGTTAAGCCGTGAGTTTAGCTCAAGTCCACTTTTCCAGACTTTCATTGCTACTTTTTCAAACTTTACTTTTATTATTTCCTTTGAAAATGAATGTATGCATATCATCATGTAATCACAATAAATCATGGGCAATCAATCATTCATCTTCATCATTTCATAACTCATCACCATACATTCACTTTACTATAATTCACTTTGTAACATAGATAATATCATGTAAATCTCATAGTAAACATTTTCATAAATGATTCATTTTAAGCAACCAAAGTTATCAAGTTGAGTTCCTAGTGTTCCTAAGAGGTAATGGATGTCTTAGTATTATCTTTTTCTCTTAGTGTTCTTTGTACTCTTAGAATTCCATTAATACATTAATGCATTTCAAAATATTATTATAGGTTCTTTATATATTCTTATTATGGTTTTCGTATAACTCTTGAAGATTATTATTCTACTTAAATTCTTAAAATTCTCTTTTTACAAGACTTGATTCTTTTATTTATAGTTTTGACATCTTTTAGAAGAAAGTTTATAATTCTCTGTATACTTGTTATCTTAGCTTAGTAAAGGTAGTTTCAAATTCCTAACTCATCAAATTTTAGCATTTACATCTTTGGAATAGTGTAAATCAACTGTAAACCATGCATAGGAGGGTTCCCAGGAAAGAGAGGTGGGTCACAATGGACATGCTTAAATACCAAGTCTTTCCTTAGCCAGAACCTTTCCAAACTGCACTTTCACAGTACACTATCCCGAAATTTATTTCTCATTCTGTATTTACGTGGTACAAAGCTTTATACATAACATACATGGGTGTATTCCTATATGTGTTAGCTTTCCAACAAAGTTGAAATCAGTCCATTTGCATTTTTCTAGAGTGAGTTACATCTATTTTACTACTACAAGGTCAGATTTAAAGTTTCAGTCTTAGGCTCTACTTTAAAAATTTATATCTTGAGCTAGAAAACTCCGTTTTGGGTGATTCTTTTTGGAGAGTGTTCTATAATGAGTCTAGTTTATAGTAAAATTATTTGAATTTCGAGATACTTAATATTTTATGAACAATAGCTTTCGAAGTACCTACTTCCAGAAACAACTAGAATTTCCAGCACCTACCATTTTCATGTCTTAAGTTACCTTTATTAAATCAGGTTTCACATACAATCTTTTCAAGTTATATTTGAGTTTGATAACATCATAAAGGTACTCATAACAAAATAGAACATGTCATATTTCTAAAAATATATTTTTCAAATAATCATTTAAAACTTTTGACAATAACTCAAACTTGAGGCATTCTATCAAGGTTAGAAGCCAACAATGCTTGAACAATTAAAGATGAAGCTCCTACCTCTTGTGTAGGGTCTAAAAAGGGTCCTTCTCTTCTTCCTTAGGCTTCGTACAAGAGTCTTTGGAGTGGATGACCCTCCTTGAATCTTGGCTCTAGAACTTGAATGCTTAAGAAAATATTTCTCACTAGAGTTAAAGATTGTAACTCTTGTGAGGGCTAGTGAAAGTTTGGACTTAGGATTGAAGTGTTTGGATGAAGTTTAGAGGATCAAGAGAAGTCTTTGAAGAACATAAGAAGAATGATAGAATAAGAAAGAAAGAACACTTAGGGAGTTTCTGAATTGAAGAGAGTTTGAGGAGTATTTATAGTGGAAAGATTAGAGAAAAAAAACAGAAGATGGAAAGCACTTGGAGCATGATTTATGGAAACATGTTGGCTGAATTTTGGGATGAAAATGCTCCTTGTTTTGTGCAAACACGTTTCCATGTTTTGTGCAAACACGTTTCCATGTTTTATGCAAACATGTTGGATGAAAATGCTCCATGTTTTATGCAAACATGTTTCCATGTTTTATGCAAACACGTTTCCATGTTTTGTGCAAAGATGTTAGTGGATATTCTTGTAATTCCATTCATAGAGTAAGGGTATCTTTGTCATTTAATAAGGCAAGGGTAGTTTGGTAATTTCCTTTACATAGCAAGGGCATTTTCGTAATTTCTACTAAGTGATGGTATTTTCGTAATTCTTTGCATTTTTCTCTAGACATACTTAAGTAGTCTATTTGTTGTGTTTCATAACATTTGTCCAGATTCTTTTGGTTTTACTATCGATAATTAAGATTCTTAGTTATAAATTTAGGGATGTTACATTTCTCCCCTTCTTATTAAAAATTTTGCCCTCAAAATTTGATACCTGTGAATAGGTTCGGAAATTCTTTTCGAATATCTTCCTCGAGCTCCCATGTGTGCTCTTCCATTCCATCTTGTCCCCAGGCTACTCGGACCAGAGATACAGATTTGTTTCTCATTGCTTGATGCCATGATCCACGATCCTCATCGGTGGTAATTCAAAAGTTAAGTCATCTTTTAATTGTATAGTTTCTGGCTCAAACACATGACTGGGGTCTGACTGATACTTTCTCAATTGGGACACATGAAAAATATTGTGTAGGTTAGACAAATTTGGAGGTAATGCAATTTGGTAGGCGGAGGGACCTACCTTTTTGAGGATTTGGAAGGGTCCTAAGAATCTAGGGCTTAGCTTTTTGACTTTCATTGCACGACCTATACTGTGGTAGGAGTAATTCGCAAGAATATGTGTTCTCCTTCTTGAAATTGAGAGGTTTCCTTCTCTTGTCGGATAGCTCTTACGCCTACTTTGAGCAGTGAGGATTCTTTCCCTAATTTTCCTTATTTGTTTGGTTGTCTCTTCTACCAAATCAGGGCCCAAAATACTTTGCTCTCCCGGGTCACACCAACAAAGTGGTGATTGACACTTTCTACCATACAAAGCCTCATAAGGTGCCATCCCAATGCTAGTGTGGTAACTATTATTATATGCAAACTCAATCAATGGAAGCTGTTTGTCCCAACTTTTGGGCTGGTCTAAGACACATGCTCTTAGCATATCCTCAAGGGTTTGAATTGTTCTTTACGATTGTCCATCGGTTTGAGGGTGATAGGCAGTGCTTAGACACAACCTTGAACCAAACACCTTTGCAAAGCTCCCCAAAATCTTGAGGTGAACCTTGGATCCCTATACGAGACAATGGTTTTGGGTACTCCATGGAGCCTTATTATCTCTTGGATGTATAGCTGAGCTAACTTTTCCAAAGGGTAATTTGCTCGAATGGGTAAAAAGTGAGCAGATTTGGTCAATCTATCTACAATTACCCATATGGAGTCATGTCCGGTAGGCGTTCTTGGCAATCCCATCACGAAATCCATGGATATTCCTTCCCACTTCCATTCGGGGATTTCGAGAGGTTGCAGCACTCCGGAGGGTTTTTGATGCTCTATCTTCACTTTTTGGCATACCAAACATTTTTGCACTATATTTGCTATGTCTGCTTTCATCTTTGGCCACCAGAACATCTTTTTTAGGTCATGGTACATCTTGGTTATACCGGGGTGTACACTAAATTGACTCTTGTGGGCTTCGTCCAAAATGCTAGCTCTCAGTCCTTCTTTTGCAGGTACACAGATTCTCCCTTGGTATCTCCACACTCCTTCTTTATCCTGGACAAACTCTTTCAACTTTCCCCGCTCGACAAGGGTTAAGGTTCTAAGGAAATCCTCATCTTCCCTTTGGGCTTGAATTATTTGATCCTTAAAGCTACTGGTTACACTTAGCTGGCTTAACCAAATTTGTTCTGAAGTCCCCCCTATATCCTAAGTTGAGGTTCCTAAAATCTTCTATCAGCTCATTTTCTTTCACCATGAGCCAAGCGGCATGCAAGGACTTACGACTCAAAGCGTCTGCTACCACATTTGCCTTTCCTGGGTGGTAGTTCAACCCAAAGTCATAGTCCTTGAGAAACTCCATCCAACGCCTTTGTCTCATGTTGAGTTCCTTTTGGTTGAAGAGGTATTTCAGACTTTTGTGGTCAGAAAAGACTTCAAACCTTACACCATAAAGCTGATGTCTCCAGATTTTTAAGGCAAAGACAATAGCCGCTAGCTCTAAGTCATGGGTTGGGTAATTAACTTCATGGGGTTTGAGCTGTCTAGAGGCATAGGCTACTACATTCCTATTTTGCATCAAAACACATCCTAGTCCTCTTCCCGAGGCATCACAATACACCTCAAATTTTTCTTTTGGGTCAGGTAGGATTAGGACAGGGGTAGTAGTCAACTTCTTCTTTAGTTCTTGGAAACTCTCTTCACATTCTGGGCTCCATATAAAAGCTGAATTCTTTCTTGTTAGCTTGGTGAGGGGTAAGGCAATTTGGGAAAAACCTCTAATGATCCTTCGGTAGTAGGCTAGCCCTAGAAAACTCCTAATCTCCTTTACAGTGGTAGGGGTTTCCCATTGTTGCACCGCTTCTATCTTACTTGGGTCTCTTGCTATTCCCCATGTGACACTACATGACCTAAGAACTTAACTTCCTTCATCCAAAATTCACACTTGGACAACTTTGCATAAAGTTTCTTGTTCCTCAACACCTCCAACACCACTCGTAAGTGTTCTTCGTGCTCTTCTTCAGTTCTAGAGTAAACTAGAATGTCATACATGCTTGCCCAGATTTTACGCTAGAGTGAAAATGACCGAAATGCCCCTGAGGTCATTTTCGGCCCAGAATTCGAGGAAAGGCGATCTGCCAGTACTCGAAGGGCAAACTCAATGTTGGAAGGGGATTAGATGACCTGTGTACCTTTCCGGAATCGAAAATCTCGTTTTGAGTTTTAGTCAAAATGACCAAAATGCCCCTGCGGTGTTTTACCTATTTGCAAGTGCGGATGAACCCGAAACTTCTCGGATGGTTTTAAAAGGTGTTTTTATGTATTCTACGACCTCAGTTTTAATTATGGAGGTCCCGGGCAAAATTAGTGCAAAATTACGATTTTACCCCTAGTTTCGTGTTTTTACGCTTAATCGTGATTAAGCAAACCTAAGCAATATTAGGCTCTAATCGAAGATTAATTAATTTCCATAATTAATCTTGAGTCAAAATAATTTATTAAAGTTGATTAGAACCTAAAAGTGCTTAATTACCACTTAAAATCTTATTTTAAATTCAAGATTTCTAGTCATGGAATCTTGAATAGTGTTTTCTCTCCAATTCCTTAAATTATGGAATTTTGTCTACATTGTTTTATTCATAAAATGAATTTAAAATCTCCTAAATATGTATGAGTACTCCTTAATCATGTCATAAAGGTTCCTAATCACATTCTTAGTCACCTAAACCTATGCTTAATGACTCCTAACCTTACACCTAAGCTAATACACCCCTAAACACATCACTAACACACTATTACATGACCAAAACTCCCTCCTCCCTTGCTGCATCAGACCTGCACGAAATTCAACATCCATTTTATCACAATTTAATTTTATTTCACACTCCAAAGACTATGGTTGAAGCCATGTCATCAAAGTGCAATTCTCTCACCTCATGTTCCATGAGGATTCATTCTCCTCCACACATGCCTCACCTCATGTTCCATGAGGAGACCTCATGTTCCATGAGGATTCATTCTCCTCCACACATGCCTCACCTCATGTTCCATGAGGATTCATTCTCCTCCACTCATTCACTCTTATTCTTCTCTATAAATACCATGCCTAGATGAACCTTTGCTACACTTTGTTCATTTGCTAAGTTTAGTTTTTTAGTTTTTCTCTAAGTTCTTCCTTTTTCTCTCAAATCTTAAGAGCATTCTTCTTTTTCATCTTCTTCTTTTCCTTTTGAAACTTCATCACACAACCTTGAAACACCACCCCACCACCTTGGATCATTATACAAACACCTAAACTTCCATTCTCAAACACAAGCTCACCAAGAACACATTTCCTTCCTTTTTCTTTCATCAAGGCCGAATCATCATCACCATCCTAGGAGGTGTTGCTCGTATCATTTTCATCTTCAAGTCCAAGCTTATTGTCTTCACTCTAGGTAGGAGTGTTTTCTAAACTTTGTCTTCTTGAAAATGAGTTCTTTCTAGCTTTCTCTTGGGTTTTCTTTTTGAAACTTTCTTTGGTTTCCTTTTCTTGTATTTTCGGCCTCTTGGCCTTGATGAGTACATGATAGCTCAATGATGAGGACTCCTAGATAATGACTATGTGTTCATCTCAAAGGAAACTCTAGAGCTTGAGGTTTTATTTTTTTTGAGTTCCAACATTATTTTCTAACTCAAAAATGATTTTTACTCAAGAATACCTTTACTTTTCTTGCTATTATGATTTCGGTTTCTTTGTTCCTTTCTTTAACATTTCGGTTACCATTTTCCTTTTTGATCTTTGAAGTTTTATTTGTTCAAAAGTTTTGCTTTCTTTGAGCTTGATGATGATGTTCAAGAACCTCATAATTCCTTTGAGAACTTAGTTCAAGAACTCTAAAGCTCTCTTTGTAATGAGATATGTGTTGGGTTATTATGTTGTTAAAGTCTTGGATGAGCTTTAGATCACCTTAAAATGAACCTTGCATCATGTTTATTTTATGCTTTGCACATCATGTTTACTTTCTTTGCTATCACTAAGTACCAAGGTAATAAAGGAACTTGCATTATCATGTTTATATTTCAAGTTCTCACCTAAATATCAAAGATAATAATATAATGCATACCATATTTATTTTATGCTTTGCACATCATGTTTACTTTCTTTGTTATCACTAAGTATCAAGGTAATAAAGGAGCTTGCATTATCATGTTTATATTTCAAGCTATGCATTATCATGTTTATGTTTCAAGTTCTCACCTAAATATCAAAGATAATAATATAATGCATCACATATTTATTTTATGCTCTCACTTTACTTTCTAGCAAAAACTAAAACAAGTGCATGAGCATGTTTATTTTTATGTCATCACTTTAATGAACCTAGAGCTCAAAGACTTGCCCATTGTTGTCTCAACAAAGGTCTAAAAATATTTATTGCTTTTGGTCCCTATTTCGGCCCTAAGAGGCTTTGGTGTTTCCAAGTATTGAAAACTATGTTTTATAATTTTTCTAAGCTTATGTAAGTATAAGAAATATGTAGAACTAAGTTTTATGAATTTAGGACCTCTTGAGATAAAAATGATTTAGCTATTACCCTCTTAAGTATTTTTATGATTATAGGTGATAAAAGTGTCCATAAATGAGTTTTGAAAGTTGAAAAAGGTTCCAAGAGAAACTAGTATTGTATGTGCTTTAGAAATTGTGTTTCATGTCTTTTATGGAGATGTTTGTTTAGGTTCTGCCTTGCTATGTTTGGCCACTGTATGAGCTGTGTTAATAATGATAAGATGCTTATGTTTGAGTAAAAATAATGTTAAGACTCATATGTGAAAGATAGGATAAGTTAAGAACTAGAAAAGAATTAATTTGAGAATTTTAGATCCCTTAATGATGGAATTTTCTGGATTCTGTCCAGCAAGGTTTAGAAATGATAATCATGGTTCTAAATTAGTTTAAATGTATAGGAATGACTCATAATTGGTTTAGGGCTTAATCTTGATGCTTTAGGAACAAACTGGACTTAGAAAGAGTCATTGTTGTGACTCCTAGGTACCCGTAAAGTTGGGATTTTAAATTCTGCATCCTTGAGGTCTAGAGATGTTCTTGACCATAGTGTGAGGTGAGAAATACTTAGTTATAACCTCATAGGTTCCCAAGAGACTAGGTTTTGATGATTTATAACTTAGATTGTGAGTTAAGGACCTTAAGGGTCGATGCATAAGACATTAAGAAGTCTTGAGTTTTTATGATGCTTAATTTTATGCAAGTATGATATATGATACATGAGCTTTATCTATATGAGTATGATGTGTTTAAAATATATGCTATGATGAGTTTGGAATATATGCTATAATCTATGTAAGAATGATGAGTTTGAAATATATGTTATGATGTTTATCTATGTGAGAATGATGTATTAGAAGAATATGCTTGATGATGCATGAACCTAAAATGTTTTATTGATGATACGTGAGGAAATTATTATTGAGATGTTAAGTTGTGTGATTAGCTTGTGGCATGAATTTTGGTTTGAAGGAAATTCAGTTTAACAAATTGCTATGCTGCCAAATTTCTATCAAACCTAAAAGGGTTGAAAAATGTTTTAAAGTACCATATGAGTTGAAAACCCTGGGTGACACTGGTTCGACCGAACATCCCCAGGATATTTTTATGTGACAAGCATTGAGACGTACTTCTCCTGCTACGGTGAGGAGGAGGCAAATCCGTGAGGGTATGCGCAGATGCAGCCTTACCAAAGCGGACAATTACTGTGCACTCGAGGCCGAGAACGTTTCAAAGAATGAAATATGTTTATGTTACCCCCTCATTTTACCCCATATTAAATCTAGTGACGACTAGTTAGGATTGAGCTCATTCCTAGGCGATTAGGTGAGACGGAGATAGGAGGTTATCATAAAAATCGCCGGGGCGGTGTATCGGTTGGAAATAGGTGGATATGTTTTAAGAGGGTGGTTTTGAGAAAAAGAACAAAAGAGATATGATGCTTTTAAGTCACATAAGTATGAGAAAAGTAAGAGTTGTAATATGCCCTTATGCCACTTGCATGAATCTAGATTGTTGTGATTTGTTGATTTATGTGCTCAAGTATTGCCATACATTCATGCTTAAACATGTTGCATTCATGACATCAAGATGCATACTAAAAGAAATGGACCTTGGATAAATAGTTTCATAAACCCTAATAATGAATCTCATATGCATGAACACCTTTTATAAATAAACCCAAGGTTCCTGAGGATGTGAACGATGTAACCCTAGAATAGGAGATTCCCTCTTGAGATTCTTTAGTAAGATTCTCACTCTTTTCTCTTCTTTTTCTCGCTTAGTCACATCTTGAGAGACTGATGGCGACATTCGTGGTCTTCATTGACACATCCGTCCGAGAGGCGCCCTAACGAGGAGCTCACGCTCAGTCTACACGTATGCCCACTCCTGCCGCCTTGCGTTCTTGGATCAGTAACACTCCATTTCCCCGGGATTTAGTAGCAGATGTTTTAAGGGAGGCTTAGTGCACACACTCACATGTAGACTGGATAAACCTGCTTTTGTTTTGAGGTTATTCACTATAGGTGCACTCGGGTAGTGATGGTTTACTTTATGTTACTTTACGCTTTCTGCTTTCTATTGTACTTCCTTTCTGCTGTATTACAAGCTCTGCCCGTCCCAATGAGGGTATGACTACTTATGTATTCTAAGTTATGTTATTAATGAAACGTTTCTCTTGTTGTGATGATTTATGCTCAGCTGTTATATGTTTCCATTTCTGTGTTTCTCTATGAGTGTTAAGCGTGCTTTATATTCCTATTATTCGATTAGACTAAGAACGTGGCTCTCACTTTGTTTTATGTTTTCAAAAAAGAAAAATTTACCCGTAATTTCCGCTAAGTATTTCAATGAAAGAATGAGACTATGAAGTAATAGCCTAATGTTTAACCTAATGTGTTCTAGAAAGTTGGGTTAAAAATTAGGGTGTTACATCATCGATGAACACTATTACAAACTTGTCCAAGTATGGTCTAAATATCCTATTCATGTAGTCCATAAACACTGCCGGTGCATTGGTTAACCCAAACGACATCACATTAAACTCATAATGTCCATATCTAGTCCTAAAGGCTGTCTTTGGTATGTCCTCCTCCTTCACTCGAATCTGGTGGTATCCTGATCGCAGATCTATCTTGGAAAACACTTGGGCTCCTCTTAATTGGTCCATGAGGTCATCTATTCTAGGCAAAGGGTATTTATTCTTTATGGTCACTTGGTTTAGCTGCCTATAATCCACACATAACCGCAAGTTCCCATCCTTCTTCTTGACAAATAGCACTGGACCTCCCCATGGTGAAGCACTAGGCCTAATGAATTTCTTCTCTAGTAGCTCCTCTAATTGCTTCTTCAATTACATTAACTCGGCGTGGCATCCTATAAGGAGCTATAGATATGGGTCCTGCTCCTGTACCAAATCTATAGAAAACTCAATCTCCCTTTTTGGAGGAAATTCAGATATGTCATCGGGAAAACATCCGAGAATTCCTTTACTACAAGGATCTTTTCTAGAGCTTGCTCCACTTCCCTCTCACTTGTCATCGTGAAAACATATCCTCGCTCTTCATTCCTACTATCCCCACGATAATGGAGTTTAGGTATAGTCGTTCCTTTCTATCAAGTTTAGAGGGATTGGGTAAAGATGGTTTGGGAAGAAATACTAGTGACTTATTTGCACAATGTAGTAACACACGGTTAGCGAAAGCCAATCCATGCCCAAGATTACATCAAAACTAGACAAGGGTAGACAAACTAAATCATGATGAAAAATCCTATCGCCTACCTCAAATTCACAATTTAGGCAGGCTTGATCAGTTCTAACAGATTTATAGTGGGTGTAGAGACAACTAAGATGATTTTTAAGTCAGATATATACAACCTCAACTTATTAGCACAATCATATGAAATGAATGAATGTGTTGCCAGAATCAAACAATACAATTAAGGGTTTTCCATTAATTATACACTTACCTTGAATCGATCATCGGATTCTCGAGGGCATCTCAAATGATAGCAAACACGCGCCCCTGTGCCTTAGGCTTAAGTGTAGAGGACTGATTGAGCTTTAGGCACTCTCTAGAATAGTGTCTGTCTGGTCCACACCGATAACAAACATTCTTACCAAATCTGCATTCCCCTCCATGTATGTTTCCACAAGTGGCACAAGGGGGTCTAGTCATAGGTTCAGTGGCAGCAGCCATCCTAGGTCGATTAACAGCTTGTGTCTTAGGTTGATTCATCATAGGGTGTTGGGGTTGTTTCCCTTTAAATCCACCTCCTTGGTAGGGTTTCTTGTAAGGGGGTGGGAACCCTCGGTGACCTTGTTGAGCAGACCTCTTCCTATTCTCTTCAACTCGGTGGGCAACTAGTCGGGTGATTGCAACTCTCACCACTTGGCTTTGGTCGACTAAAGATGCATAGTCAGTGACCTCCAGTGGAGCCACAGATGCCAAAATGTCTGGCCTCAAACCACTCTCATATTTCATGCATTTCCAAGACTCGTTGGGATTACTTTGGTAGCTAGTTGAGTGTTTGATCAGTTCTTCAAACTTAGCTGTGTACTCAGACACACTTCGATTTCCTCGTGTCAAGAATGTAAATTCTACTTCCTTTGCCTTCTTAACCTGGATCTGGAAAATATTTCTTATGGAATGTAGCATAGAAAACCTCCCACGTAATCTGTATGTCAGCACTTTCAAGCAAGCCCCTTGCACCCTTCCACCACGCGCAGCCTCTCCTTTCAAAGATATAAGTAGAGAATGCCACCTTTTGTTCATCAGAGCATTCTACCACTGAGAAAACCTTCTCCATCTCTTGAATCCATATGTCAGCTATTTCGGGGTTAGTTGTCCCTCTTGAATTCTGAGAATTTTCCATGTTCTTGGTTCCCAACTGATTCCTCTGACATCCTATTCATCTGCTCCATCATCACTGTTGCTTGTGCTTGCATAGCCCTAGCTATCTCCCCTCGGAGTGCATTTGGGTTCATCACGATTACCTCCACCGCGTGCCCCATGCAAATGCCTGCATTTGCTGCCATTAGTTCCTAGATACACCAAACAACAGTCATCGAGTTGATCGTGCTCAATACTATAGCTAAGCATGGTAGCAACTATGGCAGTATCACAAGACGATCATGCATTTCTAAATCCTATATCCCATCATACAGATAAGATTAATAGCATGATATCATAGACAGAAGCATAGTCAGTCCATTCCTCAGGCTTAAATAGGATGAATTGCTCTGATACCATAATGTAACACCCTAATAGAACCCCACTGTGCTTAAGTTCACATTTGGATTCTATTAGTTGTCACTTATGCCTTGTATTAATTTTCTTTTGAAATTAACTTAGAAAAATAATGGAAGTTTTTTTTTCTTTAAATAAATTAATTTTTTGAAAACTTAAGCCTGTAATGAGAAGTGAAATACATAGCGCTTTTATAGATAATAATCAAGTTACATTGCGCACTTAATTAAATAAGCGGAATAAAAGACTAAGTGTAGAACAATTATCACATAAACTGGAATATAATCACTTAATACATTAGTCACAACAGGGCATATATCATAATCGATAAGTTATTACAAATAACAATATAAGTTCTACTATTACTAATTGTTTCTCACAAACTATAATGTAACTAAAGCTCGGAATGCTCCTACTTGAACGGTTTGAAATCTTCACGTGCTACCTCCTTCCTCAGCCACGGCCTCGTTGCTTTAGGTGGACACGTCTGTCTCTGGTAACGACAACGGAAAATAAACATAGGAGTGAGAGATACATGATTTCTCAGTAGGAGTTCCTACTTGTACTAAAAGTGTCATCGTTGTCGTCCCAGTCACTTCGGGTTTATTATAAAAAGGTGAACAGGTAAGGATTCAATTATCAAACTTTCACAAACGTGATTAGCCGAAGTGCAGTTACTTTTAAACTAATCTTGAACATTAGCGGAAATATTCATTCAAGATTTCATCAAGCATACATATAAGCATATCATGTAAAACCACTAATAAGTAGTAATCATTTAGGAGTTGCATGCATTTCATGATTACTCATCCTCAACATTCACTTGTTTAGTGATCATCATCTTTCATTTATTTCATCAACATATTTCTTAATTACTCACGGGATGAATGCATCAATGCCTTAGACCACCCTAAAAGGGTAATGAGCTCATACCATGGCCGTCGCCATAACCTTTTTGGTTTTCATTCCGTTGCCGTGATCTCAACGGTTTAGGGGGTTAAGCCGTGAGTTTAGCTCAAGTCCACTTTTCCAGACTTTCATTGCTACTTTTTCAAACTTTACTTTTATTATTTCCTTTGAAAATGAATGTATGCATATCATCATGTAATCACAATAAATCATGGGCAATCAATCATTCATCTTCATCATTTCATAACTCATCACCATACATTCACTTTACTATAATTCACTTTGTAACATGGATAATATCATGTAAATCTCATAGTAAACATTTTCATAAATGATTCATTTTAAGCAACCAAAGTTATCAAGTTGAGTTCCTAGTGTTCCTAAGAGGTAATGGATGTCTTAGTATTATCTTTTTCTCTTAGTGTTCTTTGTACTCTTAGAATTCCATTAATACATTAATGCATTTCAAAATATTATTATAGGTTCTTTATATATTCTTATTATGGTTTTCGTATAACTCTTGAAGATTATTATTCTACTTAAATTCTTAAAATTCTCTTTTTACAAGACTTGATTCTTTTATTTATAGTTTTGACATCTTTTAGAAGAAAGTTTATAATTCTCTGTATACTTGTTATCTTAGCTTAGTAAAGGTAGTTTCAAATTCCTAACTCATCAAATTTTAGCATTTACATCTTTGGAATAGTGTAAATCAACTGTAAACCATGCATAGGAGGGTTCCCAGGAAAGAGAGGTGGGTCACAATGGACATGCTTAAATACCAAGTCTTTCCTTAGCCATATCCTTTCCAAACTGCACTTTCACAGTACACTATCCCGAAATTTATTTCTCATTCTGTATTTACGTGGTACAAAGCTTTATACATAACATACATGGGTGTATTCCTATATGTGTTAGCTTTCCAACAAAGTTGAAATCAGTCCATTTGCATTTTTCTAGAGTGAGTTACATCTATTTTACTACTACAAGGTCAGATTTAAAGTTTCAGTCTTAGGCTCTACTTTAAAAATTTATATCTTGAGCTAGAAAACTCCGTTTTGGGTGATTCTTTTTGGAGAGTGTTCTATAATGAGTCTAGTTTATAGTAAAATTATTTGAATTTCGAGATACTTAATATTTTATGAACAATAGCTTTCGAAGTACCTACTTCCAGAAACAACTAGAATTTCCAGCACCTACCATTTTCATGTCTTAAGTTACCTTTATTAAATCAGGTTTCACATACAATCTTTTCAAGTTATATTTGAGTTTGATAACATCATAAAGGTACTCATAACAAAATAGAACATGTCATATTTCTAAAAATATATTTTTCAAATAATCATTTAAAACTTTTGACAATAACTCAAACTTGAGGCATTCTATCAAGGTTAGAAGCCAACAATGCTTGAACAATTAAAGATGAAGCTCCTACCTCTTGTGTAGGGTCTAAAAAGGGTCCTTCTCTTCTTCCTTAGGCTTCGAACAAGAGTCTTTGGAGTGGATGACCCTCCTTGAATCTTGGCTCTAGAACTTGAATGCTTAAGAAAATATTTCTCACTAGAGTTAAAGATTGTAACTCTTGTGAGGGCTAGTGAAAGTTTGGACTTAGGATTGAAGTGTTTGGATGAAGTTTAGAGGATCAAGAGAAGTCTTTGAAGAACATAAGAAGAATGATAGAATAAGAAAGAAAGAACACTTAGGGAGTTTCTGAATTGAAGAGAGTTTGAGGAGTATTTATAGTGGAAAGATTAGAGAAAAAAAACAGAAGATGGAAAGCACTTGGAGCATGATTTATGGAAACATGTTGGCTGAATTTTGGGATGAAAATGCTCCTTGTTTTGTGCAAACACGTTTCCATGTTTTGTGCAAACACGTTTCCATGTTTTATGCAAACATGTTGGATGAAAATGCTCCATGTTTTATGCAAACATGTTTCCATGTTTTATGCAAACACGTTTCCATGTTTTGTGCAAAGATGTTAGTGGATATTCTTGTAATTCCATTCATAGAGTAAGGGTATCTTTGTCATTTAATAAGGCAAGGGTAGTTTGGTAATTTCCTTTACATAGCAAGGGCATTTTCATAATTTCTACTAAGTGATGGTATTTTCCTAATTCTTTGCATTTTTCTCTAGACATACTTAAGTAGTCTATTTGTTGTGTTTCATAACATTTGTCCAGATTCTTTTGGTTTTACTATCGATAATTAAGATTCTTAGTTATAAATTTAGGGATGTTACAAGTTTAGCTCAAGTCCACTTTTCCAGACTTTCATTGCTACTTTTTCAAGCTTTTACTTTTATTATTTCCTTTGAAAATGAATGTATGCATATCATCATGTAATCACAATAAATCATGGGCAATCAATCATTCATCTTCATCATTTCATAACTCATCACCATACATTCACTTTACTATAATTCACTTCATGAAACATGGATAATATCATGTAAATCTCATAGTAAACATTTTCATAAATGATTCATTTTAAGCAACCAAAGTTATCAAGTTGAGTTCCTAGTATTCCTAAGAGGTAATGGATGTCTTAGTATTATCTTTTCTCTTAGTATTCTTTGTACTCTTAGAATTCCATTAATACATTAATGCACTTCAAAATATTATTATAGGTTCTTTATATATTTTTATTATGGTTTTCATATAACCCTTGAAGATTATTATTCTACTTAAATTCTTAAAATTCTCATTTTACAAGACTTGATTCTTTTATTTATAGTTTTGACATCTTTTAGAAGAAAGTTTATAATTCTCTGTATACTTGTTATCTCAGCTTAGTAAAGGTAGTTCCAAATTCCTAACTCATCAAATTTTAGCATTTACATCTTTGGAATAGTGTAAATCAATTGTAAACCATGCATAGGAGGGTTCGCAGGAAAGAGAGGTGGGTCACAATGGACATGCTTAAATACCAAGTCTTTCCTTAGCCAGAACCTTTCCAAACTGCACTTTCACAGTACACTATCCCGAAATTTATTTCTCATTCTGTATTTACGTGGTACAAAGCTTTATACATAACATACATGGGTGTATTCCTATATGTGTTAGCTCTCCAAAAAAGTTGAAATCAGTCCATTTGCATTTTTCTAGAGTGAGTTATACCTATTTTACTACTACAAGGTCAGATTTAAAGTTTCAGTCTTAGGCTCTACTTTAAAAATTTATATCTTGAGCTAGAAAACTCCGTTTTGGGTGATTCTTTTTGGAGAGTGTTCTATAATGAGTCTAGTTTATATTAAAATTATTTTAATTTCGAGATACTTGATATTTTATGAACAGTAGCTTTCGAAGTACCTACTGCTAGAAACAACTAGAAATTCCAGCACCTACCATTTTCATGTCTTAAGTTACCTTTATTAAATCAGGTTTCACATACAATCTTTTCAAGTTATATTTGAGTTTGATAACATCATAAGGGTACTCATAACAGAATAGAACATGTCATATTTCTAAAAATATATTTTTCAAATAATCATTTAAAACTTTGGACAATAACTCAAACTTGAGGCATTCTATCAAGGTTAGAAGCCAACAATGCTTGAACAATTAAAGATGAAGCTCCTACCTCTTGTGTAGGGTCTAAAAAGGGTCCTTCTCTTCTTCCTTAAGCTTTGAACAAGAGTCTTTGGAGTAGATGACCCTCCTTGAATCTTGGCTCTAGAACTTGAATGCTTAAGAAAATATTTCTCACTAGAGTTAAAGATTGTAACTCTTGTGAGGGCTAGTGAAAGTTTGGACTTAGGATTGAAGTGTTTGGATGAAGTTTAGAGGATCAAGAGAAGTCTTTGAAGAACATAAGAAGAATGATAGAATAAGAAAGAAAGAACACTTAGGGAGTTTCTGAATTGAAGAGAGTTTGAGGAGTATTTATAGTGGAAAGATTAGAGAAAAGAATAGAAGAAGGAAAGCACTTGGAGCATGATTTATGGAAACATGTTGGCTGAATTTTGGGATGAAAATGATCCTTGTTTTGTGCAAACATGTTTCCATGTTTTGTGCAGACATGTTTCCATGTTTTGTGAAAACATGTTGGATGAAAATGCTCCATGTTTTGTACAAACATGTTTCCATGTTTTATGCAAACATGTTGGATGAAAATGCTCCATGTTTTGTGCAAAGATGTTAGTGGAGATTTTCTAACCTTTAGTGCATATATGTGATTCAGAAATGTGTATGATGTATGTGGTTAAATTATTGTGTTATCATCTTAATCCAATGGTTTAGATTCATTCTTGTCTAAAGACAAGTCTAGGGATTTGCGCAAATGGCATTGTAGTAATTTCTTTAACTAAGACAAGGATATTTTTGTAATTAGACAATGATAGTGGTATTCTGGTAATTCCATTCATAGAGTAAGGGTATCTTTGTCATTTAATAAGGAAAGGGTAGTTTGGTAATTCCTTTACATAGCAAGGGCATTTTTGTAATTTCCACTAAGTGATGACATTTTCGTAATTCTTTGCATTTTTCTCTAGACATACTTAAGTAGTCTATTTGTTGTGTTTCATAACATTTGTTCATATTCTCTTGGTTTTGCTATCGCTAATTAATATTTATCTTAGTTATAAATTTGGGGATGTTACACATTATGGCAGCACTTGTAACGCCCCGATTTTTTGTTAACAGTGGAAATGACCAAAATACCCTGAGGTCATTTTTAGCCTGGAATTCGAGGAAAGCCGGTTCGGCAATACTCAAAGGACAAACTCAATGTTGGAAGGGGATTAGATGACTTGTATACCTTCCCGGGATCGAAAATCTCATTTTTCGAGTTTTCGGGTCAAAATGACCAAAACGCCCCTGCGGTGTTTTACCCGTTTGCAAGTGCCGGATGAACCCGAAACTTCTCCAGATGATTTTAAAAGTCGTTTTTATGTAGACTGTGACTTTAGTTTTGGTCCCGGAGGTCCCGGGCGAAATTAGTGCAAAATTACGGTTTTGCCCCTAGTTTCGTGTTTTTACGCTTAATCACGTGATTAAGCAAACCTAAGCAATATTAGGCTCTAATCGAAGGTTAATTAATTTCATTAATTAATCTTAAGTCAAAATAATTTATTAAAGTTGATTAGAACCTAAAATTGCTTAATTACAACTTAAAATCATATTTTAATTTCAAGACTCCTAGTCATGGAATCTTGAATAGTATTTCCTCTCTCCAATTCCTTAAATCATGGAATTGTGTTACACATTGTTTATTCATAAATGAGTTTAAAATTCTTTAATGATGTATGAGCACTCCTAACCTTGTCATAAAATCCTTAAAACACATTCTTAGTTACCTAAACTTAAGCTTAATTATTCATAACCTTGTACTTAAGCTAATACACATTTAAACCTACCATTAACACCCAATTAGATGATCAAAACTCACCTCCCCCACGCTTCCCCTGGTTTGGCTGTGCACTCCCTCCCTCCATATGCATCACATGTTCAATTTTTCAACACTCCAAGGCCATACCTCAAGTCACACACACTATACCTTGTCATAACTTTCAATCAAGCTTGATTTTCCAAGTAAATAACTAATTAAAATAGCCCATTTTCTCCATTTATTTGTGGCTGGAAAAGTTCCAGCCATGCATTGTTTCTAGAAGCCTAATTTCATCAAAAATTTATAGGAAATTAACTCACATCAAGCCATACTTTGTAGCATAGCTTCCATACTTCAAACCATGCTTGAATGACTTTGTGTAAGAGATATTTTCTCTTCCTTTCCCTCCAATACCACACGGCCACTCCTCCTCCTTAGTGAGCCCATGGTTTTGTTTTTCTATAAATAGGATGCTTGTGATAGCTTAGTTGCACTTTGATAGCTTAGTTGCACAAAACATGGAAACCTGTTTGCACAAAACAAGGAGCATTTTCATCCCAAAATTCAGCCAACATGTTTCCATAAATCATGCTCCAAATGCTTTCCTTCTTCTGTTTTTTCTCTAATCTTTCCACTATAAATACTCTTCAAACTCTCTTCAATTCAGAAACTCCCTAAGTGTTCTTTCCTTCTTATTCTATCATTCTTCTTATGTTCTTCAAAGACTTCTCTTGATCCTCTAAACTTCATCCAAACACTTAAATCCTAAGTCCAAACTTTCACTAGCCCTCACAAGAGTTACAATCTTTAACTCTAGTGAGAAATATTTTCTTAAGCATTCAAGTTCTAGAGCCAAGATTCAAGGAGGGTCATCCACTCCAAAGACTCTTGTTCAAAGCTTAAGGAAGAAGAGAAGGACCCTTTTTAGACCCTACACAAGAGGTAGGAGCTTCATCTTTAATTGTTCAAGCATTGTTGGCTTCTAACCTTGATAGAATACCTCAAGTTTGAGTTATTGTCAAAAGTTTTAAATGATTATTTGAAAAATATATTTTTAGAAATATGACATATTCTATTCTGTTATGAGTACCCTTATGATGTTATCAAACTCAAATATAACTTGAAAAGATTGTATGTGAAACCTGATTTAGTAAAGGTAACTTAAGACATGAAAATGGTAGGTGCTGGAATTTTTAGTTGTTTCTGGCAGCAGGTACTTCGAAAACTACTGTTCATAAAATATCAAGTATCTCGAAATTAAAATAATTTTAATATAAACTAGACTCATTATAGAACACTCTCCAAAAAGAATCACCCAAAACGGAGTTTTCTAGCTCAAGATATAAATTTTTAAAGTAGAGCCTAAGACTGAAACTTTAAATCTGACCTTGTAGTAGTAAAATAGGTGTAACTCACTCTAGAAAAATGCAAATAGACTGATTTCAACTTTGTTGGAGAGCTAACACATATAGGAATACACCCATATATGTTATGTATAAAGCTTTGTACCACGTAAATACAGAATGAGAAATAAATTTTGGGATAGTGTACTGTGAAAGTGCAGTTTGGAAAGGTTCTGGCTAAGGAAAGACTTGGTATTTAAGCATGTCCATTGTGACCCACCTCTCTTTCCTGGGAACCCTCCTATGCATGGTTTACAGTTGATTTACACTATTCCAAAGATGTAAATGCTAAAATTTGATGAGTTAGGAATTTGGAACTACCTTTACTAAGCTGAGATAACAAGTATACAGAGAATTATAAACTTTCTTCTAAAAGATGTCAAAACTATAAATAAAAGAATCAAGTCTTGTAAAGAGAGAATTTTAAGAATTTAAGTAGAATAATAATCTTTAAGAGTTATATGAAAGTCATAATAAAAATATATAAGGAACCTATAATAATATTTTGAAGTGCATTAATGTATTAATGGAATGCTAAGAGTACAAAGAACACTAAGAGAAAAAGATAATTGTAACACCCTAATTTTTAACCCAACTTTCTAGAACACATTAGGTTAAACATTAGGCTATTACTTCATAGTCTCATCCTTTTCTTAAAATACTAAAGGAAAATTACGAGTAAATTTTTTTTTTTTTAAAAACACACAACAAAGTGAGAGCCACGTTCTTAGTCTAATCGAATAATAGGAATATAAAGCACACTTAACACTCATAGAGAAACACAGAAATGGAAACATATAACAGCTGAGCATAAATCATCACAACAGGGAAACGTTTCATTAATAACATAACTTAGAATACATAAGTAGTCATACCCTCATTGGGACGGGCAGAGCTTGTAATACAGCAGAAAGGAAGTACAATAGAAACAGAGAAACATAAAGTAACATAAAGTAAACCATCACTACCCGAGTGCACCTATAGTGAATAACCTCAAAACAAAAGCAGGTTTATCCAGTCTACATGTGAGTGTGTGCACTAAGCCTCACCTAAAACATCTCATTACTAGAACCCGGGAAATGGAGTGTAATCGATCCAAGAACGCAAGGCAGGAGTGGGCATACGTGTAGACTGAGCGTGAGCTCCTCGTTAGGGGCGCCTCTCGGACGGATGTGTCAATGAAGACCACGAATGTCGCCATTAGTCTCACGAAGATGTGACTAAGCGAGAAAAAGAAGAGAATAGAGTGAGAATCTTACTAATGAATCTCAGTAGGAATCTCCTATTCTAGGGTTACATCATTCACATCCTCAGGAACCTTGGGTTTATTTATAAAAGGTGTTCATGCATATGAGATTCATTATTAGGGTTTATGAAACTATTTATCCAAGGTCCATTTCTTTTAGTATGCATCTTGATGTCATGAATGCAACATGTTTAAGCATGAATGTATGGCAATACTTGAGCACATAAATCAACAAATCACAACAATCTAGATTCATGCAAGTGGCATAAGGGCATATTACAACTCTTACTTTTCTCATACTTATGTGACTTAAAAGCATCATATCTCTTTTGTTCTTTTTCTCAAAAACCACCCTCTTAAAACATATCCACCTATTTCCAACCGATAAACCGCCCCGGCGATTTTTATCATAACCTCCTATCTCCGTCTCACCTAATCGCCTAGGAATGAGCTCAATCCTAACTAGTCGTCACTAGATTTAATATGGGGTAAAATGAGGGGGTAACATAAACATATTTCATTCTTTGAGACGTTCTACTGGCCTCGAGTGCACAGCGAATTGTCCGCTTTGGTAAGGCTGCATCTGCACATACCCTCACGGATTTGCCTCCTCCTCACCGTAGCAGGAGAAGTACGTCTCAATGCTTGTCACATAAAAATATCCTGGGGGTGCTCGGCCGAACCAATGTCACCCAGGGTTTTCAACTCATATGGTACTTTAAAACATTTTTCAACTCTTTTAGGTTTGATAGAAATTCGGCAGCATAACGGCTGTTAAACTGAATTTCCTTCAAACCAAAATTTATGCCACAAGCTAATCACACAACTTAACATCTCAATAATCATTTCCTCACGTATCATCAATAAAACATTTTAGGGTTCATACATCATCAAGCATATTCTTCTAATACATCATTCTCACATAGATAAACATCATAACATATATTTCAAACTCATCATTCTTACATAGATTATAGCATATATTCCAAACTCATCATAGCATATATTTTAAACACATCATACTCACATAGATAAAGCTCATGTATCATATATCATACTTGCATAAAATTAAGCATCATAAAAACTCAAGACTTCTTAATATCTTATGCATCGACCCTTAAGGTCCTTAACTCACAATCTAAGTTATAAATCATCAAAACCTAGTCTCTTGGGAACCTATGAGGTTATAACTAAGTATTTCTCACCTCACACTATGGTCAAGAACATCTCTAGACCTCAAGGATGCAGAATTTACAATCCCAACTTTACGGGTACCAAGGAGTCACAACAATGACTCTTTCTAAGTCCAGTTTGTTCCTAAAGCATCAAGATTAATCCCTAAACCAATTATGAGTCATTCCTACACATTTAAACTAATTTAGAACCATGATTATCATTTCTAAACCTTGCTGGACAGAATCTAGAAAATTCCATCATTAAGGGATCTAAAACTCTCAAATTAATTCTTTTCTAGTTCCTAACTTATCCTATCTTTCACATATGAGTCTTAACATTATTTTTACTCAAACATAAGCATCTTATCATTATTAACACAGCTCATACAGTGGCCAAACATAGCAAGGCAGAACCGAAACAAACATCTCCATAAAAGACTTGAAACACAATTTCTAAAGCACATACAATACTAGTTTCTCTTGGAACCTTTTTCAACTTTCAAAACTCATTTATGGACACTTTTATCACCTAAAATCATAAAAATACTTAAGAGGGTAATAGCTAAATCATTTTTATCTCAAGAGGTCCTAAATTCATAAAACTTAGTTCTACATATTTCTTATACTTACATAAGCTTAGAAAAATTATAAAACATAGTTTTCAATACTTGGAAACACCAAAGCCTCTTAGGGCCGAAATAGGGACCAAAAGCAATAAATATTTTTAGACCTTTGTTGAGACAACAATGGGCAAGTCTTTGAGCTCTAGGTTCATTAAAGTGATGACATAAAAATAAACATGCTCATGCACTTGTTTTAGTTTTTGCTAGAAAGTAAAGTGAGAGCATAAAATAAATATGTGATACATTATATTATTATCTTTGATATTTAGGTGAGAACTTGAAACATAAACATGATAATGCATAGCTTGAAATATAAACATGATAATGCAAGCTCCTTTATTACCTTGGTACTTAGTGATAACAAAGAAAGTAAACATGATGTGCAAAGCATAAAATAAATATGGTATGCATTATATTATTATCTTTGATATTTAGGTGAGAACTTGAAATATAAACATGATAATGCAAGTTCCTTTATTACCTTGGTACTTAGTGATAGCAAAGAAAGTAAACATGATGTGCAAAGCATAAAATAAACATGATGCAAGGTTCATTTTAAGGTGATCTAAAGCTCATCCAAGACTTTAACAACATAATAACCCAACACATATCTCATTACAAAGAGAGCTTTAGAGTTCTTGAACCAAGTTCTCAAAGGAATTATGAGGTTCTTGAACATCATCATCAATCTCAAAGAAAGCAAAACTTTTGAACAAATAAAACTTCAAAGATCAAAAAGGAAAATGGTAACCGAAATGTTAAAGAAAGGAACAAAGAAACCGAAATCATAATAGCAAGAAAAGTAAAGGTATTCTTGAGTAAAAATCATTTTTGAGTTAGAAAATAAAGTTGGAACTCAAAGAAAATAAAACCGCAAGCTCTAGAGTTTCCTTTGAGATGAACACATAGTCATTATTTAGGAGTCCTCATCATTGAGCTATCATGTACTCATCAAGGCCAAGAGGCTGAAAATACAAGAAAGGGAAACCAAAGAAAGTTTCAAAAAGAAAACCCAAGAGAAAGCTAGAAAGAACTCATTTTCAAGAAGACAAAGTTTAGAAAACACTCCTACCTAGAGTGAAGACAAAAAGCTTGGACTTGAAGATGAAAATGATACGAGCAACACCTCCTAGGATGGTGATGATGATTCGGCCTTGATGAAAGAAAAAGGAAGGAAATGTGTTCTTGGTGAGCTTGTGTTTGAGAATGGAAGTTTAGGTGTTTGTATGATGATCCAAGGTGGTGGGGTGGTGTTTCAAGGTTGTGTGATGATGTTTCAAAAGGAAAAAGAAGAAGATGAAGAAGAAGAATGCTCTTGAGATTTGAGAGAAAAAGGAAGAACTTAGAGAAAAACTAAAAAACTAAACTTAGCAAATGAATAAAGTGTAGCAAAGGTTCATCTAGGCATGGTATTTATAGAGAAGAATAAGAGTGAATGAGTGGAGGAGAATGAATCCTCATGGAACATGAGGTGAGGCATGTGTGGAGGAGAATGAATCCTCATGGAACATGAGGTGAGGCATGTGTGGAGGAGAATGAATCCTCATGGAACATGAGGTGAGAGAATTGCACTTTGATGACATGGCTTCAACCGTAGTCTTTGGAGTGTGAAATAAAATTAAATTGTGATAAAATGGATGATGAAATTCGTGCAGGTCTGATGCATCAAGGGAGGAGGGAGTTTTGGTCATGTAATAGTGTGTTAGTGATGTGTTTAGGGGTGTATTAGCTTAGGTGTAAGGTTAGGAGTCATTAAGCATAAGTTTAGGTGACTAAGAATGTGATTAGGAACCTTTATGACATGATTAAGGAGTACTCATACATATTTAGGAGATTTTAAATTCATTTTATGAATAAAACAATGTAGACAAAATTCCATAATTTAAGGAATTGGAGAGAGAAAACACTATTCAAGATTCCATGACTAGAAATCTTGAATTTAAAATAAGATTTTAAGTTGTAATTAAGCACTTTTAGGTTCTAATCAACTTTAATAAATTATTTTGACTCAAGATTAATTATGGAAATTAATTAATCTTCGATTAGAGCCTAATATTGCTTAGGTTTGCTTAATCACGCGATTAAGCGTAAAAACACGAAACTAGGGGTAAAATCGTAATTTTGCACTAATTTTGCCCGGGACCTCCATAATTAAAACTGAGGTCGTAGAATACATAAAAATGCCTTTTAAAACCATCTAGAGAAGTTTCGGGTTCATCCGGCACTTGCAAATAGGTAAAACACCGCAGGGGCGTTTTGGTCATTTTGACCCGAAAACTCGAAAAACGAGATTTTTGATTCCGAAAAGGTACACAGGTTATCTAATCCCCTTCCAACATTGAGTTTGCCCTTCGAGTACTGCCAAATCGGCTTTCCTCGAATTCTGGGCCGAAAATGACCTCAGGGGCATTTCGATCATTTTCACTCTAGCAGAAAATCGGGGCGTTACAATAATACTAAGACATCCATTACCTCTTACGAACACTAGGAACTCAACTTGATAACTTTGGTTGGTTAATATGAATCATCTATGAAAGTGTTTACTATGAGATTTACATGATATTGTCCATGTTTTATGAAGTGATTTATAGTAATGTGAATGTATGGTGATGAATTATGAAATGATGAGGATGAATGATTGATTGCCCAGGGTTTATTGTGATTACATGATAATATGCATACATTCATTTTCCAAAAGAAATAATAAAAGTAAAGTTTGAAAAAGTAGCAATGAAAGTCTGGAAAAGTGGACTTGAGCTAAACTCACGGCTTAACCCCCTAAACCGTTGAGATCATGGCAACGGAAAGAAAACCAAAAGGTTATGGCGACGGCCACGGTATGAGCTCATTACCCTTTAGGGCGGTCTAAGGCATTGATGCATTCATCCCGTGAGTAATTAAGAAATATGTTGATCACTAAACAAGTGAATGTTGAGGATGAGCAATCATGAAATGCATGCAGCTCCTAAATGATTATTGTTTATTAGTGGTTTTACATGATATGCTTATATGTATGCTTGATGAAATACTGAATGGATATTTCTGCTAATGTTCAAGATTAGTTTAAAAGTAACTGCACTTCGGCTAATCACGTTTGTGAAAGTTTGATAATTGAATCCTTATCTGTTCACCTTTTTATAATAAACCCGAAGTGACTGGGACGACAACGATGACACTTTTAGTACAAGTAGGAACTCCTACTGAGAAATCATGTATTTCTCACTCCTATGTTTATTTTCCGTTGTCGTTACCAGAGACAGACGTGTCCACCTAAAGCAACGGTGTAGTGAGGAAGGAGGTAGCACGTGAAGATTTCAAACCGTTCAAGTAGGAGCATTCCGAGCTTTAGTTACATTATAGTTTGTGAGAAACAATTAGTAATAGTAGAACTTATATTGTTATTTGTAATAACTTATCAGTATGATATATGCCCTGTTGTGACTTATGTATTAAGTGATTATATTCCAGTTTATGTGATAATAGTTCTACACTTAGTCTCTTATTCCGCTTATTTAATTAAGTGTGCAATGGAACTTGATTATTATCTATAAAAGCGCTATGTATTTCACTTCTCGTTACAGGCTTAAGTGTTCAAAAAATTAATTTATTTAAAGAAGAAAAAAAACTTCCACTATTTTTCTAAGTTAATTTCAAAAGAAAATAAATACAAGGCAAAAGTGACAACTAATAGAATCCAAATGTGAACTTAAGCACAGTGGGGTTCTATTAGGGTGTTACATGATGCATGAGTTTTGTCTATGATAAGTTGATATGTGCTATAACAAAGTTTTACATGATGATATGCTATACCCCATAAGAAATGTTTGTGTATGTCCTATATGTTTTCATGGCATAAGCAAATTTGAGGAAATTCGCCCACAAATATCATGCTGCCGAATTTCCATCAAATTTGAGGAACTTAGAAAAAGGTCTTTTTGAAAATCATGAGAACTTAAATGTGACACAACACTGAGACAGCTTCTTGGGTGACACCAGTTTAGCCGAGCACCCCCAAAAAAACAAATCCGTGAGGGTATTGACATAGAGCTTGCCAAAGCGGACAATACTACGATGCACTAGTTGCTAGTAGAGCGTTTCAAAGAGGAAATGACCCTAAGAGGTGATCCTTAAATTGCCCCCTAGCCCGTACTTTAAGTCGGGATTATGTTACGCTTATCATAGGATAAGTAAGAGCTAGTGACGACCAGTTAAGGTATGAGCTCATAACCTAGAGATGTTTTAGGGTGGCCCCATGAGATGAAAGTTAAATTTTAAAATGTCAGATGTGCTATACCTATCACCTTATGCCAATGTTATAATGTTTCTTAGTTATTCTATTGATTGGCTTACCTTTATGATGCATTCATGTCATTAGTATGTTCCATGCTTAGTCATAAGACGCATTGTAAAATATAACGGACCTTGGATAATTAATACTGTAGAAAATTAAAAGAAGTTTACATGCATGCACACTTTTTAGAAATAAAACCCAAGGTTCCTGAGGATGTGATGATGTCACTTAGTTAGGGATTGCCCTACTAAGAATTCTTTTAGAAGATTATCATTCCCTCTCTCTTTTCTTCCGTCACATCTTCAGATGGTGACTTTCGTACTCTTCATCGACACCCCGACGTGGGAGCTGCACCATGACCCAGCACTCGGGTCATATCATTTTGAGGGTCGCTGCACTGTCAAAGTATTTATGTTTATGGGACGACCCTTCGTGCACCTAGTACGGAGCTACCGCTTCACCCCGACTGCTCCCTATCATCATAACACGATTTTTGAGCGAGCCAAACCACACGATGAGCAGATCCTCCGCATGCAGCCCGAGGCGTCAGCCGTATGCTATTACCCGGAGTACGTGCCCCGGACTCAATACTCAGAGACGGATCCATCAGAGGACTTGCCCTCGCACATGTACAGTTGGAGCTCCAGCCCCACTCCCCCACCGATGAGAGCCGGGAGTGAGGAGACGGTAGTTCAGCCGAGGTTGGCTCGTCGGCCATCCATGCACCTTCGCCGCGGTGGACACGCTCCGATGATCCGCACAACCACTCCTGCCGAGATCCGTCAGTGGATCAATTCCACCCGTCAGTACTCAGACCAGCAGGAGTAGGTGCATAGGATGGGTAGTAGCTAGTGCACACATGCCACATAGTTGAGGACAAAATTTCTTTTGTATATGAGGTTGTTTACTCTATGTGCACTTGGGTATGGGTGTTGCTTTCATGGTTTCCTTGTACTTGCTTTTATGATTTCCTTGTATATGCATTTCAGTTGTATTTCGTTTTCCTTTGTACCGAATAGTCCTGCCTTTTGGTAGGCACATTATCTATATATAATCAGTTGATGTGTCCATGTTATTTACGTGTTTTACTATGATTTGTTATTTATGTGTTTTATTATGATTTGCTCATATGACTTGTATGAATTTTCGTTCGAAGAATCATGCATGGCTCTCACTTTGGTTTTAATTCCAAGAAGAAAAATTATTACCCATATTTCTGCTAAGTATTTTCAAGTAAAGAATGAGACCAAGAGGTAATATTCTAAAGATTAACCTAAATACATACTAGTAGTATTAGGTTAAGATTTAGGGTGTTACAGCACTATTCATAAACTTAAGACATCAAGAATTGTCTCGGCCAACTTCAAGGCTGAGAAGGAGGAGGCCAAATCTAAGTTGGCCGAGGAGAGGAGGGGCTGGCTCGAGGCTAAGAAGGCCTTTGAAGATAATATCGATATAGCCTAATTGCTCGGCTCAAGATGGAAGCTGATACGACTAAGCTGAAGATCCAGGAGTATGAGGTTGGGAGGAAGATTTTTGAAGTTGAGAATAAAAGGCTAATTGAGAAAAATAAGAGCCTTCAGGACAATATCGGCCTATTAAAAGATGATGTGGTCGGTCGATACACTGCTGGATTTGACCGAGCTCTTGACCAAGTTCAATTCTTCCACGGGGGTTTGGACTTGAGTCAATATGGTCCGTTCAAAGAGGTAGTAAATGGTGTGTTGGTCGACCATCTTACTGATGATGGAGCTGAGGCTACTCAGGCTGAGGAGCCAACTCAAACTGTTCCTGTTGATGTAGCCCCTGTTGATTCCTAGACCTTTTTGTGTTTTGTATTTATGTTCGGACAATCATTTGTGAACATAATCATTTATGATAAGCTCTACTATTTATTTTATGCTTTGTCTTAAAAGTTTTATTATTATGCGGGTGTATGATTAATCATAGGAAAGTATGATCGGTCTTAGACAGATATGATCGGAGCTAACTGTAGATGAATAACATATGATAGGATATCATTATCTAATATATGCTCGGATAATTGTATGATATGATCGGGTGTGGTAATGTAATGTGAGCTCGGATCATTTTATCAAAGATAATATGAATTATTCATGATATGATTGGGACTAACTGTAGACAAATAACATATAATCGGATGTTGTAATGTAATGCCAGTTTGGATCATTTAATCAAGATAATGATATGATCGAATACCATAACAGAAGTAAGATGAATTAATCATGATAGATATGATCGGATACCATGACAGGAGTAAGATGAATTAATCATGATAGATATGATCGGATACCATGATAGCAGTAAGATGAATTAATCATGATAGATATGATCGGATACCATGACAGGAGTAAGATATGATCGGATACCATGACAGAAGTAAGATGAATTAATCATGATAGATATGATCAGATACCATGACAGGAGTAAGATGAATTAAGTAGGATAGATATGATCAGATACCATGACAAAAGTAAGATGAATTAATCATGATATGATCGGATGCCATAATGTAGTATTTTAGAGAATGTATCAAATGGCTGATACCCAATTTGAGATGGTATGTGAGCATCTACTGAGGGTAGCTTTGTTCTTTCATAGCTCGGTGCTGAGGTCGAGGTTGTTGTGAAAGTGCGCCTTCACTACTTGACGAGTGCCAAGATTGACGTGAGTGTGGCAGCTTTGACCCTCCACTGCTCGGGACTGGGGCCAAGGCTGATGTGGAAGTGCGCCTTCACTACTTGGCGAGTGCCAAGGTTGACGTGAGTATGGCGGCTTTGACTCTTCACTGCTCGGGACTGGGCTGAGGCTGATGTGGAAGTGCGCCTTCACCACTTGGCGAGTGCCAAGGTTGACGTGAGTATAGAGGCTTTGACCCTCCACTGCTCGAGACTGGGCCAAGGCTGATGTGGAAGTGCACCTTCACTACTTGGCGAGTGCCAAGGTTGATGTGAGTAAGGGGGTTTTTTCTGAGTTTGCCAATAATTTTATGTCAATTTGCGAAAAAATAGTGAGATAATATATTGAAAGGAAAGGAAATTACATCATTTGCCACCGAAATGTTCAGCTCAGGTCTAATCATGCCTCGTTAAAACCTTTGATGGTAAAACCCAGTGGGATAAAACCTATCAAAGGAAAAAGAGTGCACCCATCGAATAAGATTTAAGGTGTTCTAATTCTAGCTATAGTATTTCCTTAGGGATGTAGCATTCCACATTCTCGGAAGTTCTTGGCCTGAGAGCTCGGAGATTTTGTAGGCTCCTCGGCCTACCACTTGTGTTACTCGGAATGGTCCTTCCCAATTAGGGGCTAGCTTCCCTTCTCCAGAGGGCTTCCTCTGTAGTTCCACTTTTCGTAAGACCAAGTCTCCTACCTGAAAAGATCTTGGGTCGAGCTTTTTATTGTAAAGCCGAGCCACCCTTTGCTTGGTTGCTTGTTCTCTGATGTGGGCCAGTTCCCTGTCTTCTTCGATAAGATCAAGCTCGGTTATTCGGTTTTCTTCGTTTGTTGCTTCCGTGATTGCCATTCGCCGGACATTGGGTTGAGCGACTTCAATTGGGAGCATGGCTTCACTGCCGAAGACAAGCTTGTATGGTGTCTCCTGTGTTGATGATTGGGCAGTAGTGTGATATCCCTATAGGACCTCAGGTAAATCTTTGGCCCATAAACCTTTTGCCTTGTCGAGCTTCTTCTTTAGTGCCATGAGGATGACCTTATTGGCGACTTCGGCCAGGCCATTAGTTTGTGGATGTTCTACAGAAGCAAATATATGCTTGATCTGGAAATTTTCACAGAGCTCTTTCAACCTCCAGTCTGTGAATTGCATGCTGTTGTTAGTGATCAACTCTTTGGGGAGTCCGAATCTGCATATGATTCTTTTCCAGATGAATTTTCTTATTTTTTCTGCAGTGATTGTTGAAAGAGGTTCTACTTCAATCCATTTGGTGAAGTAATCGATAGCCACTACTAAGTATTTAAGTTGTCCTGGCGCTAGGGGAAAAGGACCAAGTAAGTCAATTCCCCACCTGTGGAAAGGCCAGCTAGCTTCCGAGAAATGTAGTGGTTCTGGGTGTCTTCGTGAGACGTCTGAAAACCTCTAGCATTTGTCACATCTTCGCACAAAGTCTGAGCAGTCAGTCTTCATAGTATTCCAGAAATACCATGCTCGGAGTACTTTGGCAGCGAGAGCTCAACCTCCGATATGATTTCCACATACCCCTTCATGTACCTCGGCCATTACATCATTGACTTCTTGGGGGCCGAGACATTTGAGGAAGGGGAGTGAATATCCTCGCCTAAAAAGTTGGCTTCTACACAATGTATAGTAGCTTGCTTGTCGCTTGAACTTTTTGTCATCAGCTACTAAGGCTGGGATTTCTCCTGATGTTAGGTAGTTGAAGAATAGGGTTCGCCAATCGAGGCTTCTGATCTCAGTGTTGTAACTTTCGGATTGAAGGCAACTCAGTTTTTGAAGTTTCACTTGAATAACAAATCTATTATTCTATAGCTTGCTAGTATTGGCAAGTTTGGAGAGGATATCGGCCCGGTGTTGTGTTCTCGTGGAATGTGAGTCACTTCACAAGAATCAAAGTATTGCATTAGGTTTTTCACTAGTTCTAAGTATTTTCCAGGAGAGGGTTTCTAGCGGCAAAAGTGCCATTAACTTGGCTGACAACTAGCTGAGAGTCTGCTTTTACTTCAAGTTTCTAGATTCCAACTTCCTAGGCGAGCTTAAGGCCTGCTATTAGGGCTTCATAATCAGCCTGGTTGTTACTGGCATGGAATTGGAATTGGAGAGATTGTTCTATCAAAATTCTTTCTCTGTTTTCCAATGTGATTCCAGCCCCACTTCCTTTTGCATTGGCAACTCCATCAACGTGCATTGTCCAGGAGCCAAGTTCTTGTTGGGGAGCTTGTGATAGCTCAGCTACAAAGTTGGCAAGGTCTTGTGCTTTGATTGGGCCTCTAGGCTGGTATTCCAAGCTGTATTCTAATAGTTCAACGGACCATGAGATCATTCTTCTAGCCAATTCAGGTTTAATTAGTATTTGCCAGATAGGTTGTTCCGTGCGGACAATGATGTGATGACTCTGGAAATATGGCCTCAGCTTTCTAGCTGACACCACAACTGCATATGCTAGCTTTTTGATTTTTTGGTACCTTTGCTCTGGACCTTGGAGTATTTTGCTAACGAAATACACTAGTTGCTGCACTTTGTCTCTTTCTGTGACGAGGACCGAGCTTATGATGTGTTCGGTCACAGAAAGGTAAAGAAAAAGAGTTTCTCCAAGGCATAGTTTAGTAAGTACAGGTGGTGCTGAGAGTAGTACCTTTAACTCAGTGAAGGCCTTTTCGCAATCCTCGAACCATTCAAAGGTCGTCTGCTTAACGAAGCTACTTTCTCAGCTAATCTTGAGAGAAAATGAGACAGGGCTGCTAGGCGACTTGTCAATTGCTGTATTTCTTTCACTAAGCTTGGACTTCTCATTTCAACTATTGCTCGGCACTTGTCGGGGTTCGCTTCTATTTCTTGGTTGGTAAGCATGAATCTGAGAAATTTTCCCCCATAGACTCCGAATGCACATTTTTCTGGATTTAGTCTCATGTTGTATCTTTGGAGCTACTGGAAGATTTCTTCGAGATCCTTAATGTGATCACTGGTGGAGGATGTCTTGGCTACTGTAACATCCCCAAATTTATAACTAAGATAAATATTAATCTTAATTATCAATAGCAAAACCAAGAGAATCTGGACAAATGTTATGAAACACAACAAATAGACTACTTAAGTATGTCTAGAGAAAAATGCAAAGAATTACGAAAATGCCATCACTTAGTGGAAATTACGAAAATGCCCTTGCTATGTAAAGGAAAATACCAAACTACCCTTGCCTTATTAAATGACAAAGATACCCTTACTCTATGAATGGAATTACAAGAATACCACTATCATTGTCTAAATTACAAAAATATCCTTGTCTTAGTTAAAGAGATTACTACAATGCCATTTGCACAAATCCCTACACTTGTCTTTAGACAAGAATGAATCTAAGCTATTGGATTAAGATGATAACACAATAATTTAACCACATACATCATACACATTTCTGAATCACATACATGCACTAAAGGTTAGAAAATCTCCACTAACATCTTTGCACAAAACATGGAGCATTTTCATCCAACATGTTTGCATAAAACATGGAAACATGTTTGCACAAAACAAGGAGCATTTTCATCCCAAAATTCAGCCAACATGTTTCCATAAATCATGCTCCAAGTGCTTTCCTTCTTCTGTTTTTCTCTAATCTTTCCACTATAAATACTCCTCAAACTCTCTTCAATTCAGAAACTCTCTAAGTGTTCTTTCTTTCTTATTCTATCATTCTTCTTAGACTTCTCTTGATCCTCTAAACTTCATCCAAACACTTAAATCCTAAGTCCAAACTTTCACTAGCCCTCACAAGAGTTACAATCTTTAACTCTAGTGAGAAATATTTTCTTAAGCACTCAAGTTCTAGAGCCAAGATTCAAGGAGGGTCATCCACTCCAAGGACTCTTGTTCAAGCTTAAGGAAGAAGAGAAGGACCCTTTTTAGACCCTACACAAGAGGTAGGAGCCCTCACTTTGGTTGTGTAAGCCATGATGACATCTAACCTTGCTCATGGTTAGGATGCCATCAAGCTTATGTTTGTTGATAAAAATGTTTCAAGGGATATTGTATAAATATTTTGTGAAACCCCTTGTTCCATTCTGCTTCCAAAGTGATATTATGTTGCTTTCATGCTCAAATGATGCTTGAAATATGTTGTGTGATCCTTGTGTTAAAATAAGTGACATAAAACATGAAAATGGTAAGTGCTGGATTTTTGGCTATTTCTTGCAGTAGGTGTTCCGAAATTTAATACTCATAAAATATGAAGTATCTTGAAATAAAAATATTTTTACCATAAACTAGACGCATCATAAAACACTCTCCAAAAAGAATCACCCAAAACGGAGTTTTCTAGCTCAAGATATAAATTTTTAAAGT